>CM060367.1:116513917-117713917 GCA_030545235.1 Helianthus tuberosus | reverse complement strand
ATCCGTCAAAGATCGAAGCCGTGTCAAAATGGAATCCCCCGAAGAACCCTTCAGAAATTAGAAGCTTTTTGGGACTTGCGGGATACTATAGGAGATTCATTCAAGATTACTCCAAGATTGCGTTACCGCTAACAAAATTAACCCAGAAGAAAGAAAAGGTCATTTGGGGTGTAGATCAAGAAAGGGCGTTTCAAACACTAAAAGAGAAGTTAACTCAAGCTCCGGTACTGACATTGCCGGACGGAGTCGAAGACATGGTGGTATATTCGGATGCTTCATTATCGGGGCTCGGATGCGTTTTGATGCAACGGGGCAAAGTTATAGCTTATGCCTCGAGACAAATGAAGATACACGAGAAGAAATATCTCACGCACGATCTTGAGTTGGCTGCGGTGGTATTTGCCTTAAAAGTATGGAGGCACTACTTATATGGGGTAAAGTGCACCATATTCACCGATCACAAGAGCTTAAAATACTTCTTCGATCAGAAGGAGTTAAATATGCGACAAAGGCGATGGCTAGAAACGGTGAAAGACTTCGATTGTGAAATACATTACCACCCCGGAAAGGCTAATGTGGTGGCGGATGCTCTAAGCAGAAAAGCGGACTATGTCCCAATACGAGTAAGATCGATGCAACTCGTGGTGACCTCAGGTATACTTGAACGTATTCGAGAGGCGCAATTAGAAGCAATGAAAGAAGAGAATTGGAAGAAAGAAAGAATAATCGGACAGTTGAACGTTTTGTCAGATGGGAATAATGGGTTGAAGACTCGATCCGGAAGGATATGGGTCCCACATACTTGTGGGGTGAAGGCGCTTCTACTTAATGAAGCTCATAAATCCCGATATTCAATTCATCCGGGCGCGACCAAGATGTACAATGATTTAAAACAAAATTATTGGTGGCCTAGAATGAAGAGGGATGTGGCGAAGTATGTGGAAAAATGCTTGACATGTTTACAAGTCAAGGCGGAGCACCAAAAACCATACGGCAAACTCCAACCGTTAGAAATTCTGGTTTGGAAATGGGAACATATTACAATGGACCTATTAACCAAGTTGCCTAAGACGAATCGTGGTTTCGATGCCATATGGGTAGTGGTGGATAGATTGACGAAAAGTGCTCACTTCATTCCGATTCGTGAGACTTATACGTCAGAAAAGATGTCAGAAGTTTACACTAATGAAATAATAGCACGTCATGGAGTGCCGGTATCCATCGTGTCTGATAGGGATACCCGGTTTACTTCGAATTTCTGGCGAGATTTCCAAGAGCAAATGGGAACCAAATTGTTCATTAGCACTGCGTACCATCCTCAAACGGATGGACAGAGTGAAAGAACGATACAAACGTTGGGGGACATGCTACGGGCGTGTATAATCGACTTTGGAGGCAGTTGGGATGTTCACCTACCGTTAGTCGAGTTTTCGTATAATAATAGCTACCAATCTAGTATTAAGATGGCACCGTACGAAATGCTCTATGGTAGAAAGTGCCGAACCCCGGTATGTTGGGGTGAAGTGGGTCCACGTGAACTCGCCCACCAAGATATAGTACGAGCCACGAATGAAAAGATCGATATAGTTCGGGCACACTTGAAAGCGGCTCAAGATAGGCAAAAGGCGTATGCTGATAAAAGGAATAGGCCAATCGAATTCCAGGTTGGTGACATGGTCATGCTAAAAGTTTCCCCATGGAAGGGCGTTATTAGATTCAGAAAAAGGGGGAAACTAAGCCCGAGGTTTATCGGTCCATTTAAAATCATCGGAAGGGCTGGCAAGGTAGCTTACCGCCTTGAGCTACCGGAAGAACTAAGTGGGATCCATGGCACGTTCCACGTGTCACAATTACGAAAGTGCCTAGCGGATGAAACAGCCTATATCCATTACGATGATATCGAAGTGGATAATAGTCTAAATTATGCTGTGAGACCAGTGGAGATTTTAGATCGAAAGGTCAAACACTTACGAAATAGACAAATCGACCAATTCAAAATCAAATGGGAGCATAGAAAAGGCTCGGACACTACGTGGGAGTCCGAGGAAGAGATGCAACGGCTTTACCCTACTTTATTTGGTACGTAATTCGGTTTCGGGCACGAAACCCTTTTTAAGGGGGGTGGACTTGTAACACCCCGAAAATATAAATCTTTATATTAGAAATTTAAGGATTTCATAAACAAGAATTGACTATCTAGAAATTTTAACCTAGTTAAAATTACAAGCCTAGAAATAACTAACACTAGGTTAAAAACACTAGTACTTAAAGCTAGATGATAAGTGAGGGACTAAACTTGCCAAAGAATGAAAGTTAAATGATGATTTGTAACAAAACTCACCAAACACACCATTTTGGGTGTGTCTGGTTGAACAAGAGGAAGGGGGCGACCAGGGTATTCTCCAAACCCTAGCTTCACACTAAAATTTGCAAAATTGAAGCCTCAAATCCGTCCCAAATCGAATTCTAAACACAAATTAGTAATCACCTCGTCGTAAGGATCAAAAGGTATGTAAAATCTTGGTACTTTGATCCATCATGAATTCTAGGTTAATTGTGAAAAACTGAAATTGAGCCAAGCTATGCCATGCATGAATGAATGTTGAATTAATATGATGTCTAGAGTCAAACCCTAGGTGATTCCTTGTGAAAACTTTGCATCATGTTTGTAAGGTTTGGGGTTTACATGTTAGGAGACTAATGAGCTTGAAGGAAACTTGATGAATACTAGAATTATGACTATTGTTATAGTGAAATCTGAATTGGTAAAGTAAATTCAGAAATATAGATGTCAAGATGTATGTGAAATTTACTAATTTAGTGAAATTAGATGTTAATTACAAATCATGAACTTGGTAATAATTATAGAAGAATCTGACCCGTTAGGTGTTTGTTGAAATGCCTAAGTGAGGATTTAAATGTTAAAAATAGGATGAAAACGCAGATTTGTTCACGTTTCACAATGATGTGATTATGGTCATGAAAAGAATTCTAAACAAGCTGTAAACTGAATTTTCTAGGCAAAGAGTCCGGATCATCAAGCGGACAAGCCGGAGGGAATTCACGGGGGAAAGGCGTGCTCTAAAGGTACGAAATTACCGTTTCGTTACATTAAAATTATTTATTTGTTTTATGTTGTAGTTTTGAAAACATGGTAAACAAGATAGACCAATACGTCACGGAAGTGACTTTGCGTCTTAAACAAGTAAAACGGGTCAAAACAAGTGATAGAAAAATGGATTCTTGAAATACCTTGATTGATGCCTAAATTCTGGCATCCAAACGGGTCAAAACAAGTTTAATAGTAAACACGATGAATGGTTATAAACCAAGCGTAAGCCGTGTAGCGAACACGCTGAGCTAGTTGAGAAACTTAACTCCTAATGTGGGAGTTAAGGTTCAGAAATTCTAAACATGTTAATTAGCATAAAAAGGGCAAACTCGAAGCCTCGGAAACAAGTTTGTAAACCATTCCGTAGGCAATTCCTCGTGAGGGTAGTCAAGCGTTATCATTGATAAAAATCCGGGTATGGGTAATTAGCTTAGTTAACTAATAATCTTGATCAAAAGTAAAATACATTGATGCAGGAAATGAATCGGCAAAACTGCAAAAACAAGAAAGCATGTACAGCAGCTACCGTAAATTACGGTGGCTACCGTAATTTACGGTAGCCAGTAAATTGTTACGGTGCAAATCTACTGCCTTACGGCAGACCATAACTTTCCAGTGGCCACCGTAACTTACGATGCTACCGTAAGTTACGGTAGAGCCCAGTTTTGAATATTAAATTTCTCTTTTAAATTTTGATTTCTCGAACATGAATTCGGACATGGTTACAATCATGTTAAATTTAAGAATCATTTTATTAATGGTTGTCTAAAATTTTCAGTTTCCAGGTATATCAAGTAGTAGGATGATGATCAAGCCATCAAGTCGAACCGAACACACAATTCAACGCTTCCACACTTGATCTTTTGTTTTAAAACTATGTAAACACTTGTAGTTTTTGTCTCGAATATTGTTTAGTAGGATTAATACGTGAATGTTGTAACTAGATAAACTTTCAAATCTCGAAAGTTTTTGTAAACTCTAAATTTTTTTGGCACAAAATGCAAGGTCTTATGTTATTAAATCTACTATTATAAACTGGGTCTTACACTATGCCCATTCCCCATCTCATGAATGGCCAAGAAGAGGATATAGGATGTAGAGGTTCTGCCGGTTGATGTAGAATATTACTGTGTCTTTGACAAGCATCACACTTCTTTGCATATTCCACAGCATCCTTCTTCATTGTGGGCAAATAATATCCTGTTCTGAGGATCCTTAAAAATAGTGCTCTGCCCCAGTGTGATTTCCACAGTCTCCTTCATGAAAATCCTTTAAAACTTCTTGAATATCTGGATCCTCAATGCATCTTAAATATGGACCTGCAAAAGACCTTTTATATAAGATGTTATTTAATAATGTGAATTGAGATACCTTAATCGTGAAGGCTCTAGGATTTTCTCCAACATGAATTTCTTCATTCTGTATATATCTCAGGATTGGAAGGATCCAAGATCCTGAATCTGACTATGCACCATCACTGGGTACAATTGCAGAATCCTCCACTATCTCCATGGCTATGTTATCCTCAATTTCAAGAGTTAAAACATGGATGATAGGTATCTTCACATCCTCTGGAATCTTCAGTGATGATCCAAGATTAGCTAGAGCATCAGCTTTTGCATTTTCTGTGACAACTTGCACAAAACCGGCAGTCTAATTATTAATTATTATCTGCAATTATGTGCCTAAATGTCAACATTGTCTGATTACATGCTATATATGTGAATTCATGCACATTTTATACTTCAAATATTGCTTTATGCTTTACTTTAAGCGTTGCGTCAGAAAGATTAGTAAACTCACCGGTAAGACACGCTGTGTCAGGGATTTGGCAGAAAGTAATCAGATAAAAGAATTAGGGCCTAGGACTAGGTCCAACATCTAAAATACATTAAAACCCAAGTGTGGATACAAGGGTAAACATATAAACTTTCTGGAAGCTAAACTATGCACTAAAAGACACCCGAAACGCACTTTAAATGCAGAATTCAGCACTATCAGCACAATTCAGCTATAATCAGCTTTTAAACACATTAATATCATGCAAAATTTATGTTTTATTGCCCAAAATAACTTACAAAGTGTCGGGAATTGAGACTGCCACAAAAGGTTCTTCATACTCAGTGAAACTGTGCAATTCAGCACTTTAACGAACCGTAACGAACCGAACAACCAGACAATAACCGGGATATCAAAATTTGACTAGAAGTAATGTTTTTATGATATTAAATTAGTATTGGTGCTAGAACACCTTAAAAATCATAAAAAACCCTAAACACACTTAAACTAACTTAAACCCCCTTGTTTGCACTTTAAACCCCCAACTTCCTAAATTTTACACTTTACCCCCCCCCCCCCCTCACCATGGCAGGCCCTAAGGGCCCTACTTACCTTTCCATTATTATATTTAACCTTGTTCCCTAATGTGTGTGCATAGAATCTTAGTGAAGATTGTAATGTTGGAACTTTTTTTATATAAACCATAAGAAAGACACTTTAACCATTATCTAAAAAACTCACCATCTTCTTCCTCCCTTCAACCTTGCCCTTGGCTCAACCCACACACAAACACCCATCCACTTTCAAGCTTCAACCTCACAATCCAAGCTTACTAGAAGGTGTATGGAGACCATTTAGGAAGGTGTATGGTGCTAGAACTTGAAGGACCGCCTTGTGGAGCTTTTAACCTCTCATTTCCTTCCTTGTGCATCATCTTCATATTTGTGCCACTTCCCTAGCCATTAGAGCTAGTAGTAAGCTTCTTGATCACTAATTTAAGTCATGTTTATGTTATGTACAAGTTTCACCATCTAAACAACTTAACTTCTAATGTTAAAAATGAAAAGATCTAACATATTCATGAAGAAAATAAGTGATTATATGAATTTTTAGTGTATGTAATGAAGTTGTTTATGTTATATGTTGAGTTTATGTTTAGATCAAGTATGTTAAAGCTTAGATCTACCAAGTTTAAGCATGGATCTTGAAAGATCCATGGTTAAACTTGAAGATGAACATATAAAGCATTATGTGAACTTGAAATATGAATTTTTATGCATAATCTTGTAATTATGAAGTAATAAAGTGTGTGTAGAACTAATTTTTGAAACTAAAACTCATGGAAAGTTTGTTAAAAATTTAACATAAAGCTTGTTTATAAAAGATCTAAAGATATTAAGCATGGATCTTGAAAGATCCATGGTTAATCATGATGTTAAAATTAATGATCTTTCTAATAAACATAAAAGTGGTTTTAGAACATGATTTATAAACTTTAAAGACCATTAAACTCATGGATGAGTTGGTTGATAAAATAAAGTTTCATAAAAATTTGTTTAAAATACTCAAGAACACTTATTTTGGAAAGATCATCATATGTAAAGTGTAAATCTAAAAGACTACACATTTTTAACAAGTATCAAGTTCATCATGATGTCTCATATGGAAAAATTAGTGTATGATGTTGATGATTATTGTTGAAAATTGTTTTGGTGATTGAAAAGAAAATAAACACATATTTTGAAAACATGGGAACCTCCATTTTTAGGGGAAACTATGTCAAAATTTTTATAAAATTTTGACACTTAGAAAAATATAAGTTTTGGTGAAACTTATTCCCCAAAAATTCACGTAAAAATATTTACCAAGGTTTCCCTAATTTTTGTAAGAAATTACAAGTCAAAAAATGGTGATTTCTTCAAGTTAAAATTAATATTAAGTATGTATATTTTTAGGGAAAAATATATACATTTTGTGACCACCAAATTTTGTGCTAAGTATATATTTTGTGTATTATATATAGTAGTATATTAGGGACTTGAAAATACACTAAATACTCCCAAGGAGTATGAATACAAAAATACACATACAAATACATAAGTATACAAGTATACAAAATTCCTCACAAGGAAATACATGGACAAAACACAAGAAAATATATTTATGAAATATATTTCTGAACGTATTATTAAACTTGGACATTTATAGACTTAAATGTATATTTTTGGACAAATATATAACCTATACCAAGTATTGGAATTTATACAAAATCGGGTGGATATCAAGAATAACCATATATATATTTTATAACATGACAAAATATATATATATTTCATACAAGTCTTAAAAATATATTATTTTTAAGAAATATAATTCCGGAAAGTAATAAAAATTGAAGTATTGATTTTTGGTGAAAAATACAAAATACACGAGTATTTTGCATAAAATACAAGTATACTTTCCTAAGAATACTTGTACCAAAATAATATTGAAAATATTATTTCACAAAATACTTATATTTATTTTTGGGAAAATGATATAAGTAACATACTTGCTAAGTTAAAAATATAAATTATTTTTAACAACTTGTACCTTGAAAAGTCTACATAAACGAATATATATTTGAGGAATAAAATATATATTTACAAAAATACATTACGTACTCAAACGGGCAAAGATCCGACAAACAAGGGCACCACCCTCATAAAGAATGAACGTACAAAGAACATATACATAAACAAAGGATGGTGACTTGTGCTTGTGTAATACAAGTCTAGTGACTAACATTATTAGAACACGTATAGGTCACGACGCTACAAAACCAACCGGTGAAGTTTACGGCGCAGGATTCGCAAAGTTATGAGTTCATGTCCCCACTTTTAAACTTTTACTTGTTTTCTAAACTTAGGGAAAATACATGTGTTATGGTATGTTGGATACAAAAACTAAGGAATGATACTTTAGATCATGTCACGAATAGGGTGCCATAAGCACCATTAATCAGTTACATACCAAGACCGCAGAACAAAAGGTTAGATCTAATGGGTTTCAGGCAACCACACTCTTGACCACTCTTCTACCAAGCAGTGCTTTTGTGTCTCTAGTCGTGAATTGACAACTAAAAATGCCTATGGTTTGGATGCTTCCTATGTCGATACATATGTTAGTGGCCTCGCGAACCATTAGCGATCTCGTCTTCTTTATATTTACATTTATACTTATTTCATACAATTACATACCATGTTTTCCATAACGAATGCTTAAGTGTTTTCACAAATCTGCATGAATTCACACCAACATTATGTTGACGATTTTCCAAAACTCACATGTATTTCAGGTAACTAAAGTGGATGTACGCGTGGTCTCACTCTTGCTCCTGGATGTCGCTTATGTTTTAGTCATGTCGTATCAAGACTCCTTTGCCTATTTTGTGGGATTTGGTTATTATACTCCATCCCGTGTGGTGATATAAGAACCAAAACCTTGATGTCTATCTTTTAAATAAAGTTATAAACTTTCAAACAATATGTTATCATGTGATGTAAACACTTATCTTATCTTATGTTAATGGTATTTGGAGTTATTTTACGAGCATGTTGTATGTTTACCATTCGTATGCAATGAGAACCTTTCAGGATCACACCTCGTGCTTCCGCCTTAGAAAGGGGTGTGACAGATTGGATCAGAGCTGCGATTGTAGTGAACCAGGATTCCTTCTCGAGTCTAGACTACAATCTTTAGGATCCTCTCACGAAAATAATTTTTCAAAAGTTTTCATTGCATAAAAATTTCCGCGACATCCACTACCTGAAACTGTTTTCAAGGAGTCAAGTAAGGACACTACGAGACTTAGGGCGCACTGGAGTAGCACTTGCCTTTGACTGAGAATTCTTGCAACAATGTGTATAATTATTTGTATATTAATTAAGTAATAATTAATATATACATATACTAAAAATTGAATACCACATGTACACATGTCTTCGTCTGAAAGCAGTGGCCTATCTGAAGGAAGTGCCCCGATGATGACTGTCTCCGACGATGAGATTTCTTCAGCACAAGAGAAGGTCAGACGTGAACACCTCTACCCCTCCATCCCTGACTTCGAGGCCGACCCTGAGATGATAGCCGATGATGATGATCTCAACGATTTCTTAGCTTTACCTTTACCCCTTCATGGCCAGCTTGTCATAGGACATCCCGATGGTGAACATCTCGTTGAACCTATTCCCATTCATGCTGTTTCTTTTGCCGCCATCCCTGCTGAGGACTGACCATTCACTGATGATCTGGATGATGATGTGGCGACCCCTATTGTGTCCGTTACCGATATTCCTTCCGATTCTGACCTCGAGTCTGATACCGATTCCTTCGATTCAGTGATATCTTCGGCCCTTTTTGCTGCTGGACTGAGAGCTTATCCGATTGGGGATGATGGTGACACTATGCCTATTGTGCCATCCACTCCAACCCGTGTTCCCACACCTCCCCACACTCCTGCTCAGATCAGCTCCCTCATCCGTCGAAACCGTGAGCTCGAGGATGAAGTGACCCTTCTTTATAGTTTGATCTTCCCTACACCCCCCTCCCAGCCTATTAGGTACTCTGTTGGAGTAGTAATTTTGGGTATGAAGACTGTGATCGATCTTGGGTACAACTTGAAGACAAGAACCGCCAATGTGAAGAAAGACATTTTGTCCTTTATATATATTAAACTTGTACTATGGGGTGATGTAACCCTTATACATTTTGTTTTCTTCACAAACAATGATGTAACAAGTTATCCTAAAATGTATAAAGACTTGGTGAATATCTTATGATACATTAGTATTTATTTGTTTATGCATGCTTGTTGCTGTATGAATTGATTTATATGCTTGGCGGATTGTTTGATGTTACTTATGTGGGTATATGCGTGTGTATATATACTACCACTATCTCGTATGATGATATCAAACAAATGACTAACTCTATTGTGTTGTGTTTTGGAAGAACATGGCACCCAGGAGAGCTGTGAATGCTCGTGATCAACCTCCTCCTCCCCCATTGCCGAGGACTGCTGAGGAACTGAACTCCCTACTAGAAGAAAGGATCTCCGAAGCTATCGCCCAGTACGAGGTGAACCGCACTGAACACAGTGGAGGACCGAGCGGTACTAGACGTAATGGACATGGAGATTCATCTGGAGGAAACACAACTCAAGGTAACCTTAAGCTAATTTTCTAAAACATGATGGAATGTATGAACGGTCTTTGTTTCATTATTTCATTGATTGCTCACGTGTGAATTGGTTGGATCAATTCCAGGCTGCACCTTCAAGCAGTTTCTCGACTGCAAGCCACTGAACTACGATGGCACTGGAGGTGCAGTGGCTTTCGTGCGCTGGATGGAGAAGACTGACTCCACTATCCGCATGAGCAAGTGTACTGCTGACCAGCAAGTCACTTTTGTTACTGGGTTGTTTGTTGATGAGGCTTTGACTTGGTGGAATTTGCAAGTCCAAACTCAGGGTGATGATGCTGCGTATGGTATGACTTAGGATGAGTTGAAGGAAAGAATGAGAGAGAAGTATTGCTCTCGTGCGGAACTCCAAAGGTTGGAGACTGAATTCTGGAACTTGTCTATGGAAGGTGCTGATATTGTTGGATATACTCGAAGGTTCCATGACCTGTGAAGAGTGATCCCCTATCTGGTGACTCCCGAATTTAAGCGCATTGAGCGCTACATATGGGGATTGGCTCCAGATTTTCGCAGCATGGTAACTTCGGCTAAACCTGCAACGATCACTCAGGCTGTAACTCTGGTTGTCAGCCTTACTGAAGATGTTGTCCGTATGAAGAAGTTATCGCTGAACCCAACTGAGAAAACCGAGACGCATGCTGAGTCGTCTGGTGACAAGAAGAGGAAGCACTCGAATCTAAGTCAAGCGACACGTAACAACAATAAGAGTTCCAGCAATAAGAAACGTGACTCAAACCCGCCCAAGGAAACGAAAGCCCTTGCAGCCATGAATGACGCACCTACCAGAGGATACCAGGGCACTCTGCCCAAATGCAATCAGTGCAAGCGTCACCATGAAGGAGTTTGTCGCATCCCAAAATGTGACAAGTGTGGAAAACTGGGTCACCATACCGAGAACTATTGGGGAAAAAGAAATGGAGGTGGTAACAGAAATTGGAATGGAAACCGAAACGGTGCTGGTAATGGGAGCGGTAATGGTAATGGCAATGGTAATGGTAACCGGAATGGTAATGGAGCTGGGCAGAACCTAGGATGCTTTGGTTGTGGTAGCAAGGACCATTTTAAGAAAGATTGCCCGAGGGAAAACAACGCTCAGGCCCGAGCATTCGTGATTGGAGCAAGGAACGCACGCGAGGACCCTAATGTGGTCACCGGTACGTTTCTCGTTAACAATCACTTTGCATCCATACTATTTGATGCTGGTCCCGATTATAGTTTCGTATCTGTGGAATTTAAACATATGCTTGGAATAGAATCTAATAGATTAGATATTCCTTATTCCAAAGAACTAGCCGATGGTAAACTTGTTGAATCGGGCGAAGTGGTTAGGGGTTGTACATTAGAACTTGGTGAGCGAAGCTTTAGTATCGACCTCTTACCTGTTCAATTGGGTAGCTTCGATGTGGTGGTCGGAATGGACTGGCTGTCCAAGTATAAAGCCGAAGTTGTTTGTTACGAGAAAATCATTCGCATCCCTCTTGCGAATGATGAAACTCTCATCGTGCATGGAGAGAAACGAGACACGCCTTTCCGAATCATCAACTGTATGAAAGCGCATAAGTGCTTAAGGAAAGGATGTGTTGCATTCCTGGCGCACGTTGTAGATAAGAAGGCTGAGGAGCTAAAACTCGAAGACATTCCTGTGGTGAAGGAATTCCCTGACGTGTTTCCCGAAGATTTGCCAGGACTATCTCCGCAAAGACAAGTCGAATTCCATATTGACTTGGTTCCAGGAGCCGCTCCTGTGGCCAAGTCACCCTATCGACTTGCGCCATCCGAGATGCAAGAATTATCTACACAACTCCAGGAGTTGTTGGATAAAGGATTCATAAGGCCGAGCTTTTTGCCTTGGGGAGCTCCAGTTTTGTTCGTGAAGAAGATGAAGTGTGACAACTGTGTTCTGTAATTGATGTACAATGTAAAACAATATCAATTATTAATAAAACAATGTGTTTTGGTGTTATTATGTGTGTATTTGTGTTTGATGATTTTACAATTTGATGCGATTTCGATTTCAAGCTCTAAATCGCTTTCTGGAAAGTTATACGCAAACTGGTGCGTAAACGTAGTCAGTTTAACGCGACGAACACACCAGAATAGTGACATAGGCTTAAGATACCTTAAATAACCTTCACATAACTTAGAAATAAGTTTTGGATGGTTTAGTGTGTCAAAATCAAGTTTGTTCGATCGAAGGGACTATTTGTGGCAAATTGCGAAACGATGCCGATTTGTATAGTAATGAACATTCCGGAACTTGATCATAAGTTAAACATACCCTAAATATCCTTTACATATCTTATAAATAGGCTTTGAGGGGTTCGGTATGCTAAAATAAACTTATTTGATCAATACGGACTAAAAGCGTCAAAAAGTGCATAAGTTTGCATTTTCGAGCATATCTTACGTTCTGAATATATCCGGACATCCAAAAATTTATGTAATCATTAAAATATTTTATTTTAGTGATTGGCATGATAAAATTCCATTCGTCGCTTAATTTGGATCGTTTTTGCGTTCGTTACGACTTCCGTCGTAATTAACCAAACAACGCAATCGTACGACCAAACGAGCCGACATCCGAGATGTCTTTGAGAATATTTAAAGTTCCCTATACTTTAACTTCATTTTAGAGCTTTGAAATGGGGTTAACGGGGCTTAAACGTGTCAAAAATGCATCGAAAACCAAGTTTAGGGCTTAAGGGACTAAATCTGTCATTTTTGAAAGTTGCTGGTCTGCAGGTCCTTACAGACCGTATGCTTAGGACCTTACGGTCCGTAAGCTTACTCCAGCATAGCAGAATTGCAAAAACATTGAATCTGGCCAATACCACTTATTCTAATGGTTTTAATCCCTGGTTTTGCACTCTATGGACTGGTATTTGTGTACCCCTTGTTTAGCAAAACCAAGAGCCACATGGATGGCCAAGATCTTTCCCTCTTTAGCAAGGAATGATCTTAACGGTTTTGCGAAAACTATAAATAGCCATGCCCTCCTTCCATTTCTACTCACCCTTGATCTGATTTCTCTAAGTTGAAGTTATAATACTTCATACCTGAGATTTTAAGATCAAGTTCTCCCTAGCTTGGACCCTTTGTAAGCTTCTTTCGTTCTTTTATCGCTTTTCGAGCGTGAAAGTCAAACAGTGTTTGACTTTCTGCTTTGACCATGAGTTGGTCAACACAAAGTTCGTTTGAAAGTCAAACGTGAGCGTAATCACGATGGTTATAGTCCCTAGTGACTATACCTACTGATTACCACGTTGACTAGGCGTAGTGACGAGTCGTAGTTTCGGTCAAAATGCGCATTTAAGCGTATTTTGCAACCAAACTACTCTGGGGTATCAAAACACTTTGTTTTGATATCAAAACATGTTTTCTAACTTAGTTAAACATGTTCCAACATGTTTAGCTCGTCACATTTAGTTTAGTGCTTGTTTAGAGTCGTAAGTCAAGTGGTCTAAACCACCGCTTAGACTTTCGAACTCGAACCGTTTGGTTGATCATTAGGATCCGATCAAGCATGATTAGTGACCATAGTTGCATAGGGAATAACCTTCCGAGGTTATACCTTATGGTCACCTAGTTTAAGTAGTTGTATGATAGGTAGTTTATATGCCTTAGGAAAATGACCAAAATGCCCTTTTCATGCATAATTGGATTTTAAGCATATGTTACCTAAACATTTGCCACTTAACTGATTATGCAACATAATTAAACATGTTTAGGCATATAAAACTTGTCATAGGACTAGTTAGACGTCTCAAACACGTTTTACGCGAACGACGCGTTAAAGTAACGTAAGCTACCTTAATGGGTCGTAACGGGTCGAAAGCACTTAGATTAAGTTCTGATTTAGAATGTTGGCTTTCTTAAACCATATCACATGAGTTCCAATACTCATTTGGTTTACAAGACCTCATTCTGTCCGATCTTCTGATTTAGGTATCGATTTATTTACTAGTGATTCGATTATTAGGTGCTGCTTGAGTTTCCTTGGTTTGATTGAGCTTGTTGAGTTCTTTAGATTGAGGATACTTTGCACTTCATGTGAGTACATAGTTCCCCTATTTTACTGTTTTCGATTATTTTGGGGTGATTCATATGTATTAAAACGATTTCGATATTTAAACGATGGTTTCAAAAACGATTTAAATGGTTTATATTAAACTAATGACGATTTCGATAATGTGAACAAACTTGATGGTTGTAGTTACATAACGAATGAGAATCATTAACATTGATCAAGCCGACCAGTATTAGGTATGGTACCATAGGATCTGACAAATCCCGTTATCAGACTACACCCATGGTTATGTGTGGGGGTTATGTAGGTAACGACCGAATCTGATGATTGTTAACTTACCCTTTGGTGGTTTATTAATGCGAGTTTCGAGATAGTCGAGTCACGAAGGTTTGAATGTTATTAGCGAGACGACCATAAGTAGTTTCACAATTAAAACGAGTTAAACGATTTTGGGACGAGTTAAACGATTTGATACGACTTAAACGAGATAAACGAATTGGATAAACGATTGGTTTTGGGTAGTGATTAGATAATGTGGCGGGTGTAGCATGATAAAAGCATGGTAGATACGCCACTGGTACATCTTATATATAAGTGCTCTTATCATATTACATTTCGTGTCATTATTTAGATCACTTGGGAAAAACGATTTTGAAACGATGTCACACAACGAGGTTTTCGAAATGATATAAACCGTACGAGTTTTATTAACGAGTTTTTACGAGATGTTTTACGATTTGGTTTACTAAAACAAATGTTTTGGGGTTAAGAATCATGGCTACGAGATTTTATAAACTATAACCAACTTGATTTGAGTTGGTTAATTATGTTTCAATACACTTTTCAAAACGAGGTTTGTATTTTTTACTCTTGTAGTCTAATAAGGTACTGCAACTTATAAACGAGCCATGAATCTGATACTCTCATAAAACCTATATGCTCGCCAGCATTTCTTTGCTGACTTTGTTTTTACATATGTTTCAGGTGGTGTTGCATGATGTTGATTGATAGGAAGCGTGTTCACTTAGGATCTGGACGTAGCCTTAGTAACATAAAAACAATGATAGACGATATGAAACTTGTTTGTTTGGTTTTAAGACAATGTAAATTATCAAATGAATCAATAAAACGAAACTTTTGTATCCATGGTTGTGAAACAATAATTCTGTTGCAATATTCCCCGATGTTTCCGCTGCGGTTTCGTTGTTTTAACGCGGTCGGGGTGTGACAGAAGAGTTGGTATCAGAGCCAATGGTTATAGGGAATTAGGTTATTAGTAATGCTTTGACCTAGACTATAACTTTCTAGGACCCTAACGCAAGTGTACTTGCGTTTAGATTTTAAAACAATATTGTCACCTATCCTTAGGTGATATCCACAACGAGAACACAATAACAAATCCGCTTCGAAAATTAATCATCTATTCCTGGATGATTGATTATAAGGTTTTGAACCCTTCCAGTTTGATTCATCTTTGGCTTTGTGCCTTCTGAGTTTTCAAAATCTCGTCAAAGTTTGGGTCTAAATAATGTGAACACGTGCAAACTGGAAGAGTGAATGCATGTACCCTGAGTTTTCTGTCTAAGGCTAGAGTGTTTGTATAAATCCGCAGTATCGGACCAGTCACTCTTACCTGGGAACTCTTGGGGTGAGTGTTCACTTATAGGCGAGCATGTCTTCGGTGATACATTATATTGACCCATTTACTTTGATTAGTCACAGCGTGTCATTTGTTTGTTCGAGGTAACAAATGAATGATCGCCTTCCTGGTGTTTTGTCGATATTTTCAATACCTCTTTTGTTTTTCCCAATTGTCGATCTCACTCGTTTCTCATATTTCCTTGTTAGACAATGCCTCCTCGATGTGATGCACAACATTTAACTAACGAAGAAGTCGCAGCCCTTGTTGCTCAACAAATGGCTGCAGTGCTTCCAGGCGTAGTGACCCAGATCCATCAATTATACAACAACAACAATAATAACAATAATGCACAGTGTAGTTTCAAAACCTTCAATTCTGCTAAGCCGTTGAAGTTTTCTGGGTCTCAAGGAGCAACTGCGCTCCTGCAATGGTTCGAAAGTTTGGAAAGCACATTCAGACATGTGCAATGTCCGAATGAGCGTAAGGTTGAGTTTGCATCTCGTGTGTTCGAGAAGCGTGCTCTTACATGGTGGAACGGAGTGATGCGTGATAGGGATGCTGATGTGGCGATGGCACAAACGTGGGAAGAGCTCCGAGCTCTCATGATGAGAGAGTTCTGTCCCCGTCACGATATTCGAGCTTTGGAACGAGAATTCGACGATCAGAAACAAGTTGGGGGAGAACACCGTGCTTATACGGATCGTTATGAGGAGCTCAGTTTGTTGTGTCCTACGATGGTTACCCCGTTGGAAAAGGCGATAGAGAGGTATATCGATGGTTTATCCGATTCTGTGCAAGATATAGTGACTGGCAGTAATCCTACTACTGTCCGTCAAGCGATTGAATTGGCTGCTACTCTGACCGAGTCTCAGGTCAGAAAAGGGAAATTGACCCGAAAGGGTGACAAGAAGAAGTCAGCCGATTCTGCTCAAGAAAAGGGTAAGGGTAAGAAGAAGGGTGAGTCTTCTAAAAAGTCAAGGAAGTGCAAGGCTTCCCAGAACTTTGCAGTTACTGCACAGAATACTCAGAACCCACCAGCCCAACCTCCCGCGAAGAAACAATATGCTGGTACCGCACCTTACTGTGCTCGATTCAATGGTCATCATGTTGCCCAACAGGCCAGCAAACAGTGTACTACGTGTGGTAAACTTGGGCATCTGGCCAACATCTGTCGTTTGGGTCAGAATTAAGCTGCTCAGGTTCCAGCACAAGCTCAGGGGAATGCTGCGAGATTCCCACCTGGTTCCTGTTATAATTGCGGAGAAATGGGTCATTTCCGCAACAACTGTCCGAGGTTGGTGAACGCGAATGCGAATGCAAACGTGAACGTGAATCCCGCTCGTGGACGAGCATACAATCTGAATGCAAACGAGGCTCGAGCTGACAACAAGGTTGTTAACGGTACGTTCCTTGTTAACAATCAACTTGCTTCTGTTCTTTTCGATTCTGGTGCCGATAGGTGTTTTGTTTCGTTATCTTTTGAGCGTTTGCTTGCGATACCTAGAACTAAACTGAGGAAACCCTTATATGTCGAAGTTGCTACTGGTAAACCTGTTGGTGCATTTATTTCTATCGCCTCCGTCAATCAAGATCGTAGCAGAAATAGTTTAATTCTAGGCTTATATTGTAATATCTTGTTACTAAAAGGCAAGGTGGCATAATTGTAAATAAGGAGAACCTCCTTATAACCTTGGCCTATAAATAGAACCATTAGGGTTCTCATTTAGAAATTTTGACACTTTTGGCAATTTGGAGCTTTGGAGCTTAGGATCTAGAGAGAGAAAGCCTAGAGAGAGAAAGTTCCATGTTCGTGATTCAGGTGCTGTACGTTTTCAGATCATTGAATAGAATCACTTTTATATTACGTCTCGTGTGTTCGATCACGTTCGTGTACGAATTCCGCACGTCACACGTTCGGTTCGCAATCGTTTCAGAGTCAAAACCGGTCCTAACAGGTGGTATCAGAGCAGGAGCTCGATTGCACGGATCAAACACACAAATCATCATGAAAAATCATCAGATTCAGAGTCAAATTCATACAGATTTGATCTATTTCTTCATCTTTTCATATTCGTCACGTTTATTACTGAAAAACGCAAAATTAAACAGGATTTTACGGTTCAAAATTGCTAATTTTTGGATATGATGTTCGAAAATACATGATCTAAAACCCTACAAAGTTTCAAATCTTAATTCCTAGTCATTTATGAGAAATCTGAATTTGTTTGGTTCGAAGTTTGTTGAAATATGCTTACTGTTGCTGCTGATATTGTTCTTGGTGTTCACCGGTCAGATGGCAATCCGACCGGATGACCCATCCGACTCAAATTCACTCACTGCATGTCATTAAATTGTTTGACATGTTGACTTACTATCCGGTCGGATAGCATATCACACTTGAGCCTTTGTTATATTTCATTAAAAGGAGTTGACTTGTTGACTATCATTCAAACGGATACCAGTCGCTCGGACAACAATCCAAGGCACTGCAATTCATTTAAAGTTGTTGACCTTGTTGACTGCCTATCCGATCGGACAAGTTGTCCGAACGGACAGCAATCCGTGTCATAGCATTACAGCACCTGTTCAATACACTTAGTCAATCTTGTCAGTATAGTCACTCAACTTTATCAGTTATGCATGTGATTCTAATTGAGGTCCAATGAGATGTTGCTTGATTTGATAATTGTCGGCCACATGATATCTTTATGCATGTGATTTGTGTAAAAATTCAATAAAAGATTCAAGTTTTCAATACATTTCATCGGATCAATAGGAATATATTGTGATGTGTGTTGTCAGATTTCTTGTGATATTTTAGTGATAATCAGATTTGCATGTGAAGAATTAATATTGTCGGCCATTGTTTAGTGTGTATGTCAGTTTGCATGTGATTTTGCATTGATATTCAAAAGCTCATTCGTTGAGGTCAAAGAAGTCAACAAGTAATCCGGTCAGACAACTCACTCATATCATGTGTGCTACTCGGTCGGACAGCTTTTAATCTCATCCGGTCGGACAGCTTTTAATCCCATCCGGTCGGACAGCTTTAATTCTCATCCGGTCGGACAACAATTCCCACCTGAACGGATAGCAACCTCACCCGTTCGGACAGCAACTCCACCCGAACGGACAGCGTTGTCACCCGATTATTGTCACTGTTGACTTTTGTTGACTCACTCGTTCGAGTACCTGTCCAATTCAAGTTGTTTAATAGTGTTTGAACTGATCTTGTTTGTTTGTATTCAGGTGCTGTGATTCAAAGGTGCTTGTAATTCGAGAAGTTCACATCATGGCTGAAATAAAAATGAAAACTCAAGAAGAGATTCTGAAAGAGAAGACTGAAAGAGAAATATTCATTGTTGGGTGCAGAATGGAGAAAATGCAGGAAGAGTATGAAAATGCTGTAAAAAATAAAAGATAGGACAAGAAGCGAGAATGTTATGTCAACAGAGATGGTGAACCTGTTGTCCACAGGAGGGACATAGTTCATGATGATGTTCTTCTAGTTATTCCTTTATCCGACGAGTTTTATTCAAATCGTGAAAAAGACAAGAGTTATGAGAAAAGGCTGAATAAAACCATCAGAGATGCGATGACATCAAGTCTGAGAAAGAGGGATGAAGAAAGAATGAAGAAGAATGTTGAAAATTTGGTTGATGATCTGAAGAAAGTTGCTGAAGAAGTTAAAGTTGAAACTGTGAAAGTTGAAGAAGTGAAAGAAAAAGAAGAGAAAGTTGAAGAAAAAGTTGTTGTGAATGTAGAAGTTGTGAAAGAAGCTGTTACTGAAAAACAGCAGGTGGTTGAAGAAGAAATGAAGAAGAAAGAAGAAGAAGAGGTGAAGAATGAGAGTTTGAATGTCGGTGATGATGTTGATGCTGGTGATGAGAAGAAGAGTGAAGCTGATCAGAAGCAGACAGAAGAGAAAGTTGAGGTGGAAATCACTGAGGTAAAATCTGATTCTAAAGTCTTAATCAAAAATGTTGAACAGTGCAAGAAATGCATAGAAACATGCAGTGCTTGTACTGAAAAAGATGAAAGATTCAGAACAAGATATCTTGAATTCAATAAAATCGAAGAAGTTTTCAAAAATAAATACAAAGAAATGTTAGAAAATGAAAATTTTTTGAAAGACAATGATGAAAAACTTTCAGAAAAATGTAAAAATTTAGAAAAAGAAAATGAAAGTTTGAAAGAAAAGGTTTTGAAAATGACAGAAGAGTGTTTACAAAAGGAAATGCATGTCAAGAAATGAAGAAAGAGTATGATTCAATAAAATTGGCTTATCACATTACTAAAGTGTCATATGAAGATGTGAAAAGTCAAATGAAACTTGTTCAATCTAGACTGAGATACTGTTCTGAAACAACTGATACGCTAAAGAGACAGTATTCAATAAAGCAACAAGTTGTTAATTCTTATATTGAGGATGTTGCTAAGTTGAAGCGTCAAATAGCCGATTTAGAACAGGATAACAACAAGTTACATAGTTATCATGCATCATCATATGTACTTGAAAGAATTTTCAATCTAAAACCGAATGGTAAAGATTCTGAGCAAAACAAGAAAGGTATTGGCTCAGAGTTTCATCAAGTTCCACCACCGGAAAAGTTCGCATTTTATGATGATGAGAAGGTCGAAAAAGCTTTCAACATGGTCGATCAATTGCCAGATAACATTGACGTAACCTATTCCAAATCTGAAGATTCAAGTGATTCAGAGGTGGTAGGTAAGGTCGTTGAAAGTGTGTTGAAAGAAGAGTCGGTTGAAAAAGGTAAATCTGAATCACAGGATGGAAATGAAGGTAGTTTTCATGAAGAATATCTGAAAAAACTCAAAATCTAAGAAAAATTTGAATGATGATTCAAAAGGATTGGTTTATACCATAATTGGATCAGACAAATTATTCTTAGATATTGTATTCCTGATTCAGAATGTGATTTCAGAAAAGATTGATAAAGTTTTTAAAATGGTTGAGATTGAAAAATCTGAAATTCCAAAGTTTGCTGGAAAAGATCATAAAACTTTTTATAACAAACATGGTTTCAAGAAGAAAAACATGAAGGCTGGGTTGGGTTATAAGAAGAAACAAAGTTGGAATAAAAATGAAAAGTCAAATTATCAAGCAAAAATGAATTTTGTTCACGGAACAAGTTCCGAAGAAGAGAAAGAACTCCAATTTAGGCGTCAGTCTAATGAAGAGTTCTATGCTCAGAAAGAGCAACAACAACAGGTCAAAGATGTGTCCAAGAGAACATGTTTCAAATGTGATCAAACTGGACATCTTGCACGCAAGTGTCCAAATCTAAAACCTGTTGGTGTTGAAACGAAAAAGAAGTCCGATGTTGTGAATCAAAAGTCAACCAAGATTGATTCAAAGCAAACTTGGAAGCCAAAAATGTCAAAGGCTGACTCACAACATACATGGAAACCAGTGACGTCAAAATTTAGAACAACACAAAGTTGAAAAACAACTGTTGATGCAACAAAACCAAACCAATTTTGGAAACCAAAAGTTGTTGTTCAGAATCAAAATGTTCAAAAAGAGTCACATTTTTACAAAAGAGGGACTCCAAAAGGTCAAACATAGAGTGTTAAGAAACAAGTGACTTCGGTAGATGATGTTAAAATTGAAAAAATCTTTGTACAAAATGACAAAGATTTTCCGAAGTTGAATGAAGCATATTGTGTTGAAATGCCTAAGGTCAAACAGACTTGAGCTAAATTGTTCAAATGATTCAATAGTTGAATCTGCAGGTGCTTCCGAAGAAATCTGAATGTCAACAAGAAGAGTGTAGGAGCAGCCTTGCACGAAAAGAAGAGGCTGCTGGTCCCTGCAACTGAAACAGGGAGTTTGTTTGTTTCTGTAAATAAATAAACCATATTTCTAAAACCCTAAAAATTTGAAAATTTAAAAACCAAAAATATGTTTGTTTTTAAATTTGTCAAAAATTCAAAAATATGTTGATTGAATATGCCGAAACCCTCACGGCTGAACAAACATGATTAATTTCACGAGATTGAAACACGGTTTTCAAACTGTCGAAAATTAATGGGTTGTAAATCATGGGGGTACGATATATTTTCTGCAAAATAGAGCATGAGAAGCAGAAAATGGATGGCGAGACAAAGCTATCTACATCGGGTTGTCAAATTTTCTTTAAATGTTTTGAATTTTAGGGGGAGTAAGAAATTGTCAGAAAATCCAAAAACATTAGAAAATTTGAAAAAGCCAAAAACATGATAAAATTCAAAATGAGTTTTTGTGTAAAAAGAGGAAATGATAGTACATCAGTAGACAATCACGGTACGCTAAAGAAATGGAAAGTTAAAATGTGATAAACGATCTCACTGATGATATGCCAGTAGGTTTTTACACGCTTAGTAGATTGTTTTCGAGATATAAACCTAAATATCAAATACTTACTTATCTCGTAGGGAACATCTCTCGGATATATAGGTAACCCCTGAAATCTTGTTTGAAAGACCCCTCTTTCTGAGATACTAGGTCTTTATGCTTAGTGATATCTGGGGTATTATCCCGGGACTTCTGATTTTGCGGAAGCAATGGCCTAGTCCCTGTATAATACTTTTCACTTGCTTGAAATAAAAGGACCACCCTCAGCATAAAAAATGATGAAACATTGCAAAATGCTAATCATGTGCTGTTGAAGAAAAGATTCTCTAAAGGGAACACACCTAAAGTCGAACCATCATCTCTCTGATTTTGCGGAAGCAATAGCCTGAGCTCTCATGGTCACGTATTTAACCCTTTACAGATATCATCTAGGTATACTCACCTGTAAGACTGAATATTGGGATCTGGATACGGGAGTATATTCTGAGGTGGGACACGCGAATAAGTTTAAGTCCTTAAAACACTAATCTCGTATCTCGAATCAATTGAACTTTGTGTGAAAATTTAAGTGGATCAGTATAATGACAATCTAACTTAATCGTTTAGAACTTAAAGTGTTTAAAGCTCAACGCAAACTCAAACAAAAATATTGTCTGTAAATATGTCTGTAAATATTTCTTTACTGTTTTCTATTTCAGAAAAATACAAAAAGATTTTTATTTCTGCTTTATTTTCGACAACCGATGTCTGAGTGCTGAGTTTCAAAATCTAAGTATGCTGATCGTGTTTCTAAAAATAAAACAAGTTCATTAATTTGAAACTTGAAATTTTTAAATCAAAAATCAAAAACAGTTTGTGATATCTCCAAGGTCATTAAATTGGACTTGAATGATTAACTGTGAGGGAGTTGGATGCTTATATTGTTAAAGTCTGTTGTAATAGAGCCAGTATTCGATCTTGTTCGCTTAAACTGCCAAATCTTTGAAGATTGTTGATAGGAGAAGAGAGAATCAAGTATTCCTGGATATATCCATATTATTATATTTTCGAGCCAGGATCTTGATTTAGAAATTTTAAAAGAGCCAGGTCACAATTCCTGGATAATTGGATGTTCAAAACATTGTTACTTATGAATGTTTGAGAATTGCATATGTTGTACCAGACTACGATCCCGATAGACGAGTCTAAGGGGGAGTCTGAAGACGAGCTCAACGCAAGGGGAAGCGTGGATTCAAGTAGCCATGTAACTATCCCAGAGGAGCTTGTAACCGGAAAGCCAGGTGTCGATCCCAAAGCACGGAAGCTTGACGAAAGGGGGAGCCTGAAGAGTTTACCGAAAGGGGGAGCTGAAGCTGAAAACAGATCCACCGGGATTCTGTTCGAGCAAGTGGGAGTCTATGTTTCTAAAGACGTCAAACATTCAAGAAGACTCAGAGAGAGAGAAAAAGTCAAGACACTACGAGTTTGACTTAATAGTTGAGATTGACAGCGGCAATATCCAAGGGGGAGTCTGTTGGTGCATTTATGTCTATCGCCTCCGTCAATCAAGATCGTAGCAGAAATAGTTTAATTCTAGGCTTATATTGTAATATCTTGTTACTAAAAGGCAAGGTGGCATAATTGTAAATAAGGAGAACCTCCTTATAACCTTGGCCTATAAATAGAACCATTAGGGTTCTCATTTAGAACTTTTGACACTTTTGGCAATTTGGAGCTTTGGAGCTTAGGATCTAGAGAGAGAAAGCCTAGAGAGAGAAAGTTCCATGTTCGTGATTTAGGTGCTGTACGTTTTCAGATCATTGAATAGAATCACTGATTATATTACGTCTCGTGTGTTCGGTCACGTTCGTGTACGGATTCCGCACGTCACACGTTCGGTTCGCAATCGTTTCGGAGTCAAAACCGGTCCTAACAAAACCTCTTGTACTCGATTCTGTTATTCGTGGTTGTCAATTGAACCTCGATAACCATCTTTTTCCTATTGACCTCACACCGATGCAACTTGGGAGTTTCGACATTATCGTTGGGATGGATTGGTTAACCAAACATCATGCTGAGGTGGTTTGTTTCGCTAAGATTGTTCGTATTCCTCTTTCGTCTGGCGATGTTCTGGAAGTTCGTGGCGAGAAACCATCTGGTGGATTGAAACTCATGTCATGTACGAAAGCCCGAAGTTATTTACGAAAAGGATATGTTGCTTTTCTGGCACGTGTCACCGAGGAGAAAGGCGAGAACAAGAGTATTCAAGATATTCTGATTATTCGGAATTATCCAGAGGTGTTTCCTGATGAACTGCCTGGTTTGCCTCTAGTTCGTCAAGTCGAGTTTCACATTAACCTTGTACCCAATGCTAACCCGATTGTGAAAGCACCATATCGTCTTGCACCGTCTGAGATGCAGGAATTGTCGAAACAGCTTCAAGAGTTATCTGATAAAGGATTCATCCGTCCGAGCTTTTCGCCTTGGGGTGCTCCTGTCCTCTTTGTGAAAAAGAAAGATGGATCTTTTCGAATGTGTATCGATTATCGTGAGCTTAACGAGCTTACCATCAAGAATCGATATCCCCTACCCCGAATTAATGATCTCTTTGATCAGCTGCAAGGTGCTACCTATTTTTCCAAGATCGATCTACGTTCTGGGTATCATCAACTTCGTGTACTCAAAGAAGATATTCCCAAAACTGCTTTCCGCATGAGATATAGGCACTATGAGTTCACAGTCATACCTTTTGGTTTGACGAATGCCCCAGCTATCTTCATGGACTTAATGAATAGGGTCTGTAAACCTTATTTAGACAAGTTCATCATTGTGTTTATCAACGATATCCTCATTTATTCGAAGTCTCAAGACGATCACGAGCAACACCTTCGTATGAATTTGGAACTCCTAAAGAAGGAACAACTTTTTGCTAAATTCTCCAAGTGTGAATTTTGGCTTAAAGAAGTTCAATTCTTGGGTCATATAGTCAACGAGCAGGGTATTCTTGTGGATCCATCCAAAATAGTTGCTATTAAGGATTGGAATACACCAACGACACCCACATAAATTCGTTCTTTTCTTGGTCTCGCTGGTTATTATCGTCGGTTTATTTCGAACTTCTCGAAGATTGCGGTTCCACTCACTGCTTTGACTCAAACGAATAAGCCTTTTGAGTGGGGACCCAAACAAGAAGAAGCGTTCCAAACGCTGAAACGAAAACTCTGCGATGCTCCTGTTCTATCTTTGCCCGATGGAAACGATGATTTCGTTGTCTATTGTGACGCGTCGAATCTAGGCCTTGGTTGCGTTCTCATGCAACGAGGTTAGGTCATAGCTTATGCGTCAAGACAGTTGAAAGTTCACGAGAAGAACTACACCACTCATGATCTTGAGTTAGGTGCTGTGGTTTTTGCTCTTAAAATCTGGAGACACTACCTTTATGGAACAAAGTGTGTGGTTTTCAAAGACCACAAAAGTCTCCAGCATATTCTCAATCAGAAGGAGCTGAACATGAGGCAACGACGTTGGGTTGAGCTCTTAAACGATTACGATTGCGAAATTCGCTACCATCCTGGTAAGGCGAATGTTGTAGCTGATGCGCTTAGTCGAAAGGAGTGAGTCAAGCTTCATTCTGTTCGAACTCTAACTGATCTTCAAACTCGTGTATCTCAAGCTCAGCAATTTTGTGTTTCACAAAATTTGATGGGTAAGGAATTACCACATCAGCTTAAGCTTAAGATCGAAGTGAAAGACGATGGGTTACTCTATTTCAAGGATCGTTTGTGGATTCCGAAACAAGACGATCTTCGCACTTTAGTGATGGATGAATCTCACAAGTCTCGATATTCTATCCATCCTGGTGCTGATAAAATGTACAAGGATCTTCATACTCAGTATTGGTGGCCTGGTATGAAGAAGGATATTGCCTTGTATGTGTCGAAATGCCTAACTTGTCTCAAAGTCAAGGCTGAACATCAACGACCATCTAGTTTGCTTGTACAACCAGAGATACCGGTTTGGAAGTGGGAGAACATTGCGATGGATCTCATCACTAAATTACCGCGTACATCTAAAGGTCATGATGCTATTTGGGTTGTCATCGATTGATTAACGAAGTCAGCTCATTTTATTCCGATTCGCGAGGATCTATCTGCTGATAAACTTGCAAAGATTTATGTTGATGAGATTGTATCTCTACATGGTGTCCCTTTGGATATCATATCTGATCGTGATGCTCGATTTTCATCTCATTTTTGGAAGACCATGCAATATGATATGGGAACCCAACTAAATCTAAGCACTGCTTATCATCCCCAAATAGATGGACAATCTGAGAGGACGATTCAAACTTTGGAGGATATGCTTAGAGCATGTGTGATAGACTTTGGTGGTAATTGGGATTCCCATCTTCCATTGATTGAGTTCTCTTACAACAATAGTTATCATGCTAGCATCAATATGGCACCGTTCGAAGCTCTCTACGGTCGAAAATGTCATTCACTTGTATGCTGGAATGAGATCGGTGAAGCTCAGCTTACTGGACCTGAGCTCATTCTGGAAATGACAGACAAAATCAAGAAAATTCGTGATAATCTTGTGACAGCTAGAAGCCGTCAAAAGAGTTATGCGGATGTGCGACGTAAGCCTTTGGAATTTCAAGTCGGAGACCATGTCCTACTCAAGGTGTCACCTTGGAAGGGAGTGGTGAAATTTGGAAAGAAAGGAAAACTTGCACCATGATATGTTGGACCATTTAAGATTGTTGAAAGAGTTGGAAAGGTTGCCTATCGACTAGAGCTACTTCCAGAGCTTGGAAATATTCATCCGACCTTCCATGTGTCCAATTTGCGAAAGTTTTTAGCTGACGCGAATCTTCACATTCCACTCGACGAAATTCAAGTTGATGAAACGATGCACTTTGTCGAGAAACCTGTTGAGATAGTGGACCGTGCAGTCAAACAGTTGAAGAACAAACGGATTCGATTGATCAAGGTTCGCTGGGAATCCAAACGTGGCCCAGAGTTTACTTGGGAACGTGAGGACCAAATGAAGGCGAAATATCCGCAATTGTTCTCACAAGTTTCCTCTAGTTAAAATTTCGGGACGAAATTTCCTAAAGTAGGGGAGACTGTGACAACTGTGTTCTGTAATCGATGTACAATGTAAAACAATATCAATTATTAATAAAACAATGTGTTTTGGTGTTATTATGTGTGTATTTGTGTTTGATGATTTTACGATTTGATGCGATTTCGATTTCAAGCTCTAAATCGCTTTCTGGAAAGTTATACGCAAACTGGTGCGTAAACGCAGTTAGTTTAACGCGACGAACACACCAGAATAGTGACATAGGCTTAACATACCTTAAAAAACCTTCACATAACTTAGAAATAAGTTTTGGATGGTTTGGTGTGTCAAAATCAAGTTTGTTCGATCGCAGTGACTATTTGTGGCAAACTGCGAAACTATGTCGATTTGTATAGTAACGAACATTCCGGAACTTGATCATAAGTTAAACATACCCTAAATATCATTTACATAGCTTAGAAATAGGCTTTGAGGGGTTCGGTATGCTAAAATAAACTTATGTGATCAATACGAACTAAAAGCGTTAAAAAGTGCATAAGTTTGCATTTTCGCGCATATCTTACATTCTGAATATATCCGGACATCCAAAAATTTATGTAATCATTAAAATATTTTATTTTAGTGATTGGCGTGATAAAATTCCATTCGTCGCTTAATTTGGATCGTTTTTGCGTTCGTTACGACTTCCGTCGTAATTAACCGAACAACGCAATCGTACGACCAAAGGAGCCGACATCCGAGATGTCTTTAAGCATATTTTAACTTTCCTATACTTTAACTTCATTTTAGAGCTTTGATGTCACACCCCGACCACGTAGAACAACAAAACGTGGCGGAAAACGTCGGGGAGTGTTGTAACAGAATCATTGTTTCATAACACATGGAAATTGAAATATTGTTTTATTGATTAAAGTAGTTACAATATCTTGACAATCAAAGAAACATAACATATATAACTAGTCTTGCATCTTTTATTGTCGCTAAGGCCCAAGTCCGCCTAAGTGTATCTTGATAAATCCTATGCATCATATCCTGAAACACATGTGAAAATAGGTACGTCAGCATAAAAATGCCTGTGAGATACATAGGTTTATGAAAATAGGATTCATGACTTATTGTTTAAGAAAATGTTTAGTCATGAACCTTGTAATTTGCTTTGTCTTGTAAATCATTTGAAAAGTGATAAATAAACCAAACGATATATATGTATAAAAGAATAACACATGGTTAAGTGGATAACCATGTGAAATGAGTTTGTATAAATTAAGTTGTTTGTAAAACAATGTATTGTGAAAAGTATGTTATTTGCATAAAATGTTATATGTCCAAATTTAAATGATTCAAATAACGCTACGATATGTAATACCATACAATCACTTATATATAGGAAGTACCAGCGGCGTATCCACCATGCTTGTATCATATTACACACGCCTCGTTACTTAAATCACTTACTCAAACCAAACCAACAATGTAAGATGTCTATGTTTAAACAAATCGCCAAACGTATTGAATAATATGTCAAAATGTTTATGTCAAGATGTAAGTCATGTAATGTATAACCAATGTCAATGATGTTTATGTGTCAAATGTAAATCATGTAATGTGTAACCAAAATGATATGTATGGCTAGTGAAAAATATCAACTAAACCATATGCACAAAAACAAAGTATTGAAGTAAAACATTGTTTAAATCAAAGCTATGTTTTGTGGAACAAATACATGCTATACTGATATAAATATCTATGCGGTATTGTGAGAATACATACATCCAAGCCTTGAGACTGTGGCGATAAACCCTTAAACAAATTAAAGGTTTATCTAAGTTATGTATATCGAATTCGGTCATTCCTTCCAATCCAAACAAACCTAGGATTTCAGGAACGGGAGTTGTCAATTCCTATGGTACCACTACCTACTAACGAATGGCGTAGCTAATGTTAATGAATGTATTGTTCCATTTTAAACAACTCAAATATCATACCAAAATGTAAGCATGTGATGAAAACAACTGTACTAAGTATGCACACAATGGGCATACATAGCATGAAATGTAATGTGAAACAATGTACTAAGTATGCACACAATGGACATACATAGCATGAAATGTAATGTAAAACAATGTACTAAGTATGCACACAATGGATATACATAGCATGAACACAATGAAATCATGTACTATAATGTACTAATGAACATAGCAAGTATATGATGTGAAAGCAGGAAAGCACGAAAGTAACAAGTAGGCACATGTGTTTCACCCCAAAACAGTTTGGAAAACAGTTAAAAGAGGGGTCTATGTACTCACTTGAGATTGCTTAGTAGTCCTTGAGTAACAACCAAACAATGCTACAGATCTCGGAATCAAACGACACCTAATATAGGTAACTATGTTAATAAACCGGACCTAAATCGGAGGATCGGATAGAATGAGGGTTCGTAAACCAAACGAGTATGGAGACTTGTGTAATATGGTTTAACAAAGCCTACATACTAAATGAAACCTAACATAAGTGCTTATGACCCATTACGACCCGTTTAGGTAGCTTATGCTACTTTAACGCGTCGTTCGCGTGAAACGCGTTCGGACCGCCTAACTAGTCCTATGACAAGTAGAATATGCCTTAACATGCCTAATATTGTCGCCAAATCAGTTTAGATGTCAAAAGTTATGTCACATATGTTTATAATGAATTTTGGCATCAAAGGGGTATTTTGGTAATTTACCTAAGGCATATAAACTACCTATCATACAACTACTTAAACGTCGTGACCATAAGGTATAACCTCGGAAGGTTATTCCCTACCTACTATGGTCACCTAATGTATTTGGTCGGATCCTAATGATCGACCAAATGGGTCGGGTTCGAAGGTATAAGCGATTTATTAGATCGCTTACCCTTGCGACCCTAGACAACGTGGTAATCAGTAGGCATAGTCACAAAGGACTATAACCATCGTGATTACAATCACGTTGCGAAGTTCAAGCGAACTTCGCATTGACCATAAGCTGGTCAATGCAGAAAGTCAAACAAAGTTTGACTCTCAGACTCGAAAAGCAATAAAAGAACGAAGGAACACTTACAAAGGGTCCCCGAATGCTAATCTCGATCCAAGTAGCTCAGGTATGAAACAATGGTTTCAACTTAGAGCTTCTCAAATCAGGATTCTAGTGGGTTTTTGCAAGTGAAGGCAAGGGGTATTTATAGGAATACTAGCACCGTTAGGATCATTTATCGGGAAACGTGCTTTGATCTTGGCCATACACTTGCACACATGGTATTATAATACCATATGCACATCCAAAACCAGCCCCTAGTATCAGAATTACCATGTGCAAGGTGGTTTTGTGGGTAAAACAGCTGATAACAGGCTGTTAAAACATCGAATCTGGTCTGGGACACTAACGCGGGCCGTGTAAGGATCAGCCCAGGTCTTACGCGGGCCGCCTGGAGCTTCTGATCAGAAAACAAGTTTCCAAAATGACAGTTTTGGTCCCTGTTGGTGTTTAAGCTCATTTCCGACACTTCTAAGGCCCGTAAAGCCAACTTTAAGGCCCTAAAATGATGCCTAAACATTGTGGACATGAAACATGCTCAAAAATATGTCAGAAGTTGGTTCGTTTGGTCGTACGAACGCGATGTTCGCTTAATTACGACGGAATGCGCATAAGCGCGAAAAACGATCCAAATTGCGTGACGAATGGATTTTTCTTATGCCAAACACTAAAACAAAATGTTTTAGTGCTTACATAAATTTTTGGATGTCCGGATGTATTCTGAACGTAAGTTATGCGCGAAAATGCAAACTTGTTTTTTTCTTGACGCTTTTAGTCCCTGAATGACCCAAAAGTTTATTTTAGCACACCGAACCCCTCAAAGCCTATTTCTAAGCTATATAAAGGATATTTAAGGTGTGTTTAACTTATGGTCATGTTTCGGAATGTTCGTTACAGTTCAAATTGGCATACTTTCGCAGTTTGTCAAGTTTAGTCCCTATAAGCGAATTAACTTGTTTTTGCCATACCAAAGCCTTTAAAACTTATTTCTAAGTTATGTAAAGGTTATTTAGGGTATGTTAAGTATATGTTGATGTTCCGGAGTATTTTTCGCATTAAACTGATTACGTTTACGCACCAGTTTGCGTATAACTCTCCAGAAAGCGATATAGAGTTTGAAATTGAATAAAAGTCAAAACATGAAAAATGTAAAACACAACCCAACAAACATTGGGATCAAATAACATTCTTTTATTGATGAAAGAACTGTTCACAATGATTACAAGCACAGATGTTACAGTCTCCCCTACTTGTGGAAATTTCGTCCCGAAATTTATTTAGAGGAAACTTGTGAGAGATTAAAACATGAAGTTGAAAGGATCGAACAACATTGGTTAGGGTTCTGAACTTCTAGTAATTTTAATAACATCATGCTTGCAATGTAAGAGGGATACTTATATACAAGTATATGAAGCGTCATTGGTGCGTCCACCATACCTCCTGTACATTGTTCACATTTCGTTATTGTTGCCACTATCGGTTCTTACACATAATAAATCTTACTGTGGTTTCCGTGCACTGGATTTCATAATTATGTACGCGTCCATAATTAGATAATTCCTTGCATATTTCACACAGTCTATTTTATAATGTGTAGGGGAAAACCAAATGAACAAACCTGTGATGAGTGTGACTAGACCACCATAGGGTCCCTTTTATTAAATCAATAAATGATTTTAATAGACAACCAAGGAGTCTTTTCAGCTTATATCATCACATGTCATTCTTAACCAGATTTTTGAATCAATCTTTTTTACTAGACCACTAAAAGGGTCTCTTATGAATCATGGAATAGTACTATATAATCCAAGGGTCTTAACTATTACATAGAAGCCCATTTAGGATTTAAGGTAGTACCTTTTTGAATATCCTACTACGAATCCCTCATATGAAGATATGAAAGATTCTACGAGGATTTGGATAACGAATACCCAGAGTATAAAAACACAAAATGCATAAAAGAAAACATAAGATGCATAAACACATAGTCACATAACCACAAAATTGTTTAACTAGAAGTTTGTTCTGCTAACAGAGCACATGTATTTAAAGCACACTAGGAATCCATTCCTTGGATTTCATTTGGTACTTTAAACATTATCAAGAATCTAACTATATAGATAGAAAGATTTTTAAAAGAAAAATTCTATTTCGATTATAAGGAACCGAAATGTTCAAATTTTGGTACAAAAGGAATCCAATTAAGGATTCTGATTTGAATGATAATCATCCACAAGGATCTAAATGTGAAGATAAAAAGATCCCTTATGGATTTTTAGAAGTTGAAGATGTTTGAAACCTTGCACTTGATGTGCTTAAGTCAAAACATGAAGTAAAAATGCTTATGAAGTTGAGATGTTAGATATGTCAAGGCGACATATGAAGCAGAATTTGAAGGTGAAGTCAATGTATGAAGAAAAATATTTTTGGAAAACTATGCATGGGGTTCTAAAAATGTGTTCAATGTTTTTGAAACCTTATATATAATACCTTTGAAATCATAGAGTAGGTGTATTAGGTAGATATATTTACAAAAATGTTTTAAAATCATGCGAGATAAATTTTGAAATTATGTATAAGGATTTTGAAAACATGAATGATGCTTTTGAAATCATGCATTTGATATATACTGTATCAATAACATTTTGAAGTCATGAAGGTTATTTTTGAAACGTAGACGATGTTTTTGAAATCATGGAGGTTGTTTTGGAAAACTTATGTTATGCATGTTGAAAAAAAAATCGGAACATAATGGGTATGAGATTGAAAATATCCTTAGTTATCTAACCAAGGATTTAATGGCATAGATGTGCAAAAAGCACGATTACTCATAATTTCCCTTTATTTCTTGTACTTCGTCTCCTGGAATGAAACGAGTACTTAAAAAAAAAAAAATTCGAGGGAATCATGAGTAAACACAAAAATGGGATATTCACAAAAGTAGTTTGTAAGGAACATAGTTCCTTAATGTAGGTATTATAGGGAAATGCCATACACACGTGTAACTATACTTGTATATCAGAATTGCGAACAACAACTTTTATTTATGAACAAGACATATTGTTTCACATTACTAGAAAACGAAAGAAACAAAAGCATAAGACAGCAACATCTTCTACTCAGCCAACTGCTCATCCAAGGGTTGGATTTACACTGACAATCTTCGGGCAGTTGTTCCTGAAATGGCTCGTCTCGCCACAGTTGTAGCAAGTACCAAACGGAAAACGAGCTTGAGTAGGGTTGACTTGGAGTTGGGTAGCAGCAAGGTTGATAGCAGCTTTGTTTTGGATGGCAAAGCGGCATATGTTAATCAGATGTCCCCACCGTCCACAGTAGGTACATTTGAAGCAGGGTAAGGGGTTCGAATGATGACGGTTGCATCGTTTGTACAAGGGAGCAGTTCCTTTGTACCGCTTCTTGGCTGGTGATGCTGTCATCTGACTAGGTCTTGCCTGTTTTGGTGCAACCGCTGCGGGTTTCCTTGAAGCCTTACGCTTCCTTGATTTCTTAGGGGATCGTTCATCCCTGGTCTTTGATTCCTCGGTTGGTTTCTTCGCTGGTGGTGCTGGCTTGACTTCTGCTTCCTTTGGTGACTCTTGAGTGGCTTCATTCTGGAGTTGATACATGGTAATGCCTAAATCCACAGATTTCTGAATCACTTCGCCTATTTGTTGGGCAAATTTGGCTGTTCGCTTGGACATTTGACCGGTGCTGAGAGAAAGAGACATTCTAGAAGAAAATGAAAGACATAGGAAGAAACAAGTGAAAGGTTATCGGATAAACAAAACAGAATGGCAATGCATAAGAATTGGCGATCATTTGTTTGTTACCTAAGGCAAACAAATGAGACGGTGACAAATCAAAGTAAGCGGATCATATTAATGTATCACTGAAGACATGCTCGCCTATAAGTGAACACTCACCCCAAGAGTTCCCAGGTAAGAGTGACTGGTCCGATACTGCGGATTTGTACGAACACTCTAGCCTTCGACAGAAAACTCAGGGTACATGCATTCACTCTTCCAGTTTGCACGTGTTCACATTATATGACCCAAACTTTGACGTGATTTTGAAAATTCAAAGGGGTTCAAAACCTTATAACTGAGGGTTCAAAACCTTATAACTGAGGGTTCAAAACCTTATAACTGAGGGTTCAAAACCTAGTAATCAATCATCATACAACAGATGATTGGTTTTCAAAGCAGTTTTGAAATTTTATGTTCTTGTTGCGATCATCGCCTAAGGATAGGTGACGGTATTGTTTTATGACTAAACGCAAGTAAACTCGCGTTAGGGTCCTAGGAAGGTTATAGAATAGGTCAAAGTATTACTAATAACCTAATTCCCAATAACCATGAGCTCTGATACCAACTTTTCTGTCACACCCCGACCACGTAGAACAACAAAACGTGGCGGAAAACGTCGGGGAGTGTTGTAATAGAATCATTGTTTCATAACACATGGAAATTGAAATATTGTTTTATTGATTAAAGTAGTTACAATGTCTTGACAATCAAAGAAACATAACATATATAACTAGTCTTGCATCTTTTATTGTCGCTAAGGCCCAAGTCCGCCTAAGTGTATCTTGATAAATCCTATGCATCATATCCTGAAACACATGTGAAAATAGGTACGTCAGCATAAAAATGCCTGTGAGATACATAGGTTTATGAAAATAGGATTCATGACTTATTGTTTAAGAAAATGTTTAGTCATGAACCTTGTAATTTGCTTTGTCTTGTAAATCATTTGAAAAGTGATAAATAAACCAAACGATATATATGTATAAAAGAATAACACATGGTTAAGTGGATAACCATGTGAAATGAGTTTGTATAAATTAAGTTGTTTGTAAAACAATGTATTGTGAAAAGTATGTTATTTGCATAAAATGTTATATGTCCAAATTTAAATGATTCAAATAACGCTATGATATGTAATACCATACAATCACTTATATATAGGAAGTACCAGCGGCGTATCCACCATGCTTGTATCATATTACACACGCCTCGTTACTTAAATCACTTACTCAAACCAAACCAACAATGTAAGATGTCTATGTTTAAACAAATCGCCAAACGTATTGAATAATATGTCAAAATGTTTATGTCAAGATGTAAGTCATGTAATGTATAACCAATGTCAATGATGTTTATGTGTCAAATGTAAATCATGTAATGTGTAACCAAAATGATATGTATGGCTAGTGAAAAATATCAACTAAACCATATGCACAAAAACAAAGTATTGAAGTAAAACATGGTTTAAATCAAAGCTATGTTTTGTGGAACAAATGCATGCTATACTGATATAAATATCTATGCGGTATTGTGAGAATACATACATCCAAGCCTTGAGACTGTGGCGATAAACCCTTAAACAAATTAAAGGTTTATCTAAGTTATGTATATCGAATTCGGTCATTCCATCCAATCCAAACAAACCTTGGATTTCAGGAACGGGAGTTGTCAATTCCTATGGTACCACTACCTACTAACGAATGGCGTAGCTAATGTTAATGAATGTATTGTCCCATTTTAAACAACCCAAATATCATACCAAAATGTAAGCATGTGATGAAAACAACTGTACTAAGTATGCACACAATGGGCATACATAGCATGAAATGTAATGTGAAACAATGTACTAAGTATGCACACAATGGACATACATAGCATGAAATGTAATGTAAAACAATGTACTAAGTATGCACACAATGGATATACATAGCATGAACACAATGAAATCATGTACTATAATGTACTAATGAACATAGCAAGTATATGATGTGAAAGCAGGAAAACACGAAAGTAACAAGTAGGCACATGTGTTTCACCCCAAAACAGTTTGGAAAACAGTTAAAAGAGGGGTCTATGTACTCACTTGAGATTGCTTAGTAGTCCTTGAGTAACAACCAAACAATGCTACAGATCTCGGAATCAAACGACACCTAATATAGGTAACTATGTTAATAAACCGGACCTAAATCGGAGGATCGGATAGAATGAGGGTTCGTAAACCAAACGAGTATGGAGACTCGTGTAATATGGTTTAACAAAGCCTACATACTAAATGAAACCTAACATAAGTGCTTATGACCCATTACGACCCGTTTAGGTAGCTTATGCTACTTTAACGCGTCGTTCGCGTGAAACGCGTTCGGACCGCCTAACTAGTCCTACGACAAGTAGAATATGCCTTAACATGCCTAATATTGTCGCCAAATCAGTTTAGATGTCAAAAGTTATGTCACATATGTTTATAATAAATTTTGGCATCAAAGGGGTATTTTGGTAATTTACCTAAGGCATATAAACTACCTATCATACAACTACTTAAACGTCGTGACCATAAGGTATAACCTCGGAAGGTTATTCCCTACCTACTATGGTCACCTAATGTATTTGGTCGGATCCTAATGATCGACCAAATGGGTCGGGTTCGAAGGTATAAGCGATTTATTAGATCGCTTACCCTTGCGACCCTAGACAACGTGGTAATCAGTAGGCATAGTCACAAAGGACTATAACCATCGTGATTACAATCACGTTGCGAAGTTCAAGCGAACTTCGCATTGACCATAAACTGGTCAACGCAGAAAGTCAAACAAAGTTTGACTCTCGGACTCGAAAAGCAATAAAAGAACGAAGGAACACTTACAAAGGGTCCCCGAATGCTAATCTCGATCCAAGTAGCTCAGGTATGAAACAATGGTTTCAACTTAGAGCTTCTCAAATCAGGATTCTAGTGGGTTTTTGCAAGTGAAGGCAAGTGGTATTTATAGGAATACTAGCACCGTTAGGATTGTTTATCGGGAAACGTGCTTTGATCTTGGCCATACACTTGCACACATGGTATTATAATACCATGTGCACATCCAAAACCAGCCCCTAGTATCAGAATTACCATGTGCAAGGTGGTTTTGTGGGTAAAACAGCTGATAACAGGCTGTTAAAACATCGAATCTGGTCTGGGACACTGACGCGGGCCGCGTAAGGATCAGCCCAGGTCTTACGCGGGCCGCCTGGAGCTTCTGATCAGAAAACAAGTTTCCAAAATGACAGTTTTGGTCCCTGTTGGTGTTTAAGCTCATTTCCGACACTTCTAAGGCCCGTCAAGCCAACTTTAAGGCCCTAAAATGATGCCTAAACATTGTGGACATGAAACATGCTCAAAAATATGTCGGACGTTGGTTCGTTTGGTCGTACGAACGCGATGTTCGCTTAATTACGACGGAATGCGCATAAGCGCGAAAAACGATCCAAATTGCGTGACGAATGGATTTTTCTTATGCCAAACACTAAAACAAAATGTTTTAGTGCTTACATAAATTTTTGGATGTCCGGATGTATTCTGAACGTAAGTTATGCGCGAAAATGCAAACTTGTGCACTTTTTGACGCTTTTAGTCCCTGAATGACCCAAAAGTTTATTTTAGCACACCGAACCCCTTAAAGCCTATTTCTAAGCCATATAAAGGATATTTAAGGTGTGTTTAACTTATGGTCATGTTCCGGAATGTTCGTTACAGTTCAAATTGGCATACTTTCGCAGTTTGTCAAGTTTAGTCCCTGTAAGCGAATTAACTTGTTTTTGCCATACCAAAGCCTTTAAAACTTATTTCTAAGTAATGTAAAGGTTATTTAGGGTATGTTAAGTATATGTTGATGTTCCGGAGTATTTTTCGCATTAAACTGATTACGTTTACGCACCAGTTTGCGTATAACTCTCCAGAAAGCGATATAGAGTTTGAAATTGAATAAAAGTCAAAACATGAAAAATGTAAAACACAACCCAACAAACATTGGGATCAAATAACATTCTTTTATTGATGAAAGAACTGTTCACAATGATTACAAGCACAGATGTTACATTTGAAATGGGGTTAACGGGGCTTAAACGTGTCAAAAATGCATCGAAAACCAAATTTAGGGCTTCAGGGACTAAATCTGTCATTTTTGAAAGTTGCTGGTCTGCAAGGTCCCTACGGACCGTATGCTTAGGACCTTACGGTCCGTAAGCTTACTCCAGCACAGCAGAATTGCAGAAACATTGAATCCGGCCAATACCACCTATTCTAATGGTTTTAATCCCTGGTTTTGCACTCTATGGACTGGTATTTGTGTACCCTTTGTTTAGCAAAACCATGAGCCCACATGGATGGCCAAGATCTTTCCCTCTTTAGCAAGGAATGATCTTAACGGTTTTGCGAAAACTATAAATAGCCATGCCCTCCTTCCATTTCTACTCACCCTTGATCTGATTTCTCTAAGTTGAAGTTATAATACTTCATACATGAGATTTTAAGATCAAGTTCTCCCTAGCTTGGACCCTTTGTAAGCTTCTTTCGATCTTTTATCGCTTTTCGAGCGTGAAAGTCAAACAGTGTTTGACTTTCTGCTTTGACCACGAGTTGGTCAACACAAAGTTCGTTTGAACTTTGCAACGTGAGCATAATCACGATGGTTATAGTCCCTAGTGACTATACCTACTGATTACCAAGTTGACTAGGCGTAGTGACGAGTCGTAGTTTCGGTTAAAATGCGCATCTAATCGTATTTTGCAACCAAACTACTCTGGGGTATCAAAACACTTTGTTTTAATATCAAAACCTGTTTTCTAACTTAGTTAAACATGTTCCAACATGTTTAGCTCGTCACATTTAGTTTAGTGCTTGTTTAGAGTCGTAAGTCAAGCGGTCTAAACCACCGCTTGGACTTTCAAACTCGACCCGTTTGGTCATCATTAGGATCCGATCAAGCATGATTAGTGACCATAGTTCCATAGGGAATAACCCTCCGAGGTTATACCTTATGGTCACCTAGTTTAAGTAGTTGTATGATAGGTAGTTTATATGCCTTAGGAAAATGATCAAAATGCCCTTTTCATGCATAATTGGATTTTAAGCATATGTAACCTAAACATTTGCCACTTAACTGATCATGCAACATAATTAAACATGTTTCGGCATATAATACTTGTCATAGGACTAGTTAGACGTCTCGAACACGTTTTACGCGAACGACGCGTTAAAGTAGCGTAAGCTACCTTAATGGGTCGTAACGGGTCGAAAGCACTTAGATTAAGTTCTGATTTAGAATGTAGGCTTTGTTAAACCATATCACATGAGTTCCAATACTCATTTGGTTTACAAGACCTCATTCTGTCCGATCTTCTAATTTTGGTATCGATTTATTTACTAGTGATTCGATTATTAGGTGCTGCTTGAGTTTCCTTGGTTTGATTGAGCTTGTTGAGTTCTTTAGATTGAGGATACTTTGCACTTCATGTGAGTACATAGTTCCCCTATTTTACTATTTTCGATTGTTTTGGGGTGATTCATATGTATTAAAACGATTTCGATATTTAAACGATGGTTTCAAAAATGATTTAAATGGTTTATATTAAACTAATGACGATTTTGATAATGTGAACAAACTTGATGGTTGTAGTTACATAACGAATGACCTTCATTAACATTGATCAAGCCGACCAGTATTAGGTTATGGTACCATAGGATCTGACAAATCTCGTTATCAGACTACACCCATTGTTATGTGTGGGGGTTATGTAGGTAACGACCGAATCTGATGATTGTTAACTTACCCTTTGGTGGTTTGTTAATGCGAGGTTCGAGATAGTCGAGTCACGAAGGTTTGAATGTTATTAGCGAGACGACCATAAGTAGTTTCACAATTAAAACGAGTTAAACGATTTTGGGACGAGTTAAACGATTTGATACGACTAAAACGAGATAAATGAATTGGATAAACGATTGGTTTTGGGTAGTGATTAGATAATGGGACGGGTGTAGCATGATAAAAGCATGGTAGATACGCCACTGGTACATCTTATATATAAGTGCTCTTATCATATTACATTTCGTGTCATTATTTAGTTCACTTGGGAAAAACGTTTTTGAAACGATGTCACACAACGAGGTTTTCGAAGTGATATAAACCGAACGAGTTTTATTAACGAGTTTTTACGAGATGTTTTACGATTTGGTTTACTAAAACAAATGTTTTGGGGTTAAGAATCATGGCTACGAGATTTTATAAACTATAACCAAGTTGATTTGAGTTGGTTAATTATGTTGCAATACACTTTTCAAAACGAGGTTTGTATTTTTTACTCTTGTAGTCTAATAAGGTACTGCAACATATAAACGAGCCATGAATCCGATACTCTCATAAAACCTTTGTGCTCGCCAGCATTTCTTTGCTGACTTTGTTTTTACATATGTTTCAGGTGGTTTTGCATGATGTTGATTGCTAGGAAGCGTGTTCACTTAGGATCTGGACGTGGCCTTAGTAACATAAAAACAATGATAGACGATATGAAACTTATTTGTTTGGTTTTAAGACAATGTAAATTATCAAATGAATCAATAAAACGAAACTTTTGTATCCATGGTTGTGAAACAATAATTCTATTGCAACACTCCCCGACGTTTCCGCCGCGGTTTCGTTGTTTTAACGCGGTCGGGGTGTGACATGAAGGATGGAACACTGCGGATGTGTATCAATTATAGAGAATTGAATAAGGTCACTGTCAAGAATCGGTATCCACTACCGAGGATAGAAGACTTATTTGATCAGTTGCAAGGATCGAGCTACTATTCCAAGATCGACCTTCGATCTGGATACCATCAGTTAATGATCCAAGAAGAGAGCATACCGAAGACTGCGTTCAGGATGCGTTATGGGCATTACGAGTTCCTTGTGATGCCATTTGGATTGATGAACGCGCCAGCGGTATTTATGGATCTGATGAATTGCAAACCATATCTCGATAAATTCGTAATTGTATTTATCGATGATATTCTGATTTATTCGCGGATGAAAGAAGAGCACGAGCAACACCTCAGGACCATTCTAGAACTATTAAAGAAAGAGAAACTTTATGCAAAGTTCTCAAAGTGCGAATTTTGGATTCGCGAAGTATAGTTCCTTGGTCATGTTGTGAATGAGAAGGGTATACATGTAGACCCAGCAAAGATTGAAGCAATAAAGAATTGGGAAGCTCCCAAAACGCCTACTGAAGTTCAACAATTTTTGGGATTAGCGGGCTATTACCGCAAATTTATCGAGAATTTCTCCAAGATAGCCCAACCGTTGACTTCCCTCACGCAGAAGGATAAGAAGTACGACTGGGGTGATAAGCAGGAAGAAGCCTTCCAACTTCTTAAAAGCAAGCTATGCGATGCACCAGTACTTTCTTTACCCGAAGGCACCGAGGACTTCGTGGTATACTGCGATGCCTCACGTCAAGGATTGGGTTTCGTGCTCATGCAACGCCAAAAGGTCATCGCTTACGCATCGCGACAGTTGAAAGTTCATGAAAGGAACTATACCACTCACGACCTAGAACTAGGCGCAGTGGTATTCGCCTTGAAGATCTGGCGACATTATTTATATGGTACTCGATGTACAATCTTCACAGATCATAAAAGCCTATAGCACATATTTGATCAGAAGGAATTGAACATGCGTCAGCGATGATGGGTTGAGTTGCTAAACGATTATGACTGTGAGATTAATTATCATCCTGGAAAAGCGAACGTAGAAGCAGACGCGTTAAGTCGAAAAGAAGAGTTAAGACCCTAAGAGTTCGAGCATTGGAGATGACTATTCGAACGAATCTCACTGCACGCATTCATGACGGCCAACAAGAAGCCCTTAAGAAGGAGAATCGTAGAGCTGAATATCTCTGAGGTATGGTGAAGAAGTTGGTGCCATACGAAGAGGGAACCTTACACTTTATGGGGCGTATTTGGGTTCCGCTCTATGGCGGTATTCGAGAAGTCATCTTTGATGAAGCTCACAAGTCGAGATACTCGATCCACCCAGGATCGGAAAAGATGTATCAAGACTTGAAAGAATACTACTGGTGGCCGAAGCTTAAAAGCGATGTTGCTGTTTATGTTGGAAAGTGCCTAACCTGTGCTAAGGTTAAGGCCGAATATCAGAAACCGTCCGGTCTGCTGCAACAGCCTGAGATACCCATGTGGAAGTGGGAGCAAATATCAATGGACTTCGTAACGAAATTACCCAGGACCCCTAGGGGGTATGATATGATATGGGTGATAGTCAATCGGTTAATGAAGTCTGCGCATTTCCTACTGATCCGAGAGAAGGATAGCACTGGGAAGCTTGCTGAGCTGTATCTTAAAGAAATTGTGGCACGTCATGGAGTGCCTATTTTGATTATTTCAGACAGAGATGGACGTTTCGTATCAAGGATCTGGCAATCCTTCCAGGAGGCCTTTGGATCTCAGCTAGATCTAAGCACGGCCTTCCATCCGCAAACAGATGACCAGAGCGAACGGACCATACAAACACTGGAAGATATGCTTCGTGCATGTGTTATGGATCTAGGCGGCAGCTGGGATACGCATCTACCTTTAGTTGAGTTTTCCTATAATAACAGCTACCATACGAGTATAAAAGCCGCATTGTTCGAAGCTCTATATGGCCGCAAGTGCTGCTCGCTGTTGTGTTGGGCAGACGCTGGTAACAAGCAGTTGATTGGTCCTGAACTTGTTCAAGAGACGACAGACAAGATCGTGCAAATCCGAGAGTGCATTAAGGCGCCTCGTGATCGACAAAAGAGCTACGCCGATCTTAGACGTAAACCCTTAGAATTCAAGGTGGGAGACAAAGTTCTATTGAAAGTCTCACCTTGGAAGGGTGTAGCAAGATTCGGAAAACGTGGAAAGCTGAATCCACGATACATTGGACCATTCAAGATCTTGAAAAGAATTGGTACCGTGGCGTACAAGTTGGAATTACCGGAAGAACTTAACGGAGTACATGATACGTTTCATGTGTCCAACCTCAAGAAGAGTCCAACCCAAGAAACAGTGATCATCCCTGCGGAAGAGGTGCATATCGACGACACACTCCGATTTACAGAACAACCTGTTGAGGTAACGGATTGGAAGATCCATAAGACAAGGAGGAGTCGCGTTAAGCTTGTCAAAGTACGTTGGAACTCTAAGCACGGACCCGAGTACACGTGGGAACGTGAAGACCTGTTCAAAGCCAAGTACCCCCATTTGTTCGAGAAAGCTCCTGTGGGAGATAACTCAGCCTAAATTTTGGGATGAAATTCTTTTAACAGGGGGAGACTGTGACAACTGGCACAAACCGGTAATTTCCGTACAGTCTAATTATTAATTATTATCTGCAATTATGTGCCTAAATGTCAACATTGTCTGATTACATGCTATATATGTGAATTCATGCACGTTTTATACTTCAAATATTGCTTTATGCTTTACTTTAAGCTTTGCGTCAGAAAGACTAGTAAACTCACCAGTAAGACATGATGTGTCAATGATTCGGAAGAAAGTAGTCAGATAATAGAATTAGGGCCTAGGAATAGGTCCAACATATAAAATACATTAAAACCCAAGTGTGGATACAAGGGTTAACATATAAACTTTCTGGAAGCTAAACTATGCACTAAAAGACACCCAAAACGCACTTTAAATGCAGAATTCAGCATTAATCAGCACAATTCAGCTATAATCAGCTTTTAAACACATTAATATCATGCAAAATTTATGTTTTATTGCCCAAAATAACTTACAAAGTGTCGGGAATTGAGACTGCCACAAAAGGTGCTTCATACTTAGTGAAACTGTGCAATTCAGCACTTTAACGAACCGTAATGAACCAAACAACCGGACAATAACCGGGATATCAAAATTTGACTAGAAGTAATGTTTTTATGATATTAAATTAGTATTGGTGCTAGAACACCTTAAAAATCATAAAAACCCCTAAACACAATTAAACTAACTTAAACCCCCTCGTTTGCACTTTAAACCCCCAACTTCCTAAATTTTACACTTTACCCCCCCCCCCTCACCATGGCCAGCCCTATGGGCCCCACTTACCTTTCCATTATTATATTTAACCTTGTTCCCTAATGTGTGCGCATAGAATCTTAGTGAAGATTGTAATGTTGGAACTTTTTTTTATATAAACCATAAGAAAGACACTTTAACCATTATCTCAAAAACTCACCATCTTCTTCCTCCCTTCAACATTGCTCTCGGCTCAACCCACACACAAACACCCATCCACTTTCAAGCTTCAACCTCACAATCCAAGCTTACTAGAAGGTGTATGGAGGCCATTTAGGAAGGTGTATGGTGCTAGAACTTGAAGGACCACCTTGTGGAGCTTTTAACCTCTCATTTCCTTCCTTGTGCATCATGTTCATCTTTGTGCCACTTTCCTAGCCATTAGAGCTAGTAGTAAGCTTCTTGATCACTAACTTAAGTCATGTTTATGTTATGTACAAGTTTCACCATCTAAACAACTTAACTTCTAATGTTAAAAATGAAAAGATCTAACATATTCATGAAGAAAATAAGTGATTACATGAATTTTTAGTGTATGTAATGAAGTTGTTTATGTTATATGTTGAGTTTATGTTTAGATCAAGTATGTTAAAGCTTGGATCTACCAAGTTTAAGCATGGATCTTGAAAGATCCATGGTTAAACTTGAAGATGAACATATAAAGCATTATGTGAACTTGAAATATGAATTTTTATGCATAATCTTGTAATTATGAAGTAATAAAGTGTGTGTAGAACTAATTTTTGAAACTAAAACTCATGGAAAGTTTGTTAAAAATTTAACAAAAAGCTTGTTTATGAAAGATCTAAAGATATTAAGCATGGATCTAGAAAGATCCATGGTTAATCATGATGTTAAAATTAATGATCTTTCTAATAAACATAAAAGTGGTTTTAGAACATGATTTATAAACTTTAAAGATCATTAAACTCATGGATGAGTTGGTTGATAAAATAAAGTTTCATAAAAATTTGTTTAAAATACTCAAGAACACTTATTTTGGAAAGATCATCATATGTAAAGTGTAAATCTAAAAGACTACACATTTTTAACAAGTATCAAATTCATCATGATGTCTCATATGGAAAAATTAGTGTATGATGTTGATGATTATTGTTGAAAATTGTTTTGGTGATTGAAAAGAAAATAAACACATGTTTTGAAAACATGGGAAACCTCCATTTTTAGGGGAAACTATGTCAAAATTGTTATAAAATTTTGACACTTAGAAAAATATAAGTTTTGGTGAAACTTATTCCCTAAAAATTCACCTAAAATTATTTACCAATGTTTCCCTAATTTTTGTAAGAAATTACAAGTCAAGAAATGGTGATTTCTTCAAGTTAAAATTAATATTAAGTATGTCTATTTTTAGGGAAAAATATATATATTTAGTGACCACCAAATTTTGTGCTAAGTGTATATTTTGTGTATTATATATAGTAGTGTATTAGGGACTTGAAAATACACTAAATACTCCCAAGGAGTATGAATACAAAAATACACATACAAATACATAGGTATACAAGTATACAAAATACTTCACAAGGAAATACATGGACAAAACACAAGAAAATATATTTATGAAAATATATTTCTAAACGTATTATTAAACTTGGACATTTATAGACTTAAATATATATTTTTTGACAAATATATAACCTGTACCAAGTATTGGAATTTATACAAAATCGGGTGGATATCAAGAATAACCATATATATATATTTTATAACATGACAAAATATATATATTTCATACAAGTCTTAAAAATATATTATTTTTAAGAAATATAATTCCGGAAAGTAATAAAAATTGAAGTATTGATTTTTGGTGAAAATACAAAATACACGAGTATTTTGCATAAAATATAAGTATACTTTCCTAAGAATACTTGTACCAAAATAATATTGAAAATATTATTTCACAAAATACTTATATTTATTTTTGGTAAAATAATATAAGTAACATACTTGCTAAGTTAAAAATATAAACTATTTTTAACAACTTGTACCTTGAAAAGTCTACATAAACGAATATATATTTGAAGAATAAAATATATATTTACAAAAATACATTACGTACTCAAACGGGCAAGACCCGACAAACAAGGGCACGACCCTCATAAAGAATGAACGTACAAAGAACATATACATAAACAAAGGGTGGTGACTTGTGCTTGTGTAATACAAGTCTAGTGACTAACATTAATAGAACACGAATAGGTCACGACGCTACAAAACCAACCGGTGAAGTTTACGGCGTAAGATACGCAAAGTTGTGAGTTCACGTCCCCACTTTTAAACTTTTACTTGTTTTCTAAACTTGGGGAAAATACATGTGTTATGGTATGTTGAATACAAAAGCTAAGGAATGATACTTTAGATCATGTCATGAATAGGGTGCCATAAGCACCATTAATCAGTTACATACCAAGACCGCAGAACAAAAGGTTAGATCTAATGGGTTTCATGCAACCACACTCTTGGCCACTCTTCTACCAAGCAGTGCTTTTGTGTCTCTAGTCGTGAATCGACAGTCGTGAACCGACAACTAAAAATGCCTATGGTTTGGATGCTTCCTATGTCATTACATATGTTAGTGGCCTCGCGAACCATTAGCGATCTCATATTCCTTATATTTACATTTATACTTATTTCATACAATTACATACCATGTTTTCCATTACGAATGCTTAAGTGTTTTCACAAATCTGCATGAATTCACACCAACATTATGTTGACGATTTTCCAAAACTCACATGTATTTCAGGTAACTAAAGTGGATGTACGCGTGGTCTCACTCTTGCTCCTGGATGTCGCTTATGTTTTAGTCATATCGTGTCAAGACTCCTTTGCCTATTTTGTGGGATTTGGTTATTATACTCCATCCCGTGTGGTGATATAAAAGCCAAAACCTTGATGTCTATCTTTTAAATAAAGTTGTAAACTTTCAAACAATATGTTATCATGTGATGGAAACACTGATCTTATGTTATGTTAATGGCATTTGGAGTTATTTTACGAGCATGTAGTATGTTTACCATTCGTATGCAATGAGAACCTTTCAGGATCACACCTCGTGCTTCTGCCTTAGAAAGGGGTGTGACATTTTCTTCCCTGGGTACATGTGTTAGACTGAAAAAAGCAAAAAAATCTGCCAGTTTCCTGACTATTTCTATGTATTTGATTAGCTTTTCACCTTTGACAGTGTAAGAACCGTTATAATGATTAGTAATTAATAGAGAATCTACATACACTTCAAGATACCTGATCCTCATATGCTTGGCTAATTGCAAACTTGCTATCAAGGCCTCGTATTCTGCCTCATTATTGGTGGTTTGAAATTCACAAGCAATTGATTGGGGTATAATGTCCCCCTGTGGCGATTTTAGTAGTATGCCTAGTCCAGTTCCCTTGACATTTGAAGCTCCATCTGTGAAGAGTGTCCAAGGATCCTTGGTCTCCTCAAGTTGTTGAACTTCCAATTCAGCTTCCCTTTGTAGATCACTACTGAAATCAGCCACAAAGTCAGCTAAGGCTTGGGACTTGATGGCAGTCCTAGGTTCATACTTAATGTCATATGCACTAAGCTTGACTGCCCATTTTACCATCCTTCCTGACATTTCAGGTTTCCTGAGAACATTCTTGATGGGAAAGTTAGTTTTGACAACAATAGGATCAGTTTCAAAATAATGTCTGAGTTTAGTAGATGCCATAATTAAAACAAGAATAAGTTTCTCTAAGTGAGATTACCTGGACTCAGCATCAAGTAGACTTTTACTTACATACTATACCGGATGTTGAGAGCCTTCATGATCCTTAACTAGGACCGCACTTACTACCTTAGCTGAAACAGCTAAGTATAAGGATAATAGTTCTCCATTTTCTGGTTTCATTAGAGCTGGTGCTAAGGATAGGTAATCCTTGAGGGCTTTAAGGGCATTCTCATGCTTCTCAATCCATTCAAACTTTTTATTCTTCCTCAGAATATCATAGAACTCTTTGCACTTTTCTGAGGACTTTGAGATGAATCTGTTCAAGGCTGCGATTCTTCCTGTCAACCTTTGCACATCCTTGGCATTGGAAGGAGACTTGATGTTCACAATGGCCTTGATTTGTTCTGGACTTGCCTCTATTTCTCTCTTTGTCACCATATATCCTAAGAATTTACCAGCTTTAACTCCAAAATGGCATTTGAAAGGATTCAACTTCATGTTATATCTGTCAAGGATATCGAATGCTTCTTCCAGATCCTTCAGGTGATCCTCAGCTCTTTTGGATTTGACCACCATATCATCTATGTAGACTTCCATTGTGTGTCCAAGCTGCTCTTTGAACATCATATTCACTAACCTTTGATATGTGGCACCTGCATTTCTTAAACCAAAGGGTATAGCAATATAGCAATATATACCAGTGGGAGTCATGAAGGATGTGTCCTCTTGGTCAGATGGTGCCATCTGAATTTGTTGGAATCCAGATGAGGCATCCACAAAAGTTAACAACTCATGACTTGCCGTAGCATCCACCATGGAGTCAATGTGGGGTAAAGGGAAAGGATCCTTGGGACATGCTTTGTTTAAGTCAGTAAAATCAACGCATACCCTTCACTTTCCATTCTTTTTCTGAACAACTACCACATTGGCTAGCCATCTTGGATAGTTTACCTCTCTGATCATACCTGCCTTTAGCAATTTATCTACCTCTTCTTGGATAATGGCATTTCTTTCGGGTGCAAATTTCATCCTTTTTTGGTGTATTGGCTTGAAAGACTTGTCAATACCAAGTTTGTTAGTAATAATATCCTTAGATATACCTGTCATGTCTTCATGTTTCCAAGCGAAGGTAGATTTTCTTCTTTTCAAGAAGGATACTAAATCCTGCTCAATGTTGTCCAGGATCCCGGATCCTATAAAAATTTCGGATGCAGGATCCTCCGGATCTAACAGAATATCCTTGACGTCTTGCTCTCTTGCCTCCATGACGTCCCTTGTAGGATACTTTAATTGCTATGCTTCCCTTGTCTTGGAAGCTGGTTTCATCGAGGAAGTGTAGCAATTCTTTGCCTCCTGCTGATCACTCTCTATCTTCACCACACCCCATGGAGTTGGGAGCTTGACACATTGAGGATATGTTGAGGGGCCTGCCTTCATATCATGTATCCATGGCCTGCCAAGGATAACATTACAGCAAGATAAGCAATCAATAACACATAATTTTTTAACAGGATTCACTCCCTCTATATAGATGGGAAGTTTGATGTCCCCAATGTATTTTTTTTGTTTCTCCACTGAATCCCACAAGGACAAATGATCTTGGAACAATCTCGGATTCAGGGATATTCATTCTTTTGAGGACATCCAACTGAATTATGTTCACCTAGCTTCCCCTGTCAATGAGAATCCTACGAACAAAATGGTAATGTAATGACTAAACCATCATGATGAGGATCCTGTATGTCTACGCGGTCATCCTCATCAAAGGATATCACTTTCTGCTGGGTAAGAATGGAAGCTCGAATAGGTCTATCCCCATTCTCCATCTTTGTTTCCTTAGCATGTCTCTTAGCTGCTGAGAATGAAGTCCCACAGATATCAGAACCTCCGGGGATGAAGTGGATGATTTGAGCATCAGCTAGTGGGGGAGGAGCTTTTTCAGGAACTTTCTCAGAATCCTGGACCCATGACTTTTTCCTTCCTAGCAACTCCTTCAAGTATCCTTTGCTCAAAAGATAACCTATCACCTTCCTTACTCATCTGTGAGATGACCAAAATCCTCATGATAAGCACACCATTTTGACTTGTCTTTGGTAGCAGCCGGTTTGTCACTCTTCCTTGGCCACCTAGCTTTGTCACCTAAATTCTGCATAGCAATGATTAGTTCACTATTGTCAGAAGAAAAACAATATTCAGAAATAAGAGGATAATCCTCATCATCTTCCTCTTGCTCCACAGCATGCACATTCTGGTTATCATGCTTGGTGTATGGTTTGGATCGGTTATTCTTGAAATAGGATCCTTGCTTATCTTATTTTGAGGATCCTAATAAACTTTCCTGGATCCTTTTGTCATCCTCTTAACGGATGAACCTGAGGACCCTATTCCTTACCTCATCTAGGTTCCTGCAAGGTGTCATAACAAGATCATCATAGAATTGAGAATCTTTTAGTAAACCCATTTTAAAAGCTTCAACAGTAGTAGAAATATCTAAGTTAGGGATTTCTAAGGATTCTCAACTAAATTTAGTTATATAATCTCTTAATAATTCATTATGACCGTGGGTGATCCTATACAAGTCACTAGTCAACCTTTCAAATGTTCTACTACATGAAAATTGATTATTGAAAAAGTTAACTAAATGAGAAAATGAAGTAATTGAGTAAGGAGGAAGACTTAGCAGCCATTCTAAAGTTGATCCATTTAGTGTGGATCTGAAGCCCTTGCATAGACAGGCTTCCTTTAACCTTTCAGGAATGGGGTTAATCTCCATTCTCTCCCTGTATTGTGCCACATGTTCTTCTGGATCGGTGGTGGTGTGTGTTGGGTGTAATATATTTTTATTGATATTTTAAGCCATTTTTAACACGTTGGTCAAGTTTTAAATTTATGAAACACGATATTCTACTAACACTAAACACACACACATGGGCAAGTGCACCCATCATGAGCGTAGTATAGCATTGGTAAGATACCGAGGTCGTCCAAGGACACAAGAGCTTTTAGTACCGGTTTATCCTCAACGTCTAATCAAATCAAAAGTTTTAGAAAAGGTTTTAAACATGAAAATAAAAACTAAAATACTGAAAAATAAAATAAAAACAGATAGACAAGATGAATCACTTGGATCCGACTCGCCTTTAATGTAACCTTTGATGATTTCCGCACTTTTGCACTTTTTAAGAGATTATCTTAGTTATAGTAGTAGGACCCTCTTTTGAAGGTGATGTTACCCTCAACCCAGTGGTTTGAGTCAGCAAGGATACAATCCCAAAGGGTCGGAATATTGAAAGATAATTAATTAAGTTATTAATGCGTAAAGTGGTAGGCCCCTCTTTTGAAGGCGACGTTACCCTCGGCTAAGTGGTCTGATTCAGTAGGGATACAATCCCAAGTAGCCGGGTTAATGTATTAATAGTAGTTTACATATGAGGGGATCAAGCCATTCGCACCCCCGCCATCCAATACCAGTGGGTATTGAAGGAAGTCCCAGTAAACTTGACCCAGGTCCTTGCAGGATCTATACACTGAACAAGGCAAGAACCTTACCAAACCATTCCCTTAACCCCCGACCAAGTAGCCAACATATCTCTATATAGACCGTAGAGATATGAATGGTGAAAATCTTTTATTTTATATAGACAGTAAAATAACGCCAAGACACCACAGACAAATGATAAGGAAGTTTCACCTTCAACATAAGAAACTAGTTATTAAAGTCATTAATACAAAACCAAATAAAAAGTGCAAAAAGATTAAAAATCAAAAGTATTACATTAAATGCTTATCTTCACCAAGTGATGTAAGAGACTTAGCCAAACATGGCCTTTGATTGACAAGAACTCTTACTATCAATCTTGGATCCCGAGACTACTACAGACACTCTAAGGTGGATGATGGATGATGGTGGTGGATGTGGGTGTTGTAGTGGTGGTGGGGGAGTGGTGGTGAAGTGGGAGAGAGGTGGTTTGCCAAGGGATGCTTTTGAAGTGAACCAAGCACCCCTATTTATAGCCTGCACAGAAGCCCGGACACGGTCCCGTGGCCAACCTCTTTCTCTTTCTTCATTAATTGCAATTGTCTGTATTAGGCTCCACACGCCCCCGTGTTTGCTGGGCACAGCCCCGTGTGCAGAAGCGTATCTGTACTATCAATATTTGCAAGATTCTGCGAATCTTAGCGTTGACCACGGCCCGTGTTGAGCTGGGCACGCACCCGTGCTGTGAATAGAAGCTTCTACAACTTTGTCATTTTCTGAAGACACCTGACCACGCCCCCGTGTCCGCTGGGCACAGGGTCGTGGTCAGCCTTCTGTTTCTTGTTTTTGCTTTGGAAGATGCTGTCGAGGGGTCGGGCATGCCATGTTTATTCCTTTTCTTTGTATTTATGTTAGTTTTTGCTACATATTTGTTCCTTTTGTTCATTTAAACTCATTTGGTCCTGAAAATACTAAAGGAAGACAAATGCACACTTTTTCCAACATTAGTACTAAAAAGGGTTAGTTTTATGCCTTATTTGATGCAATTTATATGTTGCATTTTACGCACATCAAATACCCCCACACTTGAATCTTTGCTTGTACTCAAGCAAAACTCTTTATTATGTGGCCTACACACCCAAATGGAATGGGTAGAAGAGAATTTTTAGGCTTGTCTTGAGTGTCGGGAATCCAAGATCTTTATTGGGTTTTATTTTTATACTATTTACAATCCTATTCGTTATGATTTATTTAGAACATTTCATAAGAGAAATTACTTATTTGGGCATAACATGCCTCTTTAAAATTCCATTTATATACAAGTTCATATACCTCACGGGAGATCACTCAACACTCGGCCGAAGATGTATTTTTGTGAAACACTCGAGACCGGCATGGAACTTACTTCTACCATATGCTTGCCAAGCAATCAATCCTCCTCCTTTTTAACTATAAACCTTTGTAAATATCAAGAGGACTTGGGGAAGGGTTAGGCTTGGGTTAAAGGTAGGTGGTTTTGGGTTAGTGGTTAGTAAAAAGGGCTAAAAGCGTAAAAAGCGTCGGTCGTCGTAAAACTTTTTGTTTTTGCGACTTTTATTCAAACTAAGCGTTTTCAAACAAAGTTTCTTTGAGGAACTTGTTTGTTTATTGCTAGACTTCATTTTTTTTAATAAGAACGTCACAAGAAAATCGAGCTTTTTACTAAAATAAAGGGTTTAAAAGAAAAAGGTTTTGGTGGGTAAAGGGTGTTTGTTTTGTGGGTTTAGAAACGAAAAGGTTTAGACTCAAAGGGGTTAAGTAGGGGGATTTTGGTAGGTGATAACAAAAACAAAAAATAATGGTGTTGAAAGAAAAACGGGTTAGTCCTAATGCCTCCATCATTTACTTACTTGGGTTTAAGTTGATAAGGACCGGGAATGTATCGTCGTGGCAAGTTCTAGAGTCGTAAAAAACCAAGCGGCTATTCACACAAGAAATGAAAAATGAGCAATTAGTTTAAAGATGTATGCTTGTATGTTCGATAAAGGCTCAAAACTCACTTTTTTGTGGGAATGGGTTTATAATGTGATCATGTTAATATAATCAAATTTTAACTAGATTTGTCATGCCGTTTCATAATTTTCTTATGTTAGTTCTTTTTATCACAACGCTATCGGTTGTATTTTTGTAAAAATATAACCTTTTTAGAACTTGTTATTCCCAAATTAAACCAAGACAAGTAAAAAAATGAAAAGTTTTTGAAAAAATTTGGGGTGATTAGCGGTTCCAATAGAGTTTTGTGTAAGGCTTGTTATTAGGACTTGCAAAATTCAAGGTTTAGCATCCCCCCCCCCCCCCACACACTTAAAGTACACATTGTACTCAATGTGTCCCAAAAATAAGTTTTTAGGTTGATTGAATGTGTAAAAAGGTGTTTAAAAACAAGGTTTTGGTGTTACTGTGCATCTGGCCACGGCCTCGTGCTGGGTGAGCACGGCCCCGTGGTCAGAGTGCCAGTAACGAAAACTTACAGAAGGTGGCCATGGGGTCGTGCCTAGTGAACACGGCCCCGTGGCAGGCAGATTATAAACAAACAGCAGGTACAGGGTGATGGACACGGGGCGTGCTGGCTGGGCACGGCCCCGTGGTGACAATCTGCAATCCTTGAAAACAGGTTTTGGCTTTCGGTTCTGGTTTCCGGGCTTATGTAGCACTAATACTTAGTGCTCCCAAGCCTCCTAGGTACCTGTTTATGCTTAAATACCACACCACACAAATAACAAACATCCTAACATACCACAAGTTTATCATCCACATCATAAAAAAAAAAGAAAAAATGCAGAAAAGTAAAAGTGTTAACGGAAAGTAAATTGTTCAACATTGGTATGTAGGCCAGATAATTGTTTTTGAGAGCAAGGGGTTAACCTGTTAAAGCTGCAACCGTGTCATACTACCTCCGACGCCTCCTACTCAATCCATATCTTCATCCTCATCATCTCCTCCTTGATTCGCCATGTACTCCCGGATGTTGCTGATGTCATCTTGCATGTCGGAGATGTTCCTCTCTATTGCTCTGACCCGGGTGTACGTGTTGCTGGCCATGTTGTAGGTGTTGCGGGTGCACATAAGGTTTTCCTGCAAGAGATCATGTAATCTTTAAAAATTAGGAAAACCACCCCCTTGAGAGGATGATTGGCCCGCATCACCATGATACCGATACTAGGGAGGAGGACGGATTTGTGGGGCGTGAAGGACGAGAGCCTCTTGTGGGTTCGAAACATGTCCCTGAACTGTTTGAAATCGAACCGTCCCATCATTCACTTGGTTGATGATTCCCATTGAGCGGCATATGACGAGATCCACTTTGCCCGACCATGGGCCCTTTTTAAAGGACCTTGGGATCCATTGCATGAAGTTCTTGAAAAGGCGGTAGATCCACCCTCCAAAAAGGATAGGGGTCGGGGGATTGGCTAGCTGGTTCAGGTGCATGTTGCGGAGGAGCAGGTGTGGAACATCGAGAGGCACATGGTTATGAATGCAATGTAGGTCCGTCAGATCACGTAAGCCAACAACACCAGTACTGTCATGCCTTTGGCAGAGGGAGTTGCTAAGGACCCTATGAATGTAGCGGTATAGAGGGTCCCGCAACTGTGTGCTTTTGGTTTGGATTGGGTTATAGGCTCCTTCCCCAATTTGAGCCCATGCTGCTTGACGTTGGTCTTGCGGGAGTTCACAGAAACCACCCGTGTTTTCCTCATCTCCGGCATCCTGTTCAGCATACAACCCAATGATTGATCCAAATTGTGCAATCGAGATTGAAAGCACATTTCCAGCACAATGAAACTCAACTCCCTCTTCATCAAACGGCTCCGCTTTTCCATTGAAGGCAAACGTGCTATAGAACTCCATGTTGTATTCGTGAACCGAATGGAGTCTAGTGCAAAGGGCTGCCCTAAGTGGACCAGTGACTAGGGTGTTGAAGCGGTCAATCTGCCCTACTGCTTCCAGGGTGTCTAGGCATACTTGTAGTGGGTTTTCCTCGGGCCTTGTTTGAAGAACCTCAAATCGGGCTTGAGCAGCCCATTCATTCTGGTTGAAGCGTGTGAATTTCTTGGCCATCTGAAAGAAAACACCAAACAATTAGCACGAAAAAATAAATTTTCGAAGAAAACTGAAAACAGTAAGCTGAACACGGCCCTGTGGCCGCTGGACACGCCCCGTGTTCGAAGGAAAATTGCTGGACACGCCCCCGTGCTCGCTGAGCACGACCCCGTGCTCAGGCGTCTGTTTCCCAAAAATCCCATTTTTTGACCCGGTTCTGAAAACTTGAAAATTTTTGGTTGAGTAGGGGCGGTTTTCCCTGAAAATGAAACCCCAAGTGCCATTTTTCCAAAAACAAACCGTTTACCCCTTCAATTTCATCTTTTTCGGTTCAAAAACAAGGGTTTGAGGTTTTTGTTTGAAATCAGGAAAATCTACAAACAATTCAAGTTGATTTACTTCCTGTAACATGCAACTATACTACTACTAACAGATCTAAGCAAACATTTTAGGTTCGATTCAGTTCAAGTTGAAGAACCCTAGATTTTTCCCCAAATTTTTAATGTTAAACTACATGCAAATGATTAATCTAACTAACTATGATGATAGAATTATACCTTGACATTGTTGAACGGTGGAAGAACGTGAAAATCTGCAGAAATTTCCGGTGGAACCAGAGAGTTTTTGGGGAAACGGGTCGTGTTGTGTTGAAGTGAACAAATGAAAGAAAAGGGGGTTTTATCCCCGTCAGTTAGCCGAGCACGGCCCCGTGGGCGGGTAAATTTAAATTTTTTTTTAGATAGTGCATGTGTGAGTGACCTGTTTCTCGAAACTTGGTTTTAGAAATCTTACCGATTTAGAAGCTTTCCCGACGTTCGCTACTTACAAGATATGATGTTGATGCCCAAACCTTCGTTTATTCGTCGGCCGCTTGTAGTGAGATCTCCTCCTCTTCATCCTCAATAAATCCTTGATAAAGCTTTAGCCGTTGGCCATTGACTTTGAATAGAATTCCATTCCGATATTTAATTTCAATTGCACCGTGTGGAAAAATGTGGGTGATAGAAAAAGGTCCCGACCACCTAGACTTTAATTTACCAGGAAATAATCAAAGTCGAGAATTAAATAATAAAATTGATCTCCTACCCGAAATTCATTTGGTTTAGTGTGTTTATCATGCAAATTTTTCATTCTATCCTTATAAATTTCGGAGTTAGAGTATGCGTGATTTCACAATTCGTCTAATTCATTTAATTGACAAAATCGATTTTTACCGGCCATTTCTATGTCTAAGTTTACGTTTTTAATTGCCCAGTAGGCTTTGTGTGCTATCTCTACTGGTAAATGACAACTTTTTCCATAGACAAGCTTATATGGGGTGGTACCTATTGTTGTTTTATATGCAGTTCGAAAAGCCCATAAAGCATCGTCTAATTTATTGGCCCATTCCTTTTTATTTAACCCTACGGTTTTTTCAAGTATTCTTTTTAAACCTCGATTAGTCACTTCAGCTTGTCCGTTTGTTTGAGGGTGATATGCTGTTGAGACCTGGTGATAGACCCCATACCTTGTTAAAGAAATTTCAAGTTGATGGTTAAAAATGGGTACCCCTATCACTTATTAATGCTTTTGGAGTTCCAAAACGAGAAAATAATCGTTTCAGGAATCTTACCACAACTCTTCCATCATTTGTTGGAAGGGCTTCGGCTTCGTCCCATTTAGACAAGTAATCCACTGCCACAAGTATATATTTGTTTCCTTTTGATGGTGGGAAAGTTCCCACAAAGTCGAGTCCCCACACATCAAAAATTTCACAAACAAGAATGCCATTTTGTGGCATTTCGTTTTTGGAAGAAATATTACCTGATCGTTGGCAAGCGTCACATGTCTTGATAAGACTTTGGGTGTCTTTGTAAATGGTTGGCCAATAAAATCCTGAATCAAATACCTTTCGTGCGGTACTAGTGGCACCATGATGTCCTCCGTATGGACCTTCATGACAATGGCGGAGAATTCTTCTTGCTTCACTACCATGTACGCATCGGCGGATAAGTTGGTCGGCACACATTTTGAAAAGATAAGGATCTTCCCAAAAATAATGCTTTACATTGGCAAAGAATTTTTTTCTTTGATGATGTGGCCATCCTTTTGCGACTATTCCGCTAGCTAAGTAGTTAGCATAGTCGGCGTACCATGGCTCTTCTCGGTATTCCACCATTTCTAGGGACTCCGTTGGGAATTTTTCATTGATTAGCTCGTCCCTAGTTGCCTTCAAAGTTGTATCTTCCAAGCGGGAAAGATGATCTGCAGCGGTGTTTTCTGCTCCTCTTTTGTCTTTTATTTCAATGTCGAATTCTTGGAGGAGTAAAATCCATCTTATTAAACGTTGTTTAGCATCCTGTTTCTTAAAGAGATAACGAATGGCTGCATGGTCTGTATAAACTATCATTTTAGAAAGAACAAGATAGGAACGAAATTTATCAAAAGCAAATACTACAGCTAGTAATTCTTTTTCAGTTGTGGTGTAATTTTCTTGTGCATCGTTAAGTGTTTTACTACCGTAATATATTGGGTGAAAATGCTTATCTTTTCTTTGTCCCAAGACGGCTCCAACTGCAAAGTCACTTGCATCACACATGATTTCGAAAGGTAATTTCCAATCAGGTGCTATCATGATAGGTGCATTGATTAGCATTTCTTTTAGTGTGAGAAATGCTTGGTTGCAATCCTTGTCAAAGATGAAAGGAGCATCTTTTTCAAGTAATTTTGTTAAAGGCCTTGAGATTTTTGAAAAGTCTTTGATAAATCGTCTATAAAATCCGGTATGCCCAAGGAAACTTCTGATGGCTCTAACGGAGGATGGGGTGGTAATCGAGAAATAGTTTCTATTTTAGCTCGATCAACCTCCATTCCTTCGCTTGAGATTTTGTGACCGAGTACTATTCCCTCCGTTACCATGAAATGGCATTTTTCCCAATTAAGGGCGAGGTTAGTTTCCTCACATCGGGATAACATTCATTCAAGGTTATCGAGGCATTGGTCATATGAATCTCCAAAGATAGAAAAGTCGTCCATAAAGACTTCCATAGTCTTTTCTATCATATCATGGAAGATGGCCACCATGCAACGTTGAAAGGTTGCGGGGGCATTACATAGACCAAAAGGCATGCGTCGACAAGCAAAAGTTCCATAGGGACATGTGAATGTTGTCTTTTCTTGGTCTTCGGGTGCTATCGGTATTTGAAAGTAACCTGAAAAACCATCTAAGAAACAATAAAATTTGTGACCGGATAATCTTTCTAACATTTGATCAATAAAAGGTAAAGGAAAGTGATCTTTCCTTGTTGCCTCATTTAATCGACGATAATCTATACATACTCTCCATCCTGTGACGGTTCTTGTTGGTATTAATTCATTTTTTTCGTTAGTGACCACCATCATACCTCCTTTCTTAGAAACTACTTGAACGGGACTTACCCAAGGACTATCGGAGATTGGGTAAATGAGTCCGGCGTCAAGTAATTTGATGAATTCATTTTTAACCACTTCTTGGACGTTTGGATTTACTCTATGTTGTGGTTGTATTACCGATTTATAGTCATCATTCATTAAAATTTTGTGCGTGCACATGGAAGGGCATATTCCTTTAATATCTACAAGCTTCCAAGCGATCACGTTTTTGTGTTTTTTCAAAAGTGTTATTAAGTTTTCTTTTTCTACACTAGTTAATTTTGACGAAATGATTACAGGTGACTTAACATCTTTGTCGAGAAAAGCATATTCCAAACCTTTTGGAAGTTCTTTGAGCTCAAGTGGTGGTTCTTTAGAAGACTCCTTATTTGGTTGCTCATTTTGATCAAGAACTAAAAAGGTTTGTTCAATGGCGACCTCTTCTTCCACAAAGTGGTCGATTTCTTCTCTTGTATCGGGTGGTTCATCTTCATCTTCAATTAGGGGGTCATCATTGCCGAATGGATATTTCATTGAACGCTCAAGATCAACACTTCTTTTGAATGCCCCTAATTGAATGGGTAGATTGTTATGCTTCCGATTTTTCAAAGCTTCGTGGGTTTTTACAAAAGGTCGTCCCAACACTAGCGGAGCATCATCAACGATGACGAAGTCGGTTGGGATTACCATTTGATTTGCTTGTACTAACACATCTTCAACTACTCCTATTGATTTTATTGTTTTCCGATTAGATAGAAAAATGGGTATTTGAAGTGGAGAAAAATCACCAATACTTAATTTTTCGAAAATGTAGTTTCGCATTATATTAACACAAAGGTCTTTATCAATTGTAATATTACTAATAAGGGAATTTTGAAAAAAAAAAATGGAACCGGTGTAATGTTAATTTCAAATGGATCATCTTTTATTAGCGTAGTTTGATCATTTGTTAACTTAATGATTACCGTTTCGTCAATTTTAGTGTTAGTGTTTAACTTTTTTAAAAACTTAGCATGAGTGGGTACTAAACAATGATTTTCGAAAGAAGGTGATAAGAGATTAATTTCTTGAAAATTAGACTCCTCTTGGATTTTAACGTTATCCGGACTCACCTTTTTCGTTGTTTAACTCATGTGTCAGTTTTTCACTTACTTGTTCTTCCATTTTTACCTCTTCAACTATCTCTTCTTTATTACATGTTAATTCTTCCCTTGCGCGGGATTCCTCTTCCCTTGCGCGGGCTTCTTTTATATAGCGCTCGATAGTTTTAAGGTGTTATATTATCTTTTCGGCTACGGGTGAGATAGTTGGTGGTTCGTCAAAGTGAGTTGAATAAGTATCCTCAAAGCTTGAGTTCGGAAGTTCGATCCGTGGTTCCTCATAATACTCATACGAGGTAGATGGTTCATACCATTGTTTCTCATTGTAAGTATATGATGGATAAGGGTCGTAACTTGGTTCTTCATAATACTCATATAAGGTGGGTTGTTCATGCCATGGTTCCTCATAGTAAGCATATGAAGGAGAAGGCTCATATCTTGGTTCCTCAAAGTATGAGTATGAAGGCTCATACCTTGGTTCATCAAAATATGAGTATGAGGGAGGAGGTTTATACCTTGGCTCTTCATAGGTTGTGTATGAAGTGGATGGCTCGTACCTGGGCTCCTCATAGTAGTTGTATGAAGGGGATGGTTCAAAGAGGCCACAATATTGTACCGAATGAGGATTACCACAAATGGTACAATAGTCTTCCCTATAATCATCATCCTCATAGTGGTAGTTGTAACCTCCTGAGTATTGATCCCTAAGAATCACTCAGCAGATCACAACAGAGTCTTGGGACCAGAAAACAAAAATAAAAACGTAAACAGAGGCTGAGCACGGCCCCGTGTTCAATGAGCACGGCCCCGTGTTCAGGTTCTGTATCTGGGCGTTTTATGTGACAACCCTCAAAATTTCAGGTACTGTACAAATTAATTAATCTTAATTACGTGCTTAATGATTGTGCTTGATTACAACTGATAATTTAAACTGCTCTATGATTCTATGTCATATATACATGCATCACATTTTATACAGTCACTCCATTCATTACACACCTACATTAGTGACATACTTGATGCACTCAGCACAGTTGACACACTGAACGGTTGATACAGAAATAATGCTGACAATGCCAGCACTTAGACAGACAATATTACTATGGCCAGTATGAGCCAGGGATAGAGTACTACACTGGTTTGTAGTGTAGGGAAGTGAGGACCATAAGACTGCATCATAGGTGATAGATATAGTGCCGGGAAGTGCCTAAAACACGCGTTAAATACAGAATTCTGCATTCTTTTATAAAATTCAGCATTTTATTATTCCAGTAGAATACACTAATATAGCAGAGTGGTCCTGTATACTTTCCTAAGTGCCAGGAATGTTTTCGTTACAAAAAGATTCACAAAAGACACTATACGGTACAATTAAACGCTTTAACGGAACGATACGTAACCGAGCAACCAAAATATTGTCAGAAATATTATTTTATCTTTCTTAATTAATTACGGTCACAAAAATTCCCATACGCCATGTAAACATGACATACACCCACCATACTTGAAAATACCCTTAACCTTCTAAGTCAATACCTATTAGTTACCAAAATTTTTCATTTTACCCCCCCCCCCCCAACCGAAAATTCTGCCATGATTACAAATATATCTTGTTTAGATTTTGGTTAAATGTGATCTTGATTTCTATTGGCTAAAAAGGATTAGAGGGTTACTTGTGGGACTTACCTTGTAAGAGATCCTACAAATTCCAAGAACTTCCATCATTTCTTCCAACATCACACTCCACCCCTCACCTCCCTCCTCTTATTTTCGGCACACCCCCCCCCCCCCATAACCGATTTTCACCACCTCCACCTCTCTCATCCTTCATCTTCTCCATCACACAAGTCCATTCAAGCTTCAAGAGGATCCAAGGAGGTTGCAAGGTTGAAGGAACATCAAGAGAGCTTGTTCTAGTCACTTCACCATACTTTTTCTCACCATCATCCTTACACTAAGATTTCCATCCTAGCCTTGTGCTAGTGGTATGTCTCTTCACACATTTGCTCCATCTTGTTCTTGTTATGTTTAGTTTAAATGTTCTTGACACACACAAGCTAAAACACTAGATATATGAACTTGAAGCTCTACATAAAAACCCTTCATAAAAAGTTTGTTTGAAGTTGAAATCTGGTTGGTTTGAGTTTGGTAAATGCATGCATGGTGTTTGAACATTAAATCATTGATAAACCATGGTTAGGACCATTGTTGATGCGTTTTTAGTAACTTCTTCAATAAAAACAGCTTGCTGATTGAGATTTTCCAGCCCCTTCAACAGGCTGTAACTGGTTCTTTTTTAATCGAAAAATTGAATTTCTGGAGTCTAAATTGTGTAATTTTGAATAACCGAACAAATGGAACTGGAATCGTAATTTTTCGAGGTCGTTTACTATTTTTAAAGAATTATTTTAAGACAGCAGCTCAAGCTGAAATTTTCCTGCTGAAAAAGTGTGTCGTAGTCGGAGTCAAAACTTAAAACCTGAGCAGAATCGGCTCATGGGATTTTTACTGTAGATGGTCACTGTTGTTCCCGTGACCCTCCAACTCGAATTTCGACGATCCGACTTACGATTGATTTTTAGTGAATTTTTCCGTAAAACTGCAATCAGAAAGTATCAAATCTGATTGCAGTCGAGTGAAAGAATTTTTATATAAAATTGGTAATGAACTGATATCCGAAATTTTTACACAATAAACAGTGGATTATATATGGCATCCTGTAAAAATTTGAGAATTTTTGGAAAATGTTAGCTATTTTATTTAAATACTTGAAAACAGTCCAGTATTAGTTAATAAATCTGAAAAGACGTAAATAGGGCATTGCATGTATGTTTGTCGGGTTGGCTATGTGGGAACACTCTATGAGATATTTGTAAAAGATAATGATATACTTTTATGCATGGACCCCCCTATTTACAGGGGAGGCTATGGCGAAATTTTCCGAAAATTATAACACTTAGTAAATAATTGCATTCTAAGACTAGAACTTACTAAGAACACTGAACGAACAAATAATTAGCACGCGAATCAATATAAGTAACACAACTCTAAATATTAAACTCTAAGCCAAGGCACGGCCCGTTCGTCTAATACACATTAGTACGTGTAGGTTGTCGTGTAGCAGACAGAGTTGAGTATCGGTACAAGACGCACTACAGTGAGTTCATGTCCCCCTTTTCTCTTAACTATTTTCAGTTTTACTTTTCGGGGGTGAAATACATGTTACAGATATTTACAGACATTTACAGACTTTTATTATGGTATGGTTAGCTTAAGGAGGGTTTTTATTACGCGATCATGTGAGTGATGGGTACAACGCTTAAGGCCATTAATCCTCATAGTAGGACCACGGGACATGAGTGATAGATCTATTTGGGTGTAGCAAGCCCACACCCATGAGGCCGGGGCGGCCCATAGTGGTGACTATGTCTTCATACCGGAGACAAATTTGCTAGGTTTGAGTCTTCCTGCATCATTTCACACATACTATTGGTTTTGCAACCCAATGGTGATCAGGTTTTTTTTCCTTAATTGCTACATACCAGGGACTTTTACTTTTACAGACATTTTAAAGGCTTATATATACTCACTTACACATGAACTCGCTCAACTTTTTGTTGACTTTTCAAATTACATGTATTTCAGGGAATGAATAGGATCTGGCAGGTGGTGCATGTTAGTTGCGTACTAGATAAGGATGTCATCCAGGGTCATAGGGTTTTTGAAGTGCGACTCACTCCTGGACGGGTTGCATGTCTTAAATCCTCGTTTTATTAGTGGTTCTTCGTTGAGTCTTATGAACTCATTTTAAACAAAGTCTTCGTTTGTAACGTATTCAGTGGTTGATGTTTTCAAAGACAATATGTTATGCATTTTCTAAACTAATTTTAAATGGATGAACATCCCATATTTTATCATATAGCATTGTTGTGATTGTTGCTATGGTATTAAGAAGTCACACCAATTAAACCCACGCTTCCGCAAAAGCCAGGGTGTGACAGCTTGGTATCAGAGCCTCGATCCTAGCTAACTAGGATTCATTCTCGAGTCTAGACTATGATCACTAGGGCTCTCACGAAAATGTTTTCACACATTTTACATTGCATGCACTAAACGTCCAGATCCAGGGCACAAACATTTTTACAAACAAAAAGGCACAAATACACTTTTCAAAAATTATATTTCGGTCTTAGAGACTGAGGGAGTTCGGTCTTAGAGACTGAGGGAGTTCAATCTTAGAGATTGGGAAAGAATTAGTCTTAGAGACTGGGAGGTTGGTCTTAGAGACCAGGGTAGTCTGAGAGGCTAGGGAGTTCAGTTTAGAGATTTGGAGGAATAGCCTGGGAAGATTAGGATACATACATGATTACATTGTTATTTGTTTACATGCTTACCTAATTTATGTGCGTATGTTGTGGATGTGTTACAGACACCATGGCATCTTCTGGCAGTGGAGTATCTAACACGAGCGACCCGATGGCCTTTACTTCTGATGACGAGATGGCCACCGACTCTGGAGTTTACACTTCAGACTACACGAGCACCGATGAAGACGATTTTCAGCCTTTCGCCCTACCGGACTTCGGGGACGACATGCCCTTAGCTGATGGCCCGCCAGGAGAGGATCTACCCCTGGTTCCGATTCCTACTCCTCTCCCATTTGATGCAGTTCCCTTTGAGGAACAGCCTCTCGACGTGTTACCCAATGATGATGTCGTTCTACCCATCGAGGGTCCCCCGGAGAGAGACCAGGATGGTGGGGCCCCAATGGAGGACGATGCTCCACATGCTGTTATCCCAGTTGTTGACCCCGTTATTCCCTTGGTTGAGCTTCCTGACATGGAGGTTCACTCCGATTCGTCAGCTTCAGATTCCGTTGAGTCAGTAGCTTCCTCTTACCCACCCTTGGGATTCGGTAACTTCCCTCGTATCAACTACGATGAGGATACAGATATGGAGGATGAGTTGGTTCCTGAGGAGCTGCCTGCTGAGGCTCCTGTCCTCCCGGATAATCAGGATCCTGCTATGCCTGCTCCCGCCATTCCAGAGCCCGTTCTTGCTTTTGACCCTATTCCAGAGGATGCACCAGTCGTTGCTCCACCTGTCACTGATGCACCTGTCCTTGCACCACCAGCTGCCGAGATCCCAGATGTAGCACCCCTCCCTGACCCTATTTTCGATGATCTGGCACCGTTTGCTACCCATATCGACCCGAGATACGCTGACACCCAGAATGGGTGGCTTGAGGAGGATGACTACCCTTCGTATGCGGTCCCCGTTACTCCCCCTACCGCACCTGTTACTACACCACTCGACATCCCGTCTACCCACCCACATACCTCCGGTACCCCACTTTTTCCCCCTCACCCCACAGACGCTCATCACACAGGCCCTCCTGCTTCGTTCCTACAGTTTGTTCCGCCCTCACGTTCGGGGGAGGGTTCTTCAGCACATCCCGTTGGTCATGTACCGACATTTGTTCCAGTCATACCCCAGTTTTCTTCTGTTGTACCCACTACCTCACCATTCACCGGGCCACCTTTTGCTCCATCTGGTGAGCCTTTTCTCTGGACCACACACTCTACTATGCCACCTACAGATCCATATCACCCCTACCATGTCGGGCCTTCCACCGAGGATGTTCTGATTTCATTCATGTTACAGCACGAGGCACTGACCCGCCGCGTGCAGGATCTAGAGAGGTCTTATCGTGCTATGGAGGAGGATTGGCTGCTTATGCGCAGTCTACTCTTCTCTCATTTTCCTCCACCTCCTCCACCGCCATCAGCTTAGCTACCCTTAGTCTTTTGCCGGTAGGAACTACTTTTGAAGAGAAGACATCATTTGGGCTAGACTACGCAGTATTTTGAAGACCACATCCTGACAGGATGACTTTGGTTGTGTGATTTTTGCTTATTGTATTTTTCTAGACAGTTAAGACAAGGGCATTTTGACCCTTAGTCTCTTTTGGATGTATGTACATTTGGAAAACTTGTAAACAGTGTATGGTGGTCTTAATTTTATGAAAGCCCGGTTGCAGTATTCTCATTACATGCTTTGTTAAAGTTGTTTGGTTATGTTTATTAACATGAGATGTTATGTGATTGATTTATTTATAAAATGTGATGTTATGTGTGGATATTGCTGAGTACATACGTATTTTTTTTTCTACTATGACCTGACCAACGTGAACCATCCTCTAGAAAATGCCTCCACGACGCGAAGCACGCATGCCGACTAACCAGGCAGAACTACAAGGGATCATCGCGGCTGCTATTGCGCAATATCAAGCATCCCAACCAGGATCGAGCGGAAGTATCAACAACAACCAGGGCAACAACCCTCCAAATGGTAATGATCAGTCATAGGAGACACATTACACTATATTTGGATGATTCATGTGCGACTACTAATAATGACATTGCTTGTACAGGGTGTACTTTCAAGCAATTCTTAGATTGCAAGCCACTAAACTTTGATGGCACTGGAGGTGCCGTGGCTTTTACCCGCTGGACTGAGAAGACTGAAACAACAATAAGAATGAGCAAATGTGCGCCGGGACAACAAGTTACATACATCTCTGGGCTTTTCACTGACGGTGCCCTCTCATGGTGGAATCTCCAAGTTCAAACCTTAGGAGAGGCTGCAGCGTACGCCATGACTTGGGCTGAACTGAAAGAACTGATGCGCAGGAAGTATTGCTCCCGAGCTGAGATCCAGAAATTGGAAACAGAGTTTTGGCATTTAAAGATGGACGGTCCCAAAATCGCAGAATATGTTCAGAGATTCCATGACTTGTCACATGTGGTCCCTTATATGGTTACACCGGAATTCAAAAGGATTGAGCGCTTTATCTGGGGATTGGCACCCCAAATCCTGAGTATGGTTACCACCTCCAAGCCGGCAACAATTACGGAAGCGATCGACGTTAGTGTGGAACTTACGGAGGAGGCGGTAAGGTTGGGCAAGTTCTCGATTTCTGAAACCAAGAAGAAGGAGACTCATGCGGAGTCAGCTGGTGAAAACAAACGAAAGTTTTCCAACTTCAAGCAGGGTACAAGCAACGTGAGTAAGAGGGGCGAGTCGAGCACACCGGCCAGAGCCAGAACCGGTGATGAAAACAGAGGAAAGGGTTACATGGGCACTCTGCCCAAGTGTGGTAATTGCCAGTTCCATCACCTCGGTCCATGCCGACTTAGAAAATGTGAATCTTGCGGGAAGACGGGCCATTCAAAGGAAACATGTTGGGTTGGATCAGGCCAAGGCGGCCAAAGGGGTTTCAATAACAACAACCGTGGTAATGGAAACCGGCCACAAGGGAATAATGGGGGAAATGGTAATCGTGGGAATATCGCCAATCAAGCTGGAAATCGAGGAACCAATGGAAATCGAGGCGGGAATTGTAATGGAAATAGCCGAGGGCCAGGATGCTTCAACTGTGGTGACGTTGGGCACTTCAAAAGAGAATGCCCAAAGCTGAATCAGGCGCAAGGCCGAATCTTTAACATCGGTGCGAGGGAGGCGCGCCAAGATCCGAACGTTGTCACCGGTACGTTCCCTATAAACCAACGCTTTGCATCTGTTCTTTTTGATACTGGTGCCGATTATAGTTTCATATCGTTAGAATTTAAGAATATACTTGGGTTGGCCACTAGTAAGTTAGACGTTCCATACTCGATCGAATTAGCGAATGGAAAACTAATTGAAATGGGAGAAGTCATCAGGGGATGCATGATAGAACTTGGAGGACACGAATTTAAGCTAGATCTACTACCAGTCGAGTTGGGAAGCTTCGACGTGGTAGTGGGAATGGATTGGTTATCGAGCAACAAGGCCGAGATCGTTTGTCACGAGAAGACCATCTGCATCCCAATGACGGATGAAGAAACGATCGTAGTGCACGGGGAGAAGCGTGATGCGCCGTTGAGAATCATTAGTTGTCTGAAAGCTAGAAAGTGTTTACGGAAGGGGTGTGTTGCCTTTTTGGCACACATCGTGGATAAAGAAGCTGCTGAGCCAAGGATTGAAGACATTCCAGTCGTAAGAGAATACCCTGAAGTCTTTCCAGAAGACTTGCCAGGGTTGCCGCCACAACGACAAGTCGAATTCCACATTGACTTGCTGTAGCCAAGGCACCCTATAGACTTGCACCATCAGAGATGCAGGAGTTGTCGACACAACTCCAGGAGCTATTGGATAAAGGATTCATCAGACCAAGCTTCTCACCTTGGGGAGCTCCGGTTCTGTTCGTTAAAAAGAAGGATGGTAGTTTCCGTATGTGTATAGACTACCGCGAGCTTAACAAGTTGACTGTCAAGAACAGATATCCCTTGCCGAGAATTGATGACCTATTTGATCAGCTGCAAGGTTCAAGCTTCTATTCAAAGATCGATCTTCGCTCAGGGTACCATCAACTAAAGATACAAGAGGAAAGTATTCCGAAGACGGCCTTTAGGACTCGTTATGGACATTACGAGTTCTTGGTTATGCCATTTGGATTGACAAACGCACCGGCAGTTTTCATGGACCTGATGAACCGAGTTTGTAAGCCGTACCTGGATAAGTTTGTGATCGTGTTCATCGATGACATTCTAATCTATTCGAAGACGAAGGACGAGCACGAACAGCACTTAAGAGCAATTTTAGAGCTACTTAAGAAGGAGAAGTTATACGCTAAGTTCTCAAAGTGTGAGTTTTGGCTACGCGAAGTCCAGTTTCTTGGTCACGTGGTAAATGGAAATGGAATTCATGTGGATCCCACAAAGATCGAGGCAATCAAGGATTGGGAGACTCCAAAGACGCCAACTGAGATTCGACAGTTCTTAGGTTTGGCTGGTTATTATCGAAGGTTTATTGAGGATTTCTCAAAGATAGCTCAACCCCTGACCGCACTCACACAGAAAGATAAGAAGTTTGATTGGGGTGACAAGCAAGAAGAAGCGTTTCAGTTGTTGAAGAACAAGCTGTGTGACGCACCGATTCTATCTCTACCCGAAGGCCCGGAAGACTTCGTGGTATATTGTGACGCCTCGCGTCAAGGTTTGGGTTGCGTGTTGATGCAACGCCAGAAAGTCATAGCCTATGCCTCACGCCAACTGAAGATACACGAGAAAAATTACACCACCCATGATCTGGAACTGGGCGCGGTGGTGTTTGCATTAAAGATCTGGCGACATTATTTATACGGCACACGATGTACAATCTTCACTGATCATAAGAGCCTGCAGCACATATTCAATCAAAAGGAGCTTAACATGAGGCAAAGACGCTGGGTTGAACTGTTGAACGACTACGATTGTGAAATCAAGTATCATCCAGGGAAGGCGAATGTGGTTGCCGATGCCCTAAGTCGAAAGGAAAGGATCAAGCCCATAAGGGTTAGGGCTTTGGAAAATCATACAGACGGACCTCTCTTTGCGCATTCGTGCCGCGCAAAGGGAAGCTCTCAAAGAAAGGAATATCGAGGATGAATACCTCCGTGGGATGGAGAAGCAGTTGGTACCAAACGAGGAAGGAACTCTGTGCTTCATGAAACGGATTTAGGTTCCCCTGTTTGGTGGATTGAGAAAGGTCATTTTTGATGAAGCTCACAAGTCACGGTACTCAATTCATCCAGGAGCGGATAAAATGTACCAAGATCTTAAGGATTTCTATTGGTGGCCAAGGATGAAAGGCGACGTTGCGGTATACGTTAGCAAGTGCTTAACGTGCGCCAAGGTAAAGGCCGAATACCAAAAACCTTCAGGACTCTTGCAGCAACCTGAAATACCCAAATGGAAATGGGAACAAATTTCTATGGACTTCATAACGAAACTGCCAAAGACACCCAAGGGCCATGACACGATCTGGGTGATAGTAGACCGCCTAACAAAGTCTGCACACTTCTTGTCGATCAAAGAGAAAGACAACACGAGTAAACTTGCGGAGATTTATATGCGAGAGATTGTGGCACGTCATGGAGTGCCTCTCTCAATTATCTCAGATCGAGATGGGAGATTTGTATCGAGGATTTGGCAATCCTTCCAAGAAGCTTTTGGATCACAGTTGAATCTGAGCACTGCCTTCCATCCGCAAACTGATGGCCAAAGTGAAAGAACTATTCAGACATTGGAGGACATGCTGAGAGCATGTGTAATGGATCTAGGTGGTAGCTGGGATAATCATTTACCATTGGTCAAATTTTCATACAACAACAGCTACCACACAAGTATTGGAGCCGCGCCATTTGAAGCTCTTTACGGACGCAAGTGTCGATCACCACTATGCTGGGCTGATGCAGGTGATAGGCAGCTCGCTGGTCCCGAAATCGTCCAAGAGACGACAGACAAGATTGCGCAAATTCGAAAACGCATCGAGGCGGCTCGCGACAGACAAAAAGCCTATGCAAATCTAAACAGGAAGTCCGTGGAATACCAAGTTGGGGATATGGTTTTGTTAAAGGTTTCACCCTGGAAGGGTGTGGCACGCTTTGGGAAGCGTGGGAAATTGAATCCGCGTTACATTGGCCCTTTCAGAATCCTGCAAAGGATTGGGCTAGTAGCATACAAGTTGGACCTGCCTGCTGAACTCAATGGTGTTCACGATACATTCCATGTATCGAACCTGAAACGGAGTCCAACTCAACACACCGCCGTCATTCCTGCTGACGAAGTTCACATCGACGACACACTCCACTTTGTGGAAGAACCTGCTGAGGTCACTGATTGGAAGATTAACAAGACACGCCGGAGTAGTGTCAAGCTCGTCAAAGTGCGATGGAACGCTAGACATGGGCCAGAATTCACATGGGAACGTGAGGATCGTATGAAGGCCAAGTACCCACATTTATTTCCCAAGACCCCTGCAACTAGGCGTAGGACCTAAAATTTCGGGATGAAATTTTCTTAACGGGGGGAGAATGTGACAACCCTCAAAATTTCAGGTACTGTACAAATTAATTAATCTTAATTACGTGCTTAATGACTGTGCTTGATTACAACTGATAATTTAAACTGCTCTATGATTCTATATCATATATACATGCATCACATTTTATACAGTCACTCCATTCATTACACACCTACATTAGTGACATACTTGATGCACTCAGCACAGTTGACACACTGAACGGTTGATACAGAAATAATGTTGACAATGCCAGCACTTAGACAGACAATATTACTATGGCCAGTATGAGCCAGGGATAGAGTACTACACTGGTTTGTAGTGTAGGGAAGTGAGGACCATAAGACTGCGTCATAGCCGATCCTACAAATTCCAAGAACTTCCATCATTTCTTCCAACATCACACTCCACCCCTCACCTCCCTCCTCTTATTTTCGGCACACCCCCCCCCCCCCCCCCCATAACCAATTTTCACCACCTCCACCTCTCTCATCCTTCATCTTCTCCATCACACAAGTCCATTCAAGCTTCAAGAGGATCCAAGGAGGTTGCAAGGTTGAAGGAACATCAAGAGAGCTTGTTCTAATCACTTCACCATACTTTTTCTCACCATCATCCTTACACTAAGATTTCCATCCTAGCCTTGTGCTAGTGGTATGTCTCTTCACACCTTTGCTCCATCTTGTTCTTGTTATGTTTAGTTTAAATGTTCTTGACACACACAAGCTATAACACTAGATATATGAACTTGAAGCTCTACATAAAAACCCTTCATAAAAAGTTTGTTTGAAGTTGAAATCTGGTTGGTTTGAGTTTGGTAAATGCATGCATGGTGTTTGAACATTAAATCATTGATAAACCATGGTTAGGACCATTGTTGATGCGTTTTTAGTAACTTCTTCAATAAAAACAGCTTGCTGATTGAGATTTTCCAGCCCCTTCAACAGGCTGTAACTGGTTCATTTTTAATCAAAAAATTGAATTTCTGGAGTCTAAATTGTGTAATTTTGAATAACCGAACAAATGGAACTGGAATCGTAATTTTTCGAGGTCGTTTCCTATTTTTAAAGAATTATTTTAAGACAGCAGCTCAAGCTGAAATTTTCCTGCTGAAAAAGTGTGTCGTAGTCGGAGTCAAAACTTAAAACCTGAGCAGAATCGGCTCGTGGGATTTTTACTGTAGATGGTCACTGTTGTTCCCGTGACTCTCCAACTGGAATTTCGACGATCCGACTTACGATTGATTTTTAGTGAATTTTTCCGTAAAACTGCAATCAGAAAGTATCAAATCTGATTGCAGTCGAGTGAAAGAATTTTTATATAAAATTGGTAATGAACTGATATCCGAAATTTTTACACAATAAACAGTGGATTATATATGGCATCCTGTAAAAATTTGAGAATTTTTGGAAAATGTTAGCTATTTTATTTAAATACTTGAAAACAGTCCAGTATTAGTTAATAAATCTGAAAAGAAGTAAATAGGGCATTGCATGTATGTTTGTCGGGTTGGCTATGTGGGAACACTCTATGAGATATTTGTAAAAGATAATGATATACTTTTATGCATGGACCCCTCTATTTACAGGGGAGGCTATGGTGAAATTTTCCGAAAATTATAACACTTAGTAAATAATTGCATTCTAAGACTTGAACTTACTAAGAACACTGAACGAACAAATAATTAGCACGCGAATCAATATAAGTAACACAACTCTAAATATTAAACTCTAAGCCAAGGCACGGCCCGTTCGTCTAATAGACATTAGTACATGTAGGTTGTCGTGTAGCAGACAGAGTTGAGTATCGGTACAAGACGCACTACAGTGAGTTCATGCCCCCTTTTTCTCTTAACTATTTTCAGTTTTACTTTTCGGGGGTGAAATACATGTTACAGATATTTACAGACATTTACAGACTTTTATTATGGTATGGTTAGCTTAAGGAGGGTTTTTATTACGCGATCATGTGAGTGATGGGTACAACGCTTAAGGCCATTAATCCTCATAGTAGGACCACGGGACATGAGTGATAGATCTATTTGGGTGTAGCGAGCCCACACCCATGAGGCCGGGGCGGCCCATAGTGGTGACTATGTCTTCATACCGGAGACAAATTTGCTAGGTTTGAGTCTTCCTGCATCATTTCACACATACTATTGGTTTTGCAACCCAATGGTGATCAGGTTTTTTTTCCTTAATTGCTACATACCAGGGACTTTTACTTTTACAGACATTTTAAAGGCTTATATATACTCACTTACACATGAACTCGCTCAACTTTTTGTTGACTTTTCAAATTACATGTATTTCAGGGAATGAATAGGATCTGGCAGGTGGTGCATGTTAGCTGCGTACTAGATAAGGATGTCATCCAGGGTCATAGGGTTTTTGAAGTGCGACTCACTCCTGGACGGGTTGCATGTCTTAAATCCTCGTTTTATTAGTGGTTCTTCGTTGAGTCTTATGAACTCATTTTAAACAAAGTCTTCGTTTGTAACGTATTCAGTGGTTGATGTTTTCAAAGACAATATGTTATGCATTTTCTAAACTAATTTTAAATGGATGAACATCCCATATTTTATCATATAGCATTGTTGTGATTGTTGCTATGGTATTAAGAAGTCACACCAATTAAACCCACGCTTCCGCAAAAGCCAGGGTGTGACATTTTAAAAAATGTGACTGGTTTTGTGCAGCACGGGGTCGTGTTCAGCGAACACGACCCCGTGTTCAGACTCTGTATCTAGGAGTTTTGTAAAAATTATGCAGCACGGGGGCGTGTTCAGCGAGCACGACCCTGTGTTCAGTCTACTGTAATGCAAAAACTACCTAAAAATGTAAAAATGTGTGCGCGGTTTTAAAAAGGTTTTGAAAAACTGATTAGGCCGTCGATTTTAAGCTTTCTTAAAATTCTTGTGTCCCCGGCAACAGCGCCAAAAACTTGGTGTGTGTTTGGTGTAATATATTTTTATTGATATTTAAGCCCTTTTTAACACGTTAGTCAAGTTTTAAATTTATGAAACACGATATTCTACTAACAATAAACACACACATGGGCAAGTGCACCCATCGTGAGCGTAGTATAGCGTTGGTAAGATACCGAGGTCGTCCAAGGACACAAGAGCTTTTAGTACCGGTTTATCCTCAACGTCTAATCAAATCAAAAGTTTTAGAAAAGGTTTTAAACATCAAAAATAAAAACTAAAATGCTGAAAAATAAAAATAAAATAAAAACAGATAGACAAGATGAATCACTTGGATCCGACTCGCCTTTAATGTAACCTTTGATGATTTCCGCACTTTTGCACTTTTTAAGAGATTATCTTAGTTATAGTAGTAGGCCCTCTTTTGAAGGTGATGTTACCCTCAACCCAGTGGTTTGAGTCAGCAAGGATACAATCCCAAAGGGTCCGGAATATTGAAAGATAATTAATTAAGTTATTAATGCGTAAAGTGGTAGGCCCCTCTTTTGAAGGCGACGTTACCCTCGGCTAAGTGGTTTGAGTCAGCAAGGATATAATCCCAAGTAGCCGGGTTAATCTATTAATAGTAGTTTACATATTAGGGGATCAAGCCATTCGCACCCCCGCCATCCAATACCAGTGGGTATTGAAGGAGGTCCTAGTAAGCTTGACCCAGGTCCTTGCAGGATCTATACACTGAACAAGACAAGAACCTTACCAAACCATTCCCTTAACCCCCGACCAGGTAGCCAACATATCTCTATATAGACCGTAGAGATATGAATGGTGAAAATCTTTATTTTATATAGACAGTAAAATAACGCCAAGACACAACGGACAAATGATAAGGAAGTTTCACATTCAACATAAGAAACTAGTTACTAAAGTCATTAATACAAAACCAAATAAAAAGTGTGAAAAGATTAAAAATCAAAAGTATTAAATTAAATGCTTGTCTTCACCAAGTGATGTAAGAAACTTAGCCAAACATGGCCTTTGATTGACAAGAACTCTTACTATCAATCTTGGATCCCGAGACTACTACACACACTCTAAGGTGGATGATGGATGATGGTGGTGGATGTGGGTGTTGTAGTGGTGGTGGAGAAGTGGGAGAGAGGTGGTTTGCTAAGGGATGCTTTTGAAGTGAACCAAGCACCCATATTTATAGCCTGCACAGAAGCCCGGACACGGCACTGTGGCCATCCTCTTTCTTCATTAATTGCAATTGTCTGTATTAGGCTCCACATGCCCTCGTGTTCGCTGGGCACGGCCCCGTGTGCATAAGCGTATCTGTACTATCAAGATTTGCAAGATTCTACGAATCTTAGCGTTGACCACGGCCCGTTTTGAGCTGGGCACGCCCCCGTGCTGGGTATAGAAGCTTCTACAACTTTGTCATTTTCTGCAGACACCTGACCACGCCCCCGTGTCCGCTGGGCATGGGGTCATGGTCAGCCTTCTGTTTCTTGTTTTTGCTTCGGAAGATGTTGTCGAGGGGTCGGGCATGCCACGTTTATTCCTTTTCTTTGTATTTATGTTAGTTTTTGCTGCATATTTGTTCCTTTTGTTCATTTAAGCTCATTTGGTCCTGAAAATACAAAATGAAGACAAAAGCACACTTTTTCCAACATTAGTACTAAAAAAGGGTTAGTTTTATGCCTCATTTGATGTAATTTATATGTTGCATTTTACGCACATCAGTGGTACCATCATAGAGTTTCATATTAGGTGTTTGGAACTGTTTTGGTATCTCAACATTACATATGGGTGGTTCAAAGCGAGACACCCTATGACTTCCATCCGGGATCTCAGGAATGGGCTTAACCACTCCCGGGACACTGGATATCATATCCTTGAGCTTTTGTAACTCCTTAGTCATTGCTTGATTGATTCCTGGTTCCTTCATAAGACCATGATTAGTACCATAGGATGTATTGAAAGTGTTACCTCCCGATTGGTTTGGAATTGGTATCCCATAAGTGTATCCGAAATGAGGCATCTCTGGTGCAAGAGTGGGACCAGATGAAGCAATAGCATGCATGGGAATGAAGTCTCCTAAGTGAACTTCAGAACTTCTGGATGGTTAAATCCCTAAGGATCCTTGATCCTGGAAGATATTGGATCCAGGATACATCGGTGTTGAAGGTCTTGGAGGATATTCCATGGATCCTTGAACCTGTGATAGGATCCTTAAAGCTGAGGGTAGGATCCTTGAGCTGAAAACGTCCCCGTGTATCCTCCTGAACTAGAGAAGGATCCTTGATGCTGAGAAGAGGATCCTTGAGGCTGGAAGTAAGATCCTTGAGGCTGCGTCACGACTGATGATCCATATTGCAAGCTTGATGATCCTTGATACTGAACACTTGATGCTTTGGAATGCTGGATTGTTGATGGTGGAGTAGTGAAATCCAACGACCTAGGCATCAATGGGGAGTGATCCTCCGCTGATTTCTTCAGTTTCTTGATTTCATCAATTTCATGAAGGATCCTTCCCTTAGTTTCATCCTGTTGTTGCATGTATCCTCTCATCTGCAAAATCATAGTATAAAGATCACTGTTAGTAGGTGTAGAGGAAGAAACAGCAGTTGGTTTTGTGAAAACAGGGGTTTGTCTTCTTCGAAGCAATCTCAGCATTCTTCTGGAATGCAGGGGGAACAGGAGGCAACGGTGGAATGCCCTGTGATGAAGTGACCGCCGACATCGAACTTGAAGTAGTTTTTCCCTGAGAAGCCATGTCGTTGATGGTAATGCACAGAAATGAATGAAATGAACAAACTTTTCAGAAGTGAAGCACCAATTGCCCCACGGTGGGCGCCAAAAGGTTTTGGTCAAAAATCACAACAAGGATAATGTAACCAAATCTGATTTTTAAGAGGTTGAGTGCTTAGTTTGATGAATGAATGTATGAACTAGTATGAAATGTTATCAATGATGAACACAAGGATTTATATGAGGAAAAATCCCTTGATCAATGAATGATCTCTGGCATAAAAAACCTCGGGTGATGGAAGCTACCGATCACCAAATGTATAGCAAAACAATAACAATGATTCTAGTACAACTTCGGAAGATAACAAGCTCAATACAACGATTTGCTAATGTGTATTTCGCCAATGAGTATCAGAGAGTTCGAGTAATAGCTAATGTATTTCTATTATGAGCTTATTATCCCCTTTAAAATTAGAAATATCTAGCTAACAAACTATCCAAAATCCATGCAAGCTTCACACGTTCCCCCTTAACGGTCATGACTCCCTTTGCACGTGCCATAATTAGCATATTCCTCTGATATTCCCGTGTTGACTCAGTTCACTTCACATAATACCTACAAACGTAAACTAGACTGTAGTTATGATCTCCGAATTGTATGTGAGAATTCAATGCTATGGGGAGTTCTCTCTTGGTTATAAAGAGAGTATTTTTGATAACTTACCTTTGAGTGATCATCTCCCTTGCTTATATGAGCGAGGCCCTCACCCAAGGTGGGCCCAGCTCTGTAAGGGTTGCTGGATAGTCTACTGGACAACAAGAATGTCTGAGCATTGCAAAGGGGGTTATTTCCCTTCGAGGATAATATAATATCTTTCTCATTAATGCATACTTTCCCATTAAGTAAACTAGCCGCCCATCATGACCTTCAATTTCTCTTGTCGTTTGAGGCATTAAATGCGAGTGAGGGGTCACATCGTACAAACCTCTGCTGAAACAGTGACTTTGGAATGTTGGACATGGGCGGGAAGGTGAGCACCTTTGACCAAGTCTTCACTTTGTAGGATTGTCGTGAAAGGAAACATCATGTTGGGCCGAGCCAAGTACCTTAGTAAGGGGCAATAGGCCCAGACGAGGGAGCCCACTAGGTGGCCCTCGTCGTCAGTTCCTGTAGGCAAGTCACGGTCTCCGGAAAAGAAGCTAGGATGGGTTTCATCTTCTTCGGCGAAGATGAAGCTCAACAGTGGCCGGCAGCGAGAGAAAGGCGGTGATGACGTGCTGTCCATTTAATACTTTATTTTTTATTTTTTAGTTATTTATTTTAATTGTAAGGGTAATATAGTAATTTCACATCAATTTAACTGGATAAACAAACAACCATCCTATCAGGAGAGTATCCAAGTAACAAGTGAGAATACCACATGGAACTATCCGGGCAATTTACTCTTTATATAATAATAATAATAATAATAATTTTATAAAATAATAATAATAAATATCTAAATTATATATAAAATAATAATTTTAATCGATATAAACTAATTGATAAATAGTAAATTAGCTGAACCCGAGCCGAGCTCAAGCTTTAGAAACAAAACTTGATTCGAGCTGAGCTCAAGCTTTCATAAGTTAAACAAACTCGAGCCCAGTCAAGCTCGGGCTAGGCTCAACACGTTTGCACCCCTAGGCCTATTTAATACAAATTTATATGTTAACATTTTAATAATAATTTAAAACAAATAAACATTTTAAAAATAATTTGTATATTTGAATTGATCAAGTATGCTAAATGAAATATGAAAAAGCACAATAAAATAAATGATATAACTATATAAGGCAACTAAAATACTTTGTGTTACGTTAGAGAGTTTTGCTCTTGTGGTGGCACAACGACTGTTAAGTGGCAGCCGGCGGTATGGTTTCCGGGGGAAACGCCCGAAAAAACCAAACTTTGAAGCCAGTGTGGGCTCGGTTAAGACAACATAGTCTGGCCAAAGTGAGTCAATACGGAACTCTTCGATTTAGAGAGTGTGGTAACCTTATACATTAAGTTCACCGTTAAAAAAAGAATGAAATAAAACGAGAGAGAATTTAGGAGAGAATAAAAATAGGAAGGAAAGATATAATTTCATTTTATGTTTTTGAGTTCGAAGTGAAGAATAAAAAAGTAGAAATTTTATATGTTTCTAATTAAAAAAGAGAAAAGAAACGTATAACTTTGTAATTATACCCTTTAACTTTGTAATATTTAAGTTGAAGGGTAGGAAGTATTTCCTTCTCTTCCTTTCATTTATTTCCACTTTTAAAAAAATAAAATAATATACTACCTCCGTCCCATTAAAAGTATCATATTTTGAATTTTCAAAGTCTTTATTTATAAACTTTGACCTTAAATAAGTTTGTTTGTATTAGATAATACTTGATGAAAGTTATATGATTTGAGTGTGTTTTACAAGTGTTTTTATCAGGTTAATTTTCATCAAGTTTTATATAACACAAAAAATATATAATTAAAGTCAAAGTTTATAAATAAAGACTTTGAAAATTCAAAATAAGACACATTTAATGGGACGGAGGGAGTAACTTTTTGGCATCGTAAACTAGCGATTAGTATTTTTACCGAGTACCGGTACCATAAGTGTGGGGTAGGGACGCTCCACTAGTGATGAAATTTCATCACTCACAACATCCAATCAGGTTTAGCCACATCATTGAGCTTCATTCTATCATTAGTCATGGATTTTAGTGGAAATGTTCATCACTAGTGATGGTTTTTTTTAATTATAAATTAACAATAAAACAATAAAATTATAAATTTCATTAAAATAAAAAAAAACAATATCTCTAGATATTGCACGTAAGTTACAACTTAAAAATAAACATATAAAAATAAAACGCTACATAAAGAAAACCTACTCCTCGTTCGAATCCAGAAATTCCAAACCTAAAGAACCTACAAGTTCAATTAAATCATATCCAACCGAAAGTGAAGTTCTTCATTGCGCAAGTCTTGTTGGACATTTTCGGGAACGGGAACTTGTGTAGGAGGATCCGGCACCCAATCTCGAGATATTGCACGTCCATCTTCTTTTATTAGCATATTGTGCAATATGATATATGCATATACTATGCTATGTATTGTTTTTTATTCATCGCACGAACCGGTCGGTTTTGTATGCCCCATCTACCCTTTAAAACACCAAAAGCCTTCTCAATATCTTTTCTTGCCGATTCTTGCAACCTCTTGAACGTCTTTTCTTTAACCTCGACAGGAAATGAAGGAGGTTTCACAAAACAGATCATGATGGGTAGATACCATCCACAAGAAGAAAGTCTCGTCTGTAATATATTCCGTTAACAAAAAATGGACAGAAGCGTGCAGTACCATCTGTTACGCTTTGAAACAACGGCGATGTGTACAAAACATTGATGTCGTTGTTTGAACCAGGAACCCCAAAATATGAATGCCAAAACCATAAATCATTCGACGTCACCGCTTCAAGTATGATGGTTGGTCTTTTGACGTCACCCCTAACATACGCCCCTCGCAACTCTCTTGGACAATTTCTCCATTAGGTATGTGTACAATCGATGCTACCGAGCATCCCTGGAAAATGCCATCTAGCCTCATGCGCGGCGTAAATACGTGCGATGTCGTGTCTCGTTGGTTTACGTAGATACTCTTTGGCATACAATTTAATGATCGCGTTACAAAAGAATTGCAAACATTCACGTGAAGTTCTGTCCGACATAGCTAAGTATTCATCATATTGATCGGGAGGGTTACCTGTCGCTAGTTGGCGAATGGCGGATGCGCATTTTTGTATCGGCGTTAAACTTCGTTTGCCCCTCCCGTCGTAACGTTCTTGAAATCATTCTTCGCTTACTTCGATATCTCCAACATTCTTTAAAAATTAATTTTATGGTAAACGAAACCGATCTCTAAACGTTTCGGCATTGTAGACCGGATTCTCCACAAAATAATCATTCATTAACACTTCGTTGGCATGTATACGATCACGATCCCCCATTTTCTTCTTTGGGCGGCTCGAACCTTCAAGTTCGTTGTACACCTTCTCGAAAATTCAAGCGTGTCATTATCGGAAGACGTTTCGCTATCGGTGTCTATCGGAAACGAATCCGTAGGAAATTCTATTTTTACCCAAGAAAGTGGTATAAATTAATTTTTTTGTGGGTGAAATATGTAGAATGTAGATGTTTTGTGGATTGAAAAGGTTAAAATAGGTGATATATATAGTTTAAGGTTTTTTTTAAATCACAAACGGTCAAAAAATAATGTTCATAAAGTTCCAACGTTCAAAATCATCTTTCCACCCGTGATCACGAGCACACGTTACCACATCTACGCGTGAACATTTGGGAGTGGCGATGGTGTATAACGAGCAACGACGTGTGATCATTTGTTCAAAACGGGGCGCCCCGGGTGGCCCAACGATAACATACTGATATAGTACCGTACCGATATCATCGAACATCAGTACTGATACCGGTACAATATTCATTTTTCTGGTTTCCGTTTTTGATACGAATGTGCTTCGGTATTGTTTCCGACATAATCGGTATGACATTCAATTTTTGTGTTTACTTATTTTTGGTTTGTCTTATACTATTGTAAAGAATATTTTATATTTTATGCATATATCAGTTTTTACGCACGACAAAAAGTTAAATTTGCATACTTGCAAATACAAAAATAACAATGTCTTCATAACTAAACTGGTTAAACTAGTTAAGCGGCCAGACCGGTACACACATATACTTGTTCCCGCTCCGAGTGGTTATGAAAACGGTGGAAAATAATGAGATGAATGAATTAGTTAGCTATGTAATTAAACACTAATTTCAAAGAGGTCATGACAAATCGATTCAGGCTTTGATTCACAGTTAAGTTCACGGTACCATTTTCATATTTTGCGGTCCGATACAACCCCAATTGTTAAACGATCCACAACCGTATATGGCCAAGTAGGGTGTGTTTGGACCAGTCATCAAGAATCATTCCCTTCTGATCTGAACATTTCAAGGCATAAGAAATACTAGCAAAATGAAGTATGCGACTGAAACCAGAATTTGGGATTTACATGCTTCTAGTGCTCAAGATGAAAGACGTATTCAGTCAAACGCTGCAATTTGGACGGGTCAATCTTCTGCTCGGTAACAACAGCATGCTTCTTGACGGTAAACATTTGGGAAGCAGCATCCACAGTCCACCCTTGTTGCAATACATCTGCATTAAAGATTTTATTTTATTTTTAAATATAGAATGAGGTAGCGTGGGTAATTGGATCTCTAGCCAATGACCAACAAAGTAATATTTATTTATTTATCATTACTGATTATGCCAGCATAAATGGAGTCTACAACGCAAAGAACTTACAGTTTGTGGCTTCACTCTCATTCATTCCCAAAAAGAGAGCAGTGTCTTGAATGCTTATAGTTGAATAAGCAGACATCAGTAGCCCCAACATCCTTCGTGTGTATCTTTCTGCAAAATTTAATCAAAAGACCTTAAAAAGTAACCAAAACGAACCCACCAATATATAATTTCCCACCAAAACTAGCTTCCAGTTAACTGTAAACTGTTTAAAAATGAGGGGAGACATGGTAACTTGCCTGCAAATGAAGCAACAAAATCTTGAATCTCTGCACTCCAGTTGAATCCACGAATTGCGTCATACACACCTGCATAATTTCGAGTCCACAACTGTTGCCCGATTTTCCAGATGGCAGCCACCTCTGGACGACTCTCTTTGATTGAAATTGGTATGGATTTCCACAGAAACCGGGCGCTATTTCTGTCAATTGTAAATAAATAAATAAATACATGGGTAACAACTACACTCAGAAACCCAATCCTTTTAATCAGCTTTTGTGCATATATATAGAACAAAAATATCTTAGAAAAAAAAGGGGAGGGACAAAATTCTCAAATCAATTTTTTTCCATATAATCTGATCAACTTCTGATTAAAGTGACTCCATCTTAAACCAACATACTACTTCTGATCAAATTTTTTGTTGCATCTATTATGATACTTTCTTTAGCACATGGCTCTAAGTAACATAATATGCAAGCATATAAAAATACTTTACAGATGTCTTGTGTAAAGATTGTATTATACATAGATGGTCGTTTTAAATCATATATTCTTTTACATGTGGGTTTTTTTGTTGTGTCTATTATCTTACTTTCTTTAGCACATGGCTTTCTTTATACTTTTTAAATGGCAGTTTTAAATCCAATTTAAAGATGCTCCGGCGTACCCCCGTATCATAGTCTTCTTCTTAATACGTTATCAATTAAATAAGCAGGGACTTAAAAGAAAGGGCCAAAGAATAATGTTTCTTGTTTTCGAAATTCAACCGAGAGAACTGTAATCTTCTCATTACAGAATTGTTCTTTATTCTAATAAGAGGGGTTATGTAGTTATGCTTATGTTCAGCCGACACTAAGAAATCTGAGAGTGATTGTTTATATGTTTCTTGTTCCAATGTTTGCAGACAACAATTTCCAGTAGAGATATTTTTATTTTTTGTTGTTTCAAGTGTTTGCTAAATGGGATGGGTGGATTTGTAATTTGTAAATTCATTTGTAAATTTATAAACCCATTTGGCTGTAATTTTCTTGGCCAGAATAATTGTCAAATTAAACCCTACTTTGTAACATAATTCTCATCAACTGAGTTTGAGAGAATCACATTCTTAGATCATATGAAAACTTGAAGTTAAAGAATTATGCACTTATGCTTGAATTAAGTTAATGATAAGTATCAAACTTGAATCAAGAAAAATGATATGAGAAGACCAGAAGAAATTTAGAGAGATACAGAATAATTTTTATAATTTTCATTCATGATCTTTCAATTGCAAATAACTAGCCTTTTATAGGCATACAAAACAAAAGGACGTGAACAAGATTAAACTACACTAACCCACTATGCTAAATATTAGGAAACCAACTTTGAAAATTTATGCAAATGAAAGGCTAGTAACCCCACGTTGCATTTAAATGATGCATGGAATCGTGGCACACAACAGTTAAAGGGTACTCAGATGTTGAAAAGTTTATGCTTGTATGCTATTATGCTTTAAGTTTTTTTGGTTTACGTTGTCTTTAGTAATTTATTTGTCTTCTATTAGAAATTGGTATCTCCATTGCTATGTTGGGAAAGTGATGAATTGCGTCTTTGATACTTAACGATTTTAGTTAGTAAAAACTGGCATCTTTGCTTATGTTGCAAACCTTACTATACAATGCATTGGGTGTGATTGACTGGCTGCTATATTGGAGACATATTTTGACCCAACATTTACCGTTGGCATTCCATGTCAGAAGTAAACATCCCACATCGCCACATACATTATATGTCACTACTCACTATATACAACCTTTATTTCCATTTCTCTTCATACTTAAACTTGCATTATTGCATTGAATCACTTGACTTTACTTGCTTCAGCTATATCTGTTTCCTAAACACGGTTGCCTCAGGCTTGAAAAATCTACAAAAAGATGCGGTTTTCATGCGCTTCCTGTTTTAGGTGCGCCTCACCCTACACAAGGCACCAACCTCTATGCTTTTTAAAACCAAGTTTGCCGTTGAATTAATAGCCACACTAAACAAACTATTTTTTCAGTCACGAGTATATTCATTTATCATGGTTACACCCTCACATGTACATATACTATTACACATACCTAATGTATCACACAACAGCTTGGATTCAAACTATTCAGCATCATCATATTTCAATAACCGGATTCCTTCTAAAGCTCTACCCCTACCAAACCCCCTAAATCAAATATTTCAAGTAACAACTGAACAATGAACCAAAAATCTACACTCTAAATAAGCAAATACGAACTAAACAACATAAAAAATCGCCTGAACTTACAGATCATTTAGGTAAATGTGCCCTAGGAGATGAACAGCATACGGCCACTCGTCATGAAACGTAACACCTTGCGAAGCAATCTACGTAACAAAATCAGTAAAATAAGATTGAAATCAAGCCGGCGGTGACGAAATTAGGGTTTCAAATCTGGAGAAAAAAAAACACAAATCAGTCGACGATCGTAACTATATCGAATCTAGGTTACCTGAAGCATGAGCTGATCACAGATATCAGCGATTTTGTCGTAGGATCTTGATGCAACGGCGTCTGTGAGTTGAGAGAAATCCATTGGAAACTGTCTGTCTGTAACCGTAGGTGCTGGCTCTTGCTGCTGTTGTTGAAACTTGAAAAGGAAGAAAAGGGGAATGGCCCAACTCGGGAAGAAAGCCTAACTTAAAGTGGGCCGAGCAACACTCAACATTGATTTCCAATTCGTCAGTCCGGTTTGGTCCTAAACCGATTTGAAAAAAAAAACCAATTTACTGGTTTAGGCTGTAAACGAGTCGAGCCGAGTCCAGCCAGGGTGCGGTCGAGCTCAAGCTCGAAATTAATTCAGGCGGTTAAACTTGGCTTGAGCTTTATGTCGGAGTTAAAAGAGCCAACGAGCCGAGCCATGGGCCGAGCCGAGCTGAGCTTGGTTACAAAATGAGTCAGCTTGGTTCACGTCATCTCAAATTGAGTTTTTTAGCTAGTTTTTCTCGAGCTTCTTTCGAGCGATCTACGAGCTGAGCTATTTCAATCTGACCCGAACCTATTTATATAGGGTTCAATATTATTATTTTCCTCCACAACTAGTTGCCACTCAACCCGGTTTTGGCCAAGCTAAACCAAAGCGATTCGATTTACAAACCGAACCTGTTTTGCCAAAAAAAAAAACAAAATGTACACCTCTTTTATTGATGTCATGTGTTTACGGTTGTTTTATAATTGCATATAGTTTTTTGAGTAAATTTCAAAGTTCGTCCTTTATGTATGTCTAAAATATCAAAGTATGTCCTTTGTCTTTAATATCTTCAAGAAACATACTTAATGTTTGAAAAACCAATCAGGTTATGTCCTTTAGTCCTAATCCAGTTACTTTTCATGGTTAAATTTGACTAAGTCAGCCCCACATAGGGGTATTTTGGTCATTTTATCATAAATATTAAAATAAAGATCTCTCTCTCTGAACGCAGATCTCTCTCTCTCTCTCTCTCTCTCTCTCTCTCTCTCTCTCTCTCTCTCTCTCATCATCATCTGCACACTCAGCCAATTCATATCTAAACAAAACAACACACAAAATCAAAAGTTCTCTTGATCTACACCAACATCGCCAAGTTCAACACCGAACATGTTTCTACCGTCACCAATCGGAGTGGCGGCTGCAGCCGCTGATGTCCTGAACCATCGGCGCTACCAATCGGTAAACCACCATCACTAGCCGCCTCTATCTGCCACCTGTCCGGCAACCGGACATCACCACCATCATCGGCAGTCTACCGAACTGCCATTAATCACCTAATGAAGTAGCAGTTAACCTCCGATGTTACAGATCTGAGGAAATCAGTATTTGATCTACACACTAAGGCCTCGAAATAACTTACCGGAGTATCTTGGGAGCCAACGGTTCGTCGGAAAGTCGCGCCGTCGCAAACACTAATCATCATCGTCCGTCACGCGCCACTGTTAACTCAGTCGTTCACCACCACACCCACGGCATCATACTGAGCAGCCCCGCTACGAGCAGTCGTGGCTCTGCTATGGGTGGTGGTCGGCCACCGATTCCTTTCCCCAATCACTCTCTCCAACGGGTGGTGGCAGGTGGGTCGGTTTGGTGGTTTGGAGCAGAGTAAACTTGCAGGTGAAGTGGTGGTGGTGGCAGATCGGTGGTGGTGGTGGTGGCGGTGGCGGTGGCGGTGGCGGTGGCGGTGGCAGGTGGGTTGTGGGGGTAGGATAATTAGAAAGAGAGAGAGGGAGAAGATTATCTGTATATATACACATATAATTCTAAATACATACATACAGACATATATAATTCTATAATTCTAAAATTGTTTTATTTATTGTTTTTATGATTATTTATTATAATATTTAGGATAAAATGACTAAAATACCCTTATGTGGGGTTGACTTAGTCAACTTTAACCATGAAAACTAATTGTGTTATGACTAAAGGACATAACCTGATTGGTTTTTCAAACATTAAGTATGTTTCTTGAAGATATTAAAGACAAAGGACATACTTTGATATTTTAGACATACATAAAGGACGAACTTTGAAATTTACTCTAGTTTTTTTTATAATCAGGTCGATTGACTTACTGATTTACTAGTTGAACCAGGTGAACGTGATTTAAGAACCAAATGTCGTCATAAGTAAAATAAAAATATTTTAATGTTATAAAAAGTTAAAATATTATATTGAATTAAAAAGTTTAATATAACTATATGTGATATGTGACTTATATCTAAAGAATAAAACATGACATGTAAAGAAGTTTTAAATAAACAAAATAAGGATGATAGGAAAACATTTAAAATGTTTGAAAAAGGTATTTAGTTTATATATTAAAAAAAGTTAAAATTGGTTTTGTTCATAGGTTTGACAAAAATAATCATTATCATCCAAAAGATGAAAAACATCAATTTATCTTCAAAAGTTACAACAGTTGTTCCATTTTTATCCGAGCCTTTAATAACATTTGTTTCCTCTATTAAGTTTAAGTTATCCACTTATCATGTGATGTGCATCTTGGTCATTTTCCCTCTGATTGACTAAAATCAAGATATCCTACAAAATCCAAATCCTACCCGCATTCGTTTTTTCATTCCAAGGAAAAACAAGTATGAGAAAGGGGAAGACGCGTGCAGGTGTAACACCTTGATATTTTAGATCGAATCCTATAGTGACACGTGTCTATAAACTATCCATATGATTCAGATATGTTGGAGAGAAATTGTAATAATAAAAAGGGTAATAAACCATGAAAATAATATAGATTCGAAGTTGAGGGGCTAAATCTGTCAAAAATTAAAGTTTTGGCCTTTTCAGAAGTCCTTACGGACCGTAACCATTATCCCTTGCGGTCCTCGAGGGATATTCAAATCATTATGTGCGCCAGGTCCCTTACGGACCATATGGCACCCCTTACGATCTGTAAGGGGTGCGATGACAGCAAAAACATGGTTGGATAGCAGCCTTGCTTATCCTTGTGCCACCTATTCGCAAAATTGCCACCTTAAACCTCCTTAGAACACTTGTCCTGCCACTAATCTTGTTTTTAGAGTCTCTAGTCACACTTGTCTTCACCACATTACACTTGATCACCTATAAATAGCACCTTATGTTGCACTAGTTCACAACACCTTCATAAAATCACTTCTCTTCTTTACTTTGGAGTGCTTCTAGACATAGAGGCCTCCTCTCCTGAAGTTCTCAGCTTCTCTTAAACACTTGTAAGTGTTCTTTCTAGTCTATTTCATTTTGTAGGCTAGTTATTAGCCGAAAGTCAAGCAAATTGACTTTTGCTTTGACTTTCGGTTCTGACCATTTTGGTCAAGTCAAAGTCCGAAACGAACTTTGCAATGTGATCGTAATAATAAAAGTGTTAATCCCTTGTGGTTTCACCGTATGAAGATCACGTTAAGTAGGCGAAATGATGAGTCAAAATTATATAAAATAAAAGTTATAAACGTAAATTTTGCAAATTGCGATACAAAGTTTCTAAGTATCCAAAACTTAAATTTTGACATCGTATCAGTTTATAAAACATATTAGGACATGTTTACTTATGTCCAACTCGTCATTTCCTGATTAGAGCTCGCCTTTTAGTCGAAAGTCAAACACTTTGACTTCTGCTTTAACTTTCGATTCTGACCCGTTTGGTCAGGTTTAGGACCCGATTAGGATTTGTTATATGACCATAATGTTTTAGGGAATAACCCTATGAGGTTACACCTTCTGGTCATGGCGTTTGATAGGTTTATTGACAAGTCAATAGAAGATACTATAAAATGCCGAAAATACCCATATGGCATATAAATGGTTTTAAAAGCCTACACGGGATGTAATTTGAGTTGAAACTAATTAAGTATCTTTAAACATAACGGACTTGTCGTAGACCTATTCGACCACACGATACCACCTATGCGCGTATGACTAGTTTAAATAATATAAAATATATAAACTAGTCGAATCAGGTTAAGTGATTTCAAAACCATTCTAAATCAGAATGCTTGGTTAAATAACCCGTATCCAACGAGGCCATGCACTCGGACGGGTATAAACCATATTCTATTCGATCAACGCTTAATCTAGCGTAATCAAGTGTAATTCTAAGTAGCCGGTCAAAGTTCAAAGGATATATAATGACATGTGAACATTCTATAGGATAATATTTCCATCCATTCTAGACTATAGAAGCCTCCAGTAAATCACACCTGAATTAATAAACTTTGAATACGGTTGTGCTACGAAAACCAAATACACTGTGAGAATGCAGCTAGCACAGGTAAATACTCTTAGCCTGTGTTCCTTTATAAGGGCTTGGGATACGGCTCTAGCTGCTTGGTCGGGTATTGAATCAATGAAAAATGATGTCCAAAATTTAAATAACCCACTTTAATCCTTTTTTCTTGATAACTTAAACATTGGGGTTAATACGACCGTGTCCTGGATATCCCTAGCTCATTTAATTGTAAATGGACACGACCTAAGCGCGGGGTGTAGGCATACACTTGATATAACAACCCTCCTAAATATATTCTAAAATATTTGGAACGTCCCTATACGTCCTAAAATACACCTCGTATACGTAAAATGACCCTAAATACCTTTTATTTTACAAAAATAAAATAAAAATGAAATTCAAGGGACGCTCGCGGGGCGCGAAACCCTTGACTAAACCTGTAGCGGGCCGCGACAGCTGGCCACCAGGCTTAACCTGGTGCCGCCACTTGTCATGATTCGTGTCGAGGCTACCCTTGAGTCAGCCAAGCTAGGGCCTACCCTAGAGGCTCTCGCGGGCCGCGAAGACATTGTCTTCGGTTTTCGCGGGGCGCGACAAAGTGCTGATCATGCACTATAAATAGGATCGAGCAACCTTCAGTCCAATTCGTTCAAAACTTTCTCAATCTCTCCCAACTTGTGAATATTAGAATTATTATCGGGCATAATACCCCCCTAATTAGCGAAGCTCTACCTCGTTGTAAGTATTTTAACCCCCCGGTTACGTATTAGATACGCTGCCCAATTGATCTAGTGCTCCGTAACGGCTGTCGAGGCTCTGCCTGACGTAGTCGTTGGAGTTATGTCTCGGGGAGGGTATAACTAATGTAAATTGGGTTATTATACTAACGCGTGTGCCTTGTTTTAATTAATAGAGGGGATGGTTCAGTCGGGGAGCTCACGAGCGTAGGAAAAGAATGAGGAAATTACAGCAACAGAGATCTTTAGCAGCTGCAAACAGGGAAATGAATGCTCAAACCCAGGATATAATCAATAGGAGACTTGCCAATTTCCACATACTAGCAACCACAGCCGCAGACCCAAACTTAGAACAAATCATTGCACCACAGCCACTACCCTTATTCCCAACACAACCCATGGAAATCGAACCAAACCCAGGAGACTAGATTCCATTACCTGATTTCGACCCAAACGAAATCCCTAGAGTCCCAGCTCCAAATCCTCTAGGTTATGACCCATGGTTTGACGACCACAGGGATTACCCAGAATTCCATCCACAGGAGGAACTAGTACCAAACCCAGTAGCACCTTACCCAAACCTTGACCCTCTAGATCCATACTGAGATAATGACCAGTATATTCGAGAAATCTTAGAAAACCCATACCCACAAGAGGAACCGATGCCCCAGTACCCTGACCCAATACCAGTACCCGCACCACCCATGAGTACCGAGAATGTGCAAGAACTTTGCACCTTTGGTGAGGAGTTATCAGATGAAAGTGAAAAGATAAGGCAAATATGAGAGAGGCTCGTTTGGAAATACGACGAGCGTAATATGCAATATTGGATGGACCCCTATTAGTAATAGTAGTAGTAGTAGTAATAATAATAATAATAATATATCTATATATATGTGTAGGTTGGAAAAAAAAATATAATCCACTAAGATAGAAAATCCAATAACTACTGATGCATACTAGTATTGTATTTTAAATTCCAGTTGTGATTTGTATTAGATGCATAATATATAAAATAGAGTAAATGTCGCAATGTACGACGATTTTGATCAATATGCTTATTGTATGATTGTTCGCATTAAATATTGTTTGATGATATTAATACCTGGTAAATGTTTATAATTCAGATGGACAACGAAGTGAATCAGGAAAACCAGAATAACGAGAATAATGAAAACCAATTAGATAACAGTGCCATCCAACATATAGTAGCACAAGGAATCATAGATGCTATGCCTAATATCATCCAAGCTGTTAAAGAAGCTGAAAATAATAAAAGTAGCAGTGGAAGTAAACGACCACCTACTGAACCCAATCACAGCGTAAACAATGGACCATTACTTCAATTGCCTATTCCAAAAAGAAGAAGAACCATGTCTTATGGTTGTTCTTACAAAGAATTCTGGTCCTATAAACCAATAGAATTCTCGGGCAATGAAGGAGCCATTGCAGCTCTACGCTGGATAGAGAAGACTGAGGCAGTCTTAAAAATAAGCAAGTGTGCAGAGAAAGACAAAATCATGTTTGCTTCCAATATGTTTAAGAATGCCGCTCTAGAATGGTGGAACACTATTTTCAAGTCTAGGGGAAGTGACAGAACCTATACTATGGAATGGACTTAGTTTAAAAATATGGTTGAAAGGAAATTTTGTCCTCCCAATGAAAAGGAACAGATAGCTAATAAGTTCTTAAATCTTAGAATGACAGGAATAGACTGTAAGGGTTACACTACTGTATTCTTCGAATATGCTAGAATAGTGCCAACCCTAGCTTCACCAGAACCAGTATTAATCTCCCGTTACATCTGGGGATTAATCAGTGAGATAAGACACGTAGTCAAGGCAACTAGACCACCAACCATAGAAAAAGATGTAGAACTAGCAAATACCTTGACTGATAAGCTGGTACTTACACAAGAAGAGAATCAAAGAAAGAACCTAGTTCAGAAACTTACCCAGGAATTTCACTATGGAAATTCCAACCGTGGGAAGAATATAGGTTCTACTTCTACTCCTTACTGTAAGTATTGCAAAAGAAAGCATTCTGGAAGATGCTCTATATACTGCAATTTCTGCAAAATATCTGGACACAAGGAGGAAGACTGCAGGAAGAAACCTAACAATAAGATATGCTACAATTGTGGAGAAACTGGACATATCAAGCCAAATTGTCCGAAACTAGCTCCAACCATGACCAACAAGACTACTAAGAATGCTAGAGCATTTGTTCTGACTGCAGAAGAAGCCAAGATGATTCCGGACGTGATTACCGGTACGTTTTTAGTTAATGATGTTTTTGCTACAGTATTATTTGACTGTGGTGTGAACCAAAGTTTTATTAATACTTCATTTTGCAAAATTCTCAATCAACCATTAACTAAACTTCAACAAGAATGTCTAGTAGAGACAGCAAATGGAGAATCCATTAAGATCACTGAAATCTTGCAGGGAGCAAGAATAGAAATTTCAAAACATAATTTTATTGCAAATCTTTACCCAATGAAACTGGCTGGATTTGATATCGTATTAGGAATGGATTGTTTAGTAGCCAATAAAGCCAGTATTCTATGTGATCAAAAGTCAATACAAGTAAATTCACCAAAGGGTGAAAAGGTCACAATTAATGGAAATAAGCCATCTAGATCTACGAAATTCATCTCTGTGATTAAAACCGCAAGTTGTGCAAGAAAAGGATCACTAGTGTATATGATTTCCATAATCGTTAACACTAAAGGAAAAGAATTGAAAGATATTCCCGTAGTATCTCAATTCTCAGATGTTTTCCCCGAAGAATTACCAGGACTACCGCCGGACAGAGAAGTCGAATTCAGAATCCATCTGCTACCAGGGACAGCACCAATTGCCAAAGCACCTTACCGTTTGGCACCAGCAGAAATGCAAGAACTAAAGAAACAGTTGGACGAACTTCTGGAAAAAGGATTCATACAACCAAGTTCATCACCATAGGGAGCACCGATCTTGTTTGTCAAGAAGAAAGACGGGTCAATGCGTATGTGCATTGATTACCGAGAATTGAACAAGGTCACGATTAAAAATCGTTACCTATTACCGAGAATCGACGATTTGTTTGATCAATTGCAAGGAGCTTGATTCTTTTCAAAGATCGATTTACGCTCAGGATATCATCAATTAAAAGTACGGGAGGAGGACATTCCTAAAACCGCCTTCAGAACAAGGTATGGCCATTATGAATTTACAGTCATGCCATTTGGTTTAACCAATGCCCCAGACGCATTTATGGACATGATGAACAGAATATGTAAACCATATCTGGATAAATTCATAATTGTCTTTATAGATGATATTCTAATTTACTCTAAGAGTAAAGAGGAATATGCAGCGCATCTGCATGCACTCCTAAATTTGCTGAGAAAAGAAAAGCTTTATGCTAAATTTTCAAAATGCCAATTTTGGTTAGAAGAAGTACAATTTCTTGGACATTTAGTTAATCATGAAGGGATTCATGTGGATTCCACAAAGATTGAAGCGATTACTAAATGGAAAGTCCCTGAATCCCCAACGAAGGTGAGAAGTTTTCTTGGACTGGCAGGTTATTATAGACGATTTATCAGAGATTTCTCTAGAATAGCCATTCCCTTAACCAAATTAACCTGTAAATCTGTTAAGTTTGAATGGGGACCAAAACAAGATTAAGCCTTTGGAATTCTTAAGCAAAGATTAACCAACGCACCCATATTAGCGTTACCAGAAGGAACTGAAGATTTTATAGTCTATTGTGACGCTTCTAAGTTAGGTTATGGATGTGTGTTGATGCAACGTCAAAAGGTGATAGCCTATGCCTCTAGACAACTTAAGAATCATGAAGAAAACTATACAACCCATGATCCAGAGTTAGGAGCCATAATTTTTGCCCTTAAGATTTGGAGACACTATTTATATGGAAATAAATTTGTAGTCTTCACAGATCATAAGAGTTTAAGGTACATTTTTGGGCAAAAAGAGTTAAATATGAGACAAAGACGCTGGCTGTAATTTCTTAGTGATTATGATTGTGATATCTAGTATCATGCAGGAAAGGCTAATATAGTAGCTGATGCTTTAAGTCGAAAGTATCACGAAAAGCCAAAAATAGTACGTTCTCTTAAATTAAATCTGCAGATAGATTTAAACGAGCAAATTAGAGAAGTACAAGAATCAGTAATCAAGGATGATGCTGAAAATTGAAAGGAATAATTAAGGAATTAGAACAAGGATAGATGGAATTTGGAGATTCCATAAGAAAAGGATGTGGATACCCAAACAGGAAACCCGCGCCACCGAATTTTAGAAGAAGCCCATAAGTCTAAGTATACGATACATCCTGGAAGTGATAAAATGTATCAAGATTTAAGAAAGAATTTCTGATGGATAGGAATGAAAAAGGATATAGTAGCTTATGTTGCTAAGTGTCTAACTTGTTCACAAGTTAAAGCTGAACATCAGAAACCCTCAGGGTTGTTGCAGCAATTAGAAATGCCTGTTTGGAAATGGGAATTGATAACAATGGTCTTTGTTACCAAATTACCCAAAACAAGAAAAGGTAATGATACAATCTGGGTGATTATAGATAGATTAACCAAGTCTGCTCATTTCTTACCAATGAAGGAAACCTTTAGCATGGAACACTTAGCTAAGCTTTATGTTAATGAAATAGTTTCATGTCACACCCCGATATTTCCATGTATTACCGGTGGGCCCGGTGGGGAGTATCGTGACGTAGTTGATATCATCATAGTCAAACAACACAATTTAGATGCACAGCGGAAGCAAAAGATGAATCACATTACAAACCGAATATAAAGTAATATCAAAGTATTACAAACGGACTGCAAAGGATCCACAGGCAGATCAAATAAAAAGGAAATATAGTTCATCAGATTTAAAATGCATCCAAGCTTGCGAGACTCTTAGTGATGCTAAGGAGAGGCCGACCTATTTCGAGTAGTACCTGCACTTAGCCTTTTTGGAAAAATACGTCAGTTTACACTGGTAAATACAATTTAATCGGGACATTTCAATAAATTAACCTTCATACGATCAAAATTTCAATGCCCGACCAAGCGGTATTTTATATACCGTACCCCAAGCCCGTATAAGGAAAATAAGTTAAAAGTATTTACCTTTGCAAGTATTAATCACAAACAGCAAGTGCACGTAGCTTTTACCGGGTCTCCTATTCTGGAACAAAGGTTTTTAATAACCTATTAGATTCCTAACGGGTCTTTAATTAAGCCTAAACTTAGACCAGTTAGTTTTAAAAGAAGATACGGTTCAAACGCACGATTAAGCGAAGACCGGAATAGAATGTGGTTTAGACCCGACAAGTTTGAAGACTTGTATAATATGGGTAAACTAAACACATTCTGGATTTTGAGACAAAAACGATAAGGTTTGACCCGTTTCGGTCAATTTATGCAAACTAGTTACATAAACCGAACCGAACGCGAAAAATGCATAACGGGTAACCATAAGGGTCATATACAGGTTTCCTAAGTTAATATGCCTTAAATATGTTGTGACATCAGTAAGATATCTTCTATTATGCCCAAAATGTACTTAAACTCAAATTATGCCCCGTAGGGGTATTTTGGTCATTTAAAAGGTTATAAAAGAGATTTAATATGATTCTGAGTTTCAGGTCTGATATAATCAGTAAATACACTTAAATTAATAGGTAATATCAGTAGGGTATTACATATATGTGAAATTTACCATTTATAACTAAACTATGCACCGTAGGGGCATTTTGGTAATTTCACATAAGCCTAAAAGGTCAATTCTGGAAATCTGAGTTTAAAAACTTTTGCTTACTGTTAAAGTATAAAAATTTACTAAAAATATCAGTAGGTATCAAATCTTATATATTCAAAATAGTTTTAGTACATACTATGCGTTTAAAACGCGTAAAAAACGATTTTAAGCGATTTCCGGGTTTTATATAAAAGCTGATATTTTTATTATTCCAGAAGGCTAAACATAATTTATTTATCATATTAGATCAGTAGAAAAAGGTTTGGTGTCAAAAGATTTGTAAAACTTATTTTATAGGGCAAAACCGGCAATTACCGAATTAAGCTTAGAACTCTATGTTATGCTCAGCCTAAAATTAAATAAAAATCTTCAAAAAGTCCAAAATATTATTTTATATTAGTAGATAAAAATTTTGGTATTAAAAATTGGGTTTAGATAGGCTATATGCTAATTACGCTGTTTAATTAATAAAAAGCTTTCTAATTACGCTATTGAGCATAACTCTTAATCTAGACCTCAAACTGATGTCAAATTTTAGGGACAAGTCTATAAATCAGTAATGAAGGTTTCTACTCTTTTACATTTTCAAAAATCACGTTTTAAGGTCATATGGGCATAATATTCAACATTTAAGCACTTAACGGAAACATGCATATGAATCGGATAACTAATGAACCAAGTTGTATAATCACAGAGGGTTATACTAACATGTAACCTGGTCCTATTAAGGCTCTAAGGAATTTCTAAAACATGCTACATTGGGTCAGAATCGAAAGTCAAAGCAAAAGTCAAATTATGCGACTTTCGGTTCTGAACCGAGCCTAAACTGAAAATTGTCGGGTTAAACATGTTTAGACATGTTCTTACATTAATTACCAAGTTATATTAGTGATAAAACAGGTTGCATGGCTCCTACATTGCTAATTATGCATTAATTTGAAAATAAGCTTTTTGTTGACTTTTTAAGATTAACTTTGACCCGACAATTGACCTAGTTAAAGTGGGAATCAGAGGGTGCCCTTTTAAGGGTTTATTGCCCACATAATTACCAAATCATAGGTACATTCAATTTGACAATTGACTGGACAAATTATGATTTATCACAAAGTCAAACTCTAATTACGACGGTTTGACTTTAAGCTAATTAACTAAGTTAAACTGAATTAAAGAAAGTTAAGGACACTTACAAGGGTCCTAAGCACGACTAGTGACTCCTAGGAAGGGTGCTTGAGCTCCAAAATTCTCCAGAAGTGAAGTTGTGAAGTTTGCAAGTGAATGTGTCCAATGTTGCAAACTTGGGAGCTCTTATATAGTGAATTTGATGCAAGTAGATCATGCCAAGCAAGTCTACAGATGTTATGGGATCATTACAGGTCCCCCTATTGCATGTAAAACCATTGGGGCAGCCCCTGGTATGCAAAACAAGTGAGTTAAGTCGGTTAACAGGCTTTAACAGGCAGCTGTGAACATTTTTGTCGCTGGCAGGTCGGACGCGGCCCGCGTAAGACCCATACATGTCTTACGCGGCCGGTATGAGTGCAGGGAACAAGTTAAACAAGTTTCAACAATTGCATTTTTGGTCCCTGGTCCTTGTATGCGTGGTTTTAACTTTATTTCTTGCATTTTTGACCCTCTAACTTGACTTTTAAGGGCTCCATGACATAACCAAACATTGTTAAGTCCTTGGTTAACTTTGTGATCACCCGAAAAGCCTTAAATTTCAACGTTGACGCTTTTAACACCTCGTATACGAATATTGTCATAACTTTCTCATACGATAACGAAACTTGGTGAAATTTTTATCACATATTCTAGTGAGTATAATTTATCGTTACAAAGCTTCGGGTTTGCTAAAAGGTCACTCAGAGGTATACTTTAAACATGTTGACACATTTAACCCCTGTAGTTTGTAATCTCTCACTTTCTTTCATAATTAGCTTCGTATGATCCATGATTCATTCGTTTAAGGGTATAAACATCGTGTAGGGTTACAGTAAGGTATATTTATCCATTGTTGACACTTTGAACCCTTATATTCACATAATTTCTATGTTTGTCAACTTTAGTCCCTCTAAAGTAATCTTTTACACGTTTAAAGCTCATGACACGTGTCGATACATTATTGGACATGAATTTACGAGGTGTTACATCCTCACCCCCTTAAAAGAAATCTCGACCTCGAGATTTACCGAAACAAATGAGGGTACTTTTCTTTCATTGTGGACTCTACCTCCCACGTATATTCGGGACCTCTACGAGCATCCCATTTAACCTTTACAATCGGCACTTGCTTCCTTCGAAGTTTCTTGACCTGTCGATCCTCGATCGACAAAGGTTTTTCAACAAACTTTAAGCTCTCATCTATGTGCACATCCTCATGTGACATGACTAGTGACTCATCAGCTAGACATTTCTTCAGGTTGCAGATGTGGAATACGTTGTGAATACCACTGAGCTCTTCAGGTAAGTTTAACTTATAAGCCACTGTTCCTACACATTCGATGATCTCGAATGGTCCTATATACCTTGGGCTTAGCTTACCTTTCTTACCAAAACGCATCACCCCCTTCCAGGGTGATACTTTAAGCAGAACCTTATCACCAACCTCAAACTTTAGAGGTTTTCGCCTTTTATCAGCATAACTCTTCTGCCTATCCCTGGCAGCTTTCAGGCGATCACGAATTTGGACAATCTTGTCCGTCGTTTCAAGGACTATATCAGGTCCTGATAACTGAGCTTCTCCTACTTCTGCCCAACAAATAGGCGTCCTACATTTCCTACCATATAATGCCTCAAAAGGCGCAGCCTGAATGCTTGTATGGTAGCTATTGTTATAGGAGAACTCGATCAATGGCAGGTGGTTATCCCAACTACCACCTAAGTCAATCACACATGCTCGAAGCATGTCTTCCAAAGTTTGGATGGTACGCTCACTCTGGCCGTCCGTCTGAGGATGGTAAGCCGTACTAAAATTTAAGCACGTGCCCAAGGACTGTTGGAAACTTTTCCAAAAATGAGATGTGTATCTAGTATCCCTGTCAGAGATAATAGACACTGGTACGCCATGAAGAGATACAATCTTATCCACGTACAACTGGGCTAATATGTCGGAGCTATGAGTCTCCTTGATGGGTAGGAAATGTGCTGACTTAGTCAGTCTATCTACGATGACCCATATAGTATCATTTCCTTTCTTTGTCTTCGGCAACTTGGTGATAAAATCCATTGTCACCATTTCCCACTTCCAGGTGGGAAGTTCAGGTTGTTGTAGCAAACCTGACGCTTTTGATGTTCAGCCTTGACTTGAGCGCACGTCAAACTTTTGGCTACATAGGTAGCTATAGACTTCTTCAAGCCTATCCACCAATAATTTACTCTCAGATCCTGGTACATCTTATCAGCTCCAGGATGAACTGAGTACTTAGAACTGTGGGCTTCCTGGAGGATCACGTCGCTAAGTCCTCCATAAATTGGAACCCATATCCGTCCATTTAATCTCAGGATTCCGTCCTTGCTATAGGATAACTGTTCAACAGTTACTCCTAGCTTTTCATTAGGATAGTTAGCTTCTAGTACAGCTTCTCTTTGAGCTGCTAACAACCTTTCATTTAAGCTATTCTTTAATTCAATGCTCTTGGCATTGATTCTTATGGGCTTGACCCTTTCCTTTCTACTTAGGGCATCGGCGACTACATTCGCCTTGCCTGGATGGTATCGTATTTCACAGTCATAATCATTCAAAGTTTCCATCCAACGTCGCTGCCTCATGTTCAAGTCCTTCTGATTGAACAGATGTTGAAGGCTCTTGTGATCAGAATAGATCACACACTTAGTTCCATACAAATAATGCCTCCACAGTTTTAGTGCAAATACAACGGCACCCAACTCCAAGTCATGGGTGGTGTAGTTCTTTTCATGTACCTTTAACTGTCGAGAAGCATAGGCAATAACTTTGCCTTTCTGCATAAGCACACATCCCATACGTGTGTGCGATGCATCACAATAAACTACAAACTCCTCGATCCCTTCAGGCAGTGTTAACACAGGTGCATTGCTCAACTTCTGCTTGAGAATGTCAAAGGATTCTTGCTGCTTAGGACCCCAGTCAAACTTAATATTCTTACGCGTCAACGAAGTTAGGGGTGCAGCAATCCTTGAGAAGTTTTCTATAAATCGCCTATAATATCCTGCTAAACCTAGAAAGCTACGAATCTCTGTAGGCGTCTTTGGCTCTTGCCAATTCATGACAGCTTCAACTTTAGCGGGATCTACTTGGATACCACGCTCACTAACAACATGTCCAAGGAATTGGACTTCACGAAGCCAGAATTCACACTTCGAAAACTTGGCATAGAGCTTTTCCTGTTGAAGCAGTTTCAGAATGCAACGGAGGTGCTTCTCGTGGTCAGCTTGATTCTTTGAATAAATCAGAATGTTGTCAATGAAGACGATAACGAATTTGTCCAAGTATGGCTTGCAGACACGGTTCATGAGATCCATGAACGCTGCTGGCGCATTAGTGAGCCCAAAAGGCATCACCAGGAACTCGTAATGACCATAACGAGTCCTAAATGTAGTCTTGTGCACATCTTCATCTTTAACCTTCAGTTGATGATAGCCTGATCTTAAATCGATCTTGGAGAAATAACTCGCCCCTTGAAGTTGATCGAACAGATTGTCGATCCTGGGTAATGGATATCTATTCTTGATAGTGACTTTGTTAAGCTCGCGATAATCGATGCATAGACGCATCGATCCATCCTTCTTCTTCACAAACAGGATTGGTGCTCCCCATGGAGATGAACTAGGGCGAATGAAACCCTTTGCCAACAATTCATCTAGTTGAGTCCTCAATTCTTTCATCTCTGTTGGTGCTAACCTGTAAGGTGCTCTTGCAACAGGTGCTGCTCCTGGAATAATGTCAATTCTGAATTCTACTTACCTATCTGGTGGCAAACCAGGTAGTTCTTCAGGGAATACTTCGGGATATTCAGAAATGACGGGGATATCTTCAATCTTAGGCTTCGGCTCATCAATAGTCACTTGGGCCATGTAGATGACACAACCCTTCTTCATACACCTTGATGCCTTAAGCATAGACACTTGCTTAGGCAATCCATACTGAGTATCTCCTTGTAAGGTAAGTGGCTCACCATACGGAGTTTTGATCACTACTTGCTTCTTGTCACACACAATCTGGGCTTGGTTATGGGATAACCAATCCATGCCTATTACTATGTCGAAACCGGCTAACTTCAAAGGAAGTAAGGACAATGGAAAAGAGTGGTTCCTAACGGATATGAAACATCCATCTAACACGGTTGATGCGGTTTCTATGGTGCCATCGGCTAATTCAACCTCATATTTTACGCTTAGGGTTCTAACAGGTAGGTTTAACAACTTACAAAACTTATCATCAACAAATGACTTATTAGCTCCAGAATCAAATAACACCCTTGCATAAACATCATTAATAAGGAAAGTACCTGTTATGACATTGTCATTTTGGATCGCCTCTTGTGCGTTCATCTGGAAGACCCTAGCATTGGTCTTTTTCCCTTCCTCAACTTTCTTAGCAAACTTTGGGCAGTTGGACTTGATATGCCCTTTTTCATTGCAGTTATAACAAGTAGCATCCTTGATTTTCTTACAGTCTAAGGTCTTGTGCTCAGAGGATTTACAAATCCCACAAACTCTTGGCTGTGACTGGGATTTCGATTCATATCTGCACCTCCCGAAATGGTGCTTCTTACAGACCTTACACTTGGGCTTATCACCCGACTGATGACCATCCTTTTTAGTTCCAGAACTCTTTTTGTGGTCATTGTTTCCCTTATGTTTCTTGTCTGACCGTCGTGAGTTGTTATCCTCACGCTTTCTCTTCTCAGCATCGGTGTTCCTGAGTGATCTTTGCCTGACTGCGTCCAAAGTAAGGGACAATGATATATCAGCTGCAGACCTAAAGGTAGCTGGTCTGGAGGCCTTCACACTCGCCTTGATCTCTGGGGCTAAACCCCCAATGAAACGAGCTATCCTCTTGGGTTCCGGAGTCACCAGATACAGAACCAATCTTGACATAGTATTGAAGCTAGTAAGGTAGGCTTGACAATCCAGATTTTTCATAACTAAAGACAAGAAATCAGACTCAATCTTTTCAATCTCATGCTGAGGGCAATAGTTCTCCTTGATGAGAGCAACAAATTGATCCCATGTTAAGTTGTACAGTGGGATTTTTTCGGTGGCCTGGATCAAAGATCTCCACCATGCTAATGCCTCGCCTTTAAATGACTGAGATACAAACTTTACCACATCCTTATTAGAACAACCACTGATATCTACCACGGTGTCCATCTCATCTAACCATGACATGCAGTCAACTGCTCCTTTCTCCCCAGTAAAATCCCTGGGTTTGCAGGAAACAAAGTACTTATAGGTGCAACCTTTAGCACGTGGTTCTTGGTTCAGCACAACTTTCTTAGATGGAACACTCCTCTGGTTCGATAAGTGATGAGAATCACTCTTGTGAGCAGTATGAGTCCTTGAGGGTGGTTTAGAGTGTGGTACATATTGGATCCTTACATGAGTACCACTGGATTCATTGAACTGCCTGTCCAAAGCTCGCGTAACAGCATTATCTATTAATGCTTGTAATTCTGCTCCTGCTACGTTGACTCTGGAGGTGTCATGATTTTCTCTGAGGTGACTGTTGACTTCGTCTGACCCAGGCATGTAGCTTGATTGCTACATAAGATAAATGATTTAATTCATTCAGAGGTCTATAACAGTTTTATTATTCTAGAAGATTTATTAATCTTGGTATTTAAGAACCATTTTGATTAATTTGTTAGGCATATATATATATTCAAGATTTTCATTATAATAATCCTTAGTTATAATTAAAATATATTAATGGCAAAAAGGCCTAGTCACATGGACGGTTTAAAAATTTAATCATGATCTTATAGGATCAAGGTTTTGAGGTTTTAATTTCTAATTCATTACCTCTTCTTTAGAGGGGGTCGAAGACCACGGCTGTCTTTTGTCTTATATGACAATGAGTATAGCCCGTAGGCGTTATATCCCTAATGGATGTTTTAATTAATTAAATTATTTGGGAGAATCCAATATAAGGATGACTTAGGCGATTTTATCGAATCACTTTTGTCAAGAGTGTTAACATGTTTTCAGAGGTTAACAAGGATTGGAACCTTTTGAATAGGTTTTACCATCTTGGTCATGTCTGCAACGACATATAGACTAGGTTTTACCTTTAAGATTCTTTTTAATATTTAACAAAGAACAGTCCTAAATTGAGGTGTTAATAAGGACCTGAATCTAATTTGAGGAATTACCATCTTGGCCCTGTCTTATAATGACACATGGCTAGGTTTTGTCCCTTTTTAGATTTTTATCATTTTATTATAATGATAGGTCTTATAAAGGAATGTTATATTTTCATTTATTTCACATATTATATTTATGCATATATTTTAACAAAAAGGAAAATTTAAATTTCAACCATTCCACTACAAAAATTGAACAAGTACAGGTTTGCCCTAAACGGGACTTCTACAGAAATAACATGCCCACGCAGGGGCGAAACAACCTAACATGCCCACGCAGGGGTTAAACAGAATAACATGCCCACGCAGGGGCTGAATACAGAACAAATGTCCACGCAGGGACTGATCACACACTAAAAACAAACAAACAAATAAAGGATTTAGTGATCCTTTTTGCTTTTCCCTTTAATTAAGTTTGCCAGACTCTTGAACATTCCTCGGTTTTGCCTACGGTCTTCCCGCACTTCCTGCCGCACCTCATTAATCCTTTGAAGAATCTCCTGATGCTGCGGTGGCGACATCACTGGCAGCTGCGGGGGTTGCTGATATAGCGGAGGTTGAGGAGGTGGCGGTTGATGATACCCATATGGTGGGTACCCATAGTGTGGGTATGCGGCTTGATATGGGACCCCAAAGGATCCTTCCGGATGAAGGGCATTGTAGTTTGCCGCTGCTACCAGGTAAGGGTCAGCCTCTGCACAGTTGTCGTTGGTGTGGACCGGCTGCTCAAAGGGATTATACGCTGCTGAGCCGGCGTATGTAGGAATTGGGTCTCCAAAACCCAATGGTGGTGGCGCGACAGACGCAGAGTTTACTTCCGAGACGGGGTTCGAAGGTCCACCCATCTGCGGATCTTCATGGAGTGGTGGGTAGCGGCTGCCACTTGAAGGTTGAGGGGTGCTAATACGCACTCCTCCTCGCACGGACATTCGTGCGTTCGATCTTCTTCGCCTCGGGGGCTCCGGAGGCTGTTGCTGGGCTGGTGGTGGTGGCGGAGTGACCGCTACAAAACGAGAATCCTCGGAGGGATCCTGCTGTGGCTGCTGCGGCTGTGGTGAGTTGTGGTAACTGGGAGTAAACACCCAGTCGATCTGTCTGAACCTCTCCTCATAGCTGTCAGGACCATTATAAGGTGATCCCACAAAAAGTGACCCATCCGAAATTTCGATGGGGTGGTTAGGGGTTCAGGACGGTGGCTCTGCAGGATCGGTGTCTTCGTCCATGTCCATCGCATGGTCGCCCGAGAAGTGGTCTTCAGGTCCTAGTGGGTTAAAACCCACTGGTTCTTCAATGTAGTTTGCTGGGTTGAACCGGCTTTGGAAGACAGGTGTCGGGTCATCGAATGAATAGTGAGGGCTGGATCTCTAGAGGGGGATGAAAGATGGTTGCGGGTTATGGGGCTCATTTTCAGAATGAGGCTCGTAGGAATGGTGATAGGATGGTGACGAACTTAGCGAGACGGATCGCCTCGCTGGCTCTATATACGTCCTCCAATGATCCTGAGGACTCGTACTCATTGAGGCTGGTGGGGTTCGTCTGTGTGAGGGCCCGGCCTCATGGTCGTGGCCTGTGTTTGGTGCATTTCCTCTTCCCCTGTTGAATCTTGGTGGCATGATTGAACCTCTTAACATAACCAAAGATAACAACAAGGAATATATATAAAGGACAAAAATAAAACAAATCGGGATTTGTCCTAAGTTCTTTGTCTAGACTCGAAAATTTAGGAATGTGCAACTGTGTAACTGAGATTAAACACAAAAAGGCTAGTGTTTAATTCACTCAGTGTTGGCTCTGATACCAACCTGTCACACCCCGATATTTCCACGTATTACCGGTGGGCCCGGTGGGGAGTATCGTGACGTAGTTGATATTATCATAGTCAAATAACACAATTTAGATGCACAGCGGAAGCAAAAGATGAATCACATTACAAACCGAATATAAAGTAATATCAAAGTATTACAAACGGACTGCAAAGGATCCACAGGCGGATCAAATAAAAAGGAAATATAGTTCATCAGATTTAAAATGCATCCAAGCTTGCGAGACTCTTATTGATGCTAAGGAGAGGCCAACCTATTTCGAGTAGTACCTGCACTTAGCCTTTTTGGGAAAATACGTCAGTTTACACTGGTAAATACAATTAACTGACTCATTTTGAAAAGGTTTAAGAAAATTGATTTAAATGCACAAGGCACAAAACATTTTATAACTTGGGATAATTATTTATATATAAACTTCTAAAAGAATTACATGTTCGTTATACGTTCAGTAGCCCGGATTGACACCGGGTTAAAGATTAATAGACACACCACATGATATAGTCCCGCGACGAGTTATTCCCGAAACCGGCGGTTATACCTTATTATTTATATATGCACTGTCGGGTGTACGCCTACACCCCGTGCTTAGGTCGTGGCCATTTCGTAAAATGATGCCAAGGATATCCGGGACATGGTCATTAACCCCCCAAAGGCTTTAAGCAAACAAAACAATTTAAACGGGACATTTCAATAAATTAACCTTCATACGATCAAAAAATCAATGCCCGACCAAGCGTTATTTTATATACCGTACCCCAAGCCCGTATAGGGAAAATAAGTTAAAAGTATTTACCTTTGCAAGTATTAATCACAAACAGCAAGTGCACGTAGCTTTTACCGGGTCTCCTATTCTGGAAAAAAGGTTTTTAATAACCTATTAGATTCCTAACGTGTCTTTAATTAAGCCTAAACTTAGACCGGTTAGTTTTAAAAGAAGATACGGTTCAAACGCACGATTAAGCGAAGACCGGAATAGAATGTGGTTTAGACCCGAAAATTTTGAAGACTTGTATAATATGGGTAAACTAAACACATTCTGGATTTTGAGACAAAAACGATAAGGTTTGACCCGTTTCGGTCAATTTATGCAAACTAGTTACATAAACCGAACCGAACGCGAAAAATGCATAACGGGTAACCATAAGGGTCATATACAGGTTTCCTAAGTTAATATGCCTTAAATATGTTGTGACATCAGTAAGATATCTTCTATTATGCCCAAAATGTACTTAAACTCAAATTATGCCCCGTAGGGGTATTTTGGTCATTTAAAAGGTTATAAAAGAGATTTAATATGATTCTGAGTTTCAGGTCTGATATAATCAATAAATACACTTAAATTAACAGGTAATATCAGTAGGGTATTACATATATGTGAAATTTACCATTTATAACTAAACTATGCACCGTAGGGGCATTTTGGTAATTTCACATAAGCCTAAAAGGTCAATTCTGGAAATCTGAGTTTAAAAACTTTTGCTTACTGTTAAAGTATAAAAATTTACTAAAAATATCAGTAGCTATCAAATCTTATATATTCAAAATAGTTTTAGTACATACTATGCGTTTAAAACGCGTAAAAAGACGATTTTAAGCGATTTCCGGGTTTTATATAAAAAGCTGATATTTTTATTATTCCAGAAGGCTAAATGTTTGGTGTCAAAAGATTTGTAAAACTTATTTTATAGGCCAAAAGGGCAAAACTGGCAATTATCGAATCAAGCTTAGAACTCTATGTTATGCTCAGCCTAAAATTAAATAAAAATCTTCAAAAATTCCAAAATATTATTTTATATCAGTAGGTAAAAAGTTTGGTTTTAAAAATTGGGTTTAGATAGGCTATATGCTAATTACGCCGTTTAATTAATAAAAAGCTTTCTAATTACGCTATTGAGCATAACTCTTAATCTAGACCTCAAACTGATGTCAAATTTTAGGGACAAGTCTATAAATCAGTAATGAAGGTTTCTACTCTTTTACATTTTCAAAAATCACATTTTAAGGTCATATGGGCATAATAGTCAACATTTAAGCACTTAACGGAAACATGCATATGAATCGGATAACTAATGAACCAAGTTGTATAATCACAGAGGGTTATACTAACATGTAACCTGGTCCTATTAAGGCTCTAAGGCATTTCTAAAACATGTTACATTGGGTCAGAATCGAAAGTCAAAGCAAAAGTCAAATTATGCGACTTTCGGTTCTGAACCGAGCCTAAACTGAAAATTGTCGGGTTGAACATGTTTAGACATGTTCTTACATTAATTACCAAGTTATATTAGTGATAAAACAGGTTGCATGGCTCCTACATTGCTAATTATGCATTAATTTGAAAATAAGCTTTCTGTTGACTTTTTAAGATTAACTTCGACCCGACAATTGACCTAGTTAAAGTGGGAATCATAGGGTGCCCTTTTAAGGGTTTATTGCCCACATAATTACCAAATCATAGGTACTTTCAATTTGAAAATTGACTGGACAAATTATGATTTATCACAAAGTCAAACTCTAATTACGACGGTTTGACTTTAAGCTAATTAACTAAGCTAAACTGAATTAAAGAAAGTTAAGGACACTTACAAGGGTCCTAAGCACGACTAGTGACTCCTAGGAAGGGTGCTTGAGCTCCAAAATTCTCCAGAAGTGAAGTTGTGAAGTTTGCAAGTGAATGTGTCCAATGTTGCAAACTTGGGAGCTCTTATATAGTGAATTTGATGCAAGTAGATCATGCCAAGCAAGTCTACAGATGTTATGGGATCATTACAGGTGCCCCTATTGCATGTAAAACCATTGGGGCAGCCCCTGGTATGCAAAACAAGTGAGTTAAGTCAGTTAACAGGCTTTAACAGGCAGCTGTGAACATTTTTGTCACTGGCAGGTCGGACGTGGCCCGTGTAAGACCCATACATGTCTTACGCGGCCGGTATGAGTGCCGGGAACAAGTTAAACAAGTTTCAGCAATTGCATTTTTGGTCCCTGGTCCTTGTATGCGTGGTTTTAACTTTATTTCTTGCATTTTTGACCCTCTAACTTGACTTTTAAGGGCTCCATGACATAACCAAACATTTTTAAGTCCTTGGTTAACTTTGTGATCACCCGAAAAGCCTTAAATTTCAACGTTGACGCTTTTAACCTCGCGTATACGAATTTTGTCATAACTTTCTCATACGATAACGAAACTTGGTGAAATTTTTATCACATATTCTAGTGAGTATAATTTATCGTTACAAAGCTTTGGGTTTGCTAAAAGGTCACTCAGAGGTATACTTTAAACATGTTGACACATTTAAACCCTGTAGTTTGTAATCTCTCACTTTCTTTCACAATTAGCTTCGTATGATCCATGATTCATTCGTTTAAGGGTATAAACATCGTGTAGGGTTACAGTAAGGTATATTTATCCATTGTTGACACTTTGAACCCTGTAGTTTTACTTCTCATTTTTGGACTAGTTACCAAAAAGCAATGGGAACCAAGTTAAATCTAAGCACCGCTTATCATCCTCAAATGGATGGACAAAGCGAAATTACGATTCAGACAATGGAATATATGCTTAGAGCCTATGTAATTGATTTCGGAGGAAATTGAGACGATCACTTACCATTAATAGAATTTTCCTATAATAACAGCTATCATACCAGCATCAATGCTGCACCATTGGAAGCACTTTATGGACGAAAGTTCCGAACCCCAGTCTGTTGGGCAGAAATTGGAGAAAAGCAATTATCTGGACCAAAGATAGTACAGGAAACAACAGACAAGATTATTCAAGTCAAGGAAAGACTAAAAGCAGCACGTGATTGACAAAAGAGTTTTGCTGATAACAGGCGGAAGCCATTAGAATTTCAAGTAGGAGACAAGGTATTATTAAAAGTTTCTCCTTGGAAAGGAGTGGTCAGATTCATCAAAAGAGGAAAGTTAAGCCCCAGGTATGTTGGACCTTTTGAGATGAATAGAAGAATAGGACATGTAGCTTACCAGCTACAAATGCCAGAGGAAATGGCAGGAATACATGATGTATTTCATGTATGTAATCTCCAAAAGTGTTTAGCCAATGAATCATTAGTGGTACCTCTTAAGGACATAGAGGTAAATGAGAAGCTTAAGTTTGTAGAGAAGCCTCTCCAAATTGAAGACAGAAAGGTTAAGAATCTCAAACACAAGAGATTAATTCTAGTCAAAGTAAAATGGGATTCCAAGAGAGGACTAGAGTACACTTGGGAGCTTGAATCAGAGATGCAGAGGAAATACCCACACCTGTTCCAGTAGACCTCGAGGACGAGTTCTAAAACAAGGTGGGGAAGATATAACAACCCTCCTAAATATATCCTAAAATATTTAGAACGTCCCTATACGTACTAAAATACACCCCGTATACGTAAAATGGCCCTAAATACCTTTTATTTTACAAAAATAAAATAAAAATGAAATTCAAGGGGCGCTCGTGGGGCGCAAAGCCCTTGACTAAACCTGTCGCGGGCCGCGACAGCTGGCCACCAGGCTTAACCCGGTGCCGCCACGTGTCACGATTCGTGTCGAGGCTACCCTTGAGTCAGCCAAGCTAGGGCCTACCCTAGAGGCTCTCGCGGGCCGCGAAGACATTGTCTTCGGTTTTCGTGGGGCGCGACAAAGTGCTGATCAGGCACTATAAATAGGATCGAGCAGCCTTCAGTCCAATTCGTTCAAAACTTTCTCAATCTCTCTCAACTTCTGAATATTAGAATTAATATCGGCCATTATACCCCCTAATTAGCGAAGTCTGCCTCGTTGTAAGTATTTTAACCCCCGGTTACATATTAGATACGTTGCCCGATTGATCTAGTGCTCCGTAACGGCTGTCGAGGCTCTGCCCGACGTAGTCGTTGGAGTTATGTCTCGGGGAGGGTATAACTAATGTAAATTGGGTTATTATACTAACGCGTGTGCCTTGTTTTAATTAATAGATTATAACCAGGAAGTCACAAAGGAAAAACTTAAATTAGCAATGTGAGTAATCTCCTTTTTGTGAAACCTTTTTGTAAACTATTTTTATAAACCTTAAATGTTTTAAGTTATAATTAGCAGTGATTGAGTTTTTGTAATTCTTGAATTACTACCGGTATGTTGGGATTTTGTATACAAAATGTGGAACACGTTACCATTGGACAAAGAGATAGCCAATGGGTAATATGAACCACCAGTCAGGATTGACAGTACTGAATGAGTAATTGTGTAGATATAAACATTGTAATCGCTCTCAATACTGTGTAATGATAAAACCTATTTTGATTAAATTGGGATTCACTCAACAGTATTTCCCACTGACAAAATATTTTTAAACGCGTTTCAGGTAACTAAATGTGAAAGCCAATTAGAAGCCAGCTGGACAGCACTGAAGGCTTGGGAAAAGTGGCTATAAAAGTTGCCTAAATAAAGAAGATATTTTATTTAAATAAATTAGGGTTTATCCCTATAAACATGTTTGTAATGGAAACTTGGAAATTTTCCATGTGTTTATTATTATGAAAATGTGGTATTTTACTCTAATAAACTATTTCCTAACTACGGTCCTGATGTAAATTCCGCTGCCAAATTGATAAACACCGATACCACCAATAACTGGTTTGCGGCCGCCCGTTCCCAGGTAGGGGCCGGGGGTTGCGACACTTGACATACGCCAATGTTATATTTATATGATATCGAAAATGTGATGTATCGATTAATCATGTATTGGTGTTTAGTTCGGGTCCCCATATGTATTGACAAGCATGTAAAATGGTAACAAGAAATATTACTTTATCCCAAGTTATTTAAAAATGATATACCAAATGGTATCAAATAGATTTTGAAAAGATTTTCAAAAGAATCGGTTAATTGTATTTACCAGGGGAAATCTGACGTATTTATAAAGATTAATCTACAGGTGGCAAATAACGAAATAGGCTGGATAGTGCTTGGTCTTAAACTATGGAATTTGCGACTCCACGAAAAGACCCAAAATAGTCTCAAGTCCATTTTATTGGATACTACCTTTGGGATGTCTCTATACTTCCGCTGGAAATTGTGATAACTGTTATCCGACCTTCACGTGACCCCAAGTCTGGGCCCACCGGGAAATCAGGGTGTGACAACGGGAAACGATATTTTTTCCTTGGGATGAATGAGCGAACGAACATGTGTGATATTTGGATTGCGTATGGTTTCTTGAGTTTAGTCAATGGGAGAGTGAAGAAACACTAACTAAATGGTCAGAACCGAGATAGTTAGGGGGTTTGAATCCGCATAAAAAGGTTAGCTCTCTCTCGGTTGATTCAGTTACAGCTGAACTTCTTCTCCGGTGATTCTGCAAAAAAGAACACCGTTAGCCTCGCCAAGGGGAGAAGAGGGTTCTCTCCTTGACCCGACTCCGGTGTGAGAATAAGTATTGGTAATGGAGAAGAGGAAGTATTTGAGAAGCGAGGGTGATCTGAGTTTATACCTGAACAGTTCTCATATATATAGCCGGGAGTTTTGGGAGGGAAAACCTGTTATTGAAAAGATGACGGAAGATGCTAACGCCGTAGCGGTTATCTTTTCTTCCGTTAAGTTCTTTGATCCTTCGTTAGGTTGTCTCGATCCGATGTGAATGCACACGGATCGTGGTTTGATCTATGGCTGGGGGATTGCCACGTGGAAAGTGATTAAGTGGAGATTACTCTCCAATTGCATGCCTTCGTTGTGATTCCAGGGTTGCTTGTGGTGACGACACGTGTCCAGACGGTTATAACCGTCTGGGTGGTGCACGATTGTATTTCTTTCTAGAAGATTACTGCTGTAATCTGGTGTAACACCTTGCTGTGTGGACACAGACAAATAAATCCCAAGTCTGGGTAAAATAATATCCAAGTCTGGATATTTAGGCGGAAGTATTGAACAAAGGATTTTGATCCTTTGTTAAATGGGAGAAAGCGCAAGGATTCATGTTTTCCTTTGGGTGCGCGACTATAAATTACTGATTGCTTTCTTCCTTTAGTAAGACCCATGCGCGGCCGCGCAAGGTTAAAAAGGTTGAAAGGCCAGTTTGTGGTATGGTCTCAAATCCTTTTTACGAGGTTTTTGGGACCTTACCCCTTCAGAGAGAAAATGACCAACATGTCAACCATATGACATGTCTATGGGTTTGACTTTATGAAGGAATACTTGTTAGATGTATAGATATAAATGAAACAAGTGATAAAACTTTTGGAGGTAAATTTATAGGAGCAAAACCAAATTTCCCTCTATTAAAAATAATAATAAACAAACATCTTCTTAAAAAGAGTTGACAATGACTCCGTTGATTAATTTATTTCTTTTTTGAAAGGCAAATTTCATTCACAAGGTCATCCAAGACAACAAAAACAAAACAATTACATCACATCAAATTTACATCAATCCGATCAAGTAACAAACTTGAATTTGGATCTAAATACTAAGATATTACACCAATATATTCTTAAAAGAGTTTGAGAAACCATTTTTTTAATATATAAAAAGTCCTTGGTTCAAATATAACAACTTACAAAAAAAGTTTAAAGAATTATTAAGTCCATCAAACCAATCAGCCCATTTCCAAATACACTTATCTATACTTACTAATATACTAAAGCTATTCCATCTTATGTATCATTCATACAACAATTCTCCCTATTTTCTTGACATGTGACATTTCATCCTATTGAGTTTTTTTTTTACTTTGTACGTATGGCAATCAATGGATGAGGAACCGGTTTTTTTATTAGGGTCCGCCTAACCTGATTTGAAGGTATACGAATCATATTTGGATCCTTTATAAAGTGGTTTTTTGTTCATTTGTCCTAATATTTCAACAACACTCTTCGTCTCCCATAAGCTTCTCTCTACTGCTACTAAATTGATCGATCATAACATTTTCGAGTGTTGGTTTTAATCATCATTGTCTTAATCATCGAGGTATGAAAGTACATTAATCGAATTACAGTAATCATAGTACAATACTTTAGATGGTCGTTTTTCAACCCATTTAGGGTTTTAATCATCTATTTGTTGATATTCAATTATAGTTGTATAACCGATATCCAATATTTGTTTTTTCGTTTATTTAAAACAATTTAGTGTTTTCGTAACATTTTGTTCTATTAATGTTACGACTTATGGTTTCAGATGAATTACATTGCGATATTAAAGCCTAAGTAAGAATTTTGAATGAAATATGTTCATCCTTATATTTAAGAATAACACATAACCTTGATGTTAGAACACTAATATTTAATTCAAACGATGATGAAAAGTGAGTCTTTTTTTATGTTTTTTATCTGTTAGGGCCCAAGTCTCAACTGTTATGGATCCCATATTCTGAGGGGCCTTCTGGATAAATTATCCTTAATGTGTAATATGGGATCTCGGAGGATCAAGGATCCTTAATATTTATTACGGTTTCTAATGATTGTTCTAGATGTTTTCTTATGTTTATGTGCAGCGAAACAACGTGGTGGACCAAGTCCAAGCTAGAATATCGGTGATAAGTTGTTGGAAGCTAGCACGTGACTATTTTTCAAACGGTTGTGAACGAAGACGTGGGTCTAGCAACAATATCACATTTAGTTATTGTGGTTATATTCAAATGGGTTGATCAACTAATTTAGTTGATTCATATTCGCATACACACACATTAGACAAATAGAGCTCATACTCAAACACTCGTTGCAAACATACGTTCATTGTACAACACTTGATCAACATCCGAAGTTGTATTGGATTTCAATAGCTAATATACTTGGTGGTTGATAGTTTTCACCACCTGAGGTTTTTATGTCGGCGATCTACTAGTGATCAATGGCTTATCTTCGTATAAATCATTGTGTATCGTTTACATTTTTAGTTCTACTATCATTTCATTCAAACAAGCACTCTACCTCACAAACAAATTGTTGATGCACTTTTGTGTGGATGTGGCTCGGTTCGGTTCGGTTCAAGATCAACATATATGATATCCTCCTGTCACATATTATTAATCTGTCTAATGAATGAAAAACAATGCATCGAAATAGGACTTACATCGAAATAAGAGTTGACATCGAAATAGACATACATAGTCTATTTCGATATACATAGTATGGTTATCTGTTAATATCGAAATAGACATACATAGTCTATTTTGATACATGATCATGCTATTTTGATAATGTCCTAGTTCTATTTCGATGTGTTTCATTTTTGTTTGTTGTATTTTGATGTATGTCACTGGTATGGTCTATAAATACCAGTACACATCTCTGTTTCAAGGCAGAGAGCACCTTCAGAGAGTTTGAGAGCATATTGTAAACCTTTGTAATGTTACTTTGCTGAAATCAATACTTGTGAGCTTTGAAAGTCATATTCATCTTGTTTTTTATTGTGCTCTTACTTGGTTGTATACAAACTTGCATTCCGCACTCGTTTGTATATCATACAACAAGGAATAGGTTCTCTAAGATCCTTCATAGGGACCTACAAGTGGTATCAGAGCTTTAGCTCATTTTCTTGTTGAAAATCAAGCATATTTGAGAGATTTGAGTGGTTTTGAGTGTTTATTGTGGAGTTCTTGGACAAAAATTGAAAACCCACTTCTCTTGGATGAAAATATGGACTAAAACTGATTAAAATGATGTTTTTGGTTGATAATTTTGGTTAAAAACTTTGAAGATTATCAAAACCTGAATTTTAGTGAGTTTTAGGATTGAAAATTTTAATTCTATATTTTTTCGGTGACAAGCTTGGCCGGAATTCTTGTCGGAATAGTACTTTCTGGTGGGAGCTTGTTATTGGTTGACCTGCAAAAATCTTGGTGGAGCGGAAGTGTATACACTCACAATTCTTGTTCCTTAGCCTATTTCGATACCTCTGTTACGATACACACCCCTCTATTTCGACCCACCTTATTTCGATACATAACCATTCCTGTTTTAATTATTTTGATGCATACCAACATCTATTTCGATCCCCATTCTTGTTTCAATTCAAGATCTATTTCATTTCAAACCAATTTCGATATAACCCCTATATTTCGATACCTACCCCATGTTTCGATACACACCTCTATTTCGCTACCCATTCCTATTCCGTTCCCAACCCACCATTTCTATCTCGATCAAACCCATCATTTCTATTTCAATCCCAACTCTATTTCGATATAAAACCTATATCGATTCTATTCCTATTTCGATATCATCTCTATTTCAATACATTGCCTTTGTCAGCTTGTTACCACAGTATGTTCACAGTAGATTCGTATCTTGTGTACTTTTAATTAAAATGAGTACGCCATTTTGGGGTACGGGCAATACCAGAGAATACCGTTTTGGGAGCAACCACTCAGGACGTCCGCGATGATTTTGGAAAATCAATGGGCCTTCGTTGCTAATCAAAACCAAAGCATTCAAAATTTATTGGTAAGCGATAATGAGTCTAGAAGCGGGAATCGTCCACCAAAGCTTTTTCATATAAACGATTACCCGGGTTGGCAAGGTAGATTCCACACAAACGTTCTTGGGTAGAATACAGGGTTATATAAACGATTATCAACGTGCCAACTCATTTTTTCAAAATTCAATAAATCATTTTTGATTAAATTAATTTTGGTAAATGCCATCGAGGTAAAACATGAGTTAATCCACATTGGGAAATCGTTCTTGTGAATATTTCTCGTGAGAAAATCCAAAAAGATGTTTTTAAAAGTTTAAATTTACTTTTTGAATTTTAGGGGGAGTAAATTCAAATCAGAAAAATACAAAAAACATTAAAAACGTCAAAAAGGACAAAAACAAGAGAAAAAAAATGAGTTTCCTGGCGAGAAAAAGAGAAAATGATAGTAAATCAGTGGTCTGTCGAAACCTCTTTGAACTTAAAATGAAAAACGATAAGTAGCTCTATTAATGATGTATCGGTAGGCTCACAATCATTTTAAAGTGTGCAGGGTGATATAAACATAACAAACTGAAGACCATTTTGGGAACCGCTCATTGGCATATGGTCTTGGTACCAAAATTTCGTTTGATAGATTGCCGAGGTTTTGAGATACGTGGTCTTTATACTGTTTATCATCTGGGTATCATGGTTGTTTTTTTTACTGAAAACACCAGGGTCATAAGTCTAGAACTTCCATGATACCATACATACGTGTACATACTATACATACATGTATATAATACATGCTGCATACGACCATCAATAAGTGATAAACATATCACATTCACCCCTGAATAAGTGATTCTAAATCACATCTATCATCTGAGAGTCAAGTTCGTCTCTTTGTCGGTACGATGGTACTAACCTATTCACGGACTTGCTCTCGTGCCCTCCATGCATTAAAAATCAAGTTCCTCATTAATAAGTGATTTTATCACAAAGGGCTTGTATTCATCTTCAAATAAGTGAGTATCTTACATCATATACATTAAAATAGATGATAAATGGTATAGTCACCAGTAAGATGAACTCTCGTGCATACCTTGATACGGGAATGTGTTGTGAGTGGATGAACACAGGTCGGTAAGTATAAATCATATGTAAACGTATCCCCAATTCATATGATTACATCTGATTGTTGAGTTTAAGTGGACAACAATATCGATAATCGTTATAGGATGCTTATCTAAATGTTAACTAATTAGACAACCAGGGTGTTTTGGCATGACCGTACACTGATATGATTCTCTTACCCTCGAAATTCGCAAAAAGAATGTTTGTAAATATTTATTTATTGTTTCCCATCTTTACATTTGAAATATTCAAAAATACCAAAAAGATTTTAGGTGTTTCTTAATATAAACTTTATAAAAGCTAAAAAGATTTTGCTTGTAACTTATTTTTGATTGACCGATGTTGGAACTCGAATCTATTCCACCTAAAGCCTGATTAAAAGCTGGAAAACAATTGCATCTTCATAAATGGTCGAAGTAGACAAGTTTTGAAAGTTAAAGAACTAAAATTGAACAATTTTGAAACTTTCAAATGTTGTCGGTTGGTAGTTGAATGAGAGTTGGTCTTATGTGTGTCGTCTATTAAATATTGTTTAAAATAAACTCTTAGTGAGATTTTCATTTGACAATTCTCTAAGATTGGTTAAATCCCTAGCGCTTGTTCTCATTACGTGTTTAGCTCTGTTGTGTGTGCAGATGTGGCATTTGTTGGTGCATATTTCGTACCTCTGCCACTGTGTGAATCAGTGTTGCAGAAATCGGCCTAGGCGGCCGATTAATCGCCGCCTAGGCGCTAGGCGGTGACTAACTGATTAATTTTATGCTAGTCGGTCCAAAAAATCGGTCATGGTAATAATCGGTCAAAGTCGGAGTTAATCGGTCCTAGGCGGTCAAAAATCGGTCCTAGGCGGTCAAAAATCGGATTAATCGGACAATATTAGTCGGTCAAAATCGATCAAAATCGGTCCTAGGCGGTTCTAGGCGGTCCTAGGCTGTCAAAATTGGTCAAAATCGGTCAAAATCGAACCATACTATCTGAAACTTGAAGTATTTATGTGAATTTTGAAGTATTATTTTTATATTATTAGGTATATATATATAATTTTGAAAAAATACATATAAAAATCCCATTCCAATTAATCCCGATTAATCCCTAGGCTGTACCTCACCGCCTGACTAGCGCCTAGCGCCTTCTACAACATTGGTGTGAATAGTTAGATAGAGCGTGTGTTGAATATTATATAGAATACGAGAAAGTTGGACACGGTTCGTTATTGTAAAGGTCCATCCGACCGGATGACCATCCGGTCGGATGACCATCCGATCGGATGGCAATCCGATCAATCCGATCGGATGGACACATAGTGTGAGTTGTCTATAAATAGGGGGTTGAGGCTCCCATTTGGATAAGCTTTTGGTTCCTAGAGGGGACATGTTGTCCAACTGGTATTGCGGTCTTGTAAAGTTGAATAATCAATAGAGACCAGATTGAAATTGACTGCTCGGTGTTCTAACAGTCAGGCGGGGCTTTCTACAACATTGGTGCGTTTATTGCGGTCTTCTACTCCTTTCTTAGTCGTAATAAACGCACCGAACACGTCGAATCTGGACCGGGGCTCCGTCAAACCTGCCGGTTCCTGGAATCAGCAGTGGTATCAAAGCTACGGTACCGATTTAATCGATCTAACAGTTGGTTAAATCACCCAAAGCTCATCAATTTTGGGTTAAACGGGAGTTTTGACGTTAAAACAGAGAAAATCATCAAAATAAAGGTCAATTCATGGATGGATTTTGGATTTGAAGACATCATTCTGTTCGGAATTGATTAGCACACAATCCTGTGAAGTTTCATCATGAAATTCACAAAAATAAAGATTCTGGATCGAAAAAAACATGATTTGGAGTGTTCTTGAGTTGTTAGAACGTATCCAATCGGATGGCAATCCGATCGGATGGCAATCCGATCGGATGACCATCCGATCGGACGACCATCCGATCCATGTCACTATGGGGTGTTTGAAAGATCAGTTGTTTTCAATCGAATGGCAATCCGATCGGATGACCATCCGATCAGAGGGCCATCCGATCCACAAACACATGTTTGCCCACTTTGTCATTCGATCGAATGACTATCCGATCGGACGACCATCCGTCACTTGCCATTCGACCAGATGATCAAATGCCTAAAAAAAGGCATTTTTTGATCGCAACGACGAGGAGAGTCTTCAGAAAAAATTTGGTGATTGACATTTTTTTCGGGTTTTTAACGACCAAGCTGGGTTGTTCGGGGACACCGTCGGGGGCTTCAGTGAACAGATTTGATGACGTGATCACAGATTGTGGAAGTTAGTGGGGTAGACAGGATACCAGTGCAGAAAGTTGTTCTTTCAGGGTATCTGACTATTTATGGGCCAAAACGTAAAATCCACAAAGACGAAAAACTGACAATTGTGGCGAATATTGTGATATTCTAGTTTGGTCAAGTTTTTCGGAGATGAGAATTGAAAACTGAATTCAGTTTGAGGGGGAATTCAGTAATAGAGACGTCAGAATTTGCAAAAATGAGGGGGAATAAAAATTTTGACGTTATATGTTGAAATTCCAGCATTTTTGAAATTCGTTACACTGCAACAGTATTCGGGTGGTTTCGACTTCTAATTGTCAGGGGGGATGTGTATCTGATCGTGGGTGAAAGCTTCCGAGATAAAGATGATCCGAGGTGTTGATATCTGATCGTGGACGAAAGCATCGGAGATCTGAGAGTGATCGTGGATGATAGCTTCTGAGATCTAGATTATCCGAGGAGATGAATCTGATTGTGGACGAATGCTTCAGAGATCGGATTACATTACCAGATGATTTGTTTTCCGATGAAGATTTGCTGACTGTGGAGAATACCGTTTACACGGATCTGTCATTCTTTTGGTGCGTTATCGCTGATCACGGTAAACGGGATATCAGATCTTTAGGGGGAATCTCGCATTTGAAGTTAACCAGTGGGGTATTTGAAGTTTCTATCAATTGCCGGTTGAGTTTTTGTACATTCTTAGATCGAGCAAGCGGAATGAGAGATCGTGGTGCTGAAATGATATATCAAAAACTGAGCTCGGATGCGGTTAAAGTTGAAACAGAGGATGCTGCATTGACTAGTTTCAAATTGGTGATTGTTCGTGAAGGTTGCAGTTTAGCAAATCAGAGGAGAGTCGTAAACTGTGCAAAAGACCTGAAGATTCATTTCAGGGGAAATTCGTGCTTTACTTTGGCGAAAGCAAACCCGAATCATCAATCGAGGGGGAATTTGGATAGTCAGATTTCAAGATACCTGATTGAAGTTGCAGAAAAGTTGAAGATTACAGAATATTCAAACACGGCTCAAGGTTCTCAAAGTTTTAAAGACGATTCGACAGTGACATCCGAGGGGGAATCTGTTGGTGCATATTTCGTACGTCTACCACTGTGCGAATAGTTAGATAGAGCGTGTGTTGAATATTGTATAGAATACGAGAAAGTTGGACACGGTTCGTTATTGTAAAGGTCCATCCGGACGGATGACCATCCGGCCGGATGACCATCCGGTCAGATGGCAATCCGATCGGATGGACACATAGTGTGAGTTGTCTATAAATAGGGGGTTGGGGCTCCCATTTGGACAAGCTTTTGGTTCCCAGAGGGGACATGCTGTCCAACTGGTCTCGCGGTGCTGTAAAGTTGAATAATCAATAGAGACCAGATTGAAATTGACTGCTCGGTGTTCTATCTATCTTCTACTCCTTTCTTAGGCGTAATAAACGCACCGAACACGTCGAATTTGGACCGAGGCTCCGTCAAACTCGCCGGTTCCTGGAATCAGCAGCATTCGAACAGCTAAAGGAAAAGAGAACGTGTCAGATGACAAGTTGTGGAGTGACAACATGACATGGATGCAATCAGATGATCAAGTTGCAGTTGACCATTCATCAACACCACAAGGATCTGAAGTTTTGAAGATCAAAGATTCACGAGCAACATTCAAGGGAGAGTTTGTTGATGCATCTTCTGATTGTGACATGTGAAGACTTTCGAGATCCTACAACGTGAAGAACGAACCATCACCAGCAAGATCCAAGGGGGAGTTTGTTGATGCACTTTTGTGTGGATGAGGCTCGGTTCGGTTTAATTCAAGATCAACATATATAACATCCTCCTGTCACATATTGTTAATCTGTATAGTGAATGGAAAACAATGCATCGAAATAGGACTTACATCGAAATAAGGGTTGACATCGAAATAGACATACATAGTCTATTTCGATATACATAGTATGGTTATCTGTTAATATCGAAATCGACATACATAGTCTATTTCGATACATGATCATGCTATTTCGATAATGTCCTAGTCCTATTTCGATGTGTTTCGTTTATGTAGGTTATATCCATGTCACCAGTATGGTCTATAAATACCAGTACACATCTCTGTTTCAAGGCAGAGAACACCTTCAGAGAGTTTGAGAGCATATTGTAAACCTTTGTAATGTTACTCTGCTGAAATCAATACTTGTGAGCTTTGAAAGTCATATTCATCTTGTTATTGATTGTGCTCTTGCTTGATTGTATACAAACTTGGTATATATCACACAACAAGGAATAGGTTCTCTGAAATCCTCCATAGGGACCTACACAAATTTGGTTACATTATCCTTAGGGTGATTTTTGACCGAAACATTATCGTAATTTGTTTTAACATTACATTGTTGTTGTTGTTGATATATTAAATGTTTTCCTTATACAATTTCTTTGGTTTATCATTACATTGTCTAATGTTGTAAATTATACAATTTCTTTGTTTTATCATTACATTGTCTAATGTTGTAAAAAGTTGTATGTTGCAACATTATCAGTAGATGAATCCGATGGAATTTTCATTCAGTATGCCTATGTCTGAAATGATCCGCCCGACCTGGTAATGATATCTTATAAAACATAAATGATGCATTTTCTATTTTTTTTTTCAAGATTTAGATTAATACCTTCTTTTAATTTTTTGTTATTAGGTTTTACCATCAGCGTTTGTTCGAACATTTTATGATAAGCAAGCCCCTGTTGAGAATGTTTTAATATGGTCCAGTGGTACAATATCATGGAATGTTAGAGTTAGGGCTGTTAATGGTGAAGTTGTGACGACGGATGGATGGAGTCAAGTTTTCAAGGATTGTAGGTTCAGAGCATACGACTTAGTTGTTTTTTTGGTTACCGATCGCACAACCTTTTATATGTCTTATTTTCGACGAAGGGTTTGCGGTGAATCTTTTTACAAAATTATGACTACTCCCATTGCTTCTAACATGGCATTAACATATTTATTTAACATTTAGTTTAATCATATCTCTTAAATTAAGTAACTTTTTTCACTATGTTGCAGACGATTCCTAGTCGTTTTGCAAAAGTACATATTGTAGACAAACGTTTGAAATGATTTGTTAAAATATTGTCTCATGGCATGTGATTTTTTATGTCAGTGATGGTCACTACTACTTCGGTAATGGATGGAAAAAGATGTGTGAAGATATAAAGCTTAATGATATATGTATTTTGGTTTTCTAGGATGCATTCCATTCAAACTTTTGAGCTTACAGTTTATTGTAGTTTATTGTACTCGAATACTTTTTCCAAAGAATGAAGCTATGCAACTTGATGAAGAACGTGGTGCACCGGATACTCCTGTTGATCATACTCAAGTTATGTATTTATAAATTTATACCATTTATAAAAGTAGTGGTTATGATATAGTTGGTTAGTTCTAATGTTATGTAATCTTTCGTTCAACATGTGGTTTCAGAGTGAAGGTGTTCATCTCAGTCCTCCATGTCCAGCTGATAAAGATGTTCTTGTTGACGTTGATGCAGTGCCGTTCCTACATTTTTGGAGACCCTAATCGAACTATAAAGCGGGACCCCTAATTTCGTCGATAAACTCTCCTCCAATCCAGACGTCATGGGTGATTACCCTTACTTTTTCGTCCAGTGATAGCCGATAGCATAGAAAAAAGCAGGTTGCGATGGGAAGTGGGAATGATGATTGCGGCTGTATTAGGAGCTTTAGGCCGCTAAATATTGATGATTAAGTTGATGGTTGTTGTGTTGTAATAGTTGGAAATCAAAGCGAAATTGGTTTTGAAACTTGGCCTTTTTTCCTAAACAATATTTATTTTGAGCTTCTTCAATGAAAAACCAGTTTAGTTTTGAAATAAATGTATTTATTTGAGCCTAATACATATAAATGTATTTATTTGGACCTAATACATATACTATATAAAAACTTTTAAAAACTTGGAGACCCTTATTTTTTGGTAACCCTAGGCCCGTGCCTAGGTTGCCAAGCCTATGGAGCCGGCCCTGCGTTGATGCGGTTTGCTACAAGGCCAAAATCACTAAACATTATGTAAAGCTTCAAATCATTTCTCATATATATATTTCACTTAAGTTTTTTCTTAAAATTGTATTTTACATTTTTGTTTTTGTTATTGTTGTGAAACGTATCCCTGTAAAAATTGTTAGTTTGGCTAATGTTAAGGAACAGATGATGTTAGTTATGAAAGTTGGAGGGTTTAAGGAGGTTGAACTTCCGGTGATTAGAGAAAAAGACAAGGGCAGGACAAATTATAGGTAATTTTCATTTTTTTATTCTTTAATTTATTAATATAGACAAAATAGTAAACATGAATTTTAATTTAAAATTTAGAGTAAATTGCCAAAATCATCCCCGAGGTTTGGGCATGTTTGTCATTTTCATCCAAAACAACTTTTTTTGTATTATATAGTCCTTCACTTTTGGGATTTTTTAACATTTTCATCCAAACGTCTGACTTTTTTTGCCAAAATCGTCCATGTGATTTGGAATTTTTTGCCATTTTCATCCAAATGTTTGATAGAAAAAATAAAGCAAATTAGACGTTTGGATGAAAATGGCAAAAAATCACAAAAGTGAAGGACTATATGGTACAAAAAAGTTGGTTTAGATGAAAATGACAAATATGCCCAAACCTCAGGGACGATTTTAGCAATTTACTCAAAAATTTATTACTATAAATTGTTAGGTGTGTGATCTGTGGATGGCTTAAGTTTGATCAAGTGAAGTAGTTCGAGGATGGTATTAGTTAAAACACCAAATCATGATCAAAGGAAACTAAAGGACATAACATGGGGATCACGCTCATGACTTTTTATTCCATTTATGAACAAGTATGTCACAACCAGTTGACCATAAGGTGCCAAAATTTGGACATGGTCATATGATGGTCATGTATGAGAACTGGGAGCTCAAAACCATGATTAGTGACATAGTGAGGTCATAGTAATAAATTATGTGAGATCACAAGCAACAGGGAGCCCTTAGAGACTTTACTAGTGAGCCCGCATTAGTGATATAACTTTCCGTGGTCATAAATCCTTATAGGGTTGTAACTTCGGAGGTTGCGGTCATGACTTCCAATATGTTAACCCATTTTACATGAACTTTGAATCCAAAGACTCCAAAACAATTTCATATTGTCATTTTTCTGACTCCAGCATTTGTGGTTGTAAGAGATACATATTGCGTGTGTTAAACACACATTCCTTTCCTTTGAATGCTATTTCAGATGTTATATATTTGGTTTATTTTCTACTTATGTTTTCTTCATTACACCAAATACTCTTCCCAGGGGCGGAACTATAATGTAAGGAGCCGTAGCACGGGCTACGGCTCCACCCCGTATTCGTAGTGTTTTTTTTTTCGATTTTATACAAAGAATAACCCTAAAAATACGAGGATACTCCTAACCAAAAAATAGGATACTTGACATTACTAAAATCTCATTTTCTATAAGCCCAAACATTTTACAACTCGAAAACTTATAGAATAATTAAGCCCGAATGATAAAATAAGCCAAAATTAACAATAATAGAATTGAAAGGAGACTCTGAATATAATTGATAAAGTTAGCCCAAGACCAAAAAAATATTATAACTGAAAGAGGCCCATTTTGATTTGTAATTATGTGCGGCAATGGAAACCAAAGGTCGATTATACAGAACAAAAGCCAGCGATCTGAACACTCTTTAGTGAGGTAACAACTAGTTTGATAAAAAATATGTCAGGTTTAAACGCTTGTAACAGGTTTTCTATGTTTGACCTATTAAAGATAGTGACGTTTGCTGATATGTATCCGGATGATTTTTCTACACAAGAAATAGGGACTCTTTTGGGTGTTGTTGAGGCATTTCGTCACACTATAAGCGATGATGATAGATTTGCAAACTTGAATGGAATAAGTGATCTTGCTCGTCTTATGGTGGAAACTGAAACACATAGTTCTTGTCCTTTGTTTTATCGGGTAGTGAAACTAGCTTTGGTTTTAACCGTTGAAAGATGTTTTTCTAAATTTAAGCTTGTCAAGACGGATTTACGCAATCGAATGGGCCCGGAATATTTGAACAATCCTATGGTTTGTGCGGTTGAAAAAAAAACTTTTGATAAAGTAAAAAACAGCGATGTGATGGAACGATTTCAAGCTATTAAAAAAAAGAGAACAAATCTATTAGTTATTTGTTTTACTTTATTTATTATCGTTTTTTATTATTGTATGATTACACGGTAAAAAAGTCGTGATACCCTAAATTAATGGGCTAGATCCGCCACTTACTCTTCCTATCATCGTCAAACATCTTGGTCATTTCTTATCCATCCACAAAACAATCGTGGCCTCTCCACATCCCACACACACAATCATAGTCTGCCCATCTATACTATCCTTAATTCTCTTATGTCAATATCATCTTTATTTATGTGGAAATCTTTACTATTTTACCCTTTAGTTTGAGCGTCTATCATCCACTCACACTCGCTAAATATATTAGCGAGTATGAGTGGATGATAAATTATAGGCTTTGGGATGCTTAAGACTATATTATAAGACCATTCATATACTAGCAAGGTGTCCACGCGATGCAACGGAGGTGACAATTTGCATTGTGATACTCGTTTCTGATAGCTTTCTTATTTGTATAACATTTATTGTAGTATCAATGTGGTGAATATACGTTATAAGTGAAGTAATCGATTAGTCCATTTCATTGTGGTGTACATGATTCAGTCGGTTCGGCTATTATCCTCAACCGAAGTTGTAACGACAGTCATCGGTTAGTCAATTTTATTGACCAATCGGTTTTCAGTTAATCAGTGTGGTTTATTCGATTAGATTGACGTTTTTTTGTTCGGTCCTTTTAATTCCGGTTAATAGCCAAAACAACACTTGGGCTAAAACTTTTGCTTAAAAATACATGAAATTAAGGTATAAATACATGAAATGAATGTATAAATACATGAAATGGAATAATAAATACACGAAATGGAGGCAAAAAATAAATATAAAAGCTAGAAATATATGAAATATGAAAGCTTCGGTTCGGTTCGATTAATTTTGGTTAAACGAATGTACAAAAAAATTGATACCTGCTTTTTGATTAATTCGGTTTTCAGTTAATTCAGTTTTTGGTTGATTTCGGTTTCGTTTGTTTTCGTTAACAATGCAATTGTTGTTCACCCCTAGACATTGTTAATCTTGTAAAATATCATTTTTTAATTAAACTACTATATCTATGCTACACTCAAATTAAAAAGAATAAAATGTTGGTTTTTGTGATGTAATTTTTTAAAGAAAATATTAACGTACGAAAAAAAGTTATGTTCATTTAAAAATTATGGGGTAGTTAGTTTTCTATAAGGAGATAAAGTGTAACTATTGACTAATTATTTATTATCTGATTAAAGATGAGAGAATTAAAATGTAATTAGTGTTTAAAAAAACTAATTTACCCTAATTCAAAGATTGTAACTTATACGTTAAACTAAAAAAGATTCTTTAAATTTTGAAGTAACTAGGATTGTGACCCGCCGCGCGTTGCGGCGGCGTCGAAAGTTAAAGTAACTCGTATTTATACTGTATATTTGACCCGACTCTTTACTTAAATTCATTATTGTTCTACAAAAGATGCGCTCGACTTGCACCTTGGCTTTGAGAACCCTATTGTCCCAGCTCGCCTTGCACTTTCTAACTCCAAGGCCTTAATAAATACTCCTCTCAGCGTGTAAGGTATGAAAACTATTACGTGTTCTCTCTACATATACACCTATATTACTTTATCTCTTTATAGACACTCCCGTCTTACTCACGATAGAGCATGCTACCTCCGGTTGAAAACATACACAAAATCTGATGATAATAATAATAATAATAATAATAATAATAATAATAATAATAATAATAATAATAATAATAATAATAAATATAATAATAATAATAATAATAATAATAATAATAATGTTGACCACTTTCATCTATTTGACCCATTCAACCCATTTGAGATAAAAACAACCCCCAACATAGTCAAATAGATGCAAAAAATAAAAGGAGACTCACCTTCACTTTCATAAATAACTTCTGCAGGTGACACCTGTATGACAGAACCAATTGGAAAAAGAAAGTCAATATCTAGTTTGTAAAACTTTTTACAATGAAATCTTCAAACATGACACGAACGTCATTCTAATGCTAATTTAGTATATATGATTCCTTCTTTGACTTATACTAATGTTTTACAGCCACTTTCATGTATAAAAATGAGCAATGAAAGTGTAATAGAAGTGTTTATTTTTCTTTTTATCTATTTAGTATATTACTCATTTGATCCATTTTATATCAAACAACCTAAAACAACCCTTTCTTAAGCAGATGGGTCATAACTGGCACATCTAACCAAAAAACACACCTGCATCAATAAAGCCCCTAAAGCCGCACAGGAAGCATCATCAGTGACGGATCCAATCCAGAACTGTAAAGAGGCGCAGTCGACAAAGGCAAATCCAAATGCAGTTGTACCGTCAGCAGGATCACTTGTACCCTGTACAAAAGGTAAAGGCAAAGTGGCATAAGTAAATGCCACAATATCTTCATAGTATACACTACATAGACATATGATAGTTATAATATTGCGTGCAAGATGAAAAGCAGTACCTCCTTTAGAGAAAGAAGATGAACAGCTTGAGGCCCAATATTACCATGAATCAATGAACTATCTTTGAACATTCTTATCAGAAGCTGAAAAGCAGTACCTCCTTTAGATTAAAGTGGTAAATAAATAATTATGTTTTCCTTTAGATAAACAACTTTATTGAATCAGCCGTTCTTCCTACTCCAACACGCAACTTCAAGCACCGAAAACGGCATGAATGGGTCTCGAGTGCGAGTGATGTGTAGGTTTTTGCTGCTCCACCTTCAGCAATTACTTGAAATGATGATATAATTATCTGCATTTGATGATAATATTGTTTGTATCTTCTATCAACCTGTGCACATAAAAAATTTGTTTCTTGAGTTCTTGGTTTTGTATTATTGAAAACCAACATAATAAAGATTGAATCCGCACATGTCGTTACACGTTTTTTGACTTTGTTAAACACATTATGTTCGTTTTGTTATGTCTAAGACTAAGTATGTTTTATTAATGTTTTGTTATTTTAAAGACTAAGTATGTTTATTAATGTTTTGTTATTTTAAAGATTAAGTATGTTTTATAAGTTTGTTATAAGTAGTTTTTATATGTATGATTATTTTATGGTACTTTTATACTAAGAGACGTCCAGTATACGTGATGCGTGCGCATCACGCATTGCGCATCACGCATCAGATTTTTGGACCAAAACGCATCAGAGCGCATTACGCAATTTAAAACCAAGCCTTAAATAGGTAAAGCCGTCACCTCATGCTTCGCACCTAGGCTTTCGAAACCTAAACGCCTGTGAGCGCATATCGCTTTTTTAAAACCAAGCTTCCATGATTTCATACACAATAGACAATGAGATATTTTCAAATCCATATGCCTATGTCACTGGTTCTATAGTTACTTCTCCGCAATAAACATACATCTCTAATCAAATATCTAGGTTCTCGCTAATCCTCCTATAACAGTATAACGTCTAGTTTCATAGAATTTTCTTAAAAATTTGGCATTATTCCTAATCAACGAACCAAAATCATTAAACAAACACACTTCATTTGTAACGCCCCAAAATCCAAATGTCATATATTCGAAATATGTCCTTATGCGTTATATTACGAAATAAATAACTAGGCTATTTAACCTAGTTAAGTGCATGGTAAAAACTATTAAAGGAGAAAAGTAGTGCCAAAAATGTGTTGGAAGTAAACTTGAGGGGTTAAAGTGGATGGGATGAAACTTGGTCACTAACTAAAAGAAAATATGACACCACACACATTTTCGTGTGTGTGTGTTCTGGATCGTTCCAGAGCTCCCCAAGGGAGCCAAACCCTAACTCAACAATATTCATCAAATTGAAGGGTGAATCGAAGCTAAAATTATCAACCGAACGTGAATTAGTGATCACCAACACAAGGGGATCATAAGGTATGTCTCAAAACTAAGATTGGTGATCATGTTGGAAGTGAGTTATGTTTTAATCCGTGAATTAGTATGAAATTGATGATGTATAAGGGTTAGAATCATCAAGTAAAACATAGGTTATGTATAGTTTGTGTTAATTTGATGTTTAGAAGTAAAACCCATTAGTCATGGTGATGATGATGACTTAATCACCATCTATGTCCAATTCTTGTTGAAAGATTGATGAATTATGGTGTATAACGAGTTATGGTTTGATGAATTGAATAAAATGTGATGATGATATGTTGAATGATTAATTGTAAATACTACATGATAGTGAGTAGAAGGATTTGATGAACTATGTATGAATGTAGAAGATTGATGCATGAAATAGTTGTACATTATGCTTAGATAGTGGTACGCACGCCAAGTGTTTGATGAAATGACTAAATGACGATATTATATGAAAATGTATGCAAGTAGTGGATGAACATAGATACAATGTGTAAATGATTAAATTGTTATTAAACTTGCACAAGGAACATGTGTAAGATTGAATCCATGTGGAGGTTTTATTGATGTCTTGTTTGGGTAGAAATGTGCACTAGTATCTTTCATTGTTCACTCACATTGTATGGTACACACTATGTGTTTAGTCGACGGTTTAGTTGAGGTTACGAAATGAAATTGGCGTTAATGTATAGCAAGTAAGGATGGTAAAATCATGTTGGTTATGTACCCCAAATATGGTCGTCTAGTATGGGATCCCGAAAGCTTTAGTATATGTAGTGTTGATAATATGTATGTGTGTGTATGTAATGGATTGATCATGTGATTGTAAGCATATTACATCATGAATATGAAGTGTATATAATGCCATTGTTATAGCTTAATATGATGACACGGATATATGAGGTTAAGTCGAAAGTCCATAAGATGGGTCGTTGACTTTTGGAAGTCAAACCTTGCATAAGTAGTATGGCTAGACTCTTGTCAAATTTCAATGCTATAAAGTCATATGGTGCATGTTTAACAATGTGTGTTATATGCAATTATGTAAGGAATTATACGAGTTGGAAGAGACGTGATTTTGGGTATATGTCTTATGTTTGTTAGACTTGACTAATGAAAGTCAAACGTGAACCATGCATTCGACATGATCATTAACTGTACAATCATGCATACTAACAAGAATGTGATTGCGTGACGTGAAGGCATATGGATCATGTGGAAATGGACTCAAGCAAGAAAGGCAAACGGGTCAAAAGGAGGCAAGGGAACGGACGCAAAATGTAAGTGATTTCCGTAATCGCTTCTTAGTTGTTTATGTAAAGTTATGTGCTAGTTAGTTAAGTATGTTAATTGAGGACCAATAAGGATGTGTTGTATGAGACTAATGATTTTTGTTAAGTAGATGTAACGGGTCAAAACGTAGTCTTGATGTTAAAACGAATGTGTCGTTTAATGAAAACATGAACGGGTCGAATAACCGTAAATGAATAATAAGCCGATAGCACATAAGTTAAGAATTTCCTTAATCCGGATGTGGGATTTTGAGTCCATAGGGTAGAGGACCAATTTACGAGCATGTAGGAAGAAACGGGAGGATAAACGGGTAAACGGTTCAAAAGTTATGCGAGTTTTAGTGCGTACGAACGACAAAACAACACAGCAAGAAAACTCACTTTCTGGAGGCCGTCGCCGACGCCCTAGGGGCCGTCGCCCCCTGGAAAATCAGTTTTTGCCAGATGCCTTATTTAACTGCCTATGGGTGTTTTGGGCTACTGGTAAATGCAAGGGCCGTCGCCGACGCCCCTAGGGCCGTCGCCGACGGCCTCCCCAAGTCTCAAAAGCTGAATTCTTGTTATTTAAGTGGATTATGCATCGTAGGCTTCAATACGTTATCCGTGGACTACGGTGGGCCTCCCAAATGTAATTTTTATCATTCCTTTAATGTTTATGGGATTTAAATCTAAGTTTAGATCCCACACCATTAATGTACGTGTATGTAAGTGGTATGCAAGAACTCGAATGAGTATGTAGGAAGGTATGCATGTATGTAAAGGTGTATACATGTATGTATAAAGGTGTGTATGAGTGCACGCATGTATGTAGGGGTGTAGGAAGGTATGCATGTATGTAATTGTATATATATGTATGTATAAAGGTGAGTATGAGTGCATGCATGTATGTAGAGATATAGGAATGTATGTATGTATGTAAATGTGTATATATGTGTGTATAAAGGTGCGTACGAGTGTACGTATGTATGTAGGGATGTAGGAAGGTATGTATGTATGTGGATGTGTATGTATGCATGTAAGAATGTACATGTGCATGATTTAGATACGTCGAGTAATACGTTATTAATAGTGTGCCTTGAGAATGAAAAGTAATGCAGGTACATTATTGAAGCCTCACCAGAATATGGATACGCAGATGAAGTGCTTAAAGTTTAGAATGATAACGCAATGGGAAGTGTGCGAGATTGAATCTTATTTATGTATTATGTACTAATATGGTGAATGTATGTGGTGAGTGCAGGTTGTACGAATCACGGGCGATTATCAAGAGGAATAGAGATCGAAGACCGAGTCACAAGATAGATTGTACGGGAATAATCGAGTATGTACTGTTAGTAAACAGGACTTATGCTTTACTTTTGTAAAAGATACATATTAAAACGAATTATCAAGTAAGTCAAGACGTTTGTAATGAAAGAAATTTTATGGCACGAATTTCCGCTGCGACTTTTTGTCAAATACGTATTAGGGCCTTACATCATTTAAGTGATCTCATATCACAATGAACAAATGAAATACTCTCAAATCTATATGCCTGTGTCACTGGTTCTATACTTTGTTCTCTAATTGATAATCCAGCTTCTGGCTAATCCTTCCATAAGGTCTAGTTTCGCGAAATTCTCTTCGAAAATTAGCATTATTCTTAATCAATAAACCAAAAGCACTAAACAAACACACTTCATTTCACTAACACCTCATGTAACCACTCTACAAACACAACAACAACAACAACAACATACAACTAACAAATTAAGTATCAAATTTTACCTCAGAGTCACCACCATTTGAAACAACCCTAGCTTCACTACCAGCAATAGTAGCAGTAAAATTACCATCGTTTCGTCTTGTCTGGAAACAGATCTACCACGCCTCTGAGAAGACGAATTCGAAACCGCACCACCACTACCAGCAACAGCTGAATTAACACCACTCCGACACCTCGAAACGAACCTCGAACGCCGTCGCGACTCTACCGGCGTTAACTCCGGCTTCACACGATCTCTCCGGCTGGTTCTACTGCTCACACTCTCATCATCAAACTCCGAACCGTTGGAAAAAAAACTCAATCGCGAGATCATCGAGGCTAATTTCCGGAAAATCGGAGCCTCTGAAGTTGGGTGTTGGAGTAGGAAGAATCTGCTGACGCTTCGGGAACGGCGGTGAGGTTTGGAAGATGAAGATGCCGGTGAATCGTCGGTTTAGGGTTTTTATGTATCGACAAAGAGAGACACATAGACAAAGACAGGAGATAGAGAATGAGCCATAGAAAAGACAAAAGGGTAAAATGGTCATTTGTCGGTGGCACCGACATTTGTCTTTAAGAGTATATAAATATAAAATGACACATGCATTTTCAATTTTCAACATATACATTTCACATGGCGGGGAATAGTGGTTCGCAACCATTGGCTGAAATGGGCGGTCGACCCTTCCCTATTAGACCAATTAATTTCTTATTTTATACACGCTTTAAAATTACGTTTTTCCCCGGAATAGTGTTTCTCTGCCATTGGTTCAAATGGGCGGCGATCAATATCCATTGGACCAACCAGTTTATTATTTTATACCCACTTTAAAATTACGGTTTTGCCCCCCGTAATAAATATGGTTTTGTCCCAGCTTCAAAATACATTTACCCTTTTGCCCTGAGCTAAAAATACGATTTCGCCCTCGGTAAAAAAATTATGCTTTTACCCTCAGCCAAAATTACGTTTTCGCCCCAGTTCAAAATAAAATTTTGTCCCCCCCCCCCCCCCAAATTACGATTTTACATCAGTTTATTATTTTATACCCACTTTAAAATTACGGTTTTGCCCACAGTTTAAAATTACGTCTTTGCCCCCGGTTCAAAATATAATTATGCTTTTGCCCCCAGATAAAATTTACGATTTTCCCCTCGGTTCAAAATTACGATATCACCCTCAATTCAAAAAAATGTTTTTGCCCCCAGTGCAAAATAAAAATATGGTTTTCCCCTAACTAAAAATTACAATTTTACTAAAAAAAAATATGACTTTGCCCCCAGCTAATAATCGTGTCAAGGAGCTGCCTAACACTCGCTCACTAGTCCTTACAAATTACTGTTTTGCCCTGAGCTCAAAATTGCGATCTTGTCATCGCTTTACTTTTTCTTTCTAGCAAAACTATAGTACTTCTTTTTTTATTGGTTAATAATTATTCGACCATCGCCCCGCAACACGGACAGACATCACCTAGTTTTAATACATAGATACGGAGAGACACCCAACCCGTTTGGCCCCACCAACTATTACTTTCTTTAGTTTTTTCTTGTATTTGCACAAGGATGCAACACTAGAAAATGGAACCCACAATAGCAAAAACGGAAGTAAATCCCACATCACCCTCTAAAAACAAGAAAAAAAAAGCTATTGGTGATGCTAAGTATTTTCAATTTCAGTCTATACAATGTATATTCTTGTATTTTTATTAAAAGAAATCAACCCATATAAAACCAATTTAGTTCATAGGAATATCACATAACAAAATATCAAATTAAAACCATATAAAAAATCATTAGATTGGATTGATCATTCATGTGTAAAATCAAGTAAATATGTATACAAACTCCCTCTGGTAATTTAAGATGTTGATCAAACCACCTGAGACGAGTCGGACCATGCTTGGACTATACATCCATCATACCTGCAAACCATCGAATCCACATTGTTTGGAAACAAGAGACTGCTTACTCGGGCTTATTACCATCGCGCAATCTAACGATACCTGGAAATAAAGACAAGGATTAAATATAAAGTTAAATCCATAAGACCACCCGTAGTGGGGCGGTATTTTTAAAAAAAATTGAAAAAAAAAACGCCCCAAAACGCCGGACCCCCATTACATGGGGCGTTATTGGGCGTGTTTTTTGAAAAAAAAGGGTTTGGCGTTTTAATTAAAACGCTATGTACATATTTGAACCACCAATCACTTTTGAGCATGGTCTGACAACTTTGAGCTAACCCCCACTTTTACAATAAATTAAATATAATATTGGAGGATGGTCTCCCAACTTTTGAGCTACCCCCAATTTAATTAAAAAAATAATAATTGGAAGAGGCGTTATTGGGCATTATTCCCACTACGCCACTTTTGCAATAACCCCCAATAATGGCCCATGCTGACTAGACTGCCACGTGTCGCAAAACGCCCCATGGTGAGGGCATTATTGGGGTAAACCACTACATATGGTCTAACAAGTCGAACATAAAGGTCGAAATGTACATCTCGAAAAGATGATTTGAGTTTTTTGTTTTCATTTGAATTTTAATCGTCTTATGGAATGAATTACTCAGAATTAATCTAACATAAATTATCAAATGACCGAGACCAACTATTTAGCAAATACTATGTAATTAGATCTCCACATTCATAAAATACATAGCATATTCAATTATCAGTTGATGTCTATTCAACTATTATAATTATAATTATAAGTTACTATAATAATAGAATATATATCTATTCAGCTGAAAAGTTACTATTCAAAGTATTAGAAATTCTTAGTTATTTAAAAACTAAATTTCACTAAAAGTTTTAACTTGTGTATGATAAGTTCATCTTGACATAATGTGAATATAATAAAGGCCCAAACTATCTACACACTTGGTGTGTAGATAGTCACCCAAAAAAGGTGTTTTTTGTCCTTATGTGCACACCCTGCAGTGTCGAACTGTGGCCAAAACGCGGCGTTTTGGTCCGGTTAACCAGACAAAGACTGACGGGTCTGTTGACCGGACCAAAACGCCGAGCTTTGGCCGCGTTTTGGTCCTGTTAACCAGACCGGGTGTCAGTCTTTTGTCTGGTTGACAGGACCAAAACGTGGCCAAAGCTCGGCGTTTGGTCCGGTCAACAGACCCGTCAGAAACCCGTCAGTCTTTGTTAGGTTAACCGGACCAAAACGCCGCGTTTTGGCCACAGTTCGACACTGCAGGGTGTGCATATAAGGACAAAAAACATTTTTTAAGGTGTGTAGATAGACAAATGGGTGTGCCAATGGGTACACCCTATAATAAATTATATTTTTTAAAAGGGAAGCATCTCCATCTTGATGACATCCCTTTCTATAAACTCCTTCATAATTTGGACTACTAGAACTTGACACGTCTTGTTGCAACTTTAAGTGCTTCATTTCCAAATACAAGTTGTTTTCTTACGAAAAGCTTTTTTTAGGATTACTGACGGACCATTAGAGTATCATCGTGTTACCAGCAGAACCACCTGATCATATCCATCCCCACTAGGCTATAATGCCTATACACTAATTCAGGAGGAAACCCAATAAATCTGGGAAAACCCGTCTTTGTGAGAATCGAACCCAAGACCTAATGGTCCCAAATCCTTATCCCACCCTGAAGATGCCACTACGCTATAATGCCATTGGCTCTTATGAAAAGCTTTATTTCAATACACACAAATAAACTGATTATATATTTAAAGATGTAGATAAGTGGATAAAAACTCAAAACAAACTAAATAAGTACCTAAACACAAGACTAAATAAGTATGTTATCTGTATAATAATAAAAATATTTTACATAAATAAATAAAAAAACACTAAATTTATAGCAAAAATAAGTCATTTTTACATGCACCGCTTCTTTCCCCAGAAAGAAAGAAAGAAAGAAAGAAATCAGATAGGACATAGGAGCAGGATAGCACCACATGCAACCCCAAGAAAAGCGCAAATTAGCAAACAAAAACATGTGGGCAATGGTAAATGACAGTTGAAGGAACAATGCTAACCTGCACACTGGGCGAAGTGATCCCAATAATCCGGATCTTAGCACTAACATCCCCCATGACCCGAAGCTCAACCCGATCATAAACAGTAACATCTCTAACCAACGCCGCCGCATCCGCCTGCATCAAATTCGTCTGATCCACCGACACCGTCGTCTCAACATTCCTCGCACTATGCGCCGCCTGATAAAACCCCCGCACAACCCCCCTCCCCACCGGAACTCCGCGGTACATGATAGTGAACGTGGAGTCGCTGTACTTGATTCCCGCAATGTTGTCGTTGCGGGCGGTGAAGAGCATGCGGAACACGAGTGCCACGGTGGCGGAATCGGTGGCGGTGAAGTTGATGTAGTTGATGGTGACTTGTTGGAGGGTGAATTGGGGGGTTTTGGGTTTGACAGCGAGGACGAGGATGAGGATGATGGCGAGAGAGAGGAGTAAGAGGAAGGAGAAGAGGAGGATCAGGCAGCAGCAGCAGCCTTTGATGGAGGCGGCGGAGGAGGAGTGATGGCCGGAGGTCATGGTGGTTGTCCGGTGGAGGAGATGAGTTGCTTAACTTAACAAGGACCCACTTTCCTTCCTTTTTGACTTGACTTTTGAGGAGATAATAAAGTCGAGTGTATTTTGAGTTTACTTTCTTTATATAAACATAAACAATGTTTTTTTAAGAATATAAAATTATTTTGTCATGATATGTTTTTTTTTTTTTGATACGTGTTTTACATTGGTCGAAAACTACAAAAATGAATACCGGTACCAACGATGTTTAGCTCGTATCGGTTCGATTTGTTACTTAACATTACTATACCGACAAGCTTATATACCGCTACGTCGAGACAACAATAAGAATATATATGGCAGTGGTGTTGTTCAGACGGTATCAGGTCGGTTCTCACAGTAAAGAATTAAAATACTACATTTGACCATTATAGTAGATAAAAATAAGCACCCTACAATTATATATTCAAAATTAATAAGACGTTAATATTATATCACTAAAATAACAAAAAAGGTAAGTGCGTCATTTTATAAAAAAAAAAACGAAAATAAAAAATGACGTAGCTTTTGATGACATGTATGTGTTTCGATCACTTATACGTTGCTATTCACAACTCGGACATTGGCACAACGTGCATTGATTGTTCACAAGCAATATAAAGTTTACCAAATCAATAACAAACAGGAAGACCACGTTTGATGCAACTGTCTAATTATGATCGATCATCCTGCTCCTAAAAGTTTTTTAAAAATTCTTCTATATGCATTCTCATCCAATCCATCAAAACTTGTGAGGGTAAGTTTTTATATTGTAAAGGGTAAAAAAAGTGGTTGTGAGTGAAGGAGAGAGAAAATGTTACTGTTCATCTGTATATTTGGGGGGACACTGTTCACCCAGTATAATTTTTTTTAATATATATTGAAAGTGGTTGTGAGTGAAGGAAAGAGAAAAATGTGATAATAATATTATTTAATTGAAAAGGAGAGAAAAAGTATTTGTTTTTAGTGGAAATATATTGATATATGAGTTGTTTTTTAGTGGAATGTATGTATAATTTGATGGATTGGATGAGAATGCTCTTAATAAACCAAAGCTTTGAACAGTAGAAAAGATTAGTTTAGGTATTTCACAGTCTTTAGCATGTGCTGGCACTAAGTTATTTGACCCCAAGTGGGAGAGGTCCAATTTGCAGAGAACAGAGAGAGCGTGCGAGGAAGAGAGATGAGCGACGCCGGTGGTTCCGGCGCCAGCTTCCACCGACGACTATTCCGGCGACGCAACCCCACTTTTGTTAAACTACAGTTGCAGAGGAGCGACGGCGGCGGTGCTAGGGTTTGACGCAGAGAGGACGGTGGTGATGTTATTGGGCCGTCAAGCGGCGGCGGTGTAATGAACAGTAAAATAAGCCCCAATATAAAACCCTATACCTGCACCCAAACACCGAAGGAGACAGAGAACGGTAGCCGGCCATGTCCCCGTGTGTGTGTGTGGTGGTGACTAGAGAGATTATCGGTGTGCGGTGGTGCCGGATTCAGTGTGCGGTTCCGGCGGCAGGGTTGGTATTCGTGGTGTATATCTGTCTTCCGGTGGCCAAGGTCACGACAACGATGTTGGCTTCCGGCAAAGAGCACACCGGATTGGACATTGCATGTCTCTGGTCTGTCCGATTCCAACAGACCCAACATTGGTATCGGTGTCCATGACTTTGACTCCACTTGGACGGAGGGTGGTCGCAGAGGGGCCACCGGAGGGTGGTCGCAGACCCAACAAAGCCAAGTACGATTTTCTGAACCTTCGTCCTTACTTTCTCTCTCTACTTTCTCTCTACCAATACTTATCCTCACGCCGGAGGGTGGTCGCAGAGGGGCCCTCCCATCTCTGCGGCGAGCCTAACGGTTTTCTGTTTTGCAGGACCGTTCCCCAAGTTCTCTCACAAGATCCAAACCCTCGTTTACAGGCTCCGGCCTAAATACGATTCTTTGGTTCTTCAGTGGTGACTAGAGAGATTATCGGTGTGCGGTGGTGCCGGATTCAGTGTGCGGTTCCGGCGGCAGGGTTGGTATTCATGGTGTATATCTGTCTTCCGGTGGCCAAGGTCACGACAACGATGTTGGCTTCCGGCAAAGAGCACACCGGATTGGACATTGCATGTCTCTGGTCTGTCCGATTCCAACAGACCCAACATCGGTATCGGTGTCCATGACTTTGACTCCACTTGGACGGACATCCGAAACATGTCCATTCCATATCAAGAACCTCCGAAGACGAACTTCCATTCAAGTGCGTCTGGACGGATGATGTCATCTCAGTTGACTACTATAAATACCCCATCAAGTACAAAGCCAAGTACGATTTTCTGAACCTTCGTCCTTACTTTCTCTCTCTACTTTCTCTCTACCAATACTTATCCTCACGCCGGAGGGTGGTCGCAGAGGGGCCCTCCCATCTCTGCGGCGAGCCTAACGGTTTTCTGTTTTGCAGGACCGTTCCCCAAGTTCTCTCACAAGATCCAAACCCTCGTTTACAGGCTCCGGCCTAAATACGATTCTTTGGTTCTTCAATTGGCGCCATCCGATCTCAAAGCTCTTAGTCCTTCACTCTGGTGAATTTCTTGAGCAAAGAACTGACAAATGGCGGCCTCAGGTTCTGTGAATCTGGGATCTACAACTGTTAGTACACAAACTACAGCACCAGCAAGTACCGTTTCCATAACCTCAGCTGCTTTAAGCTCAGGGCCGGGAACAACCTTGCCATTTGTTCTAATCCCTATTTCGCAAACATCTGAGTTTGATGCGGAGTTTCTCTCCAAAAATGCAAGTCTTCTGCGACGATTGAAAGCACAACAGGCTAGAGATGAACAAATCCTCGGTTTACGAACCAGGTTGTTCCAAGACGAAGCCCCGGTAAGGACCATGGGTCCTACAATGTTTACCCCTCCTACTTTTTCCACAGTTGTCACCTCGGAAATTTACACTGGGTACGTCCAGGGTTCATCCGGACCCTCGCCAGCAATGGCAATACGAAATGAAGCACAGATGGACGTAGTTAATGATCCGGAACTCACCAAACCGTATCACCCAGTTTCCATGACTGCCAAGTCAAAGTTTAGCGCTCGCATCACACATGCCAAGCTTCCTCCGAAGCTCAAAATGCCAACTACAGTAAAAAAAATATGATGGTACAACTGATCCAGATGATCATATGTTCGATTTCGACGGAGCCGCACGAGTAGAACAGTGGCCGATGCCAGCATGGTGTTTCATGTTCGCGCAAACACTAACCGGAGCTGCTCGAGTGTGGTTTGATGCGCTGAATGGGGGTGAGATCAACGATTTTGAAGAGTTCCGAAGATTATTTCTCCAAAATTTTAGCCAGCAAAGGCACTACTCCAAATAAATCACCGAAGTTCACAACATTCGGAGAAAGGACGGAGAATCTTTGGATAGTTTCATTGACCGGTTTAACCGGGAGAGTATGCAGATCAGTGGAGTAGTTGATCAGCTGAGGATCTCCGGATTCTGTCACGGAGTCCGGAACAATCAGTTGGTTGAAAAACTACACGAAAATCTCCCAAAGACAATGGAGGTACTCATGGAGCGAGCCAGAGCTTTTGCTCGAGGCAAAAACGCATGTAACCCAGCTCCGGAGTCAGATCACAAGATGTCTTCTTGGAAGAAAAACGGTGGGTCGGTGTTCGATAAAACCCCATCGGGAAATAGGGGACGATCGCATCCCTACAGCAGGAATGACAGACCTCCACGCGGAAGAAGTTCTGGGTCAAGGTTTTACAACTTATCAGATCTTTCCAAAACTCCCAGTGAAATTCTCAGTGCGGAAGGGGCAAACTTCCCTGCTCCACCAAAACTCCGAAACCCGGGTGATAAGAATTCCAAGAAGTACTGTGATTACCATCATGCTCGAGGTCACAACACAGATGATTGCTGGTCCCTGAAACAAGAAATAGAAAAAGCAGTGCGATCCGGAAAGCTGTCGCATCTAGTGAAGGAAGTAAAGGAAGGAAAATCTTCGGGAAATTCGGGAGATAATCCGAACAACCAGCCAGCGATCTGTATGATCAGAAGAGCAGACAATCAAGGCATCAAGCGATCCAGTCATCATATGGCCGCTTGGATGCAGCAACCCATCGCTTTTCCTCCTATCAATCCGGAAGAAATCAAGGATGGACCAATCATAGTGTCTGCAATCATAGCAGGTCACAAGGTCCGGAGGATTTATGTCGACAGCGGAAGTGCCACCGAAATCATGTACAAGCAGTGTTTTCAACAACTAGCTCCACAGACCAAGGCAAAATTGATCCAAGTTTCAATGCCGCTGGTAAGCTTCTCCGGAGAGGTAGTACAGCCCATAGGGCAAATTACTTTGCCAACAACGTTAGGAGACGGAAGTTTGGTCCGAACAGTCAGCTTGACGTATCTGGTAGTAGAAGCAAGGTCTGTCCATAATGTTATTCTAGGGAGGCCCGGTATGTGTGCCTTTGGTATCATCAGTTCTACCATTCACGGATCGTTAAAATTCCCCACCGAAGCAGGAGTGGCAACTCTGCACTCCGAATCAACGATCTGCGTAGCCGAAATACTACAAAGCAAGGGTACTGACAAGCCTCCGAATCTTCTCACAGAAGAATGGGCCATCCATCCGCAATTCCCAGAGCAAAAAATTGCAGTCGGAGCTCAACTTCCTGAGCATACTAAAAAGAAGTTGTGGAAACTTTTATCTAATTCTCTCGATGTATTTGCCTGGCAAACCTCTGATATGGTGGGAGTTCCTCGGTGCTTGGCTGAACATAAGCTGAAAGTGTCACATTCAGCAAAGCCAGTAGCTCAAAGAAAAAGAAACATGGCTCCAGCCCGAAACAAAGCAATCTCTGAAGATGTGCGAAAGTTGTTAAGTGCCGGAATCATCCGGGAAGTACGCTACCAGACCTGGGTTTCTAACCCAGTAATGGTAACCAAGAAAGATAAAACCTGGAGGATGTGCGTAGATTTTTCCGATTTAAACAACGCATGTCCGAAGGATTGTTATCCCTTACCAGAGATCGATCTAAAGATTGATTCCTTTTCCAGCTTCCGTCTTAAATGCTTTTTGGATGCATACAAAGGCTATCATCAGATACAGATGGCTTTGGAAGACGAAGATAAGACAGCGTTCGTAACCAATGAAGGTCTTTTTTGTTATACCAAAATGCCGTTTGGATTGAAAAACGCCGGAGCCACGTATCAGAGGTTGATGGATAAGGCATTCAAGGACTAGATCGGAAGGAACCTAGAAATTTATGTGGACGACCTGGTCATAAAAAGTCAGGCCGAAGATAACATGATTGACGACATACTCGAAACCTTCACCAGGCTTCGGAGTATCAATCTTAAACTTAATCCCAAAAAATGCTCTTTCGGTTTAGAAGAAGGGAAGTTTCTTGGTGTATGGATAACCCGGTCCGGAATCAAGGCACATCCGGATAAAATCAAAGCGGTAGTCTCCATGCAACCTCCCAAAACTGTCAAAGAAATTCAGTCATTAAACGGAAAGCTCGTTGCTCTTCATCGTTTTGTTTCAAAAGCGGCTGATCGCTCCATTCCTTTCATGAATGTGTTGAAAAAACGAACGGGAAAAGGCCAAATAGAGTGGACACCGGAAGCCGATTCGGCATTTCAGGAGCTGAAAGTCTGTCTTGGATCCTTGCCCACACTAACCGCTCCAATTACTAGAGAAACTGTCACGGTGTATCTCTCCGCCTCTCATTTTGCTATAAGTGCAGTACTCGTAGTGCATCAGAGTCAAGCACAAATTCCGGTCTACTACGTAAGCCGCATCCTGAAAGATTATGAAACCCGGTACCCGATGATCGAAAAGTTAGCACTTGCTTTGGTACATGCCTCTAGACGCCTCCGAAGATACTTCCAAGCTTTCAATATAGAAGTGCAGACTGATCTCCAGATCCAACAAATTCTTAGAAAGCCAGAGGTCTCTGGACGTCTCACTAAGTGGGCAATTGAACTCAGCGCTTTCGATATCACCTACCGTACCAGAGGACCAGTGAAAGGCCAGGCGGTGGCAGATTTCCTCACGGAGGTTCCGACCGGAGAGAACACCAAAGAAAAATCCGCCCTACCAAGGGTATGGAACTTATATACGGATGGAGCCTCCAGTAAAGAAGGGTCGGGGGCAGGATTGATCCTTATAGATCCAGAAGGGATAGAGTACACTTATGCTTTACGATTCGAGTTTAAAACTTCAAATAACGAAGCAGAATACGAAGCTCTCCTTGCAGGTCTTCAAACCACGGCCAAAGCCGGCGCAGCCTCCGTACTCGCACATGTTGATTCATTGTTGGTAGCTAATCAAGTCAGCGGAGAATACGAAGCTCGAGAGGATAACATGGTTCGGTATCTCCAGCAAGTTAATAGTTTAATCTCCTCTTTTGACTCTTGCAAGATAGTACATATACCGCGGAGCAAAAACAAAAAGGCCGATGCCTTGAGTAAACTCGCATCCGTAGCATTTTGTCATCTATCAAAAGAAGTCTTAGTTGAAACCTTGCAAGCCCCGGCCATCCAGCAGACAGAGTCGGTCATGTCAGTCTCTGTAATCGAAAAATCCTGGATGACTCCGATTGTGGATTACTTGAAAGAAGGAAAGCTCCCAGAAGACAAAGCTCAAGCTCGGAAGTTAAAGGTCAAAGCGCTGCAGTATCAGATCCATGACGAGCAGCTTTACAGAAAAACCTTTTTAGGTCCGCTCTTAAAATGCTTAACGCCAGAAGAAGCCAGCTATGTCATAAGAGAAATCCACTGGGGAATATGCGGCATTCATGCCGGACCAAGAATGGTTATAGCTAAAGTAATGAATGCCGGATATTTCTGGCCGGGTATGCATCAAAGCGCAGTGAACGAACTTCAATCATGTGAAGATTGCCAGCGGCACGCTCCCATTAGCCATCGAGCCAAGAACAACCTCGTTCCGGTGACATCGGCATGGCCTTTTCAGAAACGGGGGATCGACATTGTGGGTCCTTTCCCTGTCTCCACCGGAGGGGTAAGGTTCCTGTTGGTAGCCATTGATTATTTCACAAAATGGGTCGAGGCCAAACCCCTCCGGACCATCACAGGGGAGCAAGTGCTGAGGTTTGCCTGGGAAAATATAGTGTGCAGATACGGAATGCCGATGTGCATAGTCAGTGATAACGGAAAACAGTTCGCCGAGAAACCATTCAAGACATGGTGTGAAAGAATGTGTATTGAACAAAGTTTTGCTTCGGTTTCCCATCCCCAAGACAACGGGCAAGTAGAAAGAGTCAACCGCAGCATTGTGGAGGGCATTAAAAAACGCTTGGGGAGGGAAGGCGTCTCATGGGCGGATGAACTCCCGCACGTCCTATGGGCCCACCGAACGATGCCGAAGACGAGCAACAGGGAAACTCCCTTCAGCTTAACATACGGTACCGAAGCAGTTATTCCCACTGAAGTAGGGATACCTACTCCCCGCATGCAGCTGAGTCAAGAAGAAAACGAACAGGAACTCCTTCTGAACCTGGATCTAGCCGAAGAAAGGAGAGAGCTCGCGGCGATCCGAGAAGCGAAATATAAAAAAGAGTTGGAAAAACATTACAACTCAAAAGTGAAGGAGATCCGGTTCAAAGTCGGGGATTATGTCATGCGGAGTAATGAAGCAAGCTTAGCAGAAGGCACCGGAAAGATGGCACCAAGGTGGGAAGGTCCTTACCTGATCAACACTGCTGGAAAGGACGGTGCATATACGCTCAAGAAAATGGACGGGACTCTCGTCCCGCGCACATGGAACGGAGCTCACCTTAAGAAGTGTTTTCTTTAAAAAAGTTTCCTATCTTAAAATAAGATTGTAACACGGAAGCTACGGCTTCCGTCACTTTTCTATTTTCCTGTAATGCGGATGGTTATGCCCGCACCAAATGAATTATAAATTCCAAAGACCGTGGAGGGTTTTACCCACGGATTACATAAAATGTTTTTACCATGTCAATCGGAGAAGCATAACTCCGGATAAGAAAATAGAATAAATTTTTCTATCTTTAACAACATTGCAACACAAGTATAATATTCGGCCGAATTAGGGATGCTAACCCTAAAAGGTGAGGACGAACTGGTCTCGTTCGTGCTTTTCCTTCACTTAAAAATTATCCTAAATAAAATAAATCGGATCCGTGCCTTTAAAATGAACGTTCAAGAAACAAAAGAAAATGTAAAACAAAACATGGACGCATGTATAGACAAGTGATTACATCAAAAACTAACCGGACTTGCATAAACCGGAAGTTACTAAATTATACACAGGATAATTGTCAAACATAAGTGAAAACATCATTACATCCATCCAATAAGGTGCATGCCCCAAATTTGCGGGCATGTCCACCTACAAAAAGAACTAAATCAACTATAAACTTCCAAGGTGCATACCCCAAGAAGCCGGGCATGTCCACCTTACTCATTCAGAGAATCGTCGTTTGCAAAACGTAGAGCCTTTTTGATCTCGGAAAGGGGCGTATCGCTAAGCTTCGGAAGATCCTCTATCACCGGGAACTTAAGAGTATCAAAGCAAGCAACCGCTGTTTTAAGCTCCTCCGTAGCTTGACGATTCAATAGCGGAACATCTTTATAAGGGGTCCTTTTCTGCAAGGCATGTACATAACCAGCATGCAGACCGGAGTTGATTCCCACCGCGCTCATTGCATTGTTAACTCCAGCCACCGCGGCAGTCATCTCCTTACCTTTATGGATGTTCTTCGCCAAAAGTTTGGCTCCCTCCGAAAGCATCCAGACTTTCGTTTCTTGAAGATCGTTCACTTTAGCTCTCAGGGAAGCATTCTCCGCCTCCATATTCTCCTCACGACCTTTCATCTCCTCAATGCGGTCCTTTAAATCAGCTTCCCCTGATTTAAGCGCATCCCGCTCTGGAAAAAATGTTAGAAAAACAAGAGAAATAAAGAGACAATTAAACAAGAAAAAAGACGTACCAGCCATCATACTCTCATAAGCAAGACGAGCCTTAGAGAGAGATTCCTCCATCTTCGCCAAAACTATTTTATGCTCTTCATCCTTCAGCCTCATCGATTCGGAGAAAGCCTTGAACTCCGAAGAAATCTTATCCCTTTCTTCCGTAGCAGCAGCAGCAGTCGCCTGAGACGATTGATTCTGGGCAGTCAAGGACTTAACCTTCTCTTGCTGAGTCTGAAGATCGAGGGTCAGCTGGCTTATCTTCTTCTCCGCATCCGGAGACCTTGAAACCTTCCGCTTCAAAGAGCGAGTTTCTTTCTCCAAATTCTCCCTAACCGATTCCGCTTCTACCCATCGACGATATAGCTCCGTCACAAAGATGTTTGATTGGGCTTGATTAGTCAAAACCGCAGCCCCTAAATCTGGGTTCTTCATCTTCCGACTCCTTGCATGATCTATCGGAGTGTTGATATTGAAGAGTATAGTCCTGGCAATCAAAGTATCCATCACCGAGTCTTTGTTCCAGATGTCCCAATCAGGAATGAATTTTTCTTCGGCAGTTGCTGGGTCAATCTCCATATCATCCGAAAACAAATATGCATATCGAAAAAAGGACATCAACTCAGGTCCGAACCAAGATGAGGGAAGCGAAGACACTTGATCTTCCTCATCATCTGCAAAACAGTCCGGACCCAAGGATGAGCCCAAATGCGTACCTGAGAAAGTCACCACCTTCGGCTCACTATGAGCTTTTCCCTTATCCGTAACCACCGGATTCTCCATTTCCATGCTCTCCACCTCACTATCAGGTACGAAGCCACCTGAATAGACAGGAGTCGGTTTATTACGAGCCAATGCGGCCTCTTCCCTCGAAAACTTACCTCCGGTAAGATGCTCATCCAGCTCTTCTATGACATTACCTTCGGAATGCGAGTCCTTCTTTGTTTTCTTCGACTTTGGCAATGGAAGAGGATCGGTGGAAAGTATCAGTAGCGGTTCATTCTTCCTCTTACGAGATCGAACCTTCAGGTCCGCACCCAGTTCAATACTTTTGCTTTTTAAAGAAGAAGGTCGATATTGGAGGGACTTATCTAAGTCACGGACCTCCTGATCACTATCCACATCATCAAGGAACGATCTCTTGCCAGACTGAGATCCGGATGAACCAGCAACTTCTTTTGTCGATTTCGGAGTGGAAGAAGCAGTCTCCGCAGCAATCTGTTCAGGCATATCCTGAGGAATAGAAGAAGTTGCTTCGGCGGCAGATGGCCCGGTCACATTCAGGTTCACCAGTGGACGGATAGGATGAGCCGAAGATGCTATCTGTTTCATCAGCGGAACATCCTCTTCACCTTGTTCCTCAAAATCAAAATAAAAAACATCCGCACTTGGAACCTTCAGAGCATCAAGTAGAGACATTGCGGCACCTGCATTTCCAAAATAAAAAAGAAGGTTATCAAAACAAACAAGGAGTGGTGACCGAAGGGGATGTAAAGGGCCGGAACTTACGATCACGCTTTCGGCGAATAATCGGCCACTCCCTATCCCCTCGGGCCCAAGAAAAACTAACTCGACCTAACCAAAGTAAATGCTCGGAAAGGGGACGGATGGGAGATCTATGCTCAATCAGGGCACGGACAAGATTTTCATCAAAGACAAAGTTTTCATCAAGATCGAAGGACATCGTCTGATCTTTGAAACGCCACCTCATATCCTCCGGAAGACAACGGTCGTCCAGCCAGAAAAAGTTGTCCTTCCAATTTTTAAGGCTAGACCGCTCGCCGGAGGATGGAGAAGGGACATTCTTTCGGTGTGCAAATGTATACCAATCTCCGGCCGATATGAACTCGTAAAAATATCGAAAAACATTCAGGTCCGGTTTCTGGTCTAAAGCTCGGCAAGAAATTTCGAAATGATTAATGCGGCTAAGACCGAAGGGATTAACCTGACAAATATGAACCCTAAAAAATTGCAGAACCCTAATAAAAAAGCGAGAGAAAGGAACCCTATAATTCGCGAAATTACAGACGCGAGTATAAAAGGGAAACTTCCCCTGACGGAACGGATATATTGCTTCCCTTTCGGAGGGAAGGACCGGGTAAAGATCTAGGGGAATCCTATAATCTCTAATGAACTTATCCAACTGCCGTTGGGTAAGCACGCTCACGCTCTCCGAAAGATTCTCCTTACCAGGAGCCATAACTTTAAAAAGTAAAAAGAATAAGGACGCACCTTTTTCTTTGAAGAAGAAGAAGAAATTAAAGAGGATAAACAGCAGAGAAGATGGAAGAAGAGAGGAAAAAAGGTGAAAATGAAGTGGTAAAAATCAAATTTATAGAAAAAGTAAGTCGGTTGGGGGGCCCATCATGTCAACCGTCACTTCCCACGATTCCCAACACGGGTTCCGCTACCGTCACCAGTAGGTGACTGACGGTCAAGAAAATGAAGGTCACCCACACCATTCAAAATATGCCACGTCATCAACTCAAGACCACTCCCGCGGCGACACGTCATCCGAGTAGGACAAAAAAAGCTTGAAATTATAGTTTGCTAAGTTTTTACAAAGACTTACCAAACTGGGGGACTTGAAGATACATGTCCGAGGCCGGACATGATCCATGGGACGAACAAGACTCCACTTGGACGGACATCCGAAACATGTCCGTTCCATATCAAGAACCTCCGAAGACGAACTTCCATTCAAGTGCGTCTGGACGGATGATGTCATCTCAGTTGACTACTATAAATACCCCATCAAGTACAAAGCCAAGTACGATTTTCTGAACCTTCGTCCTTACTTTCTCTCTCTACTTTCTCTCTCTACTTTCTCTCTACCAATACTTATCCTCACGCCGGAGGGTGGTCGCAGAGGGGCCCTCCCATCTCTGCGGCGAGCCTAACGGTTTTCTGTTTTGCAGGACCGTTCCCCATGTTCTCTCACAAGATCCAAACCCTCGTTTACAGGCTCCGGCCTAAATACGATTCTTTGGTTCTTCAGTGGTGACTAGAGAGATTATCGGTGTGCGGTGGTGCCGGATTCAGTGTGCGGTTCCGGCGGCAGGGTTGGTATTCGTGGTGTATATCTGTCTTCCGGTGGCCAAGGTCACGACAACGATGTTGGCTTCCGGCAAAGAGCACACCGGATTGGACATTGCATGTCTCTGGTCTGTCCGATTCCAACAGACCCAACATCGGTATCGGTGTCCATGACTTTGGTAAGTACTCGATCACTCAATAGAAGTATTATATTTTCGATTTACATGAAGTTTTCTATTTAATTTCGAGCATTTAATGATGTTTGTTTCTTGCCATCAATCCACCATTTTTGTGTCTAGGAGCTTCTGTTGAATTTTGAAGTTTCAATATGTATTGAGCAGAGAGAAAAACTAATACACTATGGGTAATTGAATCTATTTTTCTATATAATTTGTAAATTGTAAATATATTTAATCAATATGTTTTCATGGTACAACATCACTTGATTATGTTATTATTTTTCAAGCATACAGATTATGATTGTTGATGATTCATGTTGTCTTTTTCAGGAAGTTTTACTTTTGATTATGTTTCTATAATTTTGGTCATATCGTATTTTATAAATTTACCCGTTTTGACCCAGTTCTATTTTGGCAAGAACCCGTTTTGGCCTGAACCTATTTTGGTTAGAACCCGTTTTGATTCAAACTTCATTGATCAAATTTCAAATTGACCAATTCTGACCCGAACCTGTTCTGAACCGCGACCCAACCCGACAAAATTTTTTGAATAACAAACACGAACCGTTTTATTGGTTTCCGTCAGGCGTCAGCCAAAAGTCGCAATCGGTTAGCTGCACCGAGAACTAATGCAACCACTTTTCCTTTGAAGAAAATGGTTTCCACGTAGAGATAATGGTTTGGAACCATGTCGAACACTTGGTGTGCATTAACAAAAACCAAAAAAACAGCCAAACTTTAAACACAGAACCTAAAAAATCACGGGTACCGTACGAACACCAACGGTATCGTACAATTTTTTTTAGTTTCAGTGGTAGGGATGAGCTCGGTGCCAACTGGTACCGAATCGATATTGGTACCGAAAATACCGGTTACGGTATCGGTATATGAAGGTAAAAACCGGTAGCGAACCGGTACTAGGAACACCAAACGTCAGTACCGAACTGGTACTTAGGATCTTTCGGTTCAGGAAATTCGGTACCGGTACCCATTACTATTTGCTCATCTTTAAACTTTTGAATTAGAAGTGAAAAATCAAATTAATCACTAATTGTTAAATTGCTTATAAAATGCCTTCCTGATTATTGCTTACCGGTAATAGCAGGCTGTGTATGTATTGCTGCACTGAGGAGTGAAGACCAACGCAACCACTATTTTTTTTTTTTTGAAGAAAATGGTTTCCACCTAGAATAATAGGTATCGTTTGCAAGTGGAGCTTTTGATTGGAGTGGTAACTGGTCATATTTTTTATAAATATATGTGTATATTTTTTTATTGTTGCATTTTTTTAACAGATCAGCTTCAGCTTCTGAGTTGTATTTTGTAGGTAGCATGATGTGTTTTGTTGGTAATGGCACTGGTCTGTAAGGTAACGTGTAATATGTAAGCTTGAAACTTGCATTTTGTAACACTTTGGAATAAAGTTTCATTTTGTTGTTTACAGGACATATAGCAACAGATGATAATGGAGACTTTCTTGATTGCAGCTATATTTTTACAATAATTTTACACTCCTAGCGACATGTATCACACAATGGCGAGTTAACTAAGACCGTGGGGTATAGTGGGGCGGGGGTTTGGGGCATGGGCTGACACATGGACTTCGAGGGGCACCGCTGGTCAGTTGCATGTTGGGTCGGTATGGCGGGGCGTGGCTAGCCCGCGTGGGTTGGCCACGTGTTATAATTTTTTTTTTCAATTATTATAAAAATGCACACAAAATTTAAATTTAAATCCTAGCCACCTATAGCCTAGCCAACCCAGCCAATGAGAGCCGGCCACGGAAGACCGCTAGGCCCGCCCAACGCCCGGGTTGAAACCCCCGCCCAAGCGGCCACGCCGAAACCCAAGCCCACCTGGGGTGGTGACTTGGGCGTTTGTACCCAACTCACGCCCCAACCCCCGTCCCATACCCCATAGTCTAAGGGCAAGTATGTTGGCTTTAAACGGTTAAAAGTTGTGTATTTTGCCAACAAATGATACGAATTATACGTTAGATGGTTAAAAAACTACATCCCTTATTGCAGGTGAGACTCGGCAAGAATGGTGTAGAAAAAATCATAGGCCTGGATTCACTTTCCGACTATTGAAAGCACTTTTGCATGCACTAAAGTGATCCATCGAGAAGGGAATCAGGTTTGCCAACCGGACTTGAAAATATCTGGTTTTACATGGTATTTGGAAGTTTGAATTAATAAATAATACAAATTTACAAGTTTTTGCATCTGATATTTCCCCTTACGTGGGAGCCGGTTTTTTAACTCATTTCCGTGTTAGAGTTTGCAGGTAAGACATTCTAACTAATTTGTATGTATTCACTACTGTTTACCTCAAGGTTTTGGCTGTGAATCGGTGATGGTTGCCACGACAGTGGGAGTTTGGAGCACAGGAAAGAGAATGTTAGGTGATGAATTTTGTTTTGGTAGGATGTTTTAGTTTTGATATGAAACTGTAAGCAATGCTTTTGAAGAAATGAAGTTCATAATGGTAGTATTGTTGTTGATTATTGGTGGTGGTGACTGAAACGATGTGTCTCAGCCCGAGTATTCATGACGTTTATAATACACACACAATCTCGGTTAATCTAGAGTCCACGCGCAGCGCGCGTGTATGAATAAACCTAGTTAAATTTAAATAGTTATATATGTAATCTCGCTCCAACAACAATGCAACATTTACAAAATTTACCTATATATATATATATATATATTTATTTAAAACAAAAGTAAATGAACAGTATACTAAATAAATATTAAAATGAGTATGGAATCAAAAGTAATAAAAATAGTATCGGTATCTGAACAGTATAATAAATAAATATTAAAATGAATAGTATCGGGTACCGATATCGGTATTAAATTTATCAAACTGAGTATATTTTCGGTATCTGTTCGGCACCGGTATTCATCGGGTTTTACCATCAAATACCGGTGCCATACCAGTACCGACCGTATCAAGCCGTACTGTACCAGGTATATTCGGTACCGATACCCGTTTTTGGGGATTTCGGTAGCGGTATTTTCGGTACCGGTTGGTACCGAGCTCATCAAATCCTGTAGCACGTAGCAATACAAGTAATTGCACAGTTTAGATTACTTTTCATACACACAGTAAGTAAATTGTATTTCGTTTAAATGAGGTTTTGTATACACAACAACTTATTTTGCTTTATTTTTTTGTCCTTTTACGTAATGAATGAATTGTAGCATGTAAAATTAACTTGGATATTTAGATTATTGATGAACAAATCGCATCAAATCCTGTAATAAACCCGGTATCGTATCGGTACCAAATTTACTATACCAAATCATTTTCGGTAACAAGTTGGTACCACCTTTTGGCGTTTTCAGAATCACTACTTTCGGTTCGACACCGGTCTAACACCATACCTATATTTATTGATTTTTACCTTCAAATACCATACCGTATTGTACCGAGCATTTTCGGTGACGGTACCTAATTTCGATGATTTTTCGGATCGGTACTTTCGGTGTCGTTACAGGTACCGAGCTCATCCATATTTTAACGTGTTAGCACCGTAATAACTAAACTAAAAACAACCGAATTTCCAACGTGTAGGACGCGTGGGTCCTATTATTATATATTAGGTTATTTAAAATCGTTTTTTTTTAGGACGGATTGACTATCCTTTTCACGACATTTTTATTTATATTTTGATATTCGGCATCTGATTGCCGTTACTGACACACGTTTTGCAGTCATTGGGTCCCCGCCGCAACGCGCGGACGGAAATTTAACTAGTTATCTATTAAATTAAAGAAGAATGTCGGTGAATTTACATGTTATATCTTCCTGCTTATTTTCTTTTGACCCTTCAAGTTTGATTATATTTTCTTGAGTCTCTCTCTGCATTGCTTATTACTTCATTTTTTTTCTCTATGGTTTTTTATTGTTGGTTTCCTCTGTATTTCATTTCAAAGGAATCGTCAGGTTCTATGATATTTCCGCAAATTCAACAAACATATACAACTGATCTTTTGCTTTGAATAATCATAACAAGTCTAATACCAAATTAATTTGGGTTTAGGTTGTAGAATAATAATTTTAAATACCCTTTACTGTAATAATCTTTTACTTTGAATAATTTAAAAACTATTAAAGCAAAGTAATAAGGGCTTGATTATTTAATATACGTTTTTAATCTATTAAGTATTTTCTTAATTTAATTTTCCTTTAGTAACTTCCGTTCGTTACCCGTTAAGTATTTTCTTAATTTAATTTTCCTTTAGTAACTTTTGTTCGTTAATTTATTTTGTTTACCCTTATCATTCCTTTACTTTAAGAAGACTAATATTTTACGTTCATATTTTTATGTAAATGTATATATAAATTCGAGTTAGTCTACGTTTTGACACAAACTTTTTCTAGGAACGTGTCAGGTCAAATATAGTACATTTTTGTTTAAAAAAACATTTTGCGTGTATATTTTTATGGTATAATTTCGAATTGGTCTACGTTTTGACGTAAACTTTTTTGGGAAATGAGTTAGTTCAAATATAATACGTTTTCGTGCTTATCTTATGTACGTCTCGTAAATTTTGTTCCGAATCGAGTTGGGTTAAATTATGGCTTCTTTTTTTTCTTTTTCCCTTTTTGATTACATGCGCAAGTTTTTCTTAATACCTGTTACGTCTTCTATGTATTAGTCGAGTCACTTATGATTGTACGGCATAAATTCAATTTACTTTACGTTTTGATCCAATTACAATGCTTATATATGTTACATTGAGTCAAACAGATACGTGACATCTAAACACGTATTTTCATATGATTAACTTATCACATAACGCTTAGACCAATCCAATCGATGTTTACGATGTAGCCGCGCCGCAACGCGCGCGGATTCTATTACTAGTGAAGATATGGTTAAGCAAAGACACAAATGCAAATAATCATTCATGGATAATTTTATGACAACACATTAATCCTAGTTTTTTAGATAAATAACGAAGACTGATATTTTAATCCAAGCCTTTTTATAAAAGGCAAATTAGATTTAAATAATCCCAACTTTCTCAATTTGTTCGATAATAATCTCAACTCAGTTATTTGCCGATAATAATCCGAATTGGTCCACTTTTGGCCGATAATAGTTTGCGTTAGCTTAACGGAGTTAAGTTTTTTTTTCCGAATTACAAGCCGATGTTTTAGGGATTTTGATCAGAAGGAGGATACGAGTCGATTTATGTAAGACTTTGTTGGTGCGAATATGCTAGATAGAGCGTGTATTGAATATTGTATAGATTAGCGTGAAAAAGGTCCGGATTGTATGAATTGAAGCCCTTTCGCACGAAAGAGCCTTTCGTGCGAAAGGATCCAATTGCTCTTTCGCACGAGAGGAGCCCACTCATCCCAGGTGTTTCGAACAAAAGGCCTTGTCTATATATATAGGACTTGGGCTCCTCATTTCATTAGTTTTGGAGTTCCCATAGGGGAAACGCTGGCGAAATCTCTCCAGAATTTCGCCAGCTTGTAAAAGATGTAAACTCTTTTGGTATGAATGAAGCAAGCATTCAACCTATGATTATTCTGCTTCTACTCCTTTCTTATCAATAATATTCTACCGAATCGGTTCTATCAGGGTCAAAACTCCGTCTAATCTGCCGGATCCTGGACTCTCAATTGGCATCAGAGCTACGGTACCGATTCAATCGATCTAACACTTGATTGAATCATCTACGCTCATAAATTTTGTATTTTTAAGGGATTGAGACGTAAAGCATCAAATTGAAGGTCAATTCACGGATGGATTTTGAAACTGAAGACATCATTAGATTCGTAATTGATTTTCGCACGTATCTGTGAAGTTTCATCATGAAATTCGCAGAAATAAAGATTTTGGATCGAAAAATGTGATTGGGAATGTTCGTGAGATTGGATCAGCCCCTGTCGCAAGAAAGGAGCTCCCTGTCGCGCGAAAGAATCAGTCCAGTCGTTCAAAATTCTTTCGTTCTAAAATCAGCCCATTTGCATGAATGGGTCAAATGCCTAAAAAAATTTGGTGATTGAAGATTTTGATCGCAATGACGAGACGAGTGTCTAGAAAAAATTTGGTGATTGAATTTTTTTTCGAGTTTTTAACGACCAAGATTGGTTGTTCGGGGACACCGTCCGGAGCTTCAGAGAACAGATATGATGATACGATCACAGATTGTGGAAAATATTGCGGTAGTCATGATACCTATGCAGAATGATTATCATATGGGTTATCTGACTATTAGTGGGCGTTAACGAAAAATCCGCATTGATGAAAAACTGACTTTTGGTGGTCAAAATGACGCATTTTCGACATAGTCGAGTTTTTCAAAGATTAGAGAGGATTGAATTGCCAAGTTTGGTGGGGAATTCAGTGATAAAAGTTTAGAGAAGTCAGAATTTGCAAAAATGAGGGGGAATAAAAATTTCATAGAATCTATTAAAACTCCAGCATCTTTGAAATTCGTGACATGCAACAGTATTCGGGTGGTTTCGACTTCAGATTGTCTGGGGATGCATAGAATCTGGATTTGTTAGTTCGTGATCATAGGAAGTTCAGACTCTACAGATCAGGGACAGATTGACGTCTTAGGGTTTGAGTCCCGGGTCTTTGTCAAGCCGGTCAGCAGGATTAGCGTTAGGGGATGAAGCTATATTGTGGATACTTATAAGATATCACAACCTTGTGATAGTCTAAAGTGTCAGAATGGTTAATCTTCGAGCAGAGGAATTGTTTTTCGGACTAACCGCTGGGGAATGATGATGTTTGTTGATTAAGTTGCTGCCGGGACTAGCAAAGAAGACTATATATATGTTATCGTGAATAAAGAGGAAGAATGTGAATCTGATCGTGAATGAATGTCTCTGAGATCTGAATGCGTTACCAGATGATTTGTTATTCGATGAAGATTTACTGATTGTGGAGATTACCGTTTACACTGATCAATCATTCAGGAGTGTGCTTAAAGATGATTATGGAAAACGGGATTTCAGATTTTCGTGGGTTTTCATAGACTTGAAGTTTACCGATGTGGTGATTTGAAGTTTCTATCTATTTTCGGTTGGGTTTTTGAAGATCAGATGATTGAGCAGGCGGAATGCACGATGGAGCTGAAATGGTAAATCAAAAATCGAACGCGGAGGTGGTTAAAGCCGAAACAGAGAAGCTGCATTGATTAATTTCAAGTTGATGATTATTCGTGGAGATTGCAGTACATCTGATCAGAGGAGGTCGAAAACCGTGCAAATAAAGACCTGAAGATTCATTTCAAGAGTAATTGGTGCATAACAAAGATAATGCAAGCCCGAATCATCAATCAAGGTGGAATAAATTGAAGATTTCAAGATGTCTGATTGAAGTTGCAGAATATTCAAAATATGGCTCTAGTTTACAAAGATCAAGATTCGACAATGACGGCCAAGGGGAAATCTGTTGGTGCATATTTTGTATGTCCGCCACTGTGCGAATAGGCTAGATAGAGTGTGTGTTGAATAGTGTATATATTAGCGTGAAAAGGGGCCGGATTGTATGAATTGAAGCCCTTTCGCACGAAAGATCCTTTCGTGCGAAAGGGGCCAATTGCTCTTTCGCACGAGAGGAGCCCACTCGTCCCAGGTGTTTTGGACGAAAGGCCTTGCCTATATATATAGGACTTGGGCTCCTCATTTCATTAGTTTTGGAGTTTCCAGAGGGGAAACGCTGGTGAAATATCTCCAGAATTTCGCCAGCTTGTAAAAGATGTAAACTCTTTTGGTATGAATGAAGCAAGCATTCAACCTATGATTATTTTGCTTCTACTATGTAAGTCCCAAATACTTAAAAATCGGATATCAAACACCAAACAAGTAGCGAAAATACAAGCAAGATGTTGAACATTGAAAGGCTGATGTATTGATTCAAAGCTAACAAGAACACATGATTACAAGAACCGTCTGGTATCCTTAGTCGCACAAAGTACAAAATTCATATGAGAATCAACAACCTAAAACATTCTAGGAACCTCCTATTTATAGTCACATGGGAAGCCCTATTACATTGGGCCAAGCCTACACCCATTTGACTACCAAAACACCTATCAAGCCCATAACCCCAATCGAACCCAAACCAAATACACAACCCAAGACAAACACAAACCTACACTAGTTTATGCCCTTACAATACCCCCTAGGTTTGTCTTATCTTGGCGGCTTCATTTTTACTTGCGCTTCTTGGACTGCTTCTTCTGCTTTCTCTGTAACTTAGAAAGTATAGGCACTCTTTTTCCCACTTATGGACCAAATAACTTAGTCTTAACTCTGGTACGTTGCCCCAACCACAACTTGAATCCCATGATCTGAGCTACAGCACCTGTCCAGCTCTTTGCACATACTTCATATTGAGGATCGCTTTGAATCTGAGTTCTTGACAAGAGATTTATGTCGTTTTCACCAAAACACATCAGGTCTCTTGTATCCAGAAACCTATACTCAGCATTGTCACAAACAATCACCGCTTGTCCTGTGATAGGGTCATACATCCAGAACTGCAGATCCTTCAAACTATTATCAGGAAGCTCTTTAAGCAATGGAAAAGTGTTGGTTTGTTTAGTAGCAGGCCACCTCACAACCTTGTATGGCTTCCCTGTAGTAGGATCCACTACATCTTCATCTTCCTCAATTGTAGATTGAGCTAATTTCATATCTTTAAAATTAACCCGAGCCTGTTGTTGCATCCTATTGAAGAAATTAAATCCAATTTTGTAGTTTGGATTTTTGCACTGATCATGATTCCCCGCATTACTCAGCTCCCTCAGATCTACCGCAATCCAAGACTCAAATGCAACAGAATTATCATAATATTCCACATCACCATTGTTAGGATCTGAGTTTCTTTAGATTGTGTTGTTTAATAGAAATGGAAGACGGAACAGAGATTAATGTGCAGCGGAAATGGAAATAAACTTTAACACACAATCAAAGAAGAATAGTTTTAAGCAAACATGATTTCCATTAGTCGAAAGATTGTATCTATTACAAAATTCAACAATGCATGCATGCAACTAAACTCCCCCTCTGCCTGAGTTCACTGATTTGTTCGTACAAGATGACTTAGTGAAAAAGAGCTAATAGAACAGTACAGGTACTGTTCTATTTATAGTACAAACTAAACCACTGAGCATCTTTGCTAACATCACCTAGAGAGTGACATCTAACAACCTAACAAACTCTAAACACCGATAATATAAAACACTGATTACAACAAACAACTGAATACATAAACACTGCTGCAGCTTTCCACTGTTGTTGCCAAAGCACTGATTTTGAGGATCAGTGCTTTGTTCAAAGGATGATCAGACCTTGAATAGCAGTGCTTTAGCCTTCATCAGTACTTGAGAGACATCAGTAGTTAGGGCTTCAGTCTTTATACTTCATCAGGTCTTTGACTATCAGTTGTTGTGAAGATCAGCACTTAGAGTTCATCAGTTGATAGATAACCACTGTCATGGGGAGAATCTAGAACAAGCTCTACTTATGATGATCAACTGTTGAGAACCAGTTTTGGCTTTCCTCATCATCTGTTCTTCTGGGCTTGAATGCATGGGCTAACAATCTCCCCCTATAACAGATGATGCCAAAACACTTCTTTATTTTTTATCTTTATTCATCAGCTTCTCCCTGATTTGCCCTTTAAATTGTAATTCAAAGTTCATGGAGTCTTCATCATCCTCACCCCTGCAAAGTTGAAAGTCTAAAAGATCTAAGAGATCAGCTGCATCCAGACCTAATGCATCCTCCTTTGAAATATGTTAAACTTTTCCATTGGACTTGAGCAGAGTCAATACATGGGTCTTTTTATCAGACTTCCACTTTAGTATTTTTGAGTTCAATGGATTTCTTGGGATGGACCTTATTTGATGAGAGTTTAGAGAAGGAGGCCTGCTCATTAATCTTTTGGCAGTTTCTTGTTGCTTTGAAGCAGGATCCTCTTCAGACATTCTCTTGATGGCCTCTTTCATGATTTCAGCTTCTCTATGTGCATCTTCCTCATCTATCTGCTTTGGCCTTTTTCTTTGTTTTAAGGCAATGGTGGATAAGTCAGATGATGTGAACAGTGTTTTTAGAGAGAAGGTCTGCTGCTTTGGCTCATCAGTGGTTTTGCTCTTGTATGCTGGTTTCTTTGGTGCAGAAGGATCTGTCTCTGTTAGTTTCTCCAGCTTATCATAAACCATATCAGTATACTGCCTAGACCATTTTGAGATGGTCTTTGCTGAACCATATTTAGCTGCAACCAACTCAGCTTTCTTCCTCTTGTATTCTAATGTAAGATCTGCAATAGTCTTCTTATATTTGTTCAAATCTGGTGCAGACCTTTTCATCTGAGGATCATTCTTGATTCTTTCATTTCTATTGATTTTTGTTTTGAGAGCTATGAGTGGCCAGTCTTTAAATTGTTCAACTTTAGCAGGATAGAATTTTTCTCTCATGATAATATCTAAGAGATCTTTCCTCAGCTTCTTTTGTAGATCAGCATTTGGTGGTAAGTTTGACATCTCTTTGCTTAAGTCTCTTGCATAGTCTTCCAATTTCTTGACTTTACTAAGCCCATGCTGCATTTGACTTGAGATGTTACAATCACCTTGCCCTTTTCCTTCATATTTGGCTTGCAGTTCAGCTTGCCTGGCCTTGAGTGTTAAATACTCATCCATGTTCTTTGGAGGTCTAAAGCCATGAAGGGATGGGAACTTTCTCTTTGTAGGATCATCCACTGTATAGAATTGCCTCATTTCATCTTTTACTGTATGCAATTCCAGAGGATAATCTGCTGCTAATGGAACGGATCTTGAAGGATCATGACCTTCAAGTGTTTGTGGGTTAGTGAGTGGGTTTGATGATGGATATGGTAGAGGAATGAATGGTTCAGGGTTGGTTTAAATGAAAGGTAAGATGAGATAGGAGTAGGTGCTGGTATGTCATCATCATGCACCTGAAACTTCCTTTTTCTTATGTAAACCTTTGTAGGAGAAGGGGTTTTTGTTGGAGATTTGGAAATAGGAATGAGTATAGCTTGGGAAGGGAATTGGAAGGTGGTGATTGGTTGACTAACAACTGTTGAAACAACTGGTGTTTCAACCGCTGTTGTCATAACAACTGTTGAAGTGTCAACATTTGTTGCAGCAGTGGATGGCATTGGTGAAGTTGGTTTTGTTTTCTGCTTTTTGGCAGGTTGTTTTTGTGGTGGTGGTGTTGGTTTGGGTGTAGCAGTGGGTGTTCTTTTGGTACCAACAGTGGTTTTGGGACCATCAGTGGTTGATTTTGGTGGTGAGGGTGATTTTGGATATGTGGCAAGTGGTGGTTTGTTATGTTTGTGAGATTTTCTTCTTTTAGAAGTACCAAGACCCTTTGTTTTGATTTCCCATTCTTTCATTGCCTTTTGTTCCTTCTTCCACTCCCTTTCCTTGGTTTCCTTTTGATTTTGAGCAGTCTTTTTGTTTGTAGCTACTTCATCTGCTAGAATGCTCAGGGTTTCATCAACTCCCCTTTTCCTTTCTTTATCAGATGTTCATCAGTGGCTGCAGAAGACTTCTTCTCAGGCTCTGGCTTTTTAGTTGGCTTTTGCCTAGGAGTAAGTCTGCCAAACTTTTTCATGCCATGTTTCTCCCCCCTTTGGCATCATCTTGATCATCATCATCTCTAAATATGGGTGCAGGGGTAGTGCCAGTCATTTTTGTCAAAGCTTCCCTGATAGCCTTGATTTCTGCTTGAGTATCCTTGTACCTTGCATCAACCATGTTTCTAATCAGGGCCATTTGATGGTTGTGCTGAGTTTCTGCAAGTTCCCTTTGAGCTGTAATGATGGGCTGAACTGCATTCCATAGCTCTTGGGAATATTATTGTGGAGTGGGTTGACTTTTGGAAGCTTGAACCAGAAACTCAATGGATTCATTCATTTTTGTAACAATTGTTTCCATGGTAGAGAGCCTCTCCGTCAAATCTTGGTATTTTAAACCATCATCCAAATGAATGGGATCATCTGATTTCCTACCAGTGGTAATTGTATCAGCAGTTAAACCAGGAGGGGTCTCTCCAATGGTTTATCCACTGATGCCCCTTTTTCTTGGTACTGGGGACTTCTTTCTTCAGCAGTAGTTACCTTGGAAATCTCACCAATGGTTAGCTTGAACACACCAGTGGATACCTTGGTTCCCATCGAAGAAATTGCCTTCAAGGGAGTCTTACTTATGAAACTACTGTCCATATGTAGATCAGTGGATCCAACACCTGTAGTAGCTACTCCACTTGAACTACCAACAGGCAGTTCATAGAATTCCTGTGGTGTAACCTCTTCAGCTGTTTTTGGGATAACCAATTGAGGGATTTCAGACACAGCCATTGTTGTGGTTGTACTCTCAGTAATGTGTTGGTTAGAGGGGCTGTTTTGTGTCTGAAGCTCAATGGCATCAAATAGAGGTTTAATGGATGGTGGAAGTTGTGATGAGGGGATAGGAGTTGAAAGAGAGTTTGCCCAGGGAGAAGGGCTATTAAGCATATTCTCAAGTGAGGATAATACTTCATGATGTGGTGTCCCTGTGGTTACAACTTGTTCCTTATGTGAGGAAGTAGGAGGAGTTAAGGCTTTAGGTGGAGATCTTTCCAACTGTTGTGAGGAAGTAGCAACAGTGGTTATTGGTGACGTTTGTGTTGTCACTGGGTTAACTTCTGGGATCTCATCTTCCAGAAGACCCTTTTTGGTGGGTTTGGTGGGCTTTGTGGATTTCTTCTTGGTCTTTTTGGTGGGGGTTGCATAGTAGTGGTTATGCTGCTGTGGTCACCAAGAGCAGTGGGCTCAACAGCTGAAGTATGAGGAGCAGATGTGGACTCATCCAAAGTTTGCTCAGACTCCCTTGTTTGTGTTTTGGAAGGTTTTGACTCATACAACCTTGTAAAGGTTTCAGCTGAAAGGCTGTTTATTTGAAAGGGTGCAGCTTGTACAAGTACATGGGCACTTTCTTTTGGTATTTTCTGCTGTAAGTAAAAGCTCAAAAACCTTGGAAAAAGTAAGAAAGCCTGTGGCTTCTTTTCTTTTATGTTCTTCACATTTTTAACCAAATCAGTGAAAATATCTTGGGAGTAATTGAAATCAGTTTTTGCCATTATAGCATACCCCAAGTATTGTATTTTCAGAGGAATTTCATTAAAAGCGGTTGTTTTATTTGAAACACAGGTGAGCAGGGTATGAAACAAGAACTTCATGGGAGGTGGAAACTCTCCCTTTTGCATTGTAGCTTTTGTTAATTGTCCTGCATACCCTCTTTCGATCAAATCAGTTTGATACTCATCCTTTGGGAAAGAAGTTTTACCTGCTTGATCGTTCATCTGAAAAGTTTCTGAGATGGTCTGTGGAGTTATTGAAACCAAAATTCCACCGACTTCTGAAGAAATTGCCCATGGTTTCTTATCTTGTATTTCAAGTTTTGCATGATTCCAGAAATCCCTTAGGGCATCTGGGTAAATGGGTGAGTTGCAGGTCAATAAAGTTTTGTACTTTGAAGATGAAAGAGTGTCGATGATTGAGTGGAAGTCTTTGTTTTTGATTGTTTTCTCAAGTGTACAAAGATAATTGTGGGGATGTTTAAGTATGAGAGTCATGGTGAGTATTGAGAATTCGTGAATGGAAGAAGAAGATGAATGAGAGATGGAAACCGCTTTTGAAGGAATTTTTGAATTCAATACGATAGTAAAAACTCTGTTTGGGGTTTTAATCAGGGTTTTATGAGAGGGGAAACGTGAATGCTGATGTGGCAGTAGTTACAAAGATCGGATGGCTAAGAACTGACCACGTGGCTACCTCTGATGTAATAGTGGAAGACAGTTGTTTGGAAACCACTGATGGACAATATCAATGGTTGACAGCAGTGAAAAGTGAGAGCAGTGGCTGATTTTAACTGTCAGTGGATAGACATCAGTGATTGAAACACTGATGTTTGGTCAACAGTGGTCAACAAGAGAAAGAAGAATCAGAGGTTGTCTTTCAGCAGTGGAAAATTTTCAACAATCAGATGTTAGAACCAATCAGTGGTTATGACAGGCTTTTAAGGATTAATGAAAAATTTCATTTTTAACTATTTTTAAGGATGGAATTTTGATTTCCTGAAAAAAATTTAATGCCTTTTATTCATAGAAAACAAGATTTTGCTTCTTATTCCATGTTAAGCATGCCAATTCTAGAGATCTAGCTTTCAAAGGTGGATGTGTCTAATGCTTTTGTTAGCACATCTGCCAACTGATCCTTAGTTGGAACATGATGCAAAGAAATCAAACATTTTTCATAGCAATCCCTCACAAAGTGATGTCTGATGTCAATGTGCTTGGTGGTTGAGTGTGAAACTGGATTTTTGATGATATTTTCAGCTGCTTGACTATCCAACATGAGGGGTGTCTTTAAAGCAGTTATACCAAAATCCAGCAGTTGATTTTGAAGCCACAACATTTGGGTTGTGCAGCTTGCAGCAGCAATGTATTCTGCCTCAGCAGTGGATGTTGAAACAGCTGCTTGCTTTTTGCTTTGCCAAGATACTAACCAATCACCTAGAAATTGGCACCCTCCTGATGTGGACTTCCTAGTTGTGTTGCATCCTGCAAAGTCACTGTCTGAAAAACCGGAAATCTTGACATTCCCATTAGCAGGGTACCAGATACCAAGTGTGGGAGCACTTTTTATGTATCTGAATATCCTTTTCATAGCAATGAGGTTAGGCTTTCTAGGGGCTGATTAGGATCTTGTACAAACACATGTTGCAAACATGATGTCTGGCCTAGATGCAGTTAGGTACAATAAAGACCCAATCATGCTTCTATATAAGGTTTGATCAACCAAATCATCCTTTTCATCAATCATGACTATCTTGTTAGTTGCCATGGGTGTACTACATGGTTTGCAATCATTCATCTCAAATTTTGTTAAAAGTTCTTTTGCATACTTGCTTTGATGGATGAAAGTACCATTTTACAGTTGCTTAACTTGGAGACCAAGAAAGCATTGTAGTTCACCCATTGTACTCATCTCAAACTCACCTGTCATGAGTCTTCTGAACTCTTCACACATTTTATTACATGTGCTTCCAAAAATGATGTCATCCACATAAATCTGGACAATTATCAAATCTTTTCCTCTCCATTTTAAAAACAATGTTTTGTCAATTTTGCCTCTCATGAAGCCAATAGAGATTAGAAAAGTGGAAAGAGTTTCATACCAGGCTCTTGGTGCTTGTTTCAGGCCATACAAAGCTTTGTTTAGCTTGTAGACATGATTTGGATTAAATGGATCCTCAAAACCAGGAGGTTGACAAACATATACCTCCTCTTGAATCTTACCATAGAGGAATGCACATTTGATATCCATCTGAAACACCTTGATGTGTGGTTGACAGCAAAGGCCAAGAACAGTCTGATAGCTTCCAATCTTGCTACAGGGGAAAAAAGTTTCATCATAGTCAATGCCCTCTTCCTGTCTAAAACCTTGAACCACAAGCCTAGCTTTATTCTTGACAACAATGCCCCTTCCATCAGTTTTGTTTTTGAAGACACACTTTGTGCCAATAAGACTCACACCCTCTGGCAGTGGTACAAGTTCCCATACTTGTTGTCTTTTAAACTGTTGGAGCTCTTCTTGCATAGCTTCTACCCAACTGTTGTCTTTCAGTGCCTCTTGGTACTTGACTGGTTGATGGAGTGATAGGAAGCCAGCAAAAAGACAAATGTTTTGGGATTGACTTCTAGTGAGAACCCCTTCATTGATGTTGCCAATGATTTGATCTGGTGGATGAGACTTCAGGAAGATTAGATCTCCCTTGTATGGAACAATGGCATTAAAGGGTGAAGGCTGCAGATGTGAATCATCTGAGCTAACAACTGTTGGTGACTTTGATGATCCAACAACTGTTTGAAATGGAGGTGGAGGGATAGGAGGAATGGGTGTGACAAAATGTTGATTTTCATCCACTGTTGGCAGATTTTTATCAACAGTGGTTGAAGATGTGGTGGCAAAGGTTGAAGGGCTACTTTAGTCAACGACTGTTGATGTAGTAGTGGTTGAGCTTTGACAGCTGTTTTGAACATCTGCTTTGGTGGTGTATGTGAATTTTTGTTGTGGAATTACAACTTCATATCTATTGTCTTGTGGTGGAGATTGTGGTGTACCTGCATGGTTTACTGGGATTTTCAGTGATGAAAGTTCATTGAACTTTACATTCAAAGTCTCTTCCACACACCTAGTACTAGTGTTAAACACTTTGTAGGCCTTGGCAGTGGTTGAGTATCCTAGGTGATAACCACAATCTACTTTGGCTGCAAATTTTGAAATTGAGTCTTTTAGGTTTAAAATGAAACAAGGGCAGCCAAAGATTTTAAAGTATGAGATCAGTGGTTTGATCTTGAACAGAGTTTCATAGGCAGTGTTTTGATGCCTAGGGTTGATCAAAACTCTGTTCTGCACATAGCAAGCAGTGTTTACAGCTTCAGCCCAAAAAGTTAAGGGTAAACCTGAATCTGCAAGCATTGTTCTGGCATCTTCAATTAATGTTCTGTTTTTTCCTTTCAACCACCCCATTTTGCTCTAGTGTTCTTGGGATGTTGTACTGCCTTACAATCCCTTTTGACACACAGAACTCATCCAACTCCCTATTCCTAAACTCTGTTCCATTGTCACTCCTAAATACTTTGACTGGCAAGTTAAATTGCTTTTCAACCTGTTTGAAAAAGTCTTGCAAAATGCCTGCAGTCTCATCTTTAGAATGTAAGAAGTAAGTCCATGTAAACCTAGAAAAATCATCTACAATTACCAAACAATATCTTTTCTTTTTCAAGCTTATGATTTTTACTGGGCCAAACAAATCCATGTGCAGCATTTGCAAACACTTGGTTGTTTTGGACTCCTCAATAGACTTGTATGAGCTTTTATGTTGTTTTCCTTTTAAACAGGAAACACAATGCTCAGAACAAGTGAACATTTTTTTTTGTGGAAGACCTCTTGCAAGGCCTTGTTTTGACAAAGCAGTGATTGTCTTGAGATTTGTGTGCCCCAATCTTCTATGCCATAATTATGTCTCTTTATTAGAGGCAGCTGAGAACAGACATGCATCAGTCATGGGGCTCTCTTTTGACAAATCAACTACATAAACATTGCCACTCCTTTGAGCAACAATTTGGTTTTTCCATTGGCAATTATTTCTTCAATCTTTTTTACCATTTCTGGTCCAACAATTTTGCAACACTCCTTAGTAAAGAATGACCTATAGCCTTTGTCACTCATTTGTGAGACACTAAGGAGGTTGAACTTTAGATTGTCAATGAGATTGACATTTTCAAACTTGACTTTTCCAGACTGAACTGTTCCAGACCCCAACACCTTTCCCTTAGAATTGTTACCAAAAGATATATCACCCCTCCATGATTTCTGAATTCTTTGAGTAGGGCTCTACATCCAGTCATGTGCCTGAAGCCTCCACTATCTACATACCAAAGACTATCTAAGCATGCAGAAGCTCCCTGCATATCAAGTAAATAATTAGTTCAGGAGGGTCTCCAAAGCCAATAAGGCTTTGGATGGGGTCACAACAGTGTCAGAATCAAGTCCAAGAACATGGACAGTGGTTAGCTCAGGGGTCTGAACAGCTTTTGAAGCATTTCTCTCTAACCACTGTTGTGGGTCATTTTCTATCAGATGTTGAAATCCAAAGGGATGCCTGTTCACTTTTGGTTTAGAAGGCCTTTTGCAAGCCTCATAAACATTGGGACCCTTTGGTATGGTGGTTGACCTTTTTCTCTTTGGAATTGGTTGGCATGTGGTGCATCTATCACTTGAACAACTCTTGGAGCATAGTTTTTGTTCAACTGTTTTGTAACAGCTATTTGGACAGACACAAATGGTTGTTGTTTTATGATGGGTTGTTTTGATGAACTCATGGGTGCTTTTGAAGTGTACTCTTTTCTTTTAACGTAAAAAAGTTTTGAGGTACGCACACTCATGAGTGAGATGATTGGTTTTTCCACAGATGGTGCAGTGTTCTGCAGGCTCAATTATGCTTGTTTTGTTAATGTCATATGCTTTTAAGTGAAAATAGTCTTTTGTAGAATGATTTTTCTTTTCACAAAAGTCACAAAACAAATTTTTAACTTTTTCTCTCTTTTTCCTCTTTTCAACCTCCTTTGCAACAGAGTTTTGAACCACTGTTGGGATGTCTTTGAGAGGAATTACTTTGTCCTTAGGTGCTTTCACACCTTCAACTATGGAAAAATCCATAGGTTTGAAATTCTCAAGGATGTCACACTCATCTGACCAGGTGGGTTTGAATTGATATTTTTCAATCTCCTCAAAGGTTGATGACCCCTCTGGTCTTTCCAAAGTGATTTTGTTACCATTTTTTATCAGTTATTTTGATTTCTTCACCATCCTTGTTTGTTGGAATAATCTCAACAGACCCAAACTCATTTACAGCAGTGTTTTGTAACTTGGTCATTTTTCCTGAAACCTATGCCAAATTTTACATTGCTTTTGATCTGTTTCTCTAATATCAACTCATAATCTTTGCAGGATTCCACCCATTTTTCACATGTGATTTGAGTGGATTCCAACTCCTTTTTGCAGGCATGATATTTCTCTATCATGGCTTGAAGTTGGTCCTTGGTTATGCTGTGTTCATGTTTAAGATTGCAAATCTCATTATTTTTTTCAAACAATTTGTTTTTAAGTTCTTTAACAGACTTTTCAAATGGTATTTCATCTTTTAAGATTTTGTCTCTAAGGTTTTCATTCACCTCTTTAACATTAGCAAATGCTATGATGCATTTGTCTGAACATAGGTTTTTCAAGACCTGAGGTGATACCTTAGCTGCAGCCATCATGGCACAGTCACAAACATTTTCACAAGCACTGGTGTCGTTCTCAGCTTCATCTTTGCACCATGGGTCAGCAAGAGGTTCTAACAGTGGTTTGGTTTCCTTTTCCAACAGTTGTTCACCAACAACAACAGTAACCACTGCTTCAGCTATTTCATCCACTATTTCAGCACTGGATTCTCCCTCTTCAGTTTCCAGCCCTTCTAGAATTGACTTTAAAGCTGCAAAACAAAATTCATCAACAGGAGCATCATTCTTAGCAAATAGAGCAAAGTTTTCATCAGATAACTCATCAGGCATGCTACTCCAACCAACAAAGCCTTGGGTAAAGAAGCTTTGCTGACTAGCCTCTGCTAGAGTAGATGTTTGTGCAGTATGTTGTGGTGCAGGTTGTTGCACCTGGACCTGAGAGACTAGGGCTTGGACATACTGGATTTGGGGAACAGTGGTTTGAACATATTGCACTGGAACAGGTGTTACAGGGTGTGCATAATGAGCAGTGTTTACATGAGCAGCAGGGGTATTTTGGTAATAGTGCACAGTGTTTTGAGGTCTAGGGCTAGGATGTGTTATGATTGGTCCACTATTTTGGCTTCTACATTCTCTAGCAAAATGTCCTAGCCTGTTACACTTATAGCTCTTTAACTTTGATTTATCCAACCCCACTTTTAAGTTCCCATGTAACCCTTGAAATTTTCTCCCTATTCTCTTATAAAACTTGCTGGTTCTTACACTTAGCAGTGCTAATTGATGCAATATGTCCATTTCCTCCAGATCAGTGGGATCAAAGCTACTACCAGATTCTTCTTGACCCAGAAGTGTTGTGTTACCAAAGGTGTAATCATCAACAACTTTCCCAGACTCTTGTAATGTCACACCCCTTTCTTAGGCGGAAGCACGAGGTGTGATCATGAAAGGTTCTCATTACATACGAAAGGTAAACATACTACATGCTCGTAAAAATAACTTCAAATGCTGAACATTACAAAACTGAAATCGAAGTTTAAGTGTTTACATTACGAGACAACATATTGTCTGAAAGTTTACAACTTTATTGAAGGATAAAACATAAGCAACATCCATGAGCAAGAGTATGACCGCACGCACATCCACTTTAGTTACCTGAAATACATGTGAGTTTTTGGAAAAACGTCAACATAATGTTGGTGTGAATTCATGCAATTTTTGTATTTCACGCTAGTATACTTTGTATGAAAACGTGATATGTGTCTTGTAAAAATAAAGTATTCTTGTGTAAATAAAGTATTCTTGTATAAATAAAGTATTCTTGTGGTATGAACCAAATAAAGTATTCTTGTGTACGAACCTCGTACAAATAAAGTATTCTTGTGTAAATAAAGTATTCTTGTGGTATGAACCAAATAAAGTATTCTTGTGTACGAACCTCGTACAAATAAAGTATTCTTGTGTAAATAAAGTATTCTTGTATAAATAAAGTATTCTTGTGGTATGAACCAAATAAAGTATTCTTGTGTACGAACCTCGTACAAATAAAGTATTCTTGTGGTATGAACCATAAAGTATTCTTGTATGTATCAGGGTTGTTAATGGGTTGCAATGCCATTAACATGTGACACGACATAGGAAGTCACCAAACCATAGGCATTTTTCTAGTTGTCGATTCACGACGGAGACACAAAAGCACTACTCGGTACTAGTTTTCACCAAGAGTGTGGCTGCCCGGTCACCCGTTAGATCTAACCTTTTGTTCTGCGGTCTAAGTATGTACACGATTAATGGTGCTTATGGTACCCTATTCGTGACACGATTTCTCGTATCATTCCTCAAAACGCATTATACTTGGTACTAGTTATCACCAAGAGTGCTTCTTGTTTTTGTATCCATCATACCATTTATAAACATTGTAATATTTGTAACATGTATTTCACCCCCGAAGTTATAAAACTAAAAACAGTTAAAAGAAAAGGGGGAGCATGAACTCACAACTTTGCATTCCTGCTTCGTAAACTTCACCGGATTTGCTTATTTAGCGTCGTGACCTAAACGTGTTTTATTAACGTTAGTCACTAGACTTGTATCGCACAAGTACAAGTCACTATCTTTTGTATATGTTTTCTTGTGTTAAAAATAATTTATATTTTTAACTATGTGTCTTACTTATTTTATTTTCTCAAAAATAAATATAAGTATCTTGTATTTTTCACCCGAATTATGTATTTTGTCCAAAACTTCATTTCATGTTCATAACTTGTCCAAGTTATTTATTCTATCCAGTAATATATTTTCATAAATATATTCTCTTGTATTTGTCTAAGTATGTTGTATTTTGTATCTTCACTCCTTAAGAGTATTTAGTGTATTTTCAAGTCCTAATACACTATCACGTATAATACATACTACATACACTTGGCACAAAATTTGGTGATCAATAAATATATATATTTTTCTCAAAAATATACATACTTAATATCAATTTTAATCTTGAAGAAATCATCATTTCTTACCACAAAAATTAGGGAAACCTTGGTAAATGTTTTTGGATACATTTTTAGGGAATAAGTTTCTCAAAGACTTATATTTTTCTAATTGTCAAAATTTATAGAAATTTTGACAGAGTTTCCCCTAAAAATGGACGTTTCCCATGTTTTCAAAACATGTGTTTATTTTCTTTTAAATCATCATCAAACATCAACAACTTATTCTACACTTATCAAGTGCCAAAATCAAGTAATTCACACTACATCATGAACTTGAAGTTTTGTAAAAACTTGTAGTAACTTACCATGTTATTTAGTAGGTTTAGTTACTCTTAAAAACATGGTTGTTTGCACAGATATACAAGAGAATATATTTATGTAAATCTCATTCTTGGAGAATTTAGTCATTTACAACTTGTAGAATGATTTTTCAAAAAATACTTCTCTTGTATTTTTCTTGTTACAAACATGTTTCTATTCTTGTTTAAACACTAAAAATATTATTAGCTTACTTAGAAACCATGACTTTGTAAGTCTTGTAAATAATCTTGGTTTCTTGAGAAAATTATTTTTGTAATCACCCATTTACAAGAATTGTATTTTGTTTAAACCATCTTTACATAAGAAAACCCATTTCATTATTCAAGTTCATGAAGACATAAAGTATGAAGATCTTGGTCTTTCACAAGATCACCACTTTAACTCACTAGATCATGTGTTTAATCACAATCTAGTAGGCTCCATATGATGTCTAACATCACCAACACTAATAGTAAATCAACAAGAAGCAAATCAACATATTCAACATATATTCTTATGTATTTAAGCTTATGTGAAAGATTCATGTTCATATTCTTTAGTGTTCTTGTAATTTTCACCATAATATATCTTTTAACCAATCAATATATGAAGTAATAAGAGATTATGAGGGCTCACCACTGGCAACAAGGCTAGGGAAGATTACTAGAACTTGAAGATGACAAAAGTGTTGGATAAAAGCAAATGAAGAAGGTCCTTCAAGATCCAAGACCACCAAGCTTCACTATAGACCTTCTTACACCTTGTATGCACTTGAGTTTGTATGAAAATGAGATGATGTTGGTGGTGAAGGGGGTGGTTGGTTTCGGCCGAAAGTTTAGAGGGGAGAAGGGAGTGTTGTGGTGTGTTGAAGTGATGAAGGAGAATGGTTATATTTGTAGTTCATACAAAATCTAGATCAAATCTTCAAGATCACACCATATCTCACAATATCTAAATAATATCACAATGAATCTAAGGAGATCTAAGAAAGATCATATGATATCTTGGCAATATTTGGTGGGGCCACCCTATTTGCAACCGTGAATGATATGGGGGGGGGGGGAAGTGTAACTTCCAACCTCTAATTTTAATAACAAGTTAGTTTACAAGTGTAGTTTTTTTAGGGACTTGTGTGTTATTATGTTATAAGAGGTGTTATGGTGTTCGGGGACCATAACTAGTTCAGAAACATTAAAAAAAATGCTTCTAGTAATATTTTGATGTTCCGGGTAATGTCCGGTTGTTCGGTTAAATACCGGTTCGTTAAAGTGCTAAATTGCACCGTTTAGTGTCCTTTTGTAACCCTTTTAATTCCCAACACTTGGGAGGGTATTCTGGATAATAAAACATGAATTCTGCATAATATTTATATGTTAAAAAGCTAATTATAGCTGAATTCTGTAAAATTCTGCACTTAAAGTGCGTTTCGGGTGCTTTTTAGTGCGTATTTTAGCTTCCGGAAAGTCTATATGATAACCCTTGTATGTACTCTTGGGTTTTAATGTATTCTTGCCGTTGGACCTACACCTAGGCTCCAACTCTATTGTCTAACTGCTTTCTACATATTTGTTGACACAATGTGTCTTACCGGTGAGTTTACTAGTATTTCTGACGCAACGCTATCATAAAGTAATGCTTGTAGTATAAAACGTGCATGAATTCACTTGTATAATATGTAATCAGGCAATGTTGACATTTAAGCACATAATTGCAGTCATTAAATAATAATTAAAGTGTACGGAAATTACCGGTTTGGTGCCAGTTGTCACAGTCTCCCTCCGTTAAAAGAATTTTGTCCCGAAATTCAGGCTGAGCTTACTCTTGCAGGAGTTTTCTTGAACAGGTGGGGATACTTTTCTTTAAACTGGTCTTCACGTTCCCACGTGTACTCGGGTCCGTGCTTAGAGTTCCAACGTACTTTGACAAGTTTCACACTGCTCCTCCTGGTCTTGTTGACTTTCCAGTCGGTAACCTCAACGGGTTGTTCTGTAAATCGGAGGGCGTCATCAATATGCACTTCACCCGCGGGGATGATTACGTTTTCTTGTGTTGGACTCTTCTTGAGGTTGGATACATGGAACGTATCATGTACTCCATTAAGTTCTTCCGGTAATTCCAATTTGTATACCACGGTACCAATTCTTTCTAAAATCTTGAATGGTCCGATGTATCATGGATTCAGCTTTCCACGTTTTCCAAATCTGACTACACCCTTCCAAGGTGAGACCTTCAACAATACTTTGTCTCCAACCTCGAACTGTAATGGTTTTCGTCTTCGATCAGCGTAACTCTTTTGTCGATCTCGAGCCGCCTTAATGCGCTCTCGGATCTGTATAATCTTGTCGGTTGTCTCTTGTACAAGTTCAGGACCAACCATACGTTTGTCTCCAGCGTCTGCCTAACATAAGGGAGAGCGGCACTTGCGGCCATACAAAGCTTCGAACGGTGCGGCTTTTATGCTTGTATGATAACTGTTATTGTAGGAAAACTCAACTAAAGGTAGATGAGTATCCCAGCTGCCACCTAAGTCCATAACACATGCGCGAAGCATATCTTCCAGCGTTTGTATGGTCCGTTCACTCTGACCGTCTGTTTGTGGATGGAATGTCGTGCTTAGATCTAGGTGTGATCCAAAGGCTTCCTGAAAGGATTACCAGATTCTTGAGACAAAGCATCCATCTCTGTCTGAAATGATTGAGATAGGCACTCCATGACGTGCCACAATTTCTTTTAAGTATATCTCAGCAAGCTTTCTAGTGCTATCCTTTTCTCGGATCGGTAGGGAATGCGCATATTTCGTCAATCGATCAACTATCACCCATATCATATCGTGCCCTCTCGGGGTCCTGGGTAATTTCGTCATGAAGTCCATCGAGATTTGCTCCTACTTCCACATGGGTATCTCTGGTTGTTGCAGTAGCCCAGATGGTTTCTGATATTCAGCCTTAACCTTAGCACAGGTTAGGCATTTTCCAACATAAACAGCAACATCGATCTTGAGTCTCAGCCACCAATAGTATTCTTTTAAGTCTTGATACATCTTGTCCGATCCTGGATGGATCGAGTATCTCGATTTATGTGCTTCATCAAGGATGACTTCTCGAATACCGCCATAAAGCGGAACCCAAATACGCTTCTCAAAGTATAAGGTTCCCTCTTCATTTGGCACCATGTGTTTCAACATACCTCGGAGGTATTCAGCTTTATGATTTTCCATCTTAAGGGCTTCTTGTTGTGCGTCACGTATACGTGCAGTGAGGTTCGTTTGAATAGTCATTTCCAATGCTCGAACCCTTAGGGTCTTAACCCTTTCTTTTCGACTTAGCGCGTCTGCTACAACGTTTGCTTTTCAAGGATGGTACTTAATTTCACAGTCATAATCGTTCAGTAACTCGACCCATCATCGCTGACGCATGTTTAATTCTTTCTGATCAAATATGTGTTGTAGGCTTTTGTGATCTGTGAAGATTGTACATCGAGTACCATATAAATAATGTCGCCAGATCTTCAAGGCGAATACCACCGCACCTAGTTCCAAGTCGTGCGTGGTGTAATTTCTTTCATGTACCTTCAATTGTCTTGAAGCGTAAGCGATGACTTTTTGGCGTTGCATGAGCACACAACCCAAACCTTGGCGCGAAGCGTCGCAGTATACCACGAAGTCTTCAGTGCCTTCGGGTAAGGATAGTATTGGTGCATCGCATAGCTTATTCTTAAGTAGCTGGAAGGCTTCTTCCTGCTTGTTACCTCAGTCGTATTTCTTGTCTTTCTGTGTAAGGGTCGTTAGCGGTTGAGCTATCTTTAAGAAATTCTCAATAAATCGTCGATAATAGCCCACTAAGCCGAAAAATTGTCGAACTTCAGTTGGGGTTTTGGGGGGCTTCCCAATTCTTTATGGCTTCTATCTTGGATGGGTCTACATGGATGCCCTTCTCGTTCACAACGTGGCCAAGAAATTGTACTTCGCGAATCCAGAACTCGCATTTCGAGAACTTTGCATAAAGTTTCTCTTTCTTCAGTAGTTCCAGAATGGTTCTGAGGTGTTGTTCGTGCTCTTCTTTCGTTCGCGAGTAAATCAGGATATCATCGATAAATACAATCACGAATTTATCGAGATATGGTTTGCATACGCGGTTCATCAGATCCATAAACACCGCTGGCGCGTTCGTCAGTCCGAATGGCATCACAAGAAACTCGTAATGCCCATAACGCATTCTGAATGCAGTCTTTGGTAAGCTTTCCTCTTGGATTCTTAACTGATGGTATCCAGATCGAAGATCGATCTTGGAATAGTAGCTTGATCCTTGCAACTGATCAAATAAGTCATCAATCCTCGGTATCGGGTACCGATTCTTGATTGTGAGCTTGTTCAGTTCTCTGTAGTCGATACACATCCGCAGGGTTCCATCCTTTTTCTTCACGAACAATACTGGAGCTCCCCAAGGTGAGAAGCTTGGCCTTATAAATCCTTTATCCAACAACTCCTGGAGTTGTGTAGATAATTCTTCCATCTCGGATGGTGCAAGCCGATAGGGTGCCTTGGCTACAGGAACGGCTCCTGGAACCAAGTCTATACGGAATTCGACTTGTCGTTGCGGAGGTAGTCCTGGCAGATCTTCGGGAAAAACATCAAGGAATTCCATCACCACAGGAATGTCTTCGAGTTTCGGCTCCTCAGCCTTCTTGTCTACAACGTGCGCTAGGAAGACAACACATCCTTTCCTTAAGCACTTCTGTGCCTTCATACAACTGATGATTCGTAGAGGAACTTCTCATTTTTCTCCATGTACTATGAGGGTTTCATCATTCTCCAGAGGGATGCGAATGATTTTCTCGTGACAAATAACTTCAGCTTTGTTCTTGGACAACCAGTCCATTCCGACCACTACATCGAAGCTACCCAATTGAATAGGTAAGAGATCGATGCTAAATCTTTGTTCACCAAGTTCTAATGAGCAACCTCTAACAACTTCGCCTGATTCAACAAGTTTACCATTAGCTAGCTCTACGGAATAAGGAATATCTAATCTACTAGATTCTATTCCAAGCATACGTTTAAATTTCACAGACATGAAACTATAATTGGCACCAGTGTCAATGCTTCATCGACAAACAACCCAGTAGCAAAAGTGACTTGTTGATCCGCGGTACACTTGCTCATACGGATAGTAGCATCAGTCTTCTCCGTCCAGCATACGAACGCCACTGCACCTCCAGTGCCGTCGTAGTTCAGCGGTTTGCAGTTGAGAGACTGCTTGAAAGTGCAGCCCTGAGCTGCGTTTCCTCCAGATGAATCTCCATTCCCATTTTGTCTTGCATTGCTTGGTCCTCCACTTTGTTTAGTACGGTTCACCTCGTACTGGGCGATAGCTGCGGAGATTATTTCCTCTAGTAGGGCGTTTAGCTCCTCAGCAGTTCTTGGCAGTGGGGGAGGAGGAGGTTGATCATGAGCATTCACAGCTCTCTTTGGTACCATGTTTCGACAGAACACGACACAATAGGGTTAGACATTTGTTTGATATCGTCTTACTAGACAGTAGTAGTATATATATACACAGGCATATACCACATAAGTGACATCAAACAATTATTACTCCAGCAGAGTACTTAGTAGGCTGGAGGAGGGGTGTTCACGTTTGACCTTTTCTTACACTGAGGGAATCTATACGTGACAAGACTTGCTGTGGTTTCTGTGCACTGAATTCCATAATTATGTATGCATCCATAATTACGTAACTCCTTGCACAGTCCGCACAGTTCGTTTCGTCCTCGTATCTCTTCCTTCAGATAGGCCATTGTTTTCAGGTAAAGTCACATATACTTGTGACATTCTACTTCTAGTATATATATCAATTATCACACATAATTGCAAGTAATTCTTATTCACAGACAAGTGCTACTCCATTGCACCCTAAGTCTCATAGTGTCTTTTCTTGACTCTTTGTAAACAGTTTCAGGTAGTGAATGTCGCGGAAAGTTTTTATGCAATGAAAACTTTTTGAAAAATTGTTTTCTTGAAAGGATCCTAGAGATTGTAGTCTAGACTCGAGAAGGAATCCTGTGTGACACCTGTGTCACTTCAACCATCAAACAAATACCAAACCAATGAAATATTGTATTTCATACTTGGGATTTGTAAAAATCTGTGTATCGTTTGCACATATCAATTCTTGTTCGATTTAAAGCTTTAAATCGCTTTCTGGAAGGTTCTACGCGCACTGATGCGTAAGTATAACCAGTTTAATGCAATGAACACTCCAGAATAGTGAAATAGGCTTAACATACCTTAAATAACCTTTACATAACTTAGAAATAAGTTTTGAATGGTTTGGTATGCCGAAATCAAGTTTATTCGCTTACAGGGACTAAATTCGACAAACTACGAAACTATACCGATTTGTGTAGTAACGAACATTCGGGAACTTGATCATAAGTTAAACATACCCTAAATATCCTTTACATAGCTTAGAAATAGGCTTTGAGGGGTTTGGTGTGCTAAAATAAACTTTATGCTCATTCAGGGACTAAAAGCGTCAAAAAGTGCATAAGTTTGCATTTTCGCGCATATCTTACGTTCTGAATACATCCAGACATCCAAAAATTTATGTAAGCATTAAAATATTTTATTTTAGTGTTTGGCATGATAAAATTCCATTCGTCGCGTAATTTGGATCGTTTTTGCGTTCGTTACGACTTCCGTCGTAATTAACCGAACAATGCGACCGTACGACCAAACGACCCGACCTCCGGCATATTTTTGAGCATGTTTCATGTCCACAATGTTTAAGCATCATTTTAGGGCCTTAAAGTTGGCTTAACGGGCCTTAGAAGTGTCGGAAATGAGCTAAAACACTAACAGGGACTGAAACTGTAATTCTGCAAAGTCGTTGCTGATCTGTGACCCCCAGGCGGGCCGCGTAAGCCCTGCCTATCCCCTTACGCGGGCCGTGTAAGCACATCAGATGTGCAAAATGTTGTTTCCAGCTGCTTCCAGCTCATTCCAGCCATATTTTCCACTTGCAAATGGTATTTTGAAGTCTATGGGCCATACCAGGGACTCCAATAGTATTAGGAAACAATGGGCCCAAGTGGACGGAAGAGATCGAAGCACGTTATTTGATAAACGATCCTAACGGCTCTAGATTTCCTATATATACCCACCCCCATTTCACTCCCAAAGCACAAATGATCTGATTTCTGCTCTCTAAGTTGAAGTTTATGCTTCATACCTGAGAGTAAATCGGATCATAGCTTGCGGGGACCTTTTATAAGTATTCTTTCGTTCTTTTATCGCTTTTCGAGTCTGAAAGTCAAACTGCGTTTGACTTTCTGCATTGACCAGTTTATGGTCAATGCGAAGTTTGTTTGAACTTCATAACGTGAGCGTAATCACGATGGTTATACTCCCTAGTGACTATACATACTGATTACCACGTTATCTAGGTGTAGTGACGAGTCGTAGTTTCGGACAAAATGCGCATTCTTGCGTATTTTGTAACCAAACTACTTATAGGTATCAAAACCGTTTGTTTTGATACCAAACCTATTTTCTAACTTAACTAAACATGTTTTAGCATGTTTAGCTCGTCACTTTAGGTTTAGTGCTTATGTAGAATCGTAAGTCAAGCGGTCTAAACAACCGCTTAGACTTTCGAACTAGACCCGTTTGGTCGATCATTAGGATCCGACCAAACATGTTTAGTGACCATAGTTGTATAGGGAATAACCTTCAGAGGTTATACCTTATGGTCACTTCGTTTAAGTAGTTGTATGATAGGTAGTTTATATGCCTTAGGAAAATTACCAAAATACCCTTTTTATGCATAATTGATATTTAAGCATATGTAACCCAAACGTTTTTTCACTTAACTGATTATGCAACATAATTAAACATGTTTAGGCATATGATACTTGTCATAGGACTAGTTAGGCGGTCCGAACGCGTTTTACGCGAACGACGTGTTAAATTAGCGTAAGCTACCTAAACGGGTCGTAATGGGTCATAAGCACTTAGGTTAGGTTTCATTTTAGTATGTAGGCCTTGTTAAACCATATAATATGAGATCCCACACTCATTTGGTTTACGAGGCCTCATCCTATCCGATCTTCCGATTTAGGTCAGGTTTATTTATGTAGTTATCAATATTAGGTGCCGTTTGATTCCGTGCTCCCTCTAGCTTGCTTGGTAGTTGTTCAACACACCTAAGCACCCTCAAGTGAGTACATAGTCCCCTCTTTTACTGTTTTCAAATGTTTTGGGGTGAAATATGTGTACCTATTTGTTATGTTCTTGTTATCAAAAAGTATAATTGATTATACATATTAGTACTTATCTTTTTACAAACTGAATGATTATTTATGGTCTAAACACTGATTTTCAAAGATTATAAAGTTAATTGTTGGAATAGTACTTATTTTTGTTCACCAGACCGGTTGGTAGTATGATATAGCGCTATAGGATTTGACACCCCATTCCTGTTGTCATGGAATGTCTGAAACCAATTTGTTTCTCCATCCAAATAGGGATTGGCTTTGTGGTATTTCTATAGTCTCAAAGGTGTATTTTGATGCACTAGGTCTGAATGAATTCTTAAGTCACATTATTTTTGTATATTAAGTTATACTCCCAAAAGTATAGTTTGATGTGCTCTCATATGTGATATCGTACAAAACCAACATATATTTTGTTAAAAATCTAAAACATAGTTTAATATGTTATTTGTAATCTAAAGCATAGTTTAATATGTTATTTATAAATCCAAAGTATACTTTTGATATACTACTGAAAATTTATTTACTTTAACAACTAAAGTATATTTAATATACTATTTACTTAACGACTGGTTTTTGGTTAGTGTTTAGATAACCGGACGGGGGTAATGTGATGAAAACATGGTAGATACGTCGCTGGTACTTCTTATATAAAAGTGTTTTCATCGCATTACATACTGTGGTGTTATTTAGTACACTTGGGTTAACGGTTTTGGAACTGAAATATATTTTAATATATTGCTTATACGACTTTCTTAAAACCAAAGTATATTTTTATATATACTATGAATCTTTTTATAAAAATATTGTTTTTCAAACAATATATTTTTATACAAACTTATTCTACTTACTTATTTAAGTTCCTATGTATTATTATTTTATATCATCTGATTTCTTACGAATGATTTATAAAAGAAAACCTTTTTTTCAAGGATCATGAATACTTTTCTTAAAACATTTTTCTTTAAACTCATAAGTCATGAATCCTAATATCAATAAAACCTATGTATCTCACAGGCATTTTTATGCTGACGTACCTATTTTTACACATGTTTCAGGTGTTGCTTTGTGATGATTGTTGATACATGCTACACTTAGGATGGACTCGTGCCTTAGCGACTTTAAAATTTGAAAGATAATAGTTGTACTTATTCGATTATATTAAAACAAGGAGTTCAATAAAACGAAATTATTTATTCCATGGTTGTGACACAATGATTCTGTTACAACACTCCCCGACGCTTCCACCACGTCTTGTTGTTTTACGTGGTCGGGGTGTGACAGAAAAGTTGGTATCAGAGCCAATGGTTATAGGGAATTAGATTATTAGTAATGCTTTGACCTAGACTATAACCTTTCTAGGACCTTAACATAAGTTTTCTTGTGTTTAGTTTTAAAACAATATCGTCACTTATTCTTAGGTAACAACCACAATAAGAACACAAATTTAAATCCTGCTTTGAAAATTAATCATCTGTTCTAGGATGATTGATTGTAAGGTTTTGAACCCTCTAAGTTTTTGAAATCCCGTCAAAGTTTGGTCTAAATAATGTGAACACGTGCAAACTGGAAGGGTGGGTGCCTGTACCCTGAGCTTTCTGTCTAAGGCTAGAGTGTTCGTACAAATCCGCAATATCAGACCAGTCACTCTTACCTGGGAACTCTTGGGGTGAGTGTCCACTTATAGGCGAGCATGTCTTCGCGATACATTATTTTTGACCCATTTACTTTGATTAATCGCTGTGTGTCGTTTGTTGCTTCGTAGTAACAAACAAATGACCACCATCTTTGCTTTCATCAATTTTGTCTCATCTCATTCTTTTCGTCTAATCCTTTCACTTGTTTTCCTTCCTGTTTCCCCTTTTAGAATGCCTCCTCGACGCGAAAATCTGCTCCCAAATGCCGAAATGGCACATATTATGTCACAGCATATGGCTGCTGTACTCCCAGATATTATTGCTCAAGTGAATCAAGCCAACAATAACCAGAATGCTCCATGCAATTTCAAAAGCTTCAATTCAGCTAACCCACTCAAGTTTAGTGGTTCTGAAGGAGCAACTGGGCTCCTACAGTGGTTCGAGGGCATTGAGAGTACGTTTCGTCACGTTCAATGTCCTGAAAATTAGAAAGTCGAGTTTGCCTCCAGTGTATTTTAGAAGAGGGCTATTACGTGGTGGAACAGAGTTATGAGAGACCGTGGTGCTGAGGTTGCATTAGCACAGACTTGGGCTGAGCTTAGGGCTCTTATGATGAAGGAGTTTTGTCCTCGTCATGAATTGAGAGCTTTAGAAAGGGAATTCGATGACCTGAAGCAAGACAGTGGTGAACATCGAGCCTATACTGACCGTTATGAAGAATTGAGCATGTTGTGTCCTGCTATGGTTACTCCTGTGGATAAGGCGATCGAGAAATATATTTATGGTCTTCCTGACCTAGTTCAGGATATTGTTACTGGCAGTAACCCTACTACTATCAGACAAGCCATTGAACTGTCTGCCACCCTAACTGAATCCCACATCAGGAAGGGTAAGCTTTTTCGAAAAGGCGACCCAAGACCATCTGACAAGGCTGCTCAAGCTGAGCCAAAAGAAAAACAGGCTGAGGTATCCAAGAAGAAGAAGCGCAAAGCCTCTCAAAACTGCGCCATAACTGCTCAAGACAAACAGATTGCACCAAACCAGCCAGCACAACCTCGCAAAAGGCAAAACTATGTTGGTACCGCACCTTTGTGCAATAAATGCAACCGTCATCATCTAGAGCAAGAGCAATGTCACAAATGTACCCACTGTGGGCGGTTGGGACATTTGATCAATGTTTGCCGTTATGCAAATCAAGCTGTTGCAAACTCTGCTGTTGTTCAAGCACGGTTCCCACCGGGGTCATGTTATAACTGTGGTGACCTTACTCACTACAGAAACAATTGCCCAAGACTTGTTAACATACCTCCAGCTCGTGAACGGGCGTTTAACATCAATGAGGCAAACGTGAACAATGATGCAGCTGTGAACAATTAGTGTTTTGTTATTTTCTCTGGTTGTTATCTTTTGACATTTAAAGGCAAGTCAGTTGTTATATAAATAAAAAATTCGTCGTTTTTATTTTTGCAAAACTGATACGATTGTGCGAATGTTTGATACAACCTTATGATAACAACACAAAGACAAACTACTCGTGTGGTTCTGTCATTATTATGATCACTTGTAATCTCCCCAAGAACCTTAAACGCTCGTTTCTTTTAAACAAAGCCAAACCCCTATCGAAGATCCTTCTATCTCCATAGATAGATTCTTGAATATGATTAAAGTGCCAAATGAAATCCACGGATTGGATTCGTGGTGTGCTTTAATTATCCGTGCCCAAAGATAACAAATCAAAGATCAAGTTAACTAACTATGTGATTATGTGCTTATGTTTTCTCTTATATGTTTTGTGTTTGTATGTGATCCATCCAAATCCTCGTAGAATCTTCCATATCTCATATGAGGGATTCATAGTAGGATATCCAAAGGTACTATCTTAAATCCTTAATGGACTTTTACGTTGTAGTTAAGTCCCTTGGGTTATGAAGTACTATCCTAAAATTGGACCTCTTGAATGGTCTAGATAAACAGATTGATTTTGAAAATCTGGCTAGGAATATCATGTGGTGATCTAATTGAAAAGATCCCTTAAGTGGTCTATTTACGAAGATCGTACAATGGTCTAGTTAAAAAGATCATGTGTTGATCTAGTTAAAAAGATCGTTTGTTGATTTAGTTAAAAAGATCCTTTGGTGATCTAGTCAAGTCGCTTCATGTTTATTCAATTGATTTTTTCCCCTACGCATTATGAAATGAACTGTATGGACTGTGCAAGGAATTACATAATTATGAAGGCCTACATAATTATGGAATTCAGTGCACAGAAACCACAGGAAGTTTTGTCATGTGTTAAGACCTATAGTGACAAGAGTAATGATACGGGAAAAGTCTTGGACCTTGACCGATGTCATTTTCCTATGATAAGTCTTCATGGGAAACGTTCTCCCGCCCATAGTTTGAAACTCCACGTTTTGCTACTACAAGGACTTCACTTTGAGGGTTGACAACTTCGCTAAGAACCCTATCATGGCCCAGAGTTCTACTTAGGGTTCAAGGGATTCATTCGAAAGCGAAAACATCACAGTTGTCCTCACAAGTTTCTACTAAAATTAAATTTCGGGACGAAATTTCCTAAAGTAGGGGAGACTGTGACACCTGTGTCACTTCAACCATCAAAAAAATACCAAACCAATGAAATATTGTCTTTCATACTTGGGATTTGTAAAAATCTGTGTATCGTTTGCACATATCAATTCTTGTTCGATTTAAAGCTTTAAATCGCTTTCTGGAAGGTTATACGCGCACTGATGCGTAAGTATAACCAGTTTAATGCAATGAACACTCTGGAATAGTGAAATAGGCTTAACATACCTTAAATAACCTTTACATAACTTAGAAATAAGTTTTGAATGGTTTGGTATGCCGAAATCAAGTTTATTCGCTTACAGGGACTAAATTCGACAAACTACGAAACTATACGATTTGTATAGTAACGAACATTCCGAAACTTGATCATAAGTTAAACATACCCTAAATATCCTTTACATAGCTTAGAAATAGGCTTTGAGGGGTTTGGTGTGCTAAAATAAACTTTATGCTCATTCAGGGACTAAAAGCGTCAAAAAGTGCATAAGTTTGCATTTTCGCGCATATCTTACGTTCTGAATACATCCGAACATCCAAAAATTTATGTAAGCATTAAAATATTTTATTTTAGTGTTTGGCATGATAAAATTCCATTCGTCGCGTAATTTAGATCGTTTTTGCGTTCGTTACGACTTCCGTCGTAATTAACCGAACAATGCGACCGTACGACCAAACGAGCCGACCTCCGGCATATTTTTGAGCATGTTTCATATACACAATATTTAAGCATCATTTTAGGGCTTTAAAGTTGGCTTAACGGGCCTTAGAAGTGTCGGAAATGAGCTAAAACACTAACAGGGACTGAAACTGTAATTCTGCAAAGTTGTTGCTGATCTGTGACCCCCAGGCGGGCCGCGTAAGCCCTGCCTGTCCCCTTACGTGGGCCGTGTAAGCACATCAGATGTGCAGAATGTTGTTTCCAGCTGCTCCCAGCTCATTCCAGCCATATTTTCCACTTGCAAATGGTATTTTGAAGTCTATGGGCCTTACCAGGGACTCTAATGGTATTAGGAAACAATGGGCCCAAGTGGACGGACGAGATCGAAGCACGTTATTCGATAAACGATCCTAACGGCTCTAGATTTCCAATATATACCCACCCCCATTTCACTCCCAAAGCACAAATGATCTGATTTCTCCTCTCTAAGTTGAAGTTTATGCTTCATACTTGAGAGTAAATTGGATCATAGCTTGCGGGGACCTTTTGTAAGTATTCTTTCGTTCTTTTATCGCTTTTCGACTCTGAAAGTCAAATTGCGTTTGACTTTCTGCATTGACCAGTTTATGGTCAATGCGAAGTTCGTTTGAACTTCATAACGTGAGCGTAATCACGATGGTTATAGTCCCTAGTGACTATACCTACTGATTACCACGTTATCTAGGTGTAGTGACGAGTCGTAGTTTCGGCCAAAATGCGCATTCTTGCGTATTTTGTAACCAAACTACTTATAGGTATCAAAACCGTTTGTTTTGATACCAAACCTGTTTTCTAACTTAACTAAACATGTTTTAGCATGTTTAGCTCGTCACTTTAGGTTTAGTGCTTATGTAGAATCGTAAGTCAAGCGGTCTAAACAACCGCTTAGACTTTCGAACTAGACCCGTTTGGTCGATCATTAGGATCCGACCAAACATGTTTAGTGACCATAGTTGTATAGGGAATAACCTTCAGAGTTTATACCATATGGTCACTTCGTTTAAGTAGTTGTATGATAGGTAGTTTATATGCCTTCGGAAAATTACCAAAATACCCTTTTTATGCATAATTGATATTTAAGCATGTGTAACCCAAACTTTTTTTCACTTAACTGATTATGCAACATAATTAAACATGTTTAGGCATATGATACTTGTCATAGGGTCCGAAAGCGTTTTACGCGAACGACGCGTTAAATTAGCGTAAGCTACCTAAACGGGTCGTAATGGGTCATAAGCACTTAGGTTAGGTTTCATTTTAGTATGTAGGCCTTGTTAAACCATATAATATGAGATCCCTCACTCATTTGGTTTACGAGACCTCATCCTATCCGATCTTCCGATTTAGGTCCGGTTTATTTATGTAGTTATCAATATTAGGTGCCGTTTGATTCCGTGTTCCCTCTAGCTTGCTTGGTAGTTGTTCAAGACTCCTAAGCACCCTCAAGTGAGTACATAGTCCCCTCTTTTACTGTTTTCAAATGTTTTGGGGTGAAATATGTGTACCTATTTGTTATGTTCTTGTTTTCAAAAGTATAATTGATTATACATATTAGTACTTATCGTTTTACAAACAGAATGATTATTTATGGTCTAAACACTGATTTTTCAAAGATTATAAAATTAATTGTTGGAATAGTACTTATTTTTGTTCACTAGACCGGTTGGTAGTATGATATAGCGCTATAGGATTTGACACCCCATTCCTGTTGTCATGGAATGTCTGAAACCAATTTGTTTCTCCATCCAAATCGGGATTGCCTTTGTGGTATTTCTATAGTCTTAATAGTGTATTTTGATGCACTAGGTCTGAATGAATTCCTAAGTCACATTATTTTTGTATATTAAGTTATACTCCCAAAAGTATAGTTTGATGTGCTCTCATATGTTATATCGTACAAAACCAACATATATTTTGTTAAAAATCTAAGACATAGTTTAATATGTTATTTGTAATCTAAAGCATAGTTTAATATGTTATTTATAAATCCAAAGTATACTTTTGATATACTACTGAAAATTTATTTACTTTAACAACTAAAGTATATTTACTATACTATTTACATAACGACTGGTTTTTGGTTAGTGTTTAGATAACGGGACGAGGGTAATGTGACGAAAACATTGTAGATACGCCGCTGGTACTTCTTATATATAAGTGTTTTCATCGCATTACATACCGTGGCGTTATTTAGTACACTTGGGTTAACGGTTTTGGAACTGAAATATATTTTAATATATTGCTTATTCGACTTTCTTAAAACCAAAGTATATTTTTATATATACTATGAATCTTTTTATAAAAATATTGTTTTTCAAACAATATATTTTTATACAAACTTATTCTACTTACTTATTTAATTTCCTATGTATTATTATTTTATATCATCTGATTTCTTATGAATGATTTATAAAAGAAAACCTTTTTTTTCAAGGATCATGACTACTTTTCTTAAAACATTTTTCTTTAAACTCATAAGTCATGAATCCTAAAATCAATAAAACCTATGTATCTCACAGGCATTTTTATGCTGACGTACCTATTTTTACACATGTTTCAGGTGTTGCTTTGTGATGATTGTTGATACATGCTACACTTAGGATGGACTCGTGCCTTAGCGACTTAAAAATTTGAAAGATAATAGTTGTACTTATTTGATTGTATTAAAACAATGAGTTCAATAAAATGAAATTATTTATTCCATGGTTGTGAAACAATGATTCTGTTACAACATTCCCCGACGCTTCCGCCACGTCTTGTTGTTTTACGTGGTCGGGGTGTGACATCCTGGTTCACTACAATCGCTGCTCTGATACCAATCTGTCACACCCCTTTCTTAGGCGGAAGCACAATGTGTGATCATTAAAGGTTCTCATTGCATACGAAAGGTAAACATACTACATGCTCGTAAAAATAAATTCAAATTCTGAACATTACATAACTGAAATCGAAGTTTAAGTGTTTACATTACGAGACAACATATTGTCTGAAAGTTTACAACTTTATTTAAGGATAAAACATAAGCAACATCCATGAGCAAGAGTATGACCGCTCGCACATCCACTTTACTTACCTGAAATACATGTGAGTTTTTGGAAAAACGTCAACATAATGTTGGTGTGAATTCATGCAATTTTTGTATTTCACGCTAGTATACTTTGTATGAAAACGTGATATGTGTCTTGTAAAAATAAAGTATTCTTGTGTAAATAAAGTATTCTTGTATAAATAAAGTATTCTTGTGGTATGAACCAAATAAAGTATTCTTGTGTACGAACCTTGTACAAATAAAGTATTTTTGTGTAAATAAAGTATTCTTGTGGTATGAACCAAATAAAGTATTCTTGTGTACGAACCTCGTACAAATAAAGTATTCTTGTGTAAATAAAGTATTCTTGTATAAATAAAGTATTCTTGTGTTATGAACCAAATAAAGTATTCTTGTGTACGAACCTCGTACAAATAAAGTATTCTTGTGGTATGAACCATAAAGTACTCTTGTATGTATCAGGGTTATTAATGGGTTGCAAGGCCATTAACATGTGATACGACATAGGAAGTCACCAAACCATAGGCATTTTTCCTCAAAACGCATCATACTTGGTACTAGTTATCACCAAGAGTGCTTCTTGTTTTTGTATCCATTATACCATTTATAAACATTGTAATATTTGTAACATGTATTTCACCCCCGAAGTTATAAAACTGAAAACAGTTAAAAGAAAAGGGGGAGCATGAACTCACAACTTTGCATTCCTGCGTCGTAAACTTCACCGGATTTGCTTATTTAGCGTCGTGACCTAAACGTGTTTTATTAACGTTAGTCACTAGACTTGTATCGCACAAGTACAAGTCACTATCTTTTGTACATGTTTTCTTGTGTTAAAAATAATTTATATTTTTAACTATGTATCTTACTTATTTTATTTTCTCAAAAATAAATATAAGTATCTTGTATTTTTCACCCGAATTATGTATTTTGTCCAAAACTTCATTTCATGTTCATAACTTGTCCAAGTTATTTACTCTATCCAGTAATATATTTTCATAAATATATTCTCTTGTATTTGTCTAAGTATGTTGTATTTTGTATCTTCACTCCTTAAGAGTATTTAGTGTATTTTCAAGTCCTAATACACTATCACGTATAATACATACTACATACACTTAGCACAAAATTTGGTGAACAATAAATATATATATTTTTCTCAAAAATATACATACTTAATATCAATTTTAATCTTGAAGAAATCATCATTTCTTACCACAAAAATTAGGGAAACTTTGGTAAATGTTTTTGGATACATTTTTAGGGAATAAGTTTCTCAAAGACTTATATTTTTCTAAGAGTCAAAACTTATAGAAATTTTGACAGAGTTTCCCCTAAAAATGGAGGTTTCCCATGTTTTCAAAACATGTGTTTATTTTCTTTTAAATCATCATCAAACATCAACAACTTATTCTACACTTATCAAGTGCCAAAATCAAGTAATTCACACTACATCATGAACTTGAAGTTTTGTAAAAACTTGTAGTAACTTACCATGTTATTTAGTAGGTTTAGTTACTCTTAAAAACATGGTTGTTTGCACATATATACAAGAGAATATATTTATGTAAATCTCATTCTTGGAGAATTTAGTCATTTACAACTTGTAGGATGATTTTTCTAAAAATACTTCTCTTGTATTTTTCTTGTTACAAACATGTTTCTATTCTTGTTTAAACACTAAAAATATTATTAGCTTACTTAGAAACCATGACTTTGTAAGTCTTGTAAATAATCTTGGTTTCTTGAGAAAATTATTTTTGTAATCACCCATTTACAAGAATTGTATTTTGTTTAAACCATCTTTACATAAGAAAACCCATTTCATTATTCAAGTTCATGAAGACATAAAGTATGAAGATCTTGGTCTTTCACAAGATCACCACTTTAACTCACTAGATCATGTGTTTAATCACAATCTAGTAGGCTCCATATGATGTCTAACATCACCAACACTAATAGTAAATCAACAAGAAGCAAATCAACATATTCAACATATATTCTTATGTATTTAAGCTTATGTGAAAGATTCATGTTCATTTTCTTTAGTGTTCTTGTAATTTTCACCATAATATATCTTTTAACCAATCAATATATGAAGTAATAAGAGATTATGAGGGCTCACCACTAGCAACAAGGCTAGGGAAGATTACTAGAACTTGAAGATGACAAAAGTGTTGGATAAAAGCAAGTGAAGAAGGTCCTTCAAGATCCAAGACCACCAAGCTTCACTATAGACCTTCTTACACCTTGTATGCACTTGAGTTTGTATGAAAATGAGATGATGTTGGTGGTGAAGGGGGTGGTTGGTTTCGGCCGAAAGTTTAGAGGGGAGAAGGGAGTGTTGTGGTGTGTTGAAGTGATGAAGGAGAATGGTTATATTTGTAGTTCATACAAAATCTAGATCAAATTTCTTCAAGATCACACCATATCTCACAATATCTAAATAATATCACAATGAATCTAAGGAGATCTAAGAAAGATCATATGATATCTTGGCAATATTTGGTGGGGCCACCCTATTTGCTACCGTGAATGATATGGGGGGGGGGGCAAAGTGTAACTTCCAACCTCTAATTTTAATAACAAGTTAGTTTACAAGTGTAGTTATTTTTAGGGACTTGTGTGTTATTATGTTATAAGAGTTGTTATGGTGTTCGGGGACCATAACTAGTTCTGAAACATTAAAAAAATGCTTCTAGTAATATTTTGATGTTCCGGGTAATGTCCGGTTGTTCGGTTAAATACCGGTTCGTTAAAGTGCTAAATTGCACCGTTTAGTGTCCTTTTGTAACCCTTTTAATTCCCAACACTTAGGAGGGTATTCTGGATAATAAAACATGAATTCTGCATAATATTTATATGTTAAAAAGCTGATTGTAGCTGAATTCTGTAAAATTCTGCACTTAAAGTGCGTTTCGGGTGCTTTTTAGTGCGTATTTTAGCTTCCGGAAAGTCTATATGATATCCCTTGTATGTACTCTTGGGTTTTAATGTATTCTTGTCGTTGGACCTACACCTAGGCTCCAACTCTATTGTCTAACTGCTTTCTGCAGATTTGTTGACACAATGTGTCTTACCGGTGAGTTTACTAGTATTTCTGACGCAACGCTATCATAAAGTAATTCTTGTAGTATAAAACGTGCATGAATTCACTCGTATAATATGTAATCAGGCAATGTTGACATTTAAGCACATAATTGCAGTCATTAAATAATAATTAAAGTGTATGGAAATTACCGGTTTGGTGCCAGTTGTCACATGTAACTTCTTTTTCTGGTTCAACTCTCTCTCATAAGTGAGGAGTCGACCATGAAGTTGGGTCAGACTTAACTCTTTGAATCCAATGAAATTTCTAGTCAAAAAAGCAATTGTGTCCCATTTGTCAGGTAGTGATCTTAGAAACCTACTATGTAGAGTTGATTTAGAAAATTCAACATTAACAAGTTTAAGTTCACTAATGAGACAACTAAAACGTTCAAATTGTAGTGTTAGAGATTCTCCTTTCACATGGCAAAACGGTTCATACTGATGATTCAAAACCTCCGTGTTATTTTCTATCACCTCTTCTGTTCCACCGAACTGCTCTTTGAGAGCATCCCACAGCTCTTTGGCACTGTTACAATGTAACAGTCTAGCATAAATGTCATTTGGAAGAGCTGAGGCTACTATGCTAAAAGCCTTTGCATCTAATTCAATTTTCTGAAAAATCTTGTTCTGAATAATTTTCAAGGCTTTTAGGCACAAAGCCTTTGGGATCTTCAGTACTAGGCACCATTGGAACGTGTGGTCCAAAGTTGACTGACTTCCAGCATCCGGTGTTTTGCTGAGCTAATACATGGCCCATCCTACGTTGCCAGATATTGTACTCAGATCTGACAAGCATAGGTGGCTTAAATAGTGTTCCAGTGTTGTGAGGGTCGTGTGATTGTGATGTCATCTTGGTTGATTTTACAAAAGTTTTCATAATAATCAACTTTGTACGTGATTACCTTTTACTCTGTTTTTTCAACTGATAAGAACAATTTTGAGTATCAATAAATTTGAGCTGAACGTTTATTTCAAATTGATTGTTAGATCGAATTTGACTGTCCTATGCTCTGATACCAATTGTTAGGATCTGAGTTTCTTTAGATGGTGTTGTTTAATAGAAATGGAATATGAAACAGAGATTAATGTGCAGTGGAAATGGAAATAAACTTTAACACACAATCAAAGAAGAATAGTTTTAAGCAAACATGATTTCCATTAGTCAAAAGATTGTATCTATTATAAAATTCAACAATGCATGCATGCAACTAAACTCCCCCTCAGCCTGAGCTCACTGATTTGTTCGTACAAGATGACTTGGTGAAAAAGAGCTAATAGAACAGTACAGGTACTATTCTATTTATAGTACAAACTAAACCACTGAGCATCTTTGCTGACGTCACCTAGAGAGTGACATCTAACAACCTAACAAACTCTAAACACTGATAATACAAAACACTGATTACAACAAACAACTGAATACATAAACACTGCTGCAACTTTCCACTGTATTTGCCAAAGCACTGATGTTGAGGATCAGTGCTTTCTTCAAAGGATGATCAGACCTTGAATAGTAGTGCTTTAGTCTTCATCAGTACTTGAGAGACATCAGTAGTTAGGGCTTCAGTCTTTATACTTCATCAGGTTTTTGACTATCAGTTGTTGTGAAGATCAGCACTTAGAGTTCATAAGTTGATAGATAACCACTATCATGGGGAGAATCTAGAACAAGCTCTACTTATGATGATCAACTGTTGAGAACCAGTTTTGGCTTTCCTCATCATCTGTTCTTCTAGGCTTGAATGCATGGGCCAACAACCATTCTTCCTATTCACAATAAACATGCCTTTTTCATCATTATAAACCCAGCTGTGGATACCAGACCTGTTTCCATGCTTAGCCTATTCAGTAGTGACCATATATCTACCTGGTTTGCCACCAAACTAAAGATTCCTCTCAGCACCCACGTTTCGCATAACTACCATCTTTTTCCTTGGTCTCTGATTCGCTGTACGAGGAGGATTTGCAATGTAACGATCTATAACCTCCTCGTATTCTCTCCGTTCTTTCTCTCTCTCCTCAGCAGTAGCTTCCTTAGTAGGATCAGTAAACTCCTTTGGAAATTTTCCTTCAAGTTTCTGCTTCATATCCATCACAACAGCACTGAGAGCTTCCAGATTCGTTTCCAGTTCATTTATCTTATGATTCTTAACTACAAGCTCTTCCATCAAACTGGCAATCTCAGCGTCTTTAAAAATCTTATCTTCTTCAAGAATGGTAATTCTGCGCATCAGAATGGTAGTTTCATTCTCCTGAAACAGATCATCACTATCAGAGCTATCAGCAGCTTCATGAGTTTCTTCTTGAGTTGATTTAGTTGCAGCTTCAACTTCTCTTGAAGAAGCTTATAACAACTCAGCTGCTCAAATCACATCCGCATCAGAAGGACCACTGCTAGATCCTTCACCAGGCCTTGGAGCTGGCATATACATCGCAGCTCTTTCATTCTAAATGAAATCAATGATTCTAGGGTTAAGCTCTGAAGGCGTATACTGAATTGGTGGTCGTGTAGTAGTAACAGGCATGGTTAATTCTGTTGTTGTTCTTACTTCAGCATTATCCTCACTGCTGATCCTAGGATCTCTTCTACTTCATTTCCTAGGAGGAAGATCAGCAGTAGGATCTTCTTGAGCATCTTTAGCATCAGCATTAGCAGTAGCAGTAGCAACCAGTTCAGCATTGTAACAACCCAACTTTTTGAAGTCAAAGTACAAGTCAAAGTCAAAGTCAAAGGAAGAAAAGATTGTTAATTGCGATCTGTCACTCCTGGCTTAATTATTGATTGTACTTTTTGACTTGTAATCGAATTCTAGTATTTGTTTGCTTTAGCTGTATTATGTGGAGTATCTATGACAAATCGAGGTTTAATCGCAGTTAATCGCTAATCGCATCGCTATCGCATTCGCAACTTGGATTATGTGTCCTGGATATTGTTTTACGTGTGTTTGTGTTATTATGTGTTACTTGTGCATGTTATGTTTATGTTGAGGTGATTAATCGAAATCGCAATTCTATCACAACTCAATCAAATCGCAAATGACAAAACGCAAGTTATTTATAGTGATTGTATGTTAGATATGGTAGCTAGGTTATTGTGTAACTAATGGGTAATACTATCGCATCGCTCACTCGAAACGCATCGCACCGCTCACCACGCAAAACGAAACATCGAAACGCAACTCGTCGGAGCCAATCGATCGAATGGTCATTCGAACAGATGAACATCTGATCGGATGGCCATCCGATTGAGGTGCCATCCGATTTGTCACCTGTGCTCCTCTTTCCTATTTTGGAAACCTATAAATACCCCCCTGTCACATCACCAAAGTGATGTGACAGCTCCCTCATTCGACCAGCGTGCTCCAGCCCATTTTTCCTTCGATTTCTCATGATTCTTGTAAGTTTCTTCCTCAAACCTTGTACTTCTATGATCTAAACGCACTTCTTCATCATTTTCACCTTTGAATCCTCACTTTTAACTGTGAAATCAGCAGATTTGAGGTGTTCTAGGATGATGTCATCATGGGGTTCTTATGAACTTCAAGTTTTGGCCTTATTCCACCAAGAACAACTCAGATCTACATGATTTCCACATGTTTTAACACTATTTTCGCATAGATCTAAACCTTTTCATAAGAAGAATGATTGAAATATGGTTTTGTGACTTTCTTTCAACTCTTTTACACTCAATGCACTCAAAACCAATAGAATCGGAGCTCGTTCAGGCCTTCCACTCTTCGCTAGTGATGTGTCCGGTTGAGACCTGATTCTTATCAACGAGACAACCGATTTTGGTTGAGCATGAGCATCCGTCACAAACAGTTAACTGGTCGGATTGGGGTGATTTCCGTTCGATCGGACAACCTGGCTCTGATGGGGTTCCTGTTGTTCAATACGTAGTTATACCGTCTCGATCAAACCACAAAACTTTCAAAACTTAACAAGTTTCAAAAAGATCAAATTGTGGGACGGATTGTCGTCCGATCGGATTGCCATACGATCGAACGACAATCCGATCAGATTGAACTTGGTTTCCACACTTAACATTTTTCATAATTATCAAAAATCATCAGTTCTAACGGATTGCCATCCGATCGGAAGACCATTCGATCAAAAGACCATCCTGTTGTGAACTTGTTCTCACTAGAAATGTCTCGCCGATCGGATCGCCATCCGATCGAACGACCGTTCGATCGAATGAACTGAAAGGTAGAGATACTTCTCTGATTTTGAAATGCTACAACGAAAACTTCAAAGTCACATCATACACAAACACATCCATCCCAAACGAATGTCAATCCGACCGAATGGCCATCCTAACGGATAACCATCCGAACGGATTGACATCTGATCGAATGACCATCAGTTCGGATTGCCATCCGATCGGATGACCATTCGTCACTTTGTTCACTCGTCACCGTTTAACGCGCCCTTCATTCGCTTATGCTATCGTTAACTGTTCAGGCTAATCCCTCAGCGCTCCCTTCAATCCAAGAGAGTGTTTATTTACTAAACACGATCTGTGAGTATACTTGATCCCTTTTTGCTTTACGCACTTTTTGGGTGTTACATACGTTACTTATTCTAAATCACATCGATCACACAATGCAAACACTTTTATACGCTGTCGTTACCACATGTTATACGTGTTACTCGATGAATGCTTGTATGTTATGTTTACACAGTGATTGTTGCCTGACGCCTTAGCAACGATAGTACTATAGTTTGGACTCAGCACCTATCGTGGACAGGGGCTGTGATGCGTGTGAGTGTTAATATAGTTTTTAATGTATATTTTAACCCTTTTTAACACTTTAGTCAAGTTTTAAATTTATAAAACACGATATTTACTAACACTAAACATACATATGGGCAAGTGCACCCATCGTGAGCGTAGTATAGTGTTGGTAAGATACCGAGGTCGTCCAAGGACACAAGAGCTTTTAGTACCGGTTTATCCTCAACGTCTAATCAAATCAAAATTTAGAAAAAGAGTTTTTAAACAAGAAAATAAAACTAACTAAAAATGCTGAAAATAAAAATAAAAACAGATAGACAAGATGAATCACTTGGATCCGACTCGCCTTTAGTGTAACCTTTGATTATTTCCGCACTTTTGCACTTTTTAAGAGATTATCTTAGTTATAGTAGTAGGCCCCTCTTTTGAAGGTGACGTTACCCTCAACCCAGTGGTTTGAGTCAACAAGGATACAAGCCTAAAGGGTTGGATTATTGAACGATAATTAATTAAGTTATTAATGCGTAATGTGGTAGGCCCCTCTTTTCAAGGTGACGTTACCCTCGGCTAAGTAGTTTGAGTCAACAGGGATACAATCCTAAGTAGCCGGGTTAATGTATTAATAGTAGTTTACATATGAGGGGATCAAGGAGTTCGGACCCTCGCCATCCAATACCAGTGGGTATTGAAGGAGGTCCTACTAAACTTGACCCAGGTCCTTGCAGGATCTATACACTGAACAAGGCAAGACGCTTACCAAACCATTCCCTTAACCCCCGACCAGGTAGCCAACATATCTCCATATAGACCGTGGATATATGAATGGTGTAAATCTTTTATTTTATATAGACAGTAAAATAACGCCAAGACACCACGGACAAATGATAAGGAAGTTTCACCTTCAACATAAGAAACTATTTATTAAAGTCATTAATACATAACCAAATAAAAAGTGCGAAAAGATTAAAAATAAAAAGTATTACACTAAATGCTTGTCTTCACCAAGTGATGTAAGAGACTTAGACAAACATGGCCTTTGATTGTCAAGAACTCTTACTATCAATCTTGGATCCCGAGACTACTACACACACTCTATGATGGACGATGGATGATGGTGGTGGATGTGGGCTGTGATGGTGGTGGTGGGTGGGTGAAGTGTGAGAGAGGTGGTTTGCCAAGGGATGATTTGCAAGTGAGCCAAGCACCCCTACTTATAGCCTGCACAGAAGCCGGACACGGCCCCATGTCCATTGGGCACGGCCCCGTGTCCACCCATCTTCTCTTTCTTCATTCATTGCAGTTTGTCTGCATTAGTTGACCACGCCCCTGTGTCCGCTGGGCACGGCCCTGTGTGCAGAAGCGTATCTGTACTATCAAGATTTGCCTAGATTCTGCGAATCTTAGCATTGACCACAGCCCCGTGCCCGCTGGCCACACCCTCGTGTTGGGAAATAGAAGCTTCTACAACTTTGTCTTTTCTGCAGACACTTGGGCACGCCCCCTGTTCAATGAGCACGGGGCGTGTTCAGCCTTCTGATGTCTTGTTTTTGCTTGGGAAGATGCTGTTGAGGGGTCGGGCATGCCACGTTTATTCCTTTTCTTGTATTATTGTTAGATTTAGCTGCATTTTTACTTCTTTTGTTCATTTAAGCTCATTTAACCCTGAAAATACAAAAGGAAGACAAAAGCACACTTTTTCCAACATTAGTACTAAAAAAGGGTTAGTTTTATGTCTCATTTGATGTAATTTATATGTTGCATTTTACACACATCAAATACCCCCACACTTGAATCTTTGCTTGTCCTCAAGCAAAACTCTTTACTTTGTGGCTTACACACCCAAATGGAATGGGTAGAAGATAAGGTTTTGGGCTTGTCTTGAGTGTCGGGATTCCAAGAACTTTATTAGGTTTTATTTTTATGTTATTTACAATCCTATTCGTTATGGTTTATTTAGAACATTACATACGAGAAATTACTTATTTGGGCATAATTTGCCTCTTTAAAATTCCATTTATATACAAGTTCACATACCTCATGGGGGATCACTCAACACTCGGCCGAAGATGTATTTTTGTGAAACACTCGAGAGCGGCATGGAACTTACTTCTACCATATGCTTGCCAAGCAATCAATCCTCCTCCTTTTTAACTATAAACCTTTGTAAATATCAAGAGGACTTTGGGGAAGGGTAAGGCTTGGGTTAAAGGTAAGTGGTTTTGGGTTAGTGGTTAGTAGAAAAGGGCGAAAAGGCGTAGAAAGCGTCGTTTTCGTAAGACTTTTTATTTTTATGACTTTTTTATTCTAATGAAGCAATTCTTCAAACAAAGTTCTTTTTGATGAACTTCTTTGTTTATTTCTTGACTTCATCATCATTTTTTTTATAAGGAATGTCACATGAAAACCGAGCTTTGTACTAAAATAAAGGGTTTAAAATAAAAAGGGTCTTTGGTGGGTAAAGGGTGTGTGTTTTGGGTTTAGAAATGAAAAGGTTTAGGCTCAAAGGGGTTAACTAGGGGGATTTTGGGTAGGTGGTAAAGAAAAAGAAAAATAATGGTGTTGAAAGAAAAAGGGTTAGTCCTAATGCCTCCGTCATTTACTTACTTGGGTTTAAGTTGGTAAGGACCGGGAATGTATCGTCTTGGCAAATTCTAGAGTCGTAAGAAACCAAGCAGCTATTCACACAAGAAACGAAAAATGAGAATTTAGTTTAAAGGTGTGTATTTGTATGCTCAATAAAGGCTCAAAACTCACTTTTTATGGGAATGGGGTTTTATGTGATCAAGCATATATAATCAAATTTTAACTAGATTTGTCATGCCGTTTCATAATTTTCTTATGTTGGTTCTTTTTATCACGACGCTATCGGTTGTAAATTTGTAAAAATATAACCTTTTTAGAACTTGTTATTCCCAAATTAAACCAAGACAAGTAAAAAAATGAAAAGTTTTTTGAAAAAGTTTGGGGTGTTTAGCGGTTCCAATAGAGTTTTGTGTAAGGCTTGTAATTGGGATTTGCAAAATTCAAGGTTTAGCATTCCCTCCCATACTTCAATTACACATTTTCCTCAATGTGTCCCAAAAATATGTTTTTACGTTGATTGAATGTGTAAAAAGTGTGTTTAAACATAATTTTTCTGTTACTGTGCGTCTGGACACGGGCAGCGGTGTCCGGTCACGGCCCCGTGTTCAGATTGCCAGTAACAGAATTCAACAAAAAGAAGCAGAAGGCTGGACACGGGGGCGTGTTCAGCGAACACTCCCCTTGTCCAGTTACCTGAATTGGGCATTTTTCTGCAGATCTTTCAGCACTGGGCCGTGTTGGCTGGGCACGGCCCGTGCTGAACTTGCTGTAATGAAGAAAAATTGTCGAGAGGCTCTGTTTTTGTGCATGGGGTGTTGGTTCAAGTTTCCCTTGGTATCCTTCACCATCCCGAGTGTGTTTTATTCCTGAAAATTAAAACTAAACTAGAAAGCATAAAAATTAATCTAAACTAAACTAATGATAGTTCCGCGGAATGCCTCCGTGGTGCGCCACGTTTATAAGGGTCCTTGGCTAGACCCAAAGCCAGTCATATGTTACCCAAGTGGGATGTTTTGCATCCCATGTTGCACCGTCGGAGAGCATCATCCAAACTTGAGTCTATGACTTTCATGTAATTGACCGGGTCATCGTCTTCTACTCTCTTACCAACTCCGAACTTCATTTCCTTGTCCCCAACCCTCAATGTTAGTGTCTCGCCATTCATGTCTACCACCGCGTGGGCCGTAGCTAGGAATGACCTCCCTAAGATGAGTGGTACTTCGGTATCTTCCTCCATATCTAGTATGACAAATTCGGCTGGGAAGACAATGTCTCTGACTTTAACTAGTAGATTTTCAGCGACACCTTGTGGGTATTTAACTGACCTATCGGCGAGTTGTATGCTCATTTTCATAGGGCTTGTTTTCCCTAGGCCGAGTCGGTCGAACATTGATGCGGGCATGAGGTTAATACTAGCCCCGAGGTCGGCTAGTGCGTTGCGAATGGATGATTCCCCAATTGAACAAGGGATCGTGAAGCTTCCGGGATCGATCTTCTTTTGCGGGAGTTTGTTGAGTAGCAAGGCGGAACATTCTTCGCTTAAATTAACTAATTGCAATGATTCAATTTTCCTTTTGTGAGTGAGGAAGTCCCTCATAAATTTTGAATATTTAGGCATTTGGGTTAGGACTTCAACAAATGGAATATTAACATGCAATTGTTTTAGTAAATTTACGAACTTTGAGAATCGCTCATCGGTCTTTTGTCGAATTAACCGACCGGGGTATGGTACCGGAGGATTCTTGGTGGGCTCTTGATTTGGTGGAGGAGCCGTCCCTTGTTGGGGTGTCGATGGAGTTGTGGTTTGGCTAGATCGGCTCTTTTCAGTTGGAGGTAACGGAGCCTCCTCGGGACCCACGGTACGCTTTCTCAATGTGATGAGATGCACTTGCGCCTTTGGGTTGGTTTCGGTATTGCTTGGTAACGCGCCTTGTGGTCTCTCGGAGAAATTTTGAGCTAGTTGATTTATTTGTTTTTCAATGTTTTGAATACTAGCTTGTTGATTTCTAAAGTTCGATTCCAATTGTTGAAATCGATCCGAGTTTTTCTTTTCGATGTCGGAGATGAGGCGAGATACGGTATCTTCAAGCCTCTCTCGTCCCCCTTGTTGTTGTTGAGAGAAATTTTGTGACTCGTTTCTTGGTTGTTGAAAGTTTGTTCGTTGGTTTAGATTTTGTTGGTTACTACTATTGCCGGGTTCTCTCTACCCAAGGTTAGGGTGGTTACGCCATCCTTGGTTGTAGGTACCCGTTGGAGGACCCGACGGCCTAGGTCTATTATCAATGTAGTTTACCGATTCTGTTTGATTATCCATTTCTTTCATACAACTCCAATTTTCATGTGGCCCACCACACCCTTCGCAAGCCATAACCGAGGCCGTTTTAGCCATTTCTAACTTTTTGATTTTTAAAGAGAGGGCCTCGATTTGGGCTTGCAAGGAGGTGCTCTCATCAACCTTATGGGTGCCCGGGGCAATAGATTTTGTGCCTCGGGGAGTGTGCCACTGAAAATTGGTTTGAGCAATTTCCTCAATTTGATTATAAATTTCATTTGGGCGACGATTACCTAAAAGTCCCCCGGAGCTAGAGTCGAGTGTTTGTCTTGTGTGTGGCAACAACCCATTATAGAAAGTGGATACTTGTTGCCATACTGCAAGACCATGATGAGGACACTTTCTTAGTAGCTCCTTGAACCTTTCCCAAGTTTCATATAAGGATTCCCCGTCCTCTTGTGAATATGTGTTAATTTCAGTCATTAATTTAGCTGTTTTAGCAGGAGGGAAATACTTATATAAAAATTTTGGGCTAGTTCATCCCAGGTGTTTACCGAGCCAACTGGGAGGGTATTAAGCCAAGCCTTAGCTCGCTCTTTTAGTGAAAAGGGAAACATTCGAAGGCGGATGGCATCATTTGATGCTCCATTGATCCGAAAAGTATCGCATATTTCCAAGAAGTTAGTGATATGTAAATGGGGATCTTCGTCCGCAAGCCCATGGAAGGTTGCGGAGTTTTGGAGCATTTGTATCAGATGCAGCCTAAGTTCGAAGTTGTTGGCCTCGACATTTGGTGCATTGATAGCGGCGCCGAGATTACCTACGGTGGGTCGTAGGTAATCCATGAGGGTACGTTGATCCGCCATTGGAAGTGGGTCCCCCGAAACTTTCTCTTGGTTTTTAGCTTTAAGTCTTTTTCTTAGAAAGCGTTCGGGTTCGTCTAGAGGTTCATTTATGTCTCTACTAGAACTGGAGCTCATACACTGCGTAGAAAATTCAGATGTGGCGCCTGGGTTCCCAGTCCTGCAATAAAAACAAAAAAGAACGTTGGTAAGAAGTGTCACCACGGCCCCGTGTTCAGATGAACACGGCCCCGTGTTCAGATGAACACGGCCCGTGGTCGGAGATACAATAATTGTTTTCCGGATCCCTGTTACTGGGGAGCTCGACACGGCCCCGTGCGGAGCTCTGCAGAAACTGAAAATTTACAAAAAAAACCCAAAAAAATTAGAAAAATAAGAAAAACGATTAGGCCGTTGACTCCTAACTTTCTTAAAATCCTTGTGTCCCCAGCAGCAGCGCCAAAAACTTGATGCGTGTGAGTGTTATATAGTTTTTAATGCATATTTTAAGCCCTTTTTAACACTTTAGTCAAGTTTTAAATTTATAAAACACGATATTTACTAACACTAAACACACATATGGGCAAGTGCACCCATCGTGAGCGTAGTATAGTGTTGGTAAGATACCGAGGTCGTCCAAGGACACAAGAGCTTTTAGTACCGGTTTATCCTTAGCGTCTAATCAAATCAAAATTTAGAAAAAGTGTTTTTAAACAAGAAAATAAAGCTAACTAAAAATGCTGAAAATAAAAATAAAAATAAAAACAGATAGACAAGATGAATCACTTGGATCCGACTCGCATTTAGTGTAACCTTTGATTATTTCCGCACTTTTGCACTTTTTAAGAGATTATCTTAGTTATAGTAGTAGGCCCCTCTTTTGAAGGTGACGTTACCCTCAACCCAGTAGTTTGAGTCAACAAGGATACAAGCCTAAAGGGTTGGATTATTGAACGATAATTAATTAAGTTATTAATGCGTAATGTGGTAGGCCCCTCTTTTGAAGGTGACGTTACCCTCGGCTAAGTATTTTGAGTCAGCAGGGATACAATCCTAGGTAGCCGGGTTAATGTATTAATAGTAGTTTACATATGAGGGGATCAAGGAGTTCGGACCCCCGCCATCCAATACCAGTGGGTATTGAAGGAGGTCCTACTAAACTTGACCCAGGTCCTTGCAGGATCTATACAGTGAACAAGGCATGACGCTTACCAAACCATTCCCTTAACCCCCGACCAGGTAGCCAACATATCTCCATATAGACCGTGAAGATATGAATGGTGTAAATCTTTTATTTTATATAAACAGTAAAATAACGCCAAGACACCACGGACAAATGATACGGAAGTTTCACCTTCAACATAAGAAACTAGTTATTAAAGTCATTAATACATAACCAAATAAAAAGTGCGAAAAGATTAAAAATAAAAAGTATTACACTAAATGCTTGTCTTCACCAAGTGATGTAAGAGACTTAGGCAAACATGGCCTTTAATTGTCAAGAACTCTTACTATCAATCTTGGATCCCGAGACTACTACACACACTCTATGATGGATGATGGTGGTGGATGTGGGTTGTGATGGTGCTGGTGGGTGGGTGAAGTGTGAGAGAGGTGGTTTGCCAAGGGATGATTTGCAAGTGAGCCAAGCACCCCTATTTATAGCCTGCACAAAATCCCGAACACGGCCCCGTGTCCACCCATCTTCTCTTTCTTCATTAATTACAGTTTGTCTGCATTAGTTGACCACGCCCCCGTGTCCGCTGGGCACGGCCCCATGTGTAGAAGTGTATCTGTACTATCAAGATTTGCCTAGATTCTACGGATATTAGCATTGACCACGGCCCCGTGTCCGCTGGCCACGCCCCCATGTTGGGAAATAGAAGCTTCTACAGCTTTGTCTTTTCTGCAGACACTTGGGCACGCCCCCGTTGTCACACCCCGACCGCGTAAAACAACAAACCGCGGCGGAAACGTCGGGGAGTCGTGTGGCAGAATTATTGTTTCAAAACACATGATAATTAAAGTTAAGTTTTACAAGTTTAAATTATTACATTGTCTTAGTTCAAACAAAACACATAACATAAAAGACGATAACTTTCTTGATTTTAGATTGCTAAGGCCCAAGTCGCCCTAAGTGTAGCTCGCAGACATCAAACATTCGCTCCTGAAACATATGTGAAAGTAAATACGTCAGCATAAAAATGCCTGTGAGTAACATAGGTTTAGAGCATAAAAATGCATGTGAGTAACATAGGTTTAGTGTTGAAGATTCATGACTTTGAATGTTAAAAGAAATGTTTAATGAAAAGTAGTCATGAACCTTATAAAATATTTTCTTTTATAAAATCATATGAAAATCAAATGATATAAAAGAATGATGTATGGTTAAGTAAATAACCAAATGAAAATGATATGTATAAAATATGTCATGTCTTGTCTTTGTTGAAGTGGTTTAGATAACGCCACGATATGCAATATAATAAAAGCACTTATATATAGGAAGTACCAGCGGCGTATCCACCATGCTTTTATCATTTTTTACACGTCTCGTAATTTAAATCACTTAATTTATAACCATGAAAAAATGTCTAGTTTAAATGTCAATGTCATGTGTAACCAATGTCCAATGTCAAATGTCCAGTATAAACCATGTCTTGTATGGCGAATAAATAGTATTTACTCAAGTCAAATGCATAATGTCATGTATAAACAAATGTCTTATGTAATCAAGTGTCATGTACAAAACAAAGTCTTTGAATAAACAAAAGTTTAAAACGAAAGTTATGTTTTGAAAACCATTGCTTTTATCGATATGAACATTTATGTGGTTTGTCTATCGCATACACTCAAGCCTTGAGACTGTCGGATAAACCCTTATCAGGATCAAGGTTTATCAAAATAAATTATTCGGATTCTGTCATTCCCCTTCCGAAATTCCTAGAAAGCGGGAACGGGATTTGTCAAGTCCTATAGCGCTTTTACATACTACCGAGCGGCGTGATCAATGTTAATGAATGTACTACTCCGATAAACATACCAAATGTCTTTTTCAATGTAAGCATGTCATGAAAATGTCTTTGTAAAACCATGTAATAGGCATACTAAGTCAATATGCTAATAAAATGTCTTTGAAACCAAATGTTAGGTATACTAAGTCAATATACCATAAAAATGTCTCTGAAATAATGTATTATATGTAATATGTAATAAAACATGTATAATGTCATGAAAACGAAAAGTAAAGTTATGCACATATGCTTCACCCCAAAACATTTGAAAACGTAAAATAGGGGAACTATGTACTCACCTTTGGGTGCGTTTTTATATGTTTACCACAATCCCTCAAATTGTTTATTCGTCCTAAATTAAATAAGAACGATTTAATAATAAAAAACTCACAAAAATACCTAAGTTTCTCCGATACTTATAATTTTCACATAACTTTGAGATTTTCTTGAAAAGCTATTATTTTTTATTATATTGGTGTATTTATATATATATGAGTTCATATATATATTTTAAAAACTTTGCGACTTGAACGATTTTATTGGTGACCCTCATCATGTTATAAGCAATATATCTACGATTTGCGCGTCGTAATATATATACTCAAATGTAACATACTAATAATAGCGTAATACACATAATCTTGTCAAGTATTAACATGTCATCATACACAAATTATAAAACACATAACACATTGTAACACATAAAATTTACCCATGAACAACCCATTATAGTGTATGTTGAAAGACACGTATTTTAGCGATTCGGTAACGTTTTTAGGCGCCGGAAGTCACGTATGACTAACCAAACACCAAGTAAACTTAATATAAGTTAAAATACTTATTTTTATATCAAAAATATCAGTTTACTTACTGATCTAAAACAGTTTTATAAAAATCATCCGAAAAGCCGATTTTTAACCGTTTTACCACATAGTTTTGCATCAAACGTTACCCTAACCATCCCAAATCGTAACGACTTGATATTTTAACATAACCCATTTTATTTACTGAATAAAATAGTGGTTATACTCATGATAGTGCAGGTCTCACATAAAGCACATAAATCATGCAAATTTCACATATTTTACCACTTTCTAAGCTATATGTACAACATGCTAAGCTATCAAACCTATGACAAAGTTTCATGCCATTATAATATAACAAATAATGTTATTTTTAGTGTTTATAATCTGTTCTAAAACATTTTTGTCATACAATCATTTTTTATCATTTCTTGAGCTTTAAATCAACATGTATTTTTATGTACAAGTGTCTAAAGCACACTATCATATCATCATCATTTCATATGAATTTAAATGAATCAAACATGTAATTTATTCATGTTTACTTACTGATTTAATTGAACATTCATCATATCATACACAAATCATCAAACACTTGCATTTTAACTATCATTCAAGAACAAGCAACAACCTAAAAATTCTCAAATATGTCTAATAAATTTTTGGCCATTTACATGTCAAAATACTAACATTATTTCAAATTATAACTCATGATTCAATCACTCCTTTATATCTCTAACATATTTGCACATAATCTTGTTCATGCAAGCAAACATCCTAAACAAGTATTTATAAAAAAAAATCAAACTCAAATTTCATACACACACATATATATATATATATATATATATATATATATATATATACGGTTATATACACACACATATATACTACCATTTTTATTTTGTATCAAGACCCATTTCTTTTTAGATTTCAAGTTTGTGAAAAATTCCAAGATTCAAGAGAAACTTCCAATCATCAAGAACAACCAAGAATCAAGTGTATGATTTAAACATAAACTTTATACCTTCAAGATTCAAGTGAGTTTTTTTATGAGATTTTGATGATATGGAGCTTGAAATCACTTGAAAACACCTTGGAAACTCCTTTGGATCTTCACACCAACTTGAAACTAGCTTGGAATGGGGTTTAATCTTGAAGAACAAAGTTGAAAAGTTGGAAATGGAAGTGGTGGTGGTGGTGTTTACGGTTTGGGAGAGAGAGAGAGGAAGAGAGTGGAGTGTGAATGAGAATGGGGATGGTGATATAAATAAAGCTTGCAAGATCTTCCAAATCATAAAGGATCCAAGAAAGATCATAGAATATATTTTGGCAAGATCTTAGAGGATTTAACAAGATTTCACAAAATCAAGAGTGGGGCCACTCCTTGTAACCGTCCACTATAGGGGGGGGGGGGGGGCAAAGTGTAAATTTTTGAATGGTAAATTTGATAATAGTTGGAGGTTAAGTGTAATGTCTAGTGTTTTAATCCCGGTTTATGGCGTTTTATATTATTTTTATTATTCTATAAAAATAAAGTCGCCAAAATATTACTGAAATAAATATCAGTTGCCGAGACTGGCTGCGTTGTCTGCGTTTTGCAGTAGAAACACTGTGTTACGCAGTAACACGCGGTACGCGCTTAACCTTTGAAAAATAACGTTTTTAAGCGTTTCAATTTATTTTTCAACACGAACATGATTAAAAATAAAATTTTAATCATAACAGAATATTTTGGGGATTTAAATATTAATCGGGCGGTCACCAACGTTCGTTTCGCAGTTTTGTCGCAATTAGTTCTAAAGTTCAAATAAACATGTTTTTGCCATACCGAATCCTTCGGAACTTATTTCTATGTTATGTAAAGGGTATTTAGGGTATGTTTGGCTTATGTCACAGTTCCAGAGTGTACGTCGTGTTAAACTGATTATGTTTACATAACGGTTTATGATTTCACTTCCAGAACAGGTTTGAGAGTTCGGAATTGAACAATGATTGAAAACGTACTAATGTCACAAATAATTAACAACTATTGGAATTAAAACACCATATTTTTATTAAATACAAAATTGTTCAGAACAGTACAAGGATTAAAATACACAGATGTCATAGTATCCCCTACTTTTGGAAATTTCGTCTCGAAATTTAATTAGAGGAAACTTGTGGGAAAAGGTGTGGATATTTCGCCTTCATTTGATCCTCTCATTACCAAGTAAACTCTGGGCCACGTTTGGATTCCCAGCAAACTTTGACTATCCGTATGCGCTTGCGCTTGAGCTTCTTGACTTGATGGTCCAATATTTCCACAGGTTTCTCGACGAAGTGCATCGTGTTATCGACACGAATTTCATCAAGGGGGGTGTGGAGGTTTTCATCAGCCAAACACTTTTTCAGATTGGACACGTGGAAAGTTGGATGAACATTTCCAAGTTCAGGAGGCAGTTCAAGTCTATAGGCTACTTTTCCGATTCTTTCAACGATCTTGAATGGTCCAACATATCGTGGTGCAAGTTTTCCTTTCTTCCCAAATCTGATTACACCTTTCCAAGGAGATACCTTGAGTAGGACGAGATCACCGACTTGGAATTCCAAAGGCTTGCGTCGTCTATCCGCGTAACTCTTTTGACGGCTTCTAGCTGTTAAGAGGTTGTCGCGAATTTTCTTGACTTTGTCTGTAGTCTCTAGAATGAGTTCAGGTCCAGTGAGCTGAGCTTCACCAATCTCATTCCAGCAGACCGGCGAATGACATTTTCGACCGTATAAAGCTTCGAAAGGAGCCATGTTGATGCTGGAGTGATAACTATTATTGTAGGAGAATTCGATCAATGGAAGATGCGAATCCCAACTACCACCAAAATTGATCACACAATCTCTAAGCATATCCTCCAATGTCTGGATTGTTCTTTCAGATTGTCCATCCGTTTGAGGATGATAAGTTGTGCTCAGATTGAGTTGGGTTCCCATAGCAGATTTCATGGTTCTCCAAAAGTGAGATGAGAATCGAGCATCTCGGTCAGATATGATGTTCAAAGGAACACCATGTCGGGATACAATTTCACCCACATAGATCTTGGCAAGCTTGTCAGCAGAGAGATCCTCACGGATTGGCAAGAAGTGAGCAGATTTTGTCAAACGATCAACTACTACCCAAATGGCATCATGACCTCTATTAGTGCGCGGTAGTTTGGTAATGAGATCCATGGCAATGTTTTCCCATTTCCAAACTGGTATCTCTGGTTGTTCCAATAATCCAGAGGGATGTTGATGTTCTGCCTTAACCTTCAGACAAGTAAGGCATTTTGATACGTATAAGGCAATGTCTTTCTTCATTCCCGGCCACCAAAACTGGGTTCGAAGATCCTTATACATTTTGTCTGCACCAGGATGAATTGAATAACGAGACTTGTGAGCTTCGTCCATCAACAAGGTGCGGAGATTGTCTTGAATTGGAACCCACAAACGGTCCATGAAATAATATAATCCATCGTTCTTTAGTTCAAGGTGAGGCGTATGATGATATGGTAATTCCTTACCCATCAAGTTCTGTGAAACACAAGTACGTTGAGCTTAAAAGATGTGGGTTTGAATATCAGATCGAACTCGAACACAATGAAGCTTGACTCTTTCTTTTCTACTCAACGCATCAGCTACGACATTCGCCTTACAAGGATGGTAGCGAATCTCGCAGTCGTAGTCATTTAGAAGTTCTACCCAACGTCGTTGCCTCATGTTTAGTTCTTTCTGACTGAAGATGTGTTGAAGACTTTTGTGGTATGTGAAAACCACACATTTTGTTCCGTAAAGGTAGTGTCTCCAAATCTTGAGAGCAAAAACCACGGCGCCTAACTCAAGATTATGAGTCGTGTAGTTTTTCTCATGGATTTTCAATTGTCTTGACACTTAGGCTATGACTTTGTTCCTTTGCATGAGAACACAACCAAGGCCTAGATTCGATGCGTCACAATATACGACAAAGTCGTCGTTTCCCTAAGGTAAAGACAACACAGGAGCGTCGCAGAGTTTATGTTTCAAGGTCTAAAAAGCTTCTTCTTGTTTGGGTCCCCACTCAAAAGGTTTATTCTTTTGAGTTAAGGCTGTGAGAGGAACCGCAATCTCGGAGAAGTTTGAAATAAAGCGGCGGTAATAACCCGCGAGACCCAGAAATGAACAAACCTTGGTAGGAGTAGTTGGTGTATTCCAATCCTTAATCACACTAATTTTGGCGGGATCTACATGTATACCTTGTTCGTTAACAATATGTCCCAAAAATTGAACTTCCCTAAGCCAAAATTCACACTTGGAGAATTTAGCGAAAAGTTGTTCCTTCTTTAGGAGTTCCATTGTTAGACGGAGATGTTGTTCGTGGTCAGCTCGTGTCTTGGAATAAATCAAGATGTCACCAATGAAGACGATGATGAACTTATCTAAATAAGGCTTACAAACCCTATTCATTAAGTCCATGAAGACGGCAGGAGCATTCGTTAAACCGAAAGGCATAACAGTAAACTCATAGTGGTCGTATCGTGTGCGGAAAGCAGTCTTGGGAATATCTTCTTCGGATACGCGAAGCTGATGATACCCAGAACGTAGATCAATCTTCGAAAAGCAGGTAGCACCCTGAAGCTGATCAAAGAGATCATCAATGCGAGGTAAGGGATATCGATTTTTGATGGTGAGTTTGTTAAGCTCACGGTAATCGATACACATTCGGAATGATCCATCCTTCTTCTTTACAAATAGGACAGGTGCGCCCCAAGGGGAAAAGCTCGGACGAATAAATCCTTTGTCTGATAACTCCTGCAGCTGCTTCGACAACTCTTGCATCTCAAACGGTGCAAGACGGTATGGAGATTTAGCAATCGGGTTAGCACCAGGTACAAGGTCAATACAGAACTCGATTTGACGCGCTGGGGGTAAACCAGGTAAGTCTTCAGGAAAAACCTCAGGATAATCCCGAACGACAGGGATGTCTTGAATAGTTTTACCCTTGTCTTTCTCCTCAATGATACGTGCCAAGAAAGCCACATAATTCTTTCGTAGATATCTATGGGCTTGGGTGCTTGTCATCAGTTTAAGGCTACTAGCGGGTTTCGCTCCACGAACCTCTAAGGTTTCTCCAGACAAAAGAGGCACACGAACAATCTTGTAAAAACAAACCACCTCTGCATGGTATTTGGTCAACCAATCCATCCCTACTATAACGTCGAAACTCCCAAGTTGCATTGGCGTGAGATCAATGGGAAAAAGATGATCGTTGAGGTTCAACTGGCAATTTCGAATGACAGAATCGAGTACAAAGGATTCACCACTGGCTAACTCTAATGTCAAGGGTTTTCCTAGTTTTGTTCTAGGCTTTGCAAGCAAAGGTTCAAAAGCTAGGGATACATAACTCTTGTCGGCACCCAAATCAAAAAGAATAGAAGCAAGTTGGTTGTTAACATAGAACGTACCGTTGACCACCTCGTTGTCGGCACGCGCTTCATTGGCATTGATGTTGTATGCTCGTCCATGAGCCGGGTTTGCATTAGCCAACTTCGGGCACTTGTTCCTGTAGTGGGTCAAATCTCCACAATTGTAGCAAGACCCAGGCGGAAAAGGAGGTCGTGCAGGATTTGCTGGCTGTTGGGCAGGGTTTTGTGCCACTTGATTCGGAGCAGGAGGAGAGCGACATGTGTTAGCCAAATGGCCATATTTTCCACAGTTGTTGCAAAGACGACACTGAAGATGTGGTTGATGATGACAATTGCACTTGTTACAAAGAGGTGCAGTACCAACATACTGTTTCTTGGCAGGTGGTTGTGCTGGCTGGGCTGGAGCAGCTTGATTGGTCTGTGCAACAACGGCAAAGTTCTTGGAAGCCTGATGCTTCCTAGATTTCTTCGAGGTTTCAGCTTTCTTTCCCTTCTTCTTCTCTGTCTTGTCAGATGGTTTCTTGTCACCCTTGTGGTGGAGTTTACCCTTCTTGACTTGAGACTCAGTCAAAGTTGCAGCTAGCTCAATAGCTTGTCTAACCATGGTAGGGTTGCCGCCGGTGACAATATCCTGAACGGGATCAGGAAGACCATCTATGTACTTCTCAATCGCCTTGTCCAAAGGCGTGACCATGGTGAGACACAGCAGGCTCAGTTCTTCGTATCGGTCTGTGTAGGCACGGTGCTCTCCACTATCTTGCTTGAGATCGTGGAATTCATTTTCCAGTGCCCTCAGTTCATGACGAGGACAAAACTCCTTCATCATAAGTGCGCGAAGCTCTTCCCATGTTTGAGCCATTGCCACGTTGGCACCTCTGTCCCTCATCACACCATTCCACCAAGTAAGCGCCCTTTTCTGAAACACACTTGACGCAAACTCAACCTTTCGCTCATTCGGGCATTGAACGTGACGAAACGTACTCTCGAGACTCTCGAACCACTGTAGGAGCCCAGTTGCTCCTTCTGACCCAGAAAACTGAAACGGTTTAGCCGAATTGAAAGTCTTAAAGTTACACGGAACAGGTGCGTTGTTATTGTTGTTTGCTTAGTTTAACTGAGTTACTAGGTTCGGGAGTACAGCAGCAATTTGCTGAGCGATCAAGGCTGCCATTGCGGCGTCTTGAGTTTGATCACGTCGAGGAGGCATCTAAAAGAAAAGGAACACAAGGAAATGTGTGAGATTGACATAAGACAATCAAAAGGAGTATTGAAAACATTGACAGCACAAAGGAATGTGGTCATTTGTCCATTACTTAAAACAAACAAACAACACACAGTGACTAGTCAAAGTAAATAGGTCTATATAATGCATAATGAAGACATGCTTTAGCCTATAAGTGGACACTCACCCCAAGAGTTCCCAGGTAAGAGTGACTGGTTCGATTATGTGGATTTGTACGAACACTCTAGCCTTAGACATAAAACTCAGGGTACAGGCAACCACCCTTCCAGATTGCACGTGTTCACATTATTAAGACCGGAACTTTGACGAGATTTGAAAACTTTAAAGGCGTAAAGCCTAAAAATAAATCATCTAAGGATAGATGATTTATTTTCAGGTGGTATTGAGATTTATGTACTTGTTTTGGTAATCACCTAAGGATAGGTGATGGTATTGTTTTAAGATCTAAACACAAGGTAACTTGTGTTAGGGTCCTAGAAAGGTTATAGTCTAGGTCAAAATTTTACTAATAACCTAACTCCCTATAACCATGAGCTCTGATACCAACTCTTCTGTCACACCCCGACCGCGTAAAACAACAAACCGCGGCGGAAACGTCGGGGAGTCGTGTGGCAGAATTATTGTTTCAAAACACATGATAATTAAAGTTAAGTTTTACAAGTTTAAATTATTACATTGTCTTAGTTCAAACAAAGCACATAACATAAAAGACGATAACTTTCTTGATTTTAGATTGCTAAGGCCCAAGTCGCCCTAAGTGTAGCTCGCTGACATCAAACATTCGCTCCTGAAACATATGTGAAAGTAAATACGTCAGCATAAAAATGCCTGTGAGTAACATAGGTTTAGTGTTGAAGATTCATGACTTTGAATGTTAAAAGAAATGTTTAATGAAAAGTAGTCATGAACCTTATAAAATATTTTCTTTTATAAAATCATATGAAAATCAAATGATATAAAAGAATGATGTATGGTTAAGTAAATAACCAAATGAAAATAATATGTATAAAATATGTCATGTCTTGTCTTTGTTGAAGTGGTTTAGATAACGCCACGATATGGAATATAATAAAAGCACTTATATATAGGAAGTATCAGCGGCGTATCCACCATGCTTTTATCATTTTGTACACGTCTCGTAATTTAAATCACTTAATTTATAACCATGAAAAAATGTCTAGTTTAAATGTCAATGTCATGTGTAACCAATGTCCAATGTCAAATGTCCAGTATAAACCATGTCTTGTATGGCGAATAAATAGTATTTACTCAAGCCAAATGCATAATGTCAAGTATAAACAAATGTCTTATGTAATCAAGTGTCATGTGCAAAACAAAGTCTTTGAATAAACAAAAGTTTAAAATGAAAGTTATGTTTTGAAAACCATTGCTTTTATCGATATGAACATTTATGTGGTTTGTCTATCGCATACACTCAAGCCTTGAGACTGTCGGATAAACCCTTATCAGGATCAAGGTTTATCAAAAAAAATGTATTCGGATTCTGTCATTCCCCTTCCGAAATTCCTAGAAAGCGGGAACGGGATTTGTCAAGTCCTATAGCGCTATTACATACTACCGAGCGGCGTGATCAATGTTAATGAATGTACTACTCCGTTAAACATACCAAATGTCTTTTTCAATGTAATCATGTCATGAAAATGTCTTTGTAAAACCATGTAATAGGCATACTAAGTCAATATGCTAATAAAATGTTATGCACATATGCTTCACCCCAAAACATTTGAAAACGTAAAATAGGGGAACTATGTACTCACCTTTGGGTGCGTTTTTATATGTTTAACACAATCTCTCAAATTGTTTATTCGTCCTAAATTAAATAAGAACGATTTAATAATCAAAAACTCACAAAAATACCTAAGTTTCTCCGATACTTAGAATTTTCATATAACTTTGAGATTTTCTTGAAAAGCTATTATTTTTTATTATATTGGTGTATTTATATATATATATGAGTTCATATATATATTTTAAAAACTTTGCGACTTGAACGATTTTATTGGTGACCCTCATCATGTTATAAGCAATATATCTACGATTTGCGCGTCGTAATATACATACTCAAATGTAACATACTAATAATAGCGTAATACACATAATCTTGTCAAGTATTAACATGTCATCATACACATATTATAGAACACATAACACATTGTAACAAATAAAATTTACCAATGAACAACCCATTATAGTGTATGTTGAAAAACACGTATTTTAGCGATTCGGTAACGTTTTTGGGCGCCGGAAGTCACGTATGACTAACCAAACACCAAGGTAAACTTAATATAAGTTAAAATACTTATTTTTATATCAAAAATATCAGTTTACTTACTGATCTAAAACAGTTTTATAAAAATCCTCCGAAAAGCCTATTTTTAACCGTTTTACCGCACAGTTTTGCATCAAACGTTACCCTAACCATCCCAAATCGTAACAACTTGATATTTTAACATAACTCATGTTATTTACTGAATAAAATAGTGGTTATACTCATGATAGTGCAGGTCTCACATAAAGCACATAAATCATGCAAATTTCACATATTTTACCACTTTCTAAGCTATATGTACAACATGCTATGCTATCAAACCTATGACAAAGTTTCATGCCATTATAATATACCAAATAATGTTATTTTTAGTGTTATAATCTGTTCTAAAACATTTTTTTCATACAATCATTTTTATCATTTCTTGAGCTTTAAATCAACATGTATTCTTATGTACAAGTGTCTAAAGCACACTATCATATCATCATCATTTCATATGAATTTAAATGCATCAAACATGTAATTTATTCATGTTTACTTACTGATTTAATTGAACATTCATCATATCATACACAAATCATCAAACACTTGCATTTTAACTATCATTCAAGAACAAGCAACAACCTAAAAATTCTCAAATATGTCTAATAAATTTTTGGCCATTTACATGTCAAAATACTTACATTATTTCAAATTACAACTCATGATTCAATCACTCCTTTATATCTCTAACATATTTGCACATAATCTTGTTCATGCAAGCAAACATCCTAAACAAGTATTTATAAAAAAAATCAAACTCAAATTTCATACACACACACACACACACACACATATATATATATATATATATATACGGTTATATACACACACATATATACTACCATTTTTATTTTGTATCAAGACCCATTTCTTTTTAGATTTCAAGTTTGTGAAAAAGTCCAAGATTCAAGAGAAACTTCCAATCATCAAGAACAACCAAGAATCAAGTGTATGATTTAAACATAAACTTTATACCTTCAAGATTCAAATGAGTTTTTTTATGAGATTTTGATGATATGCAGCTTGAAATCACTTGAAAACACCTTGGAAACTCCTTTGGATCTTCACACCAACTTGAAACTAGCTTGGAATGGGGTTTAATCTTGAAGAACAAAGTTGAAAAGTTGGAAATGGAGGTGGTGGTGGTGTTTACGGTTTGGGAGAGAGAGAGAGGAAGAGAGTGGAGTCTGAATGAGAAGGGGATGGTGATATAAATAAAGCTTGCAAGATCTTCCAAATCATAAAGGATCCAAGAAAGATCATAGAATATATTTTGGCAAGATCTTAGAGGATTTAACAAGATTTCACAAAATCAAGAGTGGGGCCACTCCTTGTAACCGTCCACTATAAGGGGGGGGGGGGACCAAGTGTAAATTTTTGAATGGTAAATTTGATAATAGTTGGAGGTTAAGTGTAATGTCTAGTGTTTTAATCCCGGTTTATGGCGTTTTATATTATTTTTATTATTCTATAAAAATAAACTCGCCAAAATATTACTGAAATAAATACCAGTTGCCGAGACTGGCTGCGTTGTCTGTGTTTTGCAGTAGAAACACTGTGTTACGCAGTAACACGCGGTGCGCGCTTAAAATTTGAAAAATAACGTTTTTAAGTGTTTCAATTTATTTTTCAACACGAAATGATTAAAAATAAAATTTTAATCATAACAGAATATTTTTGGGATTTAAATATTAACTGGGCGGTCACCAACGTTCGTTTCGCAGTTTTGTCGCAATTAGTTCTAAAGTTCAAATAAACATGTTTTTGCCATACCGAATCCTTCGGAACTTATTTCTAAGTTATGTAAAGGGTATTTAGGGTATGTTTGGCTTATGTCACAGTTCCAGAGTGTACATCGCGTTAAACTGATTATGTTTACGTAACGGTTTATGATTTCACTTCCAGAACAGGTTTGAGAGTTCGGAATTGAACAATGATTGAAAACGTACTAATGTCATAAATAATTAACAACTATTGGAATTAAAACACCATATTTTTATTAAATACAGAATTGTTCGAAATAGTACAAGGATTAAAATACACAGATGTCACACCCGTGTTCAATGAGCACGGGGCGTGTTCAGCCTTCTGATGTCTTGTTTTTGTTTGGGAATATGTTGTTGAGGGGTCGGGCATGCCACGTTTATTCCTTTTCTTGTATTATTGTTAGATTTAGCTGCATTTTTGCTTCTTTTGTTCATTTAAGCTCATTTAACCCTGAAAATACAAAAGGAAGACAAAAGCACACTTTTTCCAACATTAGTACTAAAAAAGGGTTAGTTTTACGCCTCATTTAATGTAATTTATATGTTGAATTTTACACACATCAGGTTGTTAAGGTTATTTCTTCACGTATCGCAGTGGTGATATGTGTCGCGCATTCTACAACTCGCAGTCATGTCTGTGCATATTTCATTGTCGATAACCTACTAGCTTCACATTATACATGTTACATGCTGGTTATGCGTAAACGCTTTCGCACTCTATTAGTACTATTAAACTTGTATGCTCACCTTTACACTATGTGTATTGACCTCTATTTTAACGTATGTGACAGGTGTTTGAGATGCTAGGATGTTGCTTGCTTTCATGGAATCAAGTAGGAGAGTCTAGAAACAAAGACATTTTATTTATTTGAGTTATCGGAACAATGATTTGCCTAGAGATATCTATGTCTGTAATAATTGAATTATTTGATGGGTTATGGTATGGGACATAATATTAACTATCTGGTAATTTAGTTGTTATGGAATTTCTCTTGGACAATCTGTTTCGCTCAGTGTCGCGCCCTGATGTTTCCGCCATCGTTTGGGGTGTGACAGATTGGTATCAGAGCCATAACTATAGGGAATTAGGCAAGACTCGACCTACTCCAGGTCGATGTCTTAGAAACGACCTAGACTATAGTCTAAGTACCAACAGACTGACTTGTGCATACCCGGTATGGGTTTTGCGCGAGCTTATTTGCTATTTCTCGTTCGAACTTGCTGTACACTACACTCTTGTGCGAACATCGCATACTACAGTTCCGCGCAAGATCAGCCTTTCCTAAGGCTGGACACACACAAACGGATGATATGGTTGGGATTAGGTGTGAAAACCGCAAACTCTCGACCAAATCACTCGTTCGACACACTATTTTTACTACAAACAAGCGAATTGCGTTGAATTAGGAGTGAAATCCATACTTCGACGCAATTCACTCTATGTATCTCGTGATTCTATCACACAAATAGGAATGGATTCATTAAGTCAGGGGTGAAACCCGAACCTTGGTGACTCGTTCTGCCCTATATTTTTGGTTTTACAAAACTCTCACCAAAGTCTCGATGAGTTCCAACGACTAAGGTCACATAATGGCCAAATGGATGCGTGCCGATCACCCGGACTGAGGCGAGAGCACAGTCTACTAAGCCGGAATGTGAACCCAAGGTCCTTGAGAACAGTCGAATCACTTTGGGTAGTCAACGTCTATCAAGCCGAGACAATCTCTCTTCGATTTTATGTGTTTTGATTCTGGAACCCAATGCCACCAACTCTGTGATCTATCGATTTTATGTGAAGTTTTATGTGTTTTTATGTGATTTCATGTGTTTATGTGTTTTGATTTTTTGGTGATTTACTCGCTTTTCACTGTTCCCTTTGATCAACATGCACAACTCGCACTACACATTTACCTCAAAACGCAAACAAATCGCTTGTATTTATTCGCAATCGCTACTCGCTAATCGTACTCGCAACTCTTAATCGAGACTGATGCTGTGAAGGATAGGTGAAAACGTGCAATATTTGTAGGTCAATACGTGCAAAATATAGTTGAATATATGTTTTGGTGCTTATGTGGACTACGTGCTTATGTGATTCTGTGAATTTTGTGCCTTGATGTGTTCCTGCGCTTTATAAAGTACTTTTAGGCGAAATAGTAGGCTATACTCGACTTAATCAAAACCGTGTTTGAATCCTGCGACGATGTCTGTTTGTAGACAATGTCATCATTTGGATCGCACACCGCTGGCTCCGTTCGACGTAACCATGATGATAAACGAATCGCTCCTCTCGTCGCTAAGCAAATGGCGAAAGTCATCCCACAAATTGTTAGTGAGCTGAACGAAAACACTAGCAAGTCCTCGGAGGAGTCCATGACTGATACTCCCAAGACTACTTTTAGCTTCAAGCAGTTCAAAGCCTGCGGTCCGAAAGAATTTACCGGCGAAGATGGGCCTACGGCCATGTTCCAATGGTTTGATTCAATCGAAGTCACCCTGCGCCAGAGTGGCTGTCCGGAAGACCTTCACACTGTTAACGCCACCGGCGTCTTCCAATCCCTAGCTCTAGATTGGTGGATGGCCGAGAGAAACAAATGAGGGAACGATGCAGCTTTTGGGCTGATGTGGGACGAGTTGAAGGACATCATGATACAAGAGGTATGCCCTCCCCATGAACTCCAAAAGCTAGAGGATGAATTCTGGCATATCAAGCAGGATGGCGGAGATAACGCTGGTCTAACTGCTCGCTTCAAGCAGCTAAGTATCATCTGCCCTGGTTAGGTTTCTACCCCCAAGATTTTTATCAAGAAGTATATCCGTACTCTGCCGGATTGCGTTGCAGACTTTGTTCAGGCTGCAAAGACGACAACAATCGAGGAAACCTACCTGCTCGCCGCTGAGATCAACGATAAGCGAGTCAGGGCTGGTTATTTCAATAAAGCCTCCAAGAATCTGCATCAAGTCACCGCTGAAACCGTCGCATCGCAATCTTCAAAGTCCTCCCACCGCAAGAGAAAGAACAACAGCTCCAGCAACAAGAACTGTGCAGTTACTGTCGCTCCGCTACAAGCTGTGCCTGCCCAACCGCAACCTCAACACCACCAAGTAGCGGCGCCCGTGGTCAATGCACCACCTGCTAAGCGTGCATACACTGGACCACACCCGCTCTGCCCTACTTGTACCTATCATCACCCGGTTGGAATCGCATGCCGGTTTTATGTTCACTGCAATATGTACGGCCATTTCACCGCTAACTGTCGTACCGGTCCACGCCAAACTCCAGCACCAGTTCAAGCTCAAGCTCCTGCTCTACCAGCTCCTGCACCCGTTGCTCACGCAAGAGCTTGCTTTGCGTGTGGTGATCCCAACCACTTCGCAAACGCCTACCCCAACAGAGTGGTTAAGCAAGAGCCACAGCAGCAGCAGCAGCCAGCACCGCAACAGCACCAACAGCAGCAGCAGCCAGCTCAGCAAGTAGCCCGCGGGCGCGTCTTCAACATCAACGCCCGCCTGGATCAGACAGACAACAACGTGGTTAATGGTACGTTTCTCGTAAATGGTATATATGCTTCGTGTTTATTTGATACTGGAGCCGATAACTGTTTTGTATCGTTCGAATTTGAAAGGCTCCTAAATCGTAAGTGCGTTAACCTCCCATCAACGTTCAACGTAGAAGTTGCCACCGGAAGAACCGTAACAGTTAGTTCCGTTCTTCGTGACTGTACTCTCGATCTCAACGGTCACGTTTTCCCGATCAACCTTATCCCGATGCAACTTGGTAGTTTTGATGTCATAGTAGGTACGGAAATGATTCGATTGTTTGCTGAAATTGTAACAGTTGTGATATCAATTTCCGTTCTTCCGTTCTTCGTGCTGAAATTGTTAGTTCCGTTCTTCCGTTCTTCGTGCTGAAATTGTTTGCTTCGATAAAATGATTCGATTCTCTCTCACGAACGGTGATCAATTGTGTGTTTATGGTGAAGTCGCTCTGAAGAAGTTGCAACTCATGTTGTGTGTCCAAGCTAGCAAGTATCTCCGCAAGGAATACCAAGCTTTCCTGGCGCATATCATAGTAGCGGAGGAAAAGGAAGTTAAGGCAATAGACAAGGTGCCTGTAGTTCATGATTTTCCTAAAGTTTTTCCTGATGAATTACCCGGTTTATCTCCCACTTGTGATATCGATTTCCGAATCGACCTCATTCCTGGAGCAAACCCTGTTGCTAGAGCACCTTATCGTCTCGCTCCTTCCGAAATGCGCGAACTCTCGAGCCAGCTCCAGGAACTATTTAATAAAGGCTTCATTCGCCCTAGCACTTCTCCTTGGAGCGCGCCTGTCCTTTTCGTCAAAAAGAAGGATGGATCATTCCGGATGTGCATCGACTACAGGGAATTGAATAAGCTGACTATCAAGAATCGCTATCCCTTGCCTCGAATCGATGATTTGTTTGACCAGATACAAGGTGCTACGTGTTTCTCGAAGATCGATCTACGCTCAGGCTATCACCAGTTACGAATTCAGGAGGAAGATATACCCAAAACCGCTTTTCGAACCCGCCATGGTCACTACGAGTTTGTTGTCATGCCTTTTGGTTTGACTAATGCTCCCGCAGTCTTTATGGATCTAATGAATCACGTGTGTAAACCCTTTCTCGACCGCTTTATCATCGTGTTCATCGATGATATCCTGATCTATTCCAAGTCAAAAACCGAACACTCGCAACATCTACGTTTGGTTCTTGAGTTACTCCAGGGAAACCGTCTCTATGCCAAGTTCTCCAAGTGTGAATTTTGGCTTGAGGAGGTTCAATTCCTCGGTCACGTCGTCAATAGTCAAGGAATCCATGTCGATCCTGCGAAGATCGAAGCTGTTAAGAGTTGGGTTACACCAAGGAACTCGTCCGAAGTGCGTTCCTTCCTCGGATTGGTAGGTTACTATCGCCGATTCATCGCTGACTTTTCGAAAATCTTTGTGCCGCTTACCTCGCTTACGCATAAGGACAAACCTTTTGTTTGGGAAATTGAACAAGAGGAAGCCTTTCAAACTCTGAAAGCTTTGCTTTGCAATGCTCCCGTGCTCTCACTGCCCGACAAAAACGACGATTTCGTAGTCTACTGCGATGCCTCTAACCTTGGTCTTGGTTGTGTTCTCATGCAACGAGACAAGGTTATCGCGTACGCCTCTCGACATCTCAAGATCCACGAGAAGAATTATACAACCCATGACCTCGAGCTAGGTGTAGTTATTTTTGCATTAAAGATTTGGCGACACTACCTTTACGGTACCAAGTGTACGATCTTCACTGATCACAGGAGCCTACAACACATCTTTGACCAGAAAGAACTAAATATGCACCAACGCCGATGGGTTGAACTCCTCAACGATTACGACTGTGAGATCTGTTACCATCCAGGAAAATCAAATGTTGTTGCCGATGCACTCAGTCGACGAAGCTATTTGCATAGCGTTCGTAATTCTCAAGCCCAGCATAATCTCGAAGCTCTTATCCGCGATGCCCAACATGCTTGTTTTACCGAACGCACTTTGAAGAAGGAAAGGATCATCAATAATGGCGAACAACTTGAGAATAAATCGAATGGTATATTCCACTATCTAGACCGAATCTGGATCCCCAAGCGTACCAATTTGCGACAAATTCTGCTCGACGAAACCCACAAATCTCGGTATTCTATTCATCCCGGTGCCGACAAGATGTACCAGGACATGCGCTACAAGTACTGGTGGTCGGGCATGAAGAAGGATATCGCTATCTATGTTTCGAAGTGCCTGATTTGTTCGAAAGTCAAGGCTGAGCAGCAAAGACCCTCTAGCTTACTCGTACAACCTGAGATACCTATGTGGAAATGGGAGAGTATAGCTATGGACTTCAGAACGAAACTCCCGCGCACACCATCAGGTCACGACAGTATTTGGGTTGTCGTTGATCGTCTTACTAAATCTGCCCATTTTCTGCCAATACGAGAAGAATTTAAGGTAGAAAAATTAGCCCGAATCTACACCGACGAAATCATCTGTCGACACGGGATGCCTCGTGATATCATCTCTGACCGCGCTTGTCACACCCTGACTTTTGCGGAAGCGTGGTTATTTTGGTGTGACTTCTTAATACCATAGCAACAATCACAACAATGCTATATGATAAAAACACGAGATGTTTATCCATTAAAAGAGTTTAGAAAATACCATAACAACATTGTCTGAAAACATCGACACTTAAAATGAGTTACAAACCATGACATGTTCAACTGAGTTCACAAGGACTCAACGAAAGTACTTAAACAGAACCTGAGTTTAGAATTATGTATCCCGTCCAGGAAAGGAATACACCCTCTAAACTCAGCAACCCTGGATAACATCTTTTGACATGGTCACAACGAGAAACCATGTATGTAACTTGAAAAGAAGAGAAATTTCAAGAAAATGTGTTGACTTGATAACAAAGGAGCCAACAGTTACAATAATGCGGGTCATTCGAATCACAATTCGATAATTAGATTTAGCGAAATAATATTTGAACTTTGATGAAACGCTTATTCGCAATGAAACCACATGCGTAACAAACGATGCATGCGTAACATATAAATTTTCAAGAAATGAAGCAATTAGTGTTCGCTATAATGAAAGTAATGATCGTGATGTAATGACCATTAAGAGGAGTAGAGATGTGAAAATCTACTCACTAGATGCAAAAGTCAGAATTTCAATAAAAGAAATTTAAGGACTTTACCTGGGGTTTCATGTGATGACCGGTTGTTAGTTAACATTACCATGGAATGTCGAACATAGCGTATTTGTTCTTAATTGAAATAGGGGGATGCGGAGACATACGTCTTCTCCTTGGAGTGATTCGTGTCGTTGCAGGACCGCGTGCCAAACTGCCGCTTCCTGATTGATAGTTCTCCTGCTGACAGGAATCTAGCGTCGTCGAATAGCGCCATCGTTTCTTTTCAAAGGCCTCGCCTCGGTCATCATATCAGGATCACTCTCAGTGTCTGACGCAAATATCCCCAGCGCAGGTGCAGTCTCATTATATGTGGCGGTGGCCATAGGGTCGTCAAACATCTAACAACTTGCCCTCTGAGGAGGGCGACATGTGTGTCGATACATAATAGTCATAGCATGTATATCCATAGTAATCACTAACACTTAGTGTATGTAAACAAAGGTAATTTATCATGTAATCATGTATTCACATTATTCTTCATGAAACTTTCTATCCTTCCTAGTCTCCCAGACTAACCCACCTGGTCTCCCAGACTAAACCAACCAGTCTCCCAGACTAAACACCCAGCCTCTCAGACTAAAACACCCAGTCTCTCAGACTAAAACACCCAGTCTCTCAGACTAAACACCAGTCTCCCAGACTAAACACCCAGTCTCTCAGACTAAAACACCCAGTCTCTCAGACTAAACACCCAGTCTCCCAGACTAAACACCCAGTCTCTCAGACTAAACACCCAGTCTCTCAGACTAAACCACCCAGTCTATCAGACTAAACACCCAGTCTCTCAGACTAAATCCCTAGTCTCTAAGACCAAACTTTCCCAGTCTCTAAGACTAACTCCCTGGTCTCTAAGACCAAATCCCTAGTCTCTAAGACCAACTTCCCCAGTCTCTAAGACTAAATCCCTGGTCTCTAAGACCAAACTCCCAAGTCTCTGAGACTAACTCCCTGGTCTCTAAGACCAAATCCCTGGTCTCTAAGACCAACTTCCCCAGTCTCTAAGATTGAACCCCTCAGTCTCTAAGACTGAACCTCCCTCAGTCTCTAAGACTGAATTATAAATATAAGTTTTGAAATGTGTATTTGTGCCTTTTGTTTGTAAAAATGTTTGTTCCCTGGATCTGGACATTTTGTGTATGCAATGTAAAAATGTTTGAAAACATTTTTGTGAGAGCCCTGATGATCATAGTCTAGACTCGAGAAAGAATCCTAGTTCGCTATAATCGAGGCTCTGATACCAAGCTGTCACACCCTGACTTTTGCGGAAGCGTAGTTATTTTGGTGTGACTTCTTAATACCATAGCAACAATCACAACAATGCTATATGATAAAAACACGAGATGTTTATCCATTAAAAGAGTTTAGAAAATACCATAACAACATTTTCTGAAAACATCGACACTTAAAATGAGTTACAAACCATGACATGTTCAACTGAGTTCACAAGGACTCAACGAAAGTACTTAAATAGAACCTGAGTTTAGAATTATGTATCCCGTCCAGGAAAGGAATACACCCTCTAAACTCAGCGACCCTGGATAACATCTTTTATTCAAACGCAGCTTGACACATGCATACCCCGCCAGATCCACTAGTTCCCTGAAATACATGTAGTTTGAAAAATCAACAAAAGTTGAGCGAGTTCATGTGTAAGTGAGTATGTATAAACCTCTAAAGTATGTCTGTATGTATGAAAGTCCCTGGTATGTATGTATGCCCCGGTATGATTGCAAACAAGGAAAAGATCACCAATGGTTTGCAAGGCCGCTGATATGTGTGACGGTGTAGGAAGACTCAAACCTAGCAAAGTTGTATCGGGCTCCCGGCTGGAAGACATAGTCACCACTATGGGCCGCCCCGGCCTCATGGGTGTGGGCTCGCTACACCCAAATAGATCTATCACTCATGCCCCTCGGTCCTTATACGAGGATTAATGGTCCCAAGTATCCGCCTACCCTATCACATGATCTATGGTTCTTTCCTAGGCTAATCATACCAATAGTATTGTAAGTATTCCATTTGTAACATGTATTTCATCCCTGAAGTAAGTAAACAAAACAGTTTAAGGAAATGGGGACATGAACTCACCTGAATTGCCTTGTGCGAAGCTAGCTAATTACGACTTCGTGATGTCGTTTCCAAGACATGACTTGCTAGCGTGCATTCTACAATATTCCTAACACGGAATATTTTATAAGTTTCTAAATAAACACGGTAACTAAACTACGTGTCATCGAGCTCTACCGAATCGTTAATCGAACGATTCGACGGTTAAGTTGTTAAGTCAATGGAAACGATTATGTCATATTTGATAAGTATCGCTTATCGTTGACAATAACTAACAAGTCTTGAAAAGACTTGATTCTCGAGATATTTGAAAGTAATAAATATTTATATCAAAATATATAAATATATCATTAAGATATCTTGTCGTCCCGAGAAGTCGTACGTGTATAAAAGAATATTTACACGAAAATAATATATAACAAACTCGTATTATATGTCGCGTTTCGTATGATCTTCGCCAAAATATTCGTATATGTCGTTTAGGCGTATAAAATAAATATGAAAAGTTATATTTATTTTATAAAAGAATCGTCGAGTTGTCGTGTTTGAAAATAAATATGAGTATATTTATTTTATAAAAGAATTCGACTTGTTTGTGTCGGAAATAAATATATAGCTATATTTATTTATAAAAAGATTCGTTTTGTAGGATACTAGAAATAAATATATAAACTATATTTATTTTTATAAAACGAATCCGTGTCGTTTGGTATTTGAAATAATATGTAAACTATATTCAAGTTTACAAAAGAGCCTTCGTTTTGTTTGATGTTCGAAATAAATGTATAAACTATATTTGTTTGTAACAACGAATTCAAGTCATCGTCGTTTAAAACAATATAAGTAATTAGATTGATTTTTATAAAAGATTTGTGGAATTTTCAAGCTTTAAAATAAATATAACAACGATATTTATTTGCTTTAAAATGATTTCCGAATAGAATAGTCGTTTTCGTAAGTTGTCGTATAAAATAAATATAATAACTCTATTTATTTTAATAAAAGAATTTGTATTGTTTGGTACTTGAAATAAATATACAAACTATATTTATTTTTATAAAAAGGAAGTCGTCGAAATTAATTGTATGTGTATCTTGCTTTCTAAATGCCGTTTGAATAAAATGTGTTTTAGTTTTACGGATATTCTCGAAAAACGGGCAGAGTTTCCTCTGTTTTTGGACGGCCCGAACCCAGCTGACCAGATCTGACCCGAACCAAAATTGTTGACCCGAACCCAGCTGACCAGATCTGACCCGAACCGAAACAACCTGTCGTTGACCGTCTTTGACCGAACCGAACATGAATCTATGACGAGTGACCTGCTGACTTGTTGACCGAACCAAACCTGACCCGAAGCTATCCCTCAATTCTGGCTTGTAACAGAACCCGAACCAAAACTTGAACAATTAAACATGGCCACCCCCACTGTCGTCGTCGACCACCCAACAGCCAACATTTCTGCCTGAAACAATCAGCAACGACCGAAAAATAATGTGGATTTAAGAAGATCTTGACGGGAGAGATAAGGGGTTTGGTGCTTACCGAAAGAGAAACATCGCAGCCGTGAAAATCTATAATGAAACCATCTCCGCCGCCACCGTGAACGGCGGCGTCGACCCTCGTTCTTCCTCCGTTTCTCTCTCTTCCTCCTGAACTCTCTCTCTCTTCGCTTGAAGTATCGACCGGTACCACCCACCACAGCGCCGCCGCCTGTGGTGGTGGTGGTGTTGCTGCTGTAGTCCGCCACCACCAAAAGATGGTGGTGGTTGGCTGATTAGTAGAGCGGGGGTAAAACAGGTGGGTGTCGCCTTGGTCACCATTGCCGCCGCCATCGTTGTTCCGTCGCCGGTCGGATTAAACTCCGGTCACCGGAGTTCAGTCGGAGAGGGAGAGGAGATCGAGAGGTGGGGGGTGTTGTTATCGGATTACAGGTGAACCGAGAGGGGGAGGGGGCGGTCGGATGCGCTTGAGAGGGGAATAAGGGAGTGGTTCTTCTCTGTGTGTTGATTATGTGGAGAGAGTAGTGAATTTAGGGTTTTGCAAAGAGATGAAGCTGTGATTAACTTTTGTGTGTGTCTGCATTATATAGAGGATAAGGATCTTTTATATAGAGGATAAGGATCTTATAGGGATCTTGTGTGTTTCAAATCTTGAGACATAATCTTTTGTATAGATCTTACTGTGATTTTCAAGAGATTTTGCAGATTTGAAAAGATTTTGATGAGATCTTGTAAGATCTTGGTAAGATTTTCAAGGAAGAGATCTAGTATATTATGTGTAGGTTTAGGCTTGTGGGTTTTGGGCTTGGGCCCAGGGCCCACAAGCTCAATCCCCGTGTTTAAGCGGCCCGTAATTCCTATGAGACACGTTGTCAAAACCCGAACTCTGTTTAACGTCAAAAGATAAAATTTTAGTATTAGAATACATAAAATACGGTCGATAATCGTTATTTGAGCGTTTGATCATCGGTTATGGTATGAATAGCGTAAATTCACGTCATGTGTCGCTTTAAAACCATTTTTCGATCCGGTTTCGACTGCAGTTACTAAAATTTTATTACGGAGCTAAATATAGCGCAAAATGTAAGTTTTGAAGGAGACAGGCGTCTCGGTCGCTTCCGTTTCTTTGCCGATGTGTTTCCTACCATCGCGTTTTTAGTCCACGTTTGCATTTGTGTCGCACGGAAGCCCCATAAATTCACTAAATTAATTTCATAAGCATAAAGTTTTCTTGTAACATTCATACTTGTCGGCGTTGTCAGTATTTTGTATGGTATCAGTTCGTTGTCGCGTAATATTCCGCAGATTTTTCCGTAAACCACCGTTCGCGCACTGTAAAGTCGTATAGACGTTCCTAGGCACTCCAAAGGCCTAATTAAGTTAATTTGCGCTGTAAACACTTTTTATTATCGCGTTAATCATCTGTTAATCACGTAATTAGGTGCCGTAAATCACCGGTTGTCACAGCGCTGGTCGGTTTACCTCGCGTCTTTGGGAAACGTTTCAATCTGCTCTCGGTACTACTCTTAATCTAAGTACTGCTTTCCATCCCCAAACCGACGGTCAGACGAAAAGAACGATTCGTACCCTTGAAGACATGCTTCGCTGGTGTGTCATAGATTTCGGTGGTAATTGGGACGTCCACTTACCTTTAGTCGAATTCTCGTACAATAACAGTTATCACTCTAGCATCCAAATGGCACCGTTTGAGGCATTATACGGAAGAAAATGTTGATCGCCTATTGTATGGCACGAGATCGGAGACGCGCAAATTACCGGTCCTGAGCTGTTACAAGAAACGACTGACAAAATCCTCCAAATTCGAGACAATCTGCTGAAAGCTCGGAGTCGTCAGAAAAGTTACGTCGATAGACGCCGCAAGCCCCTTGAATTTGACGTTGGCGATCACGTACTCCTAAAGGTTGCACCTTGGAAAGGGGTGATCAGATTCGGCAAGAAAGGAAAGCTCGCGCCTCGATATGTTGGACCCTTTAAGATTATAGAAAGAATTGGTAAAGTGGCCTACAGACTCGAACTACCGGAGGAACTTAGTAATGTCCACCCGACTTTCCACGTTTCGAACCTCAGAAAGTGTCTAGCCGACCAGGAATTACATGTCCCTCTTGAGGAATTACAAGTGGACAAAACATTACACTTCGTGGAGAAGCCTGTCGAGATCATGTCCCGAGAAACCAAGGTACTCAGACGCTCACGCATTCCCATTATGAAGTTTCGCTAGGAAGGCAAACGCGGCGCTGACTTTACCTGGGAACTCGAAAGTGACATGAAGGCGAAGTACCCGCAACTGTTTGTTACGCCTACTTCTTAAATTTCGGGAATAAATTTCCTAAAGTAGGGGAGGCTGTAACAACCCGACTTTTTGAAGTCAAAGGAAGAAAAGATTGCTAATTGCGATCTGTCACTCCTTGCTTAATTATTGATTGTACTTTTTAACTTGTAATCGAATTCTATTATTTGTTTGCTTTAGTTGTATTATGTGGAGTACCTATGACAAATCGAGGTTTAATCGCAGTTAATCGCTAATCGATTATTCGCAACTTGGATTATGTGTCCTGGATATTGTTTTACGTGTGTGTGTGCTATTATGTGTTACTTGTGCATGTTATGTTTATGTTGAGGTGATTAATCGAAATCACAATTCTATCGCAACTCAATCAAATCGCAAACGACTAAACGCAAGTTATGTATAGTGATTGTATGTTAGATATGGTAGCTAGGTTATTGTTTAACTAATGGGTAATACTATCGCATCGCTCACTCGAAACGCATCGCACCGCTCACCACGCAAAATGAAACATCGGAACGCAACTCGCCGAAGCCAATCGATCGAATGACCATTCGATCGAATGGTCATCCGTTCGGATGACCATCCGATCGGATGGCCATCCGATCTGTCACCTGTGCTCCTCTTTCCTCTTTTGGAAACCTATAAATACCCCCCGGTCACATCACCAAAGTGATGTGACAGCTCCCTCATTCGACCAGTGTGCTCTAGCCCACTTTTCCTTCGATTTCTCGCGATTCTTGTAAGTTTCTTCCTCAAACCTTGTACTTCTATGATCTAAACGCACTTCTTCATCATTTTCACCTTTGAATCTTCACTTTTAACCGTGAAATCAGTGGATTTGAGGTGTTCTAGGATGATGTCATCATGGGGTTCTTATGAACTTCAAGTTTTGGCCTTATTCCACCAAGAACAACTCAGATCTACATGATTTCCACATGTTTTAACACTATTTTCGCATAGATCTAAACCTTTTCCTAAGAAGAATGATTGAAAGATGGTTTTGTAACTTTCTTTCAACTCTTTTACACTCAATGCACTCAAAACCGATAGAATCGAAGCTCGTTTAGGCCTTCCACTATTCTCTAGTGATGTGTCGGTTTGAGACCTGATTCCTATCTATGAGACAACCAATTTCGGTTGAGCATGAGCATCCGTCACGAAGAGTTAACTGATCGGATTGGGATGATTTCTGTTCGATCGGACAACCTGGGTCTGATGGGGTTCCTTTTGTTCAATACGTAGTCATACCGTCTCGATCAAACCACAAAACCTTCAAAACTTAACAAGTTTCAAAAAGATCAGATTGTGGGACGGATTTCCGTCCGAATTTCCGTCCGATCGGATTGCCATCCGATCGACCGACAATCCGATCAGATTGAACTTGGTTTCCACACTTAACATTTTCATAATTATCAAAGATCATCAGTTCTAACGGATTGCCATCCGATCGGAAGACCATCCGATCGAATGACCATCCTGCTGTGAACTTGTTCTCACTAGAAATGTCTCGCCGATCGGATCGCCATCCGATCGAACGACCTAAAAGGTAGAGATACTTCTCTGATTTTGAAATGCTACAACGAAAACTTCAAAGTCACATCATACACAAACACATCCATCCCAAACGAATGTCAATCCGACCGAATGGCCATCCGAACGGATGACCATCCAAACGGATTGACATTCGATCGAATGACCATCCGTTCGGATTGCCATCCGATCGGATGACCATTCGCCACTTTGTTCACTCGTCACCGTTTAACGCGCCCTTCATTCGCTTATGCTATCGTTAATTGTTCAGGCTAATCCCTTAGCGCTCCTTTCAATCCAAGAGAGTGTTTATTTACTAAACACGGTCTGTGAGTATACTCGATCCCTTTTTTCTTTACGCACTTTTTGGGTGTTACATACGTTACTTATTCTAAATCACATCGATCACACAACGCAAACACTTTTATACGCTGACCGTTACTGCATGTTATATGTGTTACTCGATGAATGCTTGTATGTTATGTTTACACAGTGATTGTTGCCTGACGCCTTAGCAACGATAGTATTATAGTTGGACTCAACACCTGTCGTGGACAGGGGTTGTTAAGGTTATTTCTTCACGTATCGCAGTGGTGATATGTGTCGCGCATTCTACAACTCGCAGTCATGTCTATGCATATTTCATTGTCGATAACCTACTAGCTTCACATTATACATGTTACATGCTGGTTATGCGTAAACGCTTTCACACTCTATTGGTACTATTAAACTTGTTTGCTCACCATTACACTATGTGTATTGACCTCTATTTTAACGTATGTGACAGGTGTTTGAGATGCTAGGATGTTGCTTGCTTTCATGGAATCGAGTAGGAGAGTCTAGAAACAAAGACATTTTATTTATTTGAGTTGTCGGAACAATGATTTGCCTAGAGACATCTATGTCTGTAATAATTGAATTATTTGATGGGTTATGGTATGGACATAATATTAACTATCCGGTAATTTAGTTGTTATGGAATTTCTCTTGGACAATCTGTTTCGCTCAGTGCCGCGCCCCGATGTTTCCGCCATCGGTTGGGGTGTGACAAGCATGAAGATGGCTCACATTAACTGGTTCTTCAACATTTTGAGTCTCTGCTATGAGGCTTTCAGTATTAACCTCTGTTTCTGTTTCATCTTCACTTACGTTCTCACTTATTTCATCATCATCTGCCATTCTATCATCTGCTACGTCTTCTTCACTTTCAATTCTTGTCAGATCAACATTCTCAACAGGTTCAGTCGTTCCAGCAGGGGCTTCTATTATTTCAACATCATGTTCATCAGCCATTGTAGCATTAACCTGTGAAGGTGCTTCTTCTGGAATCTCGGAAAACACACCAAACTTCTCTAGTGGCTTCTTGTTCTGATACTTTACTCCAACATTTTCTCTCGACTTTTGATTCAGCATAGAGAACACCATGTGATTCATTATTTTAACATCATAGGTCTTCACAGTAACTGGCAGCTTCGGATACTTGGTTTCCAGAATCATTTGAAGGAATCTGGGAAACTTGTACCAATATTTATCATTCAGCGTCTTCATATTCACCAGCATATCGTCAAACACACATCTTGAGTAGTTGAACTTCCACCCCTGAACCAGTGACACCACCCCCGAAGTTTATCTCATTGTCAACTTGTCTATGCCACTCTTGTTCCCACTTATGCACACTAAGTAGATATGAGCGAGAAATCTCCAGTAAGGGTGCAATAGCTTCTTAATCGTCGGAGGACAAGATCCCTCGTAACTCATCTTGCTTAAAATTTCCATAACCTTCTCGTTTGTGTACTCAACTGGATCACTAGCATCATCCCCAAACAGCAACATGTCCCGAATAAATTATGAAATTTCCAAAACTTTGGTAATCATTTCGTTAAATTATGAAATTGCAATTGTTGTTATTGATGTTTGTAAGATTATAAATGTTTGGTGATTTTAGCTTGATAATGTTTGTTAATTTGGAATCTTAAGTGTTTGCAAGTGTAGGTTGGGTGGAGGATGAGGCTAAGTAGGTGATGGTTGTGTGGAGAAGGAGGAGGATGGTTGGGTAGTGGTGGGGGTGGGCCCCACTTAAATCAAATAATATATATATATATATAGGGCCAGGATCATTTCAGAACCATAAATATTTACAAAACTCGCAGAACTTCTAATAAACAATCTTTTTATTTATATATTTTTATGTTTAGGATAATTTTATCATTTATTATGTGTATTTTTACGATTACATACATGTTAAGAGTAATTTTATCCTTTTTTATATGTAACTTTATAATTACACATATGTAAACTAGTTTTTTTACATATATGTAATTATTTATGACACATATATATAATTTTGGCAATTAAACATATGTAAACTACTTTTAACATGTATGTAATCAAAGAAATACATATAATAGATGATAAAAAGAACCTAAATACAAAAACTTATGTATAAAATGATTGTTTATTAAGAGTTCTGAAAGTTCTGTAGTTATTTAGAGTTCTGAAATGAACTCAACCCTATATATATATATATATCTTTTAAATAATAAATCAGCATTTTATGTTTAGTAAGGACAATTTAGTAATTTCACACCAACTTAACTGACCAAACTAACTGACATTCACTCAGGGGACTATCCGAGTAACAAAATAACAAACCATATGAAACATACCTGCTATTTCCAAAAGGTGGGGACTAAACGTGAAAAAACGTGAAACCACAGGAACCATCAGGGTAATTAACTCGTATGTCAATTGTTTAAGGGTGTACCTATTCACACACCTATTTTGCCTATTGGCACACCAAAAAGGTATTTTTTGTCCTATATGCACACCCTGCAGTGTCGAGCTGTGGTCAAAGCGTGGCGTTTTGGTCCGGTCAACCAGACAAAGACTGACGGGTGTCTGACGGGTCTGTTGACCGGACCAAAACGCCGAGCTTTGGCCGCGTTTTGGTCCTGTCAACCAGACAAAAGGCTGAGTCAGCCTTTTGTCTGGTTGACAGGACCAAAACGCGGCCAAAGCTCGGCGTTTTGGTCCGGTCAACAGACCCGTCAGACACCCGTCAGTCTTTGTCTGTCAGCCTTTTGTCTGGTTGACAGGACCAAAACGCGGCCAAAGCTCGGCGTTTTGGTCCGGTCAACAGACCCGTCAGACACCCGTCAGTCTTTGTCTGGTTGACCGGACCACAACGCCACGCTTTGGCCACAGCTCGACACTGCAGGGTGTGCATATAGGACAAAAACACATTTTTTTGGGTGTGGCTATCTACATCTACACACTTGGTGTGTAGATAGTTTGGGCCTTGTTTAATAAGCTTGTTACTCTATCGTACAAGTATGCCTCTTTCTTAGGGGAGGGGGGTGGTTACTAGTGATAGGATTCTATCACTCTCACTATCCAATCAGATCATGCCATGTCAGCACCCGATATTCTATCACTAGTGATAGAAATGTAGTGGGGGTGGTATCACTAGTGATAGGATTCCAATGTACAAGTATTAATGCACAAGATACACATTCATCACCATTGATCTTCAACGCGTTATATATATAACGAGTTATATTCCATAACTCGTTATGGAAGTGAAGGCGGCGGTGTTCCACGAGTGATAGAATCCTATCACGGTAAATAACGTCTCCGCCCCGTGTGCCCTTATGGCAAAAGATAATGTATTGATTTAACATGTACCTCATGTTCATTAATATTTCATGAGTGTTGAAAAGAGGGATTTTTTATTACAAGTAGAAGTGGTTGTTACTTGTTAAGAGAGGTTGTGAGCATATTGGCAGAGGGTAACTTGCCTTTAATGTTTATCATTATTTCTTCCATTAATGTGCCTGCCTTATGTTCATCAATATATACCATTAATCAACATATGTAATAGTCCCATATATTTTTTTTGAACGGCGAATTTCTTTAATTCCTTGTCGTATGTGGGACTTGAACCCAAGACATTTCCCTTCCCAACCTAGGTGTTTTAAAGGTTTTGCCTTTGCCAATGGACCACCACCCCATTGGTAATAGTCCCATATATAGTTGCATGCTCATCACTTACCTATAGTTGGCATGCTATTAATCAGAACCAAAGAACACGCTATCGGTACTTCCTAATCTAAGTATACAAATTCTTGTCATCATTAAATAAATCATTAAAAAGATTACCTAGCAATTTATTAGAAGGGATGTTCGTTTCTTAGTTGTAAGTCATCATCATGCAATTTATTAGGGGGACTTGTTAAGCGTATACAATGAATTGATCTTTCAACACCTAATATAGGACTCGTATATGTGTCTGGTTAAGATCAGGTTACTATGTGTACGGTAAGCCTGTCGTTTTTGCTACTAGCAACACCAAGACGCCACCACCGTCATAGCTGCCATGCGCCTTGACCATCGTCACCGCCGCTTCCCCATGGCCACTAGCTGCTACAAAAAAAGTGGGTGAACTCATTTATATACGTTGTTCAATATAAAACAAAAAACAAAAAACAAAAAGAAAACCTCACTTTAACCCAAGTCTATTTATGTCAAAACTCGTTTTAACTGAATAATATTGGTACTTTTTTAAAACGCATGTTTTGACTGAAGCCCATTTTGCTCAATTAGTTTTGACTGAATAATATTAGTTTAAACGCATCCTTTTTGCATGATTCTAGTTTGAGCTGTTGTCGGGCTCAATTAGTTTTATTTAACTAAATGTTGGATTAAAGTTGTAATTGCGTGTTTTTATATATATATATATATTTTTGAATGGCTAACGTTACTCTCCCAAACTACTATATTTACAAATAACTCACCCTTGCTTGGGATTGAACCCAATACGTCCCACTAAGAGGCAAAACCCTCTACCAAGTGAGCTAGCCCCACTTGGCTAATTGCGTGTTTATATGAGTTTGTAGATTAGGTGTCAAAATTCTAGGTAATTCAAGATTAAAAACATATATTTCTCAAACTTACAATTACTGTAGATTACAACTCTCATTAATATATATTCATCTATTATAAACTATAATTATAAACTATAAATTAGCAACAAAATGTTGTTTTATAGAGTTGTACACCATGTATGGGGAGATTTAAAAAAAAATGATTTTTCATTTCTAACCTAATGCTTTTCTTCTTTTGTAATTTAACACTAACACTTTTTAATTTTCTTCTTTGGCCTCTCATAAGTTTCATCTTTCACAAATTATTCATTTTACGTTTCGTTCTAAACTTTGTAAGTTAACACGTCACAACATATGTGTGGGGTTCACCGTCTTTTGGTATATTTTCTTTCCATTTGACAGGTTCGTCGCAACACGTTATTTTCCCACGTTCGACTTAGTTATTATTTTCTACGTTTTACATTTCGGTCTAATTTCTTCGCATTAACACACAACAATGGACGTGCGTGGTTCAACGATTTTACGCCTGCTTTTCGTTTGGTGTTATTTTTTTTCTTTTTTATTTATTTTCTCTTTACGAACTTTTCCGATGTTGGTGTCATTGGCAATGGTGTGGCATTGGTGCTACTTGGCACGGTTTTACGAACCTTTTTAACCTATTAAGTTTTTTACCTATGATTTGTTTCAAGTTTATCCCTATGCTTCCTTTACTTAAAAAAACTATTTTTACGTGCATATTATTATTTCCGTTTCGGTATAAATATGATTTGCTCTATGTTTCGACGTAAACTTTTTCTAGAAAACGAGTTAGGTCAAATATAATACTTTTTCTAGAAAACGAGTTAGGTCAAATATAATACTTTTTCATTCAAAAAAACCATTTTACGTGCATATTTTTATATAGTAAAAATTTGAGTTGGTCTACGTTTTGATTTAGGAGATGAGTCAGGACAGATATAATATGTATCCGTGCGTATTTTATGTATGTTTCGTAAATTTTGTTTCAAACCGTGTGGAGTCAAATTGTAGTTTCCTTTCTATGTATGATTCGTGTCACATATAAATTCGATTTACTTTACGTTTTGATCCAATCGCAATGCTTATATAGGTTACTTCGTGTTCAATCCGATACATCAAAACTGATAGACATGTTAATCAGATATGAAAGCTCAGTAATCTCATAACAGGTAAAACTATGTTCAGTACATGACATGCTAATCTATATATAAGACGGTAAGGGAAAGCTAATAACCAACTCACACACAGTGTAACTAACTCTCCTAACAAACTCAACTACCCAACATAATACACAATACAATATACACTAATATGCCCCCTCAAGCCGAGCGTGGCGCAGCAACGTGAAGCTTGGACCGAAGAGTGTCAAAACGAACACCTGACAATCCTTTGATCAAAATATCTGCAATCTGAAGCGTAGTGGGAACATACCAAACGTGTAAAATACCTGCCAAAACCATGTCACGAATAAAATGCAAGTCAATCTCCAAGTGTTTGGTGCGCTGATGAAACACCGGGTTGACTGCAAGATATGTGGCTCCAATATTGTCACACCAAAGAGAAGGTGGACAAGTCAATGTAATATGTAACTCATGCAACAGACGTAATCCATCGTAACTCGGCAGCTGTATGAGCAAGAGCTCGGTACTCAGCCTCAGTACTCGACCTAGCAACTGTATGCTGTTTCTTGGAGCTCCAACTGATGAGGTTAGGCCCAAGAAAAACACAATAACCTATGGTAGAACGTCGATCATCGGGACAACCAGCCCAGTCAGCATCACTATAAGCATGTAAATCAAGACAAGTAGACCGACGTATGCATAACCCATGGGAAACAGTACCCTTAAGGTACCGCAAAATACGCTTGACAGCGACCCAGTGTCGATCAGTAGGTGTCTGAAGAAACTGCGACACCTTACTGACCGCATAAGCAATCTCTGGTCGTGTCAGCACAAGATACTGTAATGCACCAACAGTGCTCCGATACATAGTTGGGTCAGACAAAGGATCACCAGCATGTCGAGAAAGCTGTCTACCGGAAGAGACAGGAGTAGATAAGGGTCGACAATCAGCAAGGCCAGTGCGCTGTAGCAAATCAAGTAAGTAGCGCTGCTGAGATAAGTGTAAAACATCCTCAGAAAATGTGGCCTGAATACCCAGAAAATATGACAACTGCCCCAAATCCTTGAGCGCAAACTGAGAATGTAAGCACCCAATCAAGCCAGTAACAAAATCCGAAGAGCTCCCGGTAATAATGATGTCATCAACGTAGACCAAGACATAACAGAGTATCGAATCTCGACTGTAAACAAAGAGAGATACATCTGAAAGACACTGGGTAAAACCAACAGCAAGCAAAGCGGTGGATAGCTTGGAAAACCAAGCTCTAGGAGCCTGCTTTAGGCCATAAAGAGCCTTCTGCAGACGACAAACATAATGTGGTCTAGATGAATCAACAAAGCCTGGGGGCTGGGTCATATACACAGTCTCAGAAAGATCCCCATGTAAGAATGCATTGTTGACATCAACCTGACGAATGGACCACCCTCGAGAGAAAGCGACTGAAAGAACTAGACGAATAGTAGTAGGTTTGACCACAGGACTAAAAGTCTCAGTGTAGTCAATACCCTCAGTCTGATGAAAGCCCTTGGCAACAAGCCGGGCTTTATAACGACTCACAGATCCATCAGGATTATGTTTAATCCTGTAAACCCACTTACAACCAACAATGTTGGCGTCAGTGGGAGCCTGAACCAGACGCCATGTCTGGTTGGCATGAAGCGCATCAATCTCAGCACGCATCGCATCCCACCAAACAGAATACTGTTGAGCCTGTCGAAATGTGGAAGGCTCAGTGATGGGAGCAGTAGAGACATGAAAAAGAACATGATCAGGAAAATGACGTGGCTGTCGTGTATGATCGCGAGATCGTGTAACCATCGGGTGAGTCGAAACAGGAGGAGGAGGTGGAGAAGGAGAAGAAGAAGGAGGAGGAGGAGAAAAAGTAGGTGAAGAAATATCAGGAGATGAAATAATAGGAGAAGATGAGGAAGGAATAATAGGAGTAGATGAAGAAGAAACAAAAGTCGGATGCGAAGGAGGAGGAATGAAAAAAAAAAACAGATTATAGGTCACCGGAGATCCATGAGCTTTGATACCATGATAGACATGATAATCATATATGAAAGATCAGTAATCTCATAACAGGTAAAACTATGTTCAGTACATGACATGCTAATCTATATATAAGACGGTAAGGGAAAGCTAATAACCAACTCACACACAGTGTAACTAACTCTCCTAACAAACTCAACTACCCAACATAATACACAATACAATATACACTAATAAAAACACATGTTTCCGTACGATTAACACATCACACGACGTTTGAACTAATTCATTCGATGTTTGCGATGCTCTCGAGCCAAATTGCTTAAATATAACAATCCAATTGAAGAAATTACTCCACTAAACAAATTTGAGAACCATGAAGAGTTGTCGTCTTGGTAATTGAATAAAAAGAAAAATCAACTTTAGTCCTTCAACATTTTCTCTCTGACAGTTACAACCGTTCACGGTTCACCTTCCAAATTTAACTGCTACAACCCTACAGCTTTTGTCAACTTACCCACTTTACAACGTATTTTCCATGTAACACGAACAACACCAATTAACCATTGAACTCAACAATGTTTGCAACTCGTGTCATACTATGTGTACTTAATATGAGTATGTGGTATGACTCGTGTCATACTATGTGTACCTAATTAGGCTAATATGAGTGGCAGAGATTATTTTGAACTTCATACTAGTCTTTTTTAACATTTATGCTAATCGACATAAGAATTTAGGGTGATTTGTATGATATGCTACGGTTTGATACTAAGGATGGAAACAAAGATGTTGCATTTTGACGAAAACTAGTCATCACAAACCTAAAAGGGAATAAAAATATGTGAACACATATTTTATAACCTCAAATTGGAATAGTTTAGTATAACTAATTAAAATATAGTTAAGAGTAAACTTTTGTTTTGCTCTCTGTGGTTTGGTCGTTTTAATGGTTTTGCCTCAAACGACGTCCATTTCCATCGTTAAAACCTGGTCACGTGCGCCTCACATGAGGGGTAAATCCGTCTTTTCCAATCTAAAGCTTTTATCTTCTTCATTTAAAAACCCACACAACCATCAACCCAACCCAACCCAACCCAACCATACCACCTGCTTCCACCACCAACCACCACTCTCTCTCTCTCTCTCTCTCTCTTTCTCTCTCTCTCCACAAATATTCCTCTGCCCCTATAAATTCACACCACAAATCAAAATCAAAATATGACAACATACATTCAACCCCAAGTGGAAATCATGTCACATCCCCAAAACACCACATGCGGTAACCCTGCTAGGCGAGTGACGTTCCAGGATCCAGCCACCAATCACATTGAACTAACCATAAGATGTTTAATAAAATTCACATTCATTAAATAAAATATTCATAGAACATAATCCAAGTTAAATAGTGACAGCGGAAGCAAATAGTAAAATACTGTTCAGTGTTTCAAAAACCAATGTAAGCAAAATCGGTAAACAAGACTTGTAATCCAAGCAACACGACCCATGACCACTCCAGCCCTCCAGATAGCAAGTTCCTCATCCAAAGTACCTAACGACCTGCGAGCATGCAACAAGTGTATCAGACAACGCTGGCGAGTTCACAGTTTTACGAAAACGTTGATTACCAAGTGTTTAATCCAGTTTGTTAACAAATCCGAAAGTAATGTTGATAATATCTCGATACTGAACAAGACGGCTCCTGATGTATGTTTTGCCCGTTCCCTAGTGCTCCTATCAAAACACTGGGCATGACTGGGTCATTAGTTCACACCCGTCCTCTCCGGTACGGGGTGAGGTTGCCAAACCTAAGTAGCGCTACCAACTAATACCCCGTTACCTCTCCGGTAACAAAAAGATGGGACTTAAGAGTGATAGGGTGAGAGTATTATCCAACATCCCAGTTTTTACCCGAAAGACTTATCCCTCCCCGAGATACCCACTGACTGTCCCAACCACCGGGACGCATGCTCAAGAGTAGTGAACTCACCTTTGGTTTGCTCGGTAAGATTAATTACTTGTTTATAGTTGGACACCCAAATCCTAATATGGTTCCAATGCCAGTCAGTTTCGCATACACATAAATCACATATTCTTTATACACATTACACAAGTAACGAACAAGCATGACACACATTATCACCCATGTTACAACAAGTGTTCGAGCCGTAAGTATACTCACATCTCAAGTTCGTATCTCCCAATGGCACACATCAAACAGTTCGGTTTACACTCAAGTAACAAGCAAGTTCACATAATACACTATGAGCATTTGGATCACAAGTAATTTCGTATCGCAAGTATACCAGACTAACAACACATGGCAGCCCATTACGCATTCAAATTAAGGTGCGGCCCAGCACAAATCAGAAAAGAGGTGCAGCCCAACGCAAATCAGAAGGAGGTGCGGCCCAACCCAAGGGTCCGCTGATAGGTTATTGCGGCCCACTCGATTTCTAACACAAGTTTTATTATAGTTTTTCAGCAACATTAACTCTAACCTATTTTGCACCTTAAAAGTATTATCTATCATTTTTTTTTTCTTAACAACATCAATGTGCATGAATCATGGATTCCATTTATACAATTAACGCATATTATTCATTAACCAACAAATCTAGTTTTAAACAAATAACCCGATTCCAAATAACACAACACTTTTCAATAATCATTCAATACAAACAATTACTATAACCGTCCCACATGTACATCGATTCCAACTTCACAAACCAAGCACCATCTCATTAATTAATTCACACACTATTACTATCCTTGACTATTCTGACAATATTATTAGGATATGCACATGGTTTGATTAGATCAAAACTACAAACACACACATGGGCCACCATTTTCTTATTCAATGTTATCCAACTTTATCAAACCATTACCTACAAATCTATTGGACCGTTTAAAACTACTGTTACATCAAAATTGGTTATGAATCACATATCATTCATAATATAAATTCTAGATCAACACTTTCACAAACGAACACATAGCACTTCTTATCATAGTCATCTAATCCAACATGATAACAAAGGTGAATCATTATAGGAAGAAGCATACTAACCGTACACAAGAAAACAATGAATAGGAAAGAAAGGCTCCGTCCAGCACAACGTTACCGTCGACCAAAGAGAGGGGGGTTTTAATGCTAGGGTTTGCGTATCTTGTTGTGCGTTTAGAGAATTATGGGGCAATATTAATCATGTAGTTCATATAATATAGGGTGTGTGTGAGCATATACGGACTCACAATGGCCGGCCCAACTTCTAGACCTTGTTTGGGCTTGTGCAGTTCGGGTCCAAGATAGCATGCGTGTGGGCCGAAGGGATTAAGAAACGAATGTTTTACAAATCTAAGGAGAGTGTGTGGCCCAATCGTATGCGCAGCCCAATTGTACGTTATGTGTGTGTGCGGCCCAAACATAGGTGGTCCAAACACACAATCAATCATTCTCATTTACGTTCAGGTTTAACCAGTTTATTATCACAACGCTTAACAATTAATATAACAGGAACGTGGCAAAAGGAATAACGAGGAAAGGAATCAGGATCACAAGACTGAAAGGCACAAACCTTGAAAGTTCGGGTTGTCACATCATCCCCAACTTGAAAGAAATTTTATCCTGAAATTTGATAAGTAAGCACAGAGAAATGAAGTGACAAATCAAGATTGCTGCAGATTTTCCACAGGTGCCACATCATCCCCAACTTGAAGTGGAATTTCGTCCCGAAATTCACCAGTCACACCAGAGTTAGATTGGTCATCAGGAAAAAGTTGAGGATACTTGAGCTTCATCTGATCCTCGCGTTCCCACATGAACTCCGGTCCGCGTCTTGAGTTCCAACAAACTCTCACAATCGGGATTCGGCTATGCTTACGAACCCTGACTTCTCGATCCATGATTTTGATGGGTTCTTCAACAAACTGCAACTTGTCGTCAATCTTCAGCTCTTGAAACGGAACAATTAGTGTTTCATTAGACAAACACTTCTTCAATTGCGAAACATGAAAGACATCGTGAACATTACCCAACTTAGTAGGTAACTCGAGCCTGTAAGCCACCTTACCGATTCGTTCTAGAATTTTGAATGGCCCAACATAACGTGGATTAAGCTTGCCACACTTCCCAAAGCGTACTACGCCCTTCCACGGCGAGACTTTCAACATAACCCGATCACCTACAGCAAACTCCAACGGTTTCCTACGCTTGTCAGCGTAGCTTTTCTAATGGTCACGCGCTGCCGCCATACGGTTTCTGATCTGGACAATCTTTTCTGAAGTTTTAAGTACAAGCTCAGGACCCGTGATCTGGCTGTCACCCACCTCAGCCCAACAGAGAGGAGAACGACACTTTCGTCCGTACAGTGCTTCAAACGGAGCTGCCTGAATACTAGTGTGGTAGCTGTTGTTGTAGGAGAACTCTATTAACGGCAAATGTTTCTCCCACCCTTTCCCAAAATCGATCACACATGCACGCAGCATGTCTTCAAGTGTCTGGATGGTTCGCTCGCTCTGACCATCCGTCTATGGGTGATAAGCAGTACTCATATCGAGACGTGAACCGAATGACTTATGCATCGACTGCCATAAATCGGAAATGAAACGCGGATCTCGATCTGAGATGATGGAAGTTGGCACCCCGTGCCTGGAAACCACTTCTTTAAGATAAACTGCTGCAAGCTGTGAGAACTTATCCGTTTCCTTGATTGCAAGAAAATGCGCCGACTTTGTGAGACGATCAATGATCACCCAAATGGTATCGTTTCCGCCCTGCGTTCTCGGTAAACCTGTGACAAAATCCATAGCAATCTGCTCCCATTTCCACAGGGGTATCTCTGGTTGCTGAAGTAGGCCTGAGGGTTTCTGATACTCCACTTTGACTTTAGCACAAGTCAAACACTTACTCACGTATGTCGCTATGTGAGCTTTCATTCTTGTGACACCCGTGTCACTGCGACCATCAAACAAATGCCAAACCAATGAAATAATGTATTTCATACTTTGGACTTGTATAAATATGTGTATCTTTTGCACATATCAACTCATGTTCGATTTCAAGCTCTAAATCGCTTTCTGGAAGGTTATACACGCACTGATGCGTAAATATAACCAGTTTAATGCAACGAACACTCCGGAATAGTGAAATAGGCTTAACATACCTTAAATAACCTTTACATAACTTAGATATAAGTTTTGGAAGGTTTGGTGTGGTGAAATCAAAGTTTAATCGCTTACAGGGACTAAATTTGACAAACTGCGAAAGTATGCCAATTTGAACTGTAACAGACCTTCCGGAACATGACCATAAGTTAAACATACCATAAATATCCTTTACATAGCTTAGAAATAGGCTTTGAGGGGTTCGGTGTGCTAAAATAAACTTTTGGGTCATTCAGGGACTAAAAGTGTCAAAAAGTGCACAAGTTTGCATTTTCGCGCATAACTTACGTTCTGAATACATCCGGACATCCAAAAAAATTATGTTAGCACTAAAATATTTTATTTTAGTGTTCTCCATAAGAAAAAATCCATTCGTCACGTCATTTGGATCGTTTTTCGCATTCGGGACCAGATTCGATGTATTAGCCGTTGTTTAATTCACAACCACACATTCTAACTTGCTTGGTCAGCGGATAAGGATGGAATTTAAACACCTAAACACCATGACATTTCAACACATGTATGGATGGAATTTAAACACCTAAACACCATGACATTTCAACACATGTATGGATGAAATTTAAACACCTAAACACCATGACATTTCAACACATGTACGGATGGGATTAAGGCACGTTTTCCATGAAACGATCTTAACGGTTCGGGTATTCCTATAAATACCCCATACCCCCCATTGCTAAAATCACTAGAAACTTGATTTGAGAAACTCTAAGTTGAAACATTTGTTTCATACCTGAGATTTTTGAATCGAGTTTAGCATTCGGGGACCCTTCGTAAGTATTCTTTCGTTCTTTTCCTTATTTTATTGCTTTTCGAGTCAGAAAGTCAAACTTTGTTTGACTTTCAGCGTTGACCAGTAATGGTCAATGCGAAGTTCGTTTGAACTTCGCAACGTGAGTGTAATCACGTTGGTCATAGTCCCTTGGGACTATGCCCACTGATTACCACGTTGTCTAGGGTCGTAGGTTAGGCGATCTAATAAATCGCCTATACCTTCGAACCCGACCCAGTTTGGTCGATCATTAGGATCCGACCAAATACAGTAGGTGACCATAGTAGGTAGGGAATAACCTTCCGAGGTTATACCCTATGGTCACAACGTTTAAGTAGTTGTATGATAGGTAGTTTATATGCCTTAGGTAAATTACCAGAATACCCTTTTCATGTATAATTGGTAATTAAGCATATGTAACCTAAACTTTTGTCACATAACTGATTATGTAACATGTTTAGGCATATAACAATTGTCATAGGGCTAGTTAGACGGTCCGAACGCGTTTCACGCGAACGACGCGTTAAAGTAGCATAAGCTACCTAAACGGGTCGTAATGGGTCGTAGACACTTAGGTTAAGTTTCATTTAGTATGTAGGCTTTGATTAACCATATCATATGAGTTCCTACACTCATTTGGTTTACAAACCCTCATGCTACCCAGTCTTCCGATTTAGGTCCGGTTTATTAATGTAGTTACCTATACTAGGTGCCGTTTGATATCCGCGATCTCTAGCATTGTTTAGTTGTTACTCAAGGACTACTGAGCAATCTCAGGTGAGTACATAGACCCCTCTTTTACTGTTTTCCAAACTGTTTTGGGGTGAAACACATGTGCCTACTTGTTACTTTCATGCTTTCCTGTTTTAACATCATATACTGCTATGTTCGTTAGTACATTATAGTACATGATTTTATGACATTTCATGCTAGGTGTGCCCAATTGTGTGCATTACTTAGTACCTCGTTTTACATGACATTTTGACATAGACATTTCGGCATAGACATTTTAACATGATTGACATTTGATCATGCATTTCCCACAAAACATAACTTTGATTTAAACCAAGATTTACTTCAATACTTTGTTTTTGTGCATATGGTTTAGTTGAGACATTTCACTTGCCATACATGACATCTTGACATAGACGTTTGACATGGATATTTGACATAGACATTTGACATGGATATTTGACATAGACATTTTGATATGATTTACATCTTGACATGAATACTTTGACATATTACCCAATACATTTGACAATTGATTTAAACATAGACTTCTTACATTGGTTGGTTTGGTTTGATTAAGTGATTAAGTAATGATGCGTGTGTAATATGATACAAGCATGGTGGATACGCCGCTGGTACTTCCTATATATAACTGTTTGTATGGTATTACATATCATAGCGTTATTTGAATCATTTCAGTTTGAGACATAGAACATTTTATACAAATAACATACTTTTCACAAGACATTGATTTATAAACATCTTATCTTATGCAAACATATTTTACTTGGTTATTCATTTAACCTTACATTTATTTATACTTATCATCTGATCTTATCGATTTTCAAATGATTTACAAAGCAAAGCAAATAACAAGGTTCATGACTAAACATTTTCTCAAACATAAGTCATGAAACCTATTTTCATAAAACCTATGTATCTCACAGGCATTTTTATGCTGACGTACCTATTTTCACATGTGTTTTTCAGGAACTGTTGCATAAGATGATCAAGATACACATAGGCAGACTTGGGCTTTAGTGACAATAAAAGATGCAAGACTAGTTAATTATGTTGTATTTCTTGTTTGTTAAGACATTGTAACACTTTTAATCAATAAAACGAAACTTCAATTGCCATGGATTTGAAACAATTAATTCTGTTACAACACTCCCCGACATTTCCGCCACGTTTTGTATGTCCTACGTGGTCGGGGTGTGACAGAAAAGATGGTATCAGAGCCAATGGTTATAGGGAATTAGGTTATTAGTAATTAGTAATGCTTTGACCTAGTCTATAACCTTCTTAGGACCCTAACGCGAGTTTACTTGCGTTTAGTCATAAAACAATACCGTCACCTATCCTTAGGCGACGACCACAACAAGAACATAAATTTCAAAACCGCTTTGAAAACTAATCATCTGTTCTAGGATGATTGATTACTAGGTTTTGAACCCTTTATTGTAAGGTTCTGAACTCTCTATTATATGGTTTTGAACCCCTTTGAGTTTTCAAAATCTCGTCAAGGTTTTGGGTTTTTAATAATGTGAACACGTGCAAACTGGAAGGGTGAATGCCTGTATTCTGGGTTTTCTGTCTAGGCAAGCACTTCGTATACATCTCAACCAGACGCGAGACCAGTTGTGCTTACCTGGGAATTCTTGGGATGAGCGTTCACTTATAGGCGAGCATGTCTTCGCGATACATTATATTGACCCATTTATTTTGATTAGTCACTGTCTCATTTGTTTGCCTTTGGTAACAAACAAATGGTCACAATCTTCATGCGTTGTCATTTTCTCTCGACTATCTTTCCCTTGTTTCCTCCCATGTCTTCTATTTTCTTCATGGTGCCTCTTCATCGCAACAACAATGTCCGAACCAGGTGCTGCATTTACCCAGCGAATAGGCGTCGTACTCCAGAGGACCGTTGACTTAGCTATCACCATGACTCGCCTCAGGGATGAAGCCGTAAGGGAACTGCTCCTTGGTGCAATCAATGCAACTGTCATCATCCAAACCAAATACCCTGTTTCAAATGTACCCACGGTGGACGATGGAGACATTTGGTTAACATGTGCCGCTTTGCAATCCAAAGCAAAGCTGTTACAAATCCTTCTGCTGCTCAACCTTCAAACTCCGCTTCATATGTTGCTTGGCATATCTGGCGCCTCAACCTCATGAACTTACTACCTTGTGTATCGAATTAAGCACGCCTAGTGCAAGGTGTCGGAACACCTCTCGTTACACAAATTCCAAAATTCATGTAGGATCTTTCTATCCTCATAATTAGATCCTTGTGGATGGGTATCATTCATCGGAATCCTTAATTGAACTCCTTGTATGGTTCAATACGTACATCACAATTCAATAAGGACAAAGCCGAATTCCTATTAAGATTTTCCTATCTTCATAGATAGATTCTTGAAATGATTAAAGTGCCAAATGAAATCCACGAATTGGATTCCTGGTGTGCTTTATGTATCCGCGTCCAAAGATAACAAATTAATAAACAAATTAAACAACTATGTGATTATGTGCTTATGTGTTTCCTTTTATGTTTTTGGTGTAATCCAAGTTTTGTTATCCAAATCCTCGTAGAATCTTCCATATCTTTGTATAAGGAAATTCAAAGTAGGATATCCAAAGGTACTATATTAAATCCTCAATGGGATTTTACGTAATAGTAAAGACCCTCGGATTATATTGTACTATTCCATAATTAGACCCCTGAGTGGTCTAGGTAAACAGATTGATCCAAAAATCTGGTTAGGAATATCATGTGATGATATAGCTGAAAGGACTCCTTGGTGGTCTAATTAAAAGGATCCTTTGTTGATCTAATTAAAAGGACCCTATGGTAGTCTAGTCACACTCATCATCAGGTTTGATTATCCTCCCCTTCACATTTCAGACAAATTGTGCGGACTATGCAAGGAATTGCGTAATTATGGATGCATACATAATTATGAAATTCAGTGCACGGAAACCACAGCAAATTTTGTCATGTGTCTAGAGACTATTCCGTTCATTTTTGTTTCTGAAGATGTAAAATGACTATTCCGTTCATTTTTGTTTCTGAAGATGTAAAATGACTATTCCGTTCATTTTTGTTTCTGAAGATGTAAAATGACTATTCCGTTCATTTTTGTTTCTGAAGATGTAAAATGACTATTCCGTTCATTTTTGTTTCTGAAGATGTAAAATGACTATTCCGTTCATTTTTGTTTCTGAAGATGTAAAATGACTATTCCGTTCATTTTTGTTTCTGAAGATGTAAAATGACTATTCCGTTCATTTTTGTTTCTGAAGATGTAAAATGACTATTCCGTTCATTTTTGTTTCTAAAGATGTAAAATGACTATTCTGTTCATTTTTGTTTCTAAAGATGTAAAATGACTATTCTGTTCATTTTTGTTTCTGAAGATGTAAAATGACTATTTTGTTCATTTTTGTTTCTAAAGAATGCCTGCTGAAAATAACTCGGTTCATTTTTCATTTCTGAAAAATGTTCGTTAAAGAGAAATTACAGGATTACGTCTTGTTCATCTTTGATGGTTATTTAACACAGAGTCACAAATAGACTCCTACGAATTAATTTCGGGACGAAATTTCCTAAAGTAGGGGAGACTGTGACACCCGTGTCACTGCGACCATCAAACAAATGCCAAACCAATGAAATAATGTATTTCATACTTTGGACTTGTATAAATATGTGTATCTTTTGCACATATCAACTCATGTTCGATTTCAAGCTCTAAATCGCTTTCTGGAAGGTTATACACGCACTGATGCGTAAATATAACCAGTTTAATGCAACGAACACTCCGGAATAGTGAAATAGGCTTAACATACCTTAAATAACCTTTACATAACTTAGATATAAGTTTTGGAAGGTTTGGTGTGGTGAAATCAAAGTTTAATCGCTTACAGGGACTAAATTTGACAAACTGCGAAAGTATGCCAATTTGAACTGTAACAGACCTTCCGGAACATGACCATAAGTTAAACATACCATAAATATCCTTTACATAGCTTAGAAATAGGCTTTGAGGGGTTCGGTGTGCTAAAATAAACTTTTGGGTCATTCAGGGACTAAAAGTGTCAAAAAGTGCACAAGTTTGCATTTTCGCGCATAACTTACGTTCTGAATACATCCGGACATCCAAAAAAATTATGTTAGCACTAAAATATTTTATTTTAGTGTTCTCCATAAGAAAAAATCCATTCGTCACGTCATTTGGATCGTTTTTCGCATTCGGGACCAGATTCGATGTATTAGCCGTTGTTTAATTCACAACCACACATTCTAACTTGCTTGGTCAGCGGATAAGGATGGAATTTAAACACCTAAACACCATGACATTTCAACACATGTATGGATGGAATTTAAACACCTAAACACCATGACATTTCAACACATGTATGGATGAAATTTAAACACCTAAACACCATGACATTTCAACACATGTACGGATGGGATTAAGGCACGTTTTCCATGAAACGATCTTAACGGTTCGGGTATTCCTATAAATACCCCATACCCCCCATTGCTAAAATCACTAGAAACTTGATTTGAGAAACTCTAAGTTGAAACATTTGTTTCATACCTGAGATTTTTGAATCGAGTTTAGCATTCGGGGACCCTTCGTAAGTATTCTTTCGTTCTTTTCCTTATTTTATTGCTTTTCGAGTCAGAAAGTCAAACTTTGTTTGACTTTCAGCGTTGACCAGTAATGGTCAATGCGAAGTTCGTTTGAACTTCGCAACGTGAGTGTAATCACGTTGGTCATAGTCCCTTGGGACTATGCCCACTGATTACCACGTTGTCTAGGGTCGTAGGTTAGGCGATCTAATAAATCGCCTATACCTTCGAACCCGACCCAGTTTGGTCGATCATTAGGATCCGACCAAATACAGTAGGTGACCATAGTAGGTAGGGAATAACCTTCCGAGGTTATACCCTATGGTCACAACGTTTAAGTAGTTGTATGATAGGTAGTTTATATGCCTTAGGTAAATTACCAGAATACCCTTTTCATGTATAATTGGTAATTAAGCATATGTAACCTAAACTTTTGTCACATAACTGATTATGTAACATGTTTAGGCATATAACAATTGTCATAGGGCTAGTTAGACGGTCCGAACGCGTTTCACGCGAACGACGCGTTAAAGTAGCATAAGCTACCTAAACGGGTCGTAATGGGTCGTAGACACTTAGGTTAAGTTTCATTTAGTATGTAGGCTTTGATTAACCATATCATATGAGTTCCTACACTCATTTGGTTTACAAACCCTCATGCTACCCAGTCTTCCGATTTAGGTCCGGTTTATTAATGTAGTTACCTATACTAGGTGCCGTTTGATATCCGCGATCTCTAGCATTGTTTAGTTGTTACTCAAGGACTACTGAGCAATCTCAGGTGAGTACATAGACCCCTCTTTTACTGTTTTCCAAACTGTTTTGGGGTGAAACACATGTGCCTACTTGTTACTTTCATGCTTTCCTGTTTTAACATCATATACTGCTATGTTCGTTAGTACATTATAGTACATGATTTTATGACATTTCATGCTAGGTGTGCCCAATTGTGTGCATTACTTAGTACCTCGTTTTACATGACATTTTGACATAGACATTTCGGCATAGACATTTTAACATGATTGACATTTGATCATGCATTTCCCACAAAACATAACTTTGATTTAAACCAAGATTTACTTCAATACTTTGTTTTTGTGCATATGGTTTAGTTGAGACATTTCACTTGCCATACATGACATCTTGACATAGACGTTTGACATGGATATTTGACATAGACATTTGACATGGATATTTGACATAGACATTTTGATATGATTTACATCTTGACATGAATACTTTGACATATTACCCAATACATTTGACAATTGATTTAAACATAGACTTCTTACATTGGTTGGTTTGGTTTGATTAAGTGATTAAGTAATGATGCGTGTGTAATATGATACAAGCATGGTGGATACGCCGCTGGTACTTCCTATATATAACTGTTTGTATGGTATTACATATCATAGCGTTATTTGAATCATTTCAGTTTGAGACATAGAACATTTTATACAAATAACATACTTTTCACAAGACATTGATTTATAAACATCTTATCTTATGCAAACATATTTTACTTGGTTATTCATTTAACCTTACATTTATTTATACTTATCATCTGATCTTATCGATTTTCAAATGATTTACAAAGCAAAGCAAATAACAAGGTTCATGACTAAACATTTTCTCAAACATAAGTCATGAAACCTATTTTCATAAAACCTATGTATCTCACAGGCATTTTAATGCTGACGTACCTATTTTCACATGTGTTTTTCAGGAACTGTTGCATAAGATGATCAAGATACACATAGGCAGACTTGGGCTTTAGTGACAATAAAAGATGCAAGACTAGTTAATTATGTTGTATTTCTTGTTTGTTAAGACATTGTAACACTTTTAATCAATAAAACGAAACTTCAATTGCCATGGATTTGAAACAATTAATTCTGTTACAACACTCCCCGACATTTCCGCCACGTTTTGTATGTCCTACGTGGTCGGGGTGTGACAATTCTCGGCCACCAGTACATGACTCTGAGATCCGGATACATTTTATCTGAACCCGGGTGAACTGAATACCGAGACTTGTGCGCTTCGTCCATCACAAGCTCTCTAAGATTACCATACAAAGGAACCCATACCCGCTCCATAAAATAATGAATGCCGTCAGATCTCTCCACAGGTCGTTTTTCCATGCCCCGCAAGTATTCAGCCTTGATGTTCTCTTCTTTCAATGGCTCGATCTGAGCGGAACGAATCTGATCAGGTAAACTAGAGTGAATAGTAAGTTGCAGAGGGCGAACACGCTTAGGCTTCGTCTCCTTTCGGCTAAGTGCATCAGCTACAACGTTAGCTTTACCCGGGTGATACTTGATGGCACACTCATAGTCATTCAAAAGTTCTATCCAACGACATTGTCGCATATTCAATTCCTTCTGGTCGAAGATATGCTGGAGACTCCTGTGATCGGTGTAGATAGTGCATTTGGTACCGTACAGATAATGCCTCCAAATCTTCAACGCGAAAATCACAGCCCCTAACTCCAAGTCGTGAGTCGTATAATTCTTCTCATGAACCTTCAACTGTCGAGAAGCATATGCTATCACCTTCTCGCGTTGCATTAACACGCAACCGAGACCCTGAATAGAAGCATCACAATATACCACAAAATCCTCAGTACCTTCAGGTAGAGACAAGATCGGTGCGCTGCAGAGTTTCTGCTTTAAAAGTTGGAACGCGTCTTCCTGCTTCGTTCCCCAAGAGTAAACAACGTTCTTCTGTGTTAAAGAGGTGAGAGGTTGAGCGATCTTCGAGAAATCCTGAATAAACCGATGATAGTACCCCGCAAGACCAAGAAATTATCGCACCTCCGAAGGATTCTTCGGTGTCGCCCAATTCCTAATAGCATCGATCTTAGCAGGATCCACGTGTATCCCCATTTCGTTAACAATGTGACCAAGAAAGTGTACTTCTCGTATCCAGAAGTCACACTTAGAAAACTTCGCGTAGAGTTGCTCCTTCCTCAGGAGCTCCAAAATAAGACGCAAGTGCCGCTCATGGTCTTCCTTGCTCTTAGAGTAGATCAAGATGTCATCGATAAACACAATAACGAAGTCGTCAAGATACGGTTTGCATACACGGTTTATGAAGTCCATGAAAACCGCCAGTGCATTAGTCAACCCGAACGGCATAACCAAAAACTCATAATGTCCATATCGCGTTCTAAAAGCTGTTTTAGGAACATCCTCCTCTCGGACCCTCATCTGATGATAGCCCGATCTTAAGTCGATCTTCGAGTAAAAACTTGACCCCTGTAACTGGTCAAACAAGTCGTCGATGCGCGGCAAAGGATAGCGGTTCTTGACTGTTACCTTGTTGAGTTCTCGATAATCTATACACATACGGAAGGACCCGTCTTTCTTCTTCACAAACAAAACCGAGGCTCCCCAAGGCGAAGAACTAGATCGGATAAAACCTCTATCCAACAGTTCTTGAAGTTGGTTAGACAGCTCTTGTAACTCTCCTGGTGCAAGACGGTAAGGAGCATGAGTAATCGGGGCTGCTCCTGGCATAAGGTCAATCTGAAATTCCACCTGGCGATGCGGAGGTAAACCAGGTAACTCTTCAGGAAACACGTCAGAAAACTCACGAACAACTGGAAGGTCCTCGATCTTCCTTTCTTCAGATTGTGAATCGGTCACAAGAGCTAGAATAGCAGGGTAGCCCTTTCGTAGACACTTCTGGGCTTTCATGGCTGAGATGATGCCGACCATGGCACCACTACGATGACCTTGAACCGGCAAAGATTCCCCACTAGGGAGAGGGATACGGACGATTTTCTCTTTACAGAGAATTTCCGCTTGATGCTTAGACAACCAATCCATGCCAACGACCACCTCAAAACTTCCAAGAGTAACGGGGAGTAGGTCAATGTCGAACACTTAACCCATAAGATCAAGTTTACAACCAAAAAGGACATGAGAAGCTTCAGTCGATTTACCATCATCTAATTCTACTACATGCTTATTTACAAGAGGTGTGGGAGTCAATCCTAACTGACGACTGAACCCCAAAGACACATAACTCCAATCGGCACCAGAGTCGAATAAAACAAAAGCAAATATGTTGTTTATGGAGAACGTACCAGTCACCATGTTGCCATCATTTCTGGCTTCTCCAGCTCCAATAGTGAACACCCTCCCGTGCGCACCATTTCCACCATTGTTGTTGTTTCTGTTGTTATTGTTCCCATTGTTGTTGCCACCCGCATTCTGATTTAGTTGAGGGCAGTCTCGCCTGATATGACCCTCGGCTCCACATTGAAAGCATCCTTTACGATTTCCACGGTTTTGCTGGGGTTGTTGTCTTTCCTGCTGCTGTGGCTGTTGCTGTTGCGGGGTGTGCTGCTGCTGCTGGTTCGGAAGTGAAACCCTACAATCCCTGGCCATATGCCCCCACCTTGTTGCACCTGTGACATACCTGGGTACACGGCCCCCGATGGGATAGTTGCACTTATTGCACTTCGGTTGTTTCCCTGCATAAGAACCCTAACCCGAACTGTTGCCCTGGATTTGATTAACGGAGGACGACTGACTGAAACTGCGATTATTGTTGTTGTCAGGCCTTTTCTGAGATTGACTTGCACTGGTTGCTTTGTCAGCATTGTTCCATTTATGCTTGTTATCAATAGCAGGTGTGGTAGCGGTAGCAGCAGGGGTAGTAGCAGAAACACGAGGCGGTAGCGATCCACGCTCGACCTCTTGGTCGGTAATCTTGTGTGCTAAACGGATGATCTGAGGTAGATTGTTAAGGTTTGCAGCAGTGACATAACTCTTTACGGCTGGTGCAAGGCCCTTGATATACAACTCAATTCGTCGAGGTGGAGGTCGAGACAGGTAAGGGCACAAAATTGCTAGTTCATGAGATCGTTTCGTGTAAGCCTCGATCTCGGACCCTTCCATCTTCAAATTGTAGCACTCGTTCTCAAGTTTCTGAATTTCGTCACGAGGACAGTATTCTTCACGCATCAGCTCCTTAAAATCGTCCCAAGTAGTGGCATTCGCCATCTCAATGCCCAGCATCTGAACTTGGGCATTCCACTAGGTCAAGGCACCATCCTCGAGTGTGTCTGTAGCATACTTCACACGGTCCCCCTCGGGACAATTACACATAGCGAACACTGACTCAGCCTTCTCAAACCAACGCAGTAACCCCACAGCCCCTTCAGTCCCACTGAACGTCTGTGGCTTACAATCCATGAGTGTCTTGAATGTGCAAGCAGGCGGATGGTTTTGATTCTGATTCGCTTGCTGACCAGCTTCATAGGCTGCTAATGCCTCAGCCACACGGGTGTTAATCAGATTTGTCAACTCAGCCTGAGTCATCGCAATGTGCCCACGTCCATGACCTTGTCCGCTCATGATTCTATATAGGAGAAAGAGAAGGGTTAATAGTCGAGATAAGGTAGGAACCAAACTCACAACGATTTCTACAGATTACAAAGCACATCAGACAACAAAGCGGAACCCCTTTCACACTCGTTAGATCTCACTGTGACTCACATGCACCCCTCATTATTATTATGTGTGCACCCATAATAATAATGCAATTTGCACGTTTATCTCAGTTCGTCCCAACTCATCCTAAAAGGTTCCTCAAGTTCTCACCACAAGACAAAACACCACAAACATAAACCACGGAAATCTAACAGAATATGGCACTGTGACTCTCTATCAATCATATAACTCAGGTAAATACACATGATTTCAGTCTGAAATGTTAAGTGTGTGCAATCGCATGCAACATTGTACAATAGTTTATACTAGGTATACTATGCAATAAGTAAACGAGAGACGAACCTTGCAATCTGGAGCTGAGAGTCATGGTCGCTTTCTGAACTGTTCGGTTATAGTTTGGTTTTATAAAAACGTTTTAAAACCTAGTTCACTATAACCAGTGGCTCTAATACCAAACTGTCACACCCCCAAAATACCACATGCGGTAACCCCGCTAGGCGTGTGACGTTCCAGGATCCAGCCACCAATCACATTGAACTAACCATAAGATGTTTAACAAAATTCCCATTCATTAAATAAAATATTCATAGAACATAATCCAAGTTAAATAGTGACAGCGGAAGCAAATAGTAAAATACTATTCAATGTTTCAAAAACCAATGTATGCAAAATCGGTAAACAAGACTTGTAATCCAAGCAACACGACCCATGACCACTCCAGCCCTCCAGATAGCAAGTTCCTCATCCAAAGTACCTAACGACCTGCGAGCATGCAACAAGTGTATCAGACAACGCTGGCGAGTTCACAGTTTTACGAAAACGTTGATTACCAAGTGTTTAATCCAGTTTGTTAACAAATCCGAAAGTAATGTTGATAATATCTCGATACTGAACAAGACGGCTCCTGATGTATGTTTTGCCCGTTCCCTAGTGCTCCTATCAAAACATTGGGCATGACTTGGTCATTAGTTCACACCCGTCCTCTCCGGTACGGGGTGAGGTTGCCAAACCTAAGTAGCGCTACCAACTAATACCCCGTTACCTCTCCGGTAACAAAAAGATGGGACTTAAGAGTGATAGGGTGAGAGTATTATCCAACATCCCAGTTTTTACCCGAAAGACTTATCCCTCCCCGGGATACCCACTGACTGTCCCAACCACCGGGACGCATGCTCAAGAGTAGTGAACTCACCTTTGGTTTGCTCGGTAAGATTAATTACTTGTTTATAGTTGGACACCCAAATCCTAATATGGTTCCAATGCCAGTCAGTTTCGCATACACATAAATCACATATTCTTTATACACATTACACAAGTAACGAACAAGCATGACACACATTATCACCCATGTTACAACAAGTGTTCGAGCCGTAAGTATACTCACATCTCAAGTTCGTATCTCCCAATGGCACACATCAAACAGTTCGGTTTACACTCAAGTAACAAGCAAGTTCACATAATACACTATGAGCATTTGGATCACAAGTAATTTCGTATCGCAAGTATACCAGACTAACAACACTTGGCAGCCCATTACGCATTCAAATTAAGGTGCGGCCCAGCACAAATCAGAAAAGAGGTGCAGCCCAACGCAAATCAGAAGGAGGTGCGGCCCAACCCAAGGGTCCGCTGATAGGTTATTGCGGCCCACTCGATTTCTAACCCAAGTTTTATTATAGTTTTTCAGCAACATTAACTCTAACCTATTTTGCACCTTAAAAGTAGTATTATCTATCATTTTTTTTTCTTAACAACATCAATGTGCATGAATCATGGATTCCATTTATACAATTAACGCATATTATTCATTAACCAACAAAGCTAGATTCAAAACAAATAACCCGATTCCAAATAACACAACCCTTTTCAATAATCATTCAATACAAACAATTACTATAACTGTCCCACATGTACATCGATTCCAACTTCACAAACCAAGCACCATCTCATTAATTAATTCACACACTATTACTATCCTTGACTATTCTGACAATATTATTAGGATATGCACATGTTTTGATTAGATCAAAACTACAAACACACACATGGGCCACCATTTTCTTATTCAATGTTATCCAACTTTATCAAACCATTACCTACAAATCTATTGGACCGTTTAAAACTACTGTTACATCAAAATTGGTTATGAATCACATATCATTCATAATATAAATTCTAGATCAACACTTTCACACACGAACACATAGCACTTTTTATCATAGTCATCTAATCCAACATGATAACAAAGGTGAATCATTATAGGAAGAAGCATACTAACCGTACACAAGAAAACAATGAACAGGAAAGAAAGGCTCCGTCCAGCACAACGTTACCGTCGACCAAAGAGAGGGGGGGTTTTAACGCTAGGGTTTGCGTATCTTGTTGTGCGTTTAGAGAATTATGGGGCAATATTAATCATGCAGTTCATATAATATAGGGTGTGCGTGAGCACATACGGACTCACAATGGCTGGCCCAACTTCTAGACCTTGTTTGGGCTTGTGCAGTTCGGGTACAAGATAGCATGCGTGTGGGCCGAAGGGATTAAGAAACGAATGTTTTACAAATCTAAGGAGAGTGTGTGGCCCAATCGTATGCGCGGCCCAATTGTACGTTATGTGTGTGTGGCCCAAACATAGGTGGTCCAAACACACAATCAATCATTCTCATTTACGTTCAGGTTTAACCAGTTTATTATCACAACGCTTAACAATTAATATAACAGGAACGTGGCAAAAGGAATAACGAGGAAAGGAATCAGGATTACAAGACTGAAAGGCACAAACCTTGAAAGTTCGGGTTGTCACAAATCACATTCAACTCTAAGTGGAAATCAAGAAAAGGTTTCCTGTAAAATCATACATTCAACCATGGAAGGCATCAGTAGTTGTAACCCACATTCATCGCCGTCAGATCTAGACATATACTTACCACTGCCACTTCTTGAAGCCGATCTAGTTCCCTTCAAACATCGTCGAAGTACCACCATCACCATCGTCCTCTGAACCTTCGCCGAAGAAACGGCTAGACAAGCAAACATCACCATCACCATCGACTGTTCAAACCACCACCACCATTAGCTTCACCATTTTCCGATTAGGGGTAGCAACTAGGTGTTAGGGTTTAATCAGCATTCTTGAAAGAAATGGGGCGGCGACAACTTTAGTGTGGTGTGACGATCAGTGGCGGACCTAGGAATTTTTCCATGGGGCGAAGGAACGGCTAGACAAGCAAACATCACCATCACCATCGACTGTTCAAACCACCACCACCATTAGCTTCACCATTTTCCGATTAGGGGTAGCAACTAGGTGTTAGGGTTTAATCAACATTCTTGAAAGAAATGGGGCGGCGACAACTTTAGTGTGGTGTGACGATCAGTGGCGGACTAGGAATTTTTCCATGGGGGTGCGGAACATTTTTAAAAATTTTAGGCCCCTAGGTATATAAGTAAAAAAATCGGTTCGTATCAGGTCGGTTCGGGTCGTGTCGGGTCGGGTTGGGTCATGTAAAACAAAAGAATCGCGCCATAACGTCCCTACTCATGGTTCCTATCACAAAAAAATTGATCCATAAGTTCATCGCTCCATAACATAATGTTTCAATTTTAATTTTCAACCCTAGAAATCGTGTGTAAGCACCCTAAAAATCATCTAAACAACATAATCACCCTAAAAATCATCTAAACAACCATAAACAACGTCAAAACACATGAAATTTCAAACCTATTTAAGAATTTTGTTATCCTTTGGCGTCGGACGGCGGTGGTTCGCGGCTGCTGATGACGTGCTGTTGTGTTCGATGATCGCTGACAGGAGACGACCCAAGAGAGGGAGGGCGGTAGGAATTCTAAGGGACTATTGGGCTTATTTAATTTATTATAGTTTGAACTTAGGTTGAGTTTGGTTAATGGGCTAGTAATTAGTGGGCTAATTATGTTTAATGAAATAGTGGGTTAAGGTATTGGGTATTTGGGTATTTAGGTTAAGTTGGGTACTATAAGTTTATATAATTTAGGTAGTTTTTTTTAATTAGAGTTTACTAAAAAAATTTAAAATATATATCGGTAACATTTTTTATCCAAGGGGTGCGGACGAAAAAATCCAAGGGGTGCGGACGGCATTTTCAACGGAAAATAGCATTAAATTTTTTATTTCCCGGGGTGCGCCCGCCCACCTTGGGCTAGGGGTAAGTCCGCCCCTGGTGACGATTGAGTTTTTCAAACCCTAAATCCCTTGGTGTGGCGGTGGTCTGGCGGCGATGGTGCTAGTCTGGCAGTGATCCCGGTAATCTGAAAGGGAAAGCGGTGGTGGTCGGTAGGTTGATGGTGGTGGCTTGATGGAGGTGGCTGGTGGGGCTGAGAGAGAGAGAGAGAGAGAGAGAGAGAGAGAGAGAGAGAGAGAGAGAGAGAGAGAGAGAGAGAGAGAGAGAGTATGTGTTATATAAATACCCTTTATTTTATACACAAAATTACCAAAATACTCTCATGTGAGGGGTACGTGACCAGGTTTTAATGGTGGAAATGGACATCGTTTGAGGCGGGAAGCAAAATGATGATAAGTTACTTAGATTAGTGAGTAAAATGGTTATTTTTAAACCACTAGGACAAAACCATTAAAACGACCAAACCACATAAAGTACAACGGAAGTTTACTCTATAGTTAAACATCTATAACAACATAATTACATAAACCCCTCTTCTAAGCCTCCTCATGCTGAATTTCAGCACTATTTTCTACCGCTGACATCACCTACGTGCCACGACACCTCAACCATCTTTGTCTAGCATACGTATAGCAGATGAACTTATCTCGACATTTCTTAAACGACTCAATTCAACTTCTTTTCCCCAGAACTTATCTTGTCCCATTTGTTAGTTTTTTAAAATCAACTTATTTTGCTTAAAATTATATCATTATCAATATTCAATATTTTGGGTTAGTTTAGTTATTTTAATATCGTTATTTCATTTTCAAATGTTCTGTTTACCATAATTCTTCAAGTTTAATGCATCCACTATAACATCCTGTTACAACAAAATTGCAGAAAATAATTTAAAACATGCACACAATTGTAACATGAAAAGCCAACTAAATTTGGTAAACAAAACCACACTTAAATCACTAACTAATCTAATCTTCGTTAGCCGGAGGTGGCACCTCAAGCTTCACACTTTCTTCCGCTCTTCTGCCACCGTCATCAACATCCAGCACATCATCCATCATGTCATCCTCACCAGCATTGATGTCTTCCACGTCATCATCGTCCTCGTTATCACCGCCACCTGGAATCTTACGTGTCTTGGGCCCGTGTTCAAGCCTATGGGTCTCGAGTTCTTTGTCCATTGTTTCTTGCAAGTTCAAAGTATCATTGTTTGTGTTTCTTTTTTGTCTACCGTTTTGCCACCTTTCAAGCTCTTTTTCAACATTGGCAACATATTGTTCACCAATCTGTTGTTGGTATTGCGATAATTCCTCTCTCCTTGCAGTCTTCCATTCTTGAAATGTCTAGTAACAAAATAAGTAGTCAAATTTACAACCAAAACTCAATCTAAAACACACACAATATATACATACATATATATACACATAACAAACACACACAAAGAGAGAGAATGATTTGCATAAATAATATGTACATAGACTCAGGTCAGTTTAATGGTGATATAGATTTGCACGTATAAGAACATAAAAAACTTATATCAACTTGTAAAACTTGTATAGGGAGCAAAATGTGTGGGTCGGGCGGGTTAGGTTATGGGTCAAAAGGGTAATTTTGTGTATGGGTTGAATTGTGTCGGGTTTATCCGACAGTTTCTTTGAACAAAATTTTGATTTTTATATTATTTTAATAATGATCTAATTTTCTATCAAATAAGCTACTTTTATTAGAGGAAAACTACTTTCCTACACTAATACATAAATATTTTAGAACTTTTGCTCAACTATGATTTGTATATATGATATGCATGTATGAAAATGTTGACTATATAGCATGCAGCCAGAAGCTCACCAGCTCTTTCCTTTGCTCAAGTTCGGTAGAATCTTCTTCAAGCGGTTTGGCAAACGAGTAATAAATAGGGGGCTCTGCCTTTGTCCTGTAAAAATTACAATCCAGCAACAATATGAAATGAGCAATTACGATAACACAATCATACATTTAACCTATAAATTCTGCACGTTGGGAATCCTCGAGCCATCCAGCAGCTTCAAAACATAAGAAGCTTATCGTTGTCTCAATAAAATTGTGAATATGGATACTTTTGGACCAAAATTAGAAATAACCTGCGATATAATTAATCTCAATCAAATTAGAAATCATTAAATAGTTCTTTGTATTGGGATAAAAAAGCACCAATGCCATTGTATATAAAAAAAGTAAACCTTAAAAAATTGCCAAGTTTTTTGTGATGCTCGCTCCACCGAAGAAACAGGAGTTCCAGTTTCTTCTCCTCTGCCTTAGCAGCAACACGTGCTCTAAGCGTCTGTAAGAACGACCAGTTAGTGAAGAACCATAAAAGCCAATACATTATTGATGTAATTACCTATAAGAAATGTATTAAATACTTATAAGAAATAATTCAAATGTTGTTGTGGGTCAAAAGGGTCAACCCAACCAACCCCACAGGGTCCAGCACTGTACAAAAATGACCTATTTCGACCTAATAACCAACCTCTAGTGCTTAGTCAAAGCAAAGAAAAAGGATAAGCTCACTGTTTCAGATCTATAGGCCTGTAAATGAACCGAACGGACACGAACACAAACATATAATCGAACACATTTTTTAGTTCATGTTTGCGTATTAAAAAAATGCGCATGTTCGTGTTCATTTAAAACATAAACGAACAATTCACGAAGGTAAACTAACATAAACGAACATAATTTAACAACCAATAAACAACACAAATAAACATAATTGACTAAACATAAGTGAACATAAAGTAATTTTTTATATAAACTAGTGATTAATTACGATAAATTCCATTCCAAAACCCTTTTTATTAACAGAAAGCCCAATTAGCAATTAGTTATTATATTTTTTTGGGTAAGCAATTAGTTATTATATTTATATAAGTAGTTAGAAAGTTCCATTTATGTTTAATATTCATATAAATATAACTACTTATGTATTTAAATTGAAACGAAAGAAAAACGAACAAAAAAATAAACAAATGTAAATAAATGAACAAACATAAACGGACGTTCATGAACATAAGTTAACAAATAAAACATGTGTTCATGTTCGTTCATTTAATTAAATGAACAAAAAAATGTGTTCATGTTCGTTTGTTTATTAAATAAACGAACTTCCCGCCGAACAAGTTCACAAACAGTTCATGAACGTTTGGTTCATTTACAGGACTACAGATCTATATTATCAGAACCTCCTAAATCATTTATTTAAAATCATTGTACAAATATTGTGTTTGTAATAGTAAATAACACATTAACTATATTTAAACAAATAACTCAAATTTATGGTTGTGGGTCAACCCAGCCAGGACCATTTCAACCCGCACTAATATATAAACAATTTGACCTATTACCCAACTCGCATCAACCAACCATCTTGCCACGCTAGTATTCAGTTAAGTAAAAGAACATAATAAACAAGTTAACCGCTTCAAATTTTAAAACTAAAAACAAAAAAAAATTGAAGAACAAACCAAGTCTCTTCTTCTCTTTTCTGCAATTTGCTCACGCTCCTGTAGCCTCAATCTTTCACTTTCTTCACGTGCTCTTTGCTCAGCCTATAGCAAGTGATCAAATTAAGATAATTACCTTGGAACAAAATGCTAGAAACTAAAGAGAAAGAAACTTACTTTTTTCAGAGAATCAGATCTCCTCATATATGCCTCTGAGCCAGAGAGTTTCACATCTTCTTTCCTAAATTTCTGAAAATTTACATGTAAAAGTTGTTAACATGTTAATTGTTAATACAATAGGACGTAACGTAAAGGCATAACTAACTTACCTTAACATCTATATACACAAATACCATGTGACATTTGAATAAGAACATTTACAACCTATCTCAAGTCCTAAGCAGACCATGTATTCAAACTTCTATATTCCAAATCCGAACTTTTTAAGATTTATAATTCAGCATATCCGCATTGTTGTACAAAATATAGAAAAACAGCTGAAACACGATTGGATTCATGAACCAGCATTATACAAAAAAGCATTGCGGGGTGTCTACTCTTTTGAGTTTTGAACCCTATTAAGTGATTTTGTATAAGAAGCCAAGTGCAGTAGGAAAGAGATTAAGAGAGACCTACTTTTAAGTGAGATGGTTACTCAAAGAACACGTATAATACAGCTAGATGTAAACAAAAAACCAGATACTATCATATAATAAGAGGGTGAGATCAGTCTTACCTCAAGAGTTCCAAGAAGCTGTCCCAACATTCTTTTATTCCTGTTAACCAAGCTGGGATCCTCATCTTTTGGTATTACTCTAGGAATGTTCTCAGATGGAGGAACTTCAGATTCCTAATCAACCCACGACAATGAATAAATTTAAGTAACAAACTGAAATCCCATTGCTTCAGTTAATGCGTGCATCACATGATTAGACCATCGATTGCAATGGGTCTGAATTTTTGAAATCTGATTGAACAAATCTAATGATGAGAATATCTTATATTTTAGTGTTTAAATATGAACAAGCTAAAATATTGTCTGTAAATAATTTTTTAATAATTCTTTTTGATAACACCATCCCACATAATGTGTGCGCATCAGCTTTTGGGAAACACATCATAACCAAGATTACAACATGGAACTTGAACCAACAATACACCCCACAAATATTAAAAAATGTACCATCTTGGAAGATCTATGAACACCATCCCTCCTAGACCAATTTGAAGTCTTTCTATTGTTCTGGTTATCAGCATTGCCACCCCATCCAGTCGCATCTGCAGCCGAATCTTTGTTGCCACCATCAACCTTCGAAGCGCCGGCATCATCCTCAACAATTTCCCCCTCTTCAATCTTCCCAACCCACAAACATCACAAACCAAAAACTTTTAAATCCCCAAAACAGGCATTCAATTATTCAAACAAATTAACCACGTCATTTGTATCTCCCTAACCTTCACAACAGTCGACGAAAGCCGCCGTTTGGGAGCGGGTTGGTCTTCTTCGTTCCTATCCGCCTACACGAAACACCCAATTGCCCCATAAACAAACAGACAACCACTCTAAAGATTAACACACAATGCATATGAAGAAGTTATAGCCTTACAGGTCTAACAAAACCACGTTGACGGGGTGGACCAGTGGCGGTGAAATTACGAGGACCGGACCCGGTAGCACCTCCCCGACGGATCCCTCGAGGGTCTCGAAGCCGTTCTGTAATCTGTGGATGAAGCAATTAATCAAACACTTGGTGTGCATATATGTAAAATTGAAGTAATACCCATATGGGATCTTTTATGTATACCTCCCATTGTTGACGGTGAAGCTCTTCGATCTCCTTACGAAGCTCCTGCTCAGTCTTCTCGATTTGGGTGGTTCCCATTGGTGACTGTGATGATGATCTTCTTCCTCTTGAAACCCTTGTGTGTGCGCGACTCGCAAAACCCTCTTTTTGTGATTTCTAGTTCAACACTTCTACTTCTGTTTTTTAGCCCATTGATAAAAGCCCAACAATGTGTAAAATATAACATAACTACCCGCATGGCATGTTGCTGCGGGACTCTTGATTAACTAGAAAAAAAAATATATAAAAACAATGAATCACGCACGGCTATTACGATATCTTAACTCGTAAAATTTGACCAAAACTTAAAACATTATCATAAAAATAATAACTAATTATACGAGGAAAACCATATTTGATAACTAATACATAGTTAATGAATATGTATATTTTTAAATGTGTACATAAGAGTGTATATGACATAAGATTATATATGTTTGTAAAATAGAAAAAAATAAGGCATTTTCCAAGTCCAACTTTCCCAAGATTATTACACATGTTTTATTATATTAAAGAGTTAAATGCATGGTTGGTCCCTGTGGTTTGTGAAATTTGCAGATTTGGTTCTAAGGATTCACTAATTACACACTTGGTCTCAGTGGTTGCAATTTTTAAACTCGGGTGATCCTTAACACTAACCTTCGTTAAATTTTCCAGTTAAGTATTTGTGAAATTACTAAATTGTCCCTGAACAATTAAAAAATAAATAAAAACCGCTCACCCCTCATCTTCTTCTTCCCAATCTCTTCTCTAGCCCACCACTACCACCACCTCCACCTTCAACCCATCATCACCACCACCTCCTCCAGCATTCATCAAGTACAAGCAGAGCTCTGCTGCCGGTGGAAGAAGATCAACCCACCATCACCACCCCTCATATTCGTCTCTCCACTATGTGTCTCTGACCAAGTGCAAAAATTGACCAAGACCCACCAGCCTCCGCCACTGTTGTAACCACAGATAACCAACAAACCTCATTTTTCTGCTTCAACAGAACCAACAACTTCTCCCTATAATCTCTCTCTGCCAGCCTCCGCCACCGCTGCCACCGCCTAGCGTACGCCACCATCGTCGCAACCACACCCACCGAAACAACCGACTGAAACCCAATTCTACTTCGAACCCCATACCCAATCCTCAAAAACAATGAGCTCAAAACCCCATAACCCGCCTTAAACAACGTCTTGTCTTGTCTTATATTTCACTTCCGGAGGCTGAGTCGACTCGGTTTCTAGTATCTCAGTACTGTATGGGGTTGTCGGAGGCTGAGTCTACTCGGTTTCCACTATCTCAGTACTGTATGGGGTTGTTGAAGACGAGTATGATGATGGTGGTGACAGTGGTGGTAGTTGGTGGTGAGTGTCTTGTGGGTGTTGGGGGAAAACGGGTTAGTTGTGGTGGGTGGTTGGGGTAGAAACTGGGGGATTGGTGGAATTGGTGGTGGTGGTGGTGGGTTGAAGGTGGTGGTGGTGATGGTGGGTTGAAGGTGGAGGTAGTGGTGGTGGTGGTGGTGGGTTAGAGAGAAAGAGATAGGGGAGAAGAAGATGAGGGGTGAGCCATCTCTTTTGTTTTTTATTTTTCAAGGACAATTTAGTCATTTCACAAAGACTTAATTGGAAAATTTAATAAAGGTTAGTGGTAAGGACCACTCGAGTTTAAAACTTACAACCACTGGGACCAATTGTGTAATTAGTGAACCCTTGGGACCAAGTGTGTAATAAAGAGGATCCGGAAGCTTCAAGTGAGGCAGGTGATGTTCCTGCTCAGCAGATATCTGTTGTTTTAAAGAAACCGAATGAAACTAAGAGGATTGTTCCCGAGAAGGCTGTTAAAGGTGGTTATCTAAGCCTGTTTTCCTGGGGGAGGGGTTTCTGTTGAGGAAGTTGTTTCACCTGTGGTTGGTGAAGAGAAAAAGAATGAGAAGGTTGAAGAGAATGTGGAGGTGGTTTTGAAGGAAAAAACGGAAATTGTCAAGGGGAAGGGGCCTGTAAAGGCTAATTTACCTGTCTTTGTGCCCTAATAGAATATTTGTATTTCTGATACTACCATGAGTAGCGAGGTTTGCCATGATATGTTGAGGAACATGGCCACTCCTGCAAAAAAGAGGCCTTGTCAAAGTTGTCCGATGAAGATTCTGCCTATCGGGTCATTATCGAAGCTGCCTGCCTGGTTAATTCCCTTCCCGGTTGTATTGAATGTTGGGCTACCTCTGCTAGCAAGAATGATGAGGTCATTGATGCTTTGCAAAAGAAGGAGGCAGAGCTTAAGACTTCCCAGGAAGATTTGGCAGCCTTTCAACTGAAAGTGAATGAGCTTGAAGGTCAGTTGCTTTCTTCCCAGGCCAAGATGAATGAGGAAATGAGAAAGGTTGAAGTTTATGTCGAGCAACTATCGGACTTCAATAGTCAACTTGCTAAGGAAGGAGCAGAGTTTGGGATTGAAAGGGCTAAGTACAGGCAGGAGCGTGTTGTCGATGAAGCAGTTACGGAAGAGCTTAGGCAGCAAGTGAAGTGGTTAGATGTCACACCCCGTTATTTCCACATAATCCGGTGGGCCCGATGGGGAGTATCGTGACGTAGTTGATATCATCATAGTCAATTAAACACAGTTATAGCACAGCGGAAGGCTTGGAAGGAAATTACTATTACAAACCGAAAGTTCAAAGTACGAATAAAATAATATACAGACGGTTGTAAAAAGGATCCACATGCGGATCTCAAATAAAATATAAAATGAAGTTCAACAGACTTTAAGGCATCTAAGGACTTGCAAGATCCTCTTATTAAATGCCAAGAAGCTCCAGCCTATTACGCGAGGTACCTGTCACTTAGTCTTTTGAAAATACGTCAGTTTACACTGGTAAATACAATTAACTGACTCTTATGAAAAAATGTTTATGAAAATTGGTTTAAGTGCTCAATGCACAAAAAAACTTTTTATAACTTGGGACAATTACATTTATAATCTTGTATACAGGTTTACATGTTTGTCATACATTTGGGGCCCGATTTAGAAACGGGGCATGATTAACCGACACACCACTTATAAACCCACAAAGGAGTTATCCCCAACTTGTGGGTAATTTTTATATTTTAGAATTTGCATCTGTCGGGTGTATGCCTACACCCCGTGCATAGGTCGTGGCCATTAGTAACTTAAATGAGTCGAGGATATCCAGGACACGGTCATTAACCCCCAATGTTTATGTTATCAAACAAAACGGATTAAAACGGGTTATGCGGATTTATTAATCACAATCCGACCAAATGATCCCATACCCGACCAAGCGGTAATAATTTACCGTATCCCAAGCCCGTATAAGGGAAAATAAGTTAAAAGTATTTACCTGAGTTTTAAATGCAAGAATTTCTACTCAGCCATAAAATTACTAAGACTTTGTGAATGTATCTTCTATTGGGGCTCCCTAGTCTGGAATGAAGGTAATATTAACCTATTAGAATACTAACGGGTCTTATTTAAGTCGATGACTTAGACCGGTTAGTTTAAAGAACGATTTACGGTACGAAACGCTAGATTAAGTGGTGGTCGGAATGGAATGTAATTTAGACCCAAAAAGTATGAAGACTTATATAATATTGGTAAACTAAATACATTCTGGATTTTGAAGTTTAGATGACAAGGTTAAACCCGTTTCGGTTAATTCATGCAAACTAGTTACATAAACCGAACCGAACACGTATAAGCATAAACGGGTAACCGAGTGAGTCATATACAAGTTCCATATGTTATTAGCTTAAAATATGTTATGATATCAGTAGGATATCAACATGTATGCCCCTAAAGGTTTTAAAACCGAATTAAGCCTCAGAAGGGCATTTTGGTCATTTTAAGGTTTATAAAAGGGATTTGTATGTAAACTGAAGTCCTGATCATAAACATTCTGTAAAAATATTTAATTTATGATATTATATTAGTAGTATATCATACACATGTGTGATTTATGTTTTATGGCCAAACTATGCACCATAGGGGCAATTTGGTCATTTCACACATGGTTTTAGGGACTTATTTGAGATTCTGAGTTCATGACTTATACCTACTGTAAAAATATTTAAAATAATTTATAAAGTCAGTAGGTAACAAGTCTTGGGTGCTAAATATGGTTTAAAACCATACTATGCACTTAATTAGCATAAAAGTCGATAAATGACGATATTTCCGAAGTTTAAGTAATTCCGAGTTTGTGACCAGCTTTGAATGGTCAAAATATTTTATTTTTCATAACATATCAGTAGCAAAAAGGTTTTGCATGTTTATTGATATTCCAGGAACCGATGAGTTTGGCGGAGCCTCGGTCCCGATACGACGTGTTCGGTGCGTTTATTATTACTAAGAAAAGAGTAGAATATAGATATGACACCGAGCAGCTAATTTCAATCTGGTCTCTATTGATTATTCAAGGTTACAGAACCTTGAGACCAGTTGGACAACATGTCCCCTCAGAGACCCCAAAGCTTGTCCAAATGGGAACCCCAACTCCCTATTTATAGGCAACAGCGTATCATCCGAATGAACCTATGTCCATCCATCTGGATGGACTATTACACTGTACAACCTACATTCGGATGGGGTTTTGGACTTTCAGTTGTCCATCCGTTCGGATGGACCTTTACAATGTCTAATCCATGTCCGGCTTTCTCAAATATATACAATATTCAACACACACTCTATCTAACTATTCACACAGTGGCAGACGTACGAAATATGCACCAACATATCCCCCCTCGGCTGTCACTGTCGAATCATCTCTAACACTTTGAGAACCTTGAGCCATGTTTGAATATTCTACAATCTTCAATTATTCTGCAACTACAATCAGGCATCTTGAAATCTTCAATAGATTCCCCCTCGATTGATGATTCGGGTTAGCATCTTTAACAATGTATTCCACCTGAAATGAATCTTCATTTCATTGTTTGCACGGTTCCTGACTCCTCCTCTTAGTTACTAAACTGCAATCTTCACGAACAATTACCAATTTGAAACTAATCAATGCAGTAATCTCTGTTTCAGCTTTAACCACATCCGAGCTCAGTTTTTGATATCTCAATTCAGCACCATGATCTCACATTCCGCCTGCTCGATCTAAGAAACAAAAACTCAACCGACAATTGATAGAAACTTCAAATACCCCACTGGTTAACTTCAAATCAGTGATTCCCCCTGAAGATCTGATATCCCATTTTCCGTGATCACCTTTAAGCACCGTAAGAATGATTGATCCGTATAAACGGTATTCTCCACAATCAGCAAATCTTCATCAGAAAACAAATCATCTGGTAATGTAATCCGATCTCCGAAGCATTCGTCCACAATCAGATTCATCTCCTCAGATAATCTAGATCTCAGAAGCTATCATCCACGATCACTCTCAGATCTCTGATGCTTTCGTCCACAATCAGATATCAACACCTCGAATCATCTTGATCTCGAAAGCTTTCACCCACGATCAGATTCACATTCCCCCTGACAATCTGAAGTCAAAACCACCCGAATACTATTGCAGTGTCACGAATTTCAAAAATGCCTGAATTTCAACATATGCCATTGGAATTTTTATTCCCCCTCTTTTTTGCAAATTCTAACGTCTCTATCATTGAATTCCCCCTCAAACTGAGCAATTCAGTCCTCTTTTATCTGTGAAAAACTCGACTATGCCGAAAATATGACAACCCCACTAATTTCCACAATCCGTGATTGCATCATCAACTCTGTTCACTGAAGCCCCAGACGGTGTCCCCCAACAACCTAGCTTGGTCGTTAAAAACCTGAAAAAAATTTCAATCACCAAATTCTTTCTTGAGACTCTCCTCGTCGTTGCGATCGAAAAATGCCTTTTTTAGGCATTTGCTCATCCATTCGAATGGAATAGGTCCATCCGTCCGGATGAACTGATTTTGGATCATGTTGACAATTTGCCACCTGAGTGTATTCATCCGTCCGGATGGAGTTGATGTCCATCCGGATGAGGTTTCACCCATCCGTTCGAATGACTATATGGTTCGAATGACCATTCGCCCGGATGACTAAATGGTTCGGATGGTCATCCGCCCGGATGGTCATCCAGAGGAATATGTTCTAACAACTCAAGAACACTCCAAATCCCGTTTTTTCGATCCAGAATCTTTATTTGTGTGAATTTCATGATGAAACTTCACAGGATTGTGCGCGGATCAATTCCGAACAGATTGATGTCTTCAATTCCAAAATCCATCCGTGAATTAACATTTATTTTGATGATTTTCTCTGTTTTAACGTCAAAACTCCCGTTTAACCCAAAATTGATGAGCTTGGGTGATTTAACCGACTGTTAGATCGATTAAATCGGTACTGTTGCTCTGCTACCACTTGATATTCTAGGAACCGGTGAGTTTGACGGAGCCTCGGTCCTGATACGACGTGTTCGGTGCGTTTATTATTACTAAGAAAATAGTAGAAGATAGATATGACACCGAGCAACCAATTTCAATCTGGTCTCTATTGATTATTCAACGTTACAGAACCTTGAGACCAGTTAGACAACATGTCCCCTTAGAGACCCCAAAGCTTGTCCAAATGGGAACCCCAACTCCCTATTTATAGGCAACAACCTAACATCCGAATGAACCTATGTCCATCCGTCCAGATGGACTGTTACACTGTACAACCTACATTCGGATGAGGTTTTGGACTTTCAATTGTCCATCCATCCAGATGGACTTATCCATATGTACGGATGGACCTTTTCAATGTCTAATCCGTGTCCGACTTTCTCTAATATATATAATATTCAACACACGCTCTATCTAACTATTCGCACAGTGGCAGACGTATGAAATATGCACCAACAGATTCCCCCTCAGCTGTCACTGTCGAATCGTCTCTAACACTTTGAGAACCTTGAGCCGTGTTTGAATATTCTGCAATCTTCAATTATTCTGCAACTACAATCAGGCATCTTGCAATCTTCAATAGATTCCCCCTCGATTGATGATTTGTGTTAGCATCTTTAACAATGTATTCCCCCTGAAATGAATCTTCATTTCATTGTTTGCATGGTTCCTGACTCCTACTTTTAGTTGCTAAACTGCAATCTTCACGAACAATCACCAATTTGAAAAGGAAGCAGAATGTGCTCAAAAGAAAATCAAAGAGTTAGAAGGTAAAATCAGGGAATGGGAAGAAAAGTTGAAGGTTTTTGTGAATACTTCAGCTATTCCCTGCCTAAAACCTGTTAATTCAGATCCAATAAGTGACAATGTCACAAACTTTGACAAAGTCAAAGTTGAAGATTGTGATGAGAAATCTGATGATGAAAATGAAAAAATGAAGAAAAAGAATTTATTTTTGAAGTTAAAAGAAAAGTTTCAAGAAACTGTTCCACAATCAACTGAAAAGAGAGTATGCTCTAAGCAAAAACCTTTGAAGAAGAAAGTGGAACAAAAACAAAAAGAGAAAAGTTTGAAAAATGTTCAAAAAGAAAATAAAAGTTCATCAGATCAATCATCCAATCGCAATCAAAAATTACAAAAAGTAAAAATTGAAAATTCAAAATTCAAAATGTGTTGGCAATAAGTGGTGCAGGTTGGACCACAGTGCTCAAAAGTCAAATCCAGCAAACATGAGGAAGGATTATCACCAAGCCAAACAATGCTATGATTTGAGCATTTGGGCTGAAAATGGTGATTGGTACGATAACAGAGTGTGTTACCGATGCGGTTATCAAGGACACGTTGCTGTTAACTGCCAGAGTTGGAGTTATTAGACGAGGAGATGCTATAACTGCCATATCAAAGGTCACATTGCCAGAGATTGCCTAAGGAGATCGAATGAAAGATCGAGGGCTAAATCTCAGAAAATGGCAAAGATACCAGTCTCTGTCAAGCCCAAAGAACAGAAGGTTCAAGAACCTAAAGTTCAAGAAACGAAAGTGAAACTTTCTCAGGGGTAGAAAGACAGACTGAGGAAGAAGAGAAAGAAGGCTAGATAGTATCTAGAGAAGATCTTGTCCTCGGATACAACCAGTAAAACAGATAAAAGTTCTGATAAATCGTCTTGCTCGCCAAAGAATGATAAATCTAGCAAAATGGATTCATCAGATACAAATATGAGGACGAAAGGGAAGAAAAAGAAAGTGGAGAATTCACTTCCTGGCGATGAATTTGTTTCTCCGGAAACAAAGGAGACAGTTGTTGGCAATGAATCTGACTCGTTAAAGTCAGACAAGCCACGATCAGGCGATGAATCTGGTGTGGTAAAGCCAGAAGAGCCATGTGTTGAGGTAAAAGTTGAGAATTCTGGTCTAACAATGGATGATGCAAATTTTCCACCATTGTTGAACAAGAATTCAAAATCACCCAAGGACAGTCAGGCTTGGGTGAATCTGTTTAAATGAAAAACCTGACTTGCCGGAGCTCCCAGGTTTGTAAGCGTGGAGCGGGAATCGGCATCTATCTTTCTTAGTTGGATTTTTCGTACAAGTGGTAAATCAGGGACATTAATTTGTACTTGATTTTCTACAAGTGGTTGAAGACAAAATGATGAACCACATCCCCAACTTTACAAGTGGTAAAAACAAACTTATTTTCTGGAAAAATCATTTTGATTAAAACAAACTTAAGTGTTTTGAAATCTTAATGAGAAAATGGTTTGTTGTGAGGGGGAGTTCTGATTGTTTATGCCAAGTGAATGGCGAATTGAGGTGATTCGATATTGGTTGTCATTTTATTGTACAGTTTGTTTTCAAATTTCCTAAAATGTGTTTGCATTTTAGGGGGAGTAAGAATTTTTAGAAAATCCAAAAACATTTGAAAATTTGAAAAAGACAAAAACATGATAAAACAAAAATGAGTTTTGTTGCATATAAGAGGAAATGATAGTACATCAGTGGACGATCACAACATGCTAAAGAATTGGAAAGTTAAAAGTGATAAACGGTCTCACTGATGATGTGCCAGTAGGTTTTTGCACATTTAGTAGATTGTGACGAGATATAAACCTAAATTTCAAACTTGCTTATATTGTGGGGAAACATCTCTCGGATATATGGGTAACCCCCGAAATCTTGTTTGAAAGGTCTCATAATCTGATATACTAGGTTTTTATACTCAATGATGTCTGGGGTATTATTCCGGGACTTCTGCTGAACGGTAGTTCTGACCTAGTCCTTGGATAATACTTTCCACAAATGCTTGAAACATAGCATAAACCCTCAGCATGCTGATGAAACAATAAAATTGATAGTCGCTGCTGTTGTAGCTAAAAGATCCTCTAAAGGGGACATACCGAAAAGTCGAAGCTGATATCTCTCTGCGTATACGGAAGTATCGACCTGAGATCCCTCGGCCCTCGCATTACCTAATTTATATACAAATATCATTTGTGTCATAATTACCTGTAAGACTGATTATTGGGATCTGGATACGGGAGTATATTCTGAGGTGGGACACGCGATTAAGTTTAAGTGCTTAAAACATTAATTTCGTATCTCGGATCAGTTGAACTTTGTGTGAAAATTTAAGTGGTCCAGTATACTGACAATCTAAGTGAATCGTTTAGAACTGAAAATGTTTAAAGCTTAACGGTGCTAGTGATTTGTCTCAAAAACTGATATGATCCTCTTACACAAACTCACAAAAAATATTGTCTGTAAATATTTCTTTAGTGCATTCCTTTGTTATCAAAAATCCAAAAAGATTTTAGTGTGTTTTAGCATAAATTTTGAAAAATAAAAAAAAAGATTTTCGACAATTGATGTTGGAGAGCTGATATTCAAAATTTCAAGTGCTGAACAGGTTTGGGAGTGTGTGTGTGCTAAATTGAAAAAAAAATTGATTTAAGAAAGAATTTGAGATTAGTTAATCAGGGTCATTAATTTGAACTTGATGTAACTTTTTCAGTAAGTTTTTTCTTATTGTTTTTAAGTAAAAACTTATGTGGTGGTGAGAAAATGTGTGCAGGAGTTGAGCTGAACAGAATTAAAGCCAGGATGTGATCTCTAGGTGATAGCTAATTCCAGACAGCGGTCCAATCATGATGAGAGGGGGAGTCTGACGAGGTTAGAGCCAAAGAGAAGATCCTGGTCCATGCTAAGAAAAAAAGGAGATCGATCAAGATTGAAGAGTCGTCATGTTGAAGACTCTCACTGAAGATTCCGTCAACATTCAAGGGGGAGTCTGTTAGTGCAGTTGTCTGTCGACTTCATCTTCGTTCGAGTCTTAGATTAGTAATGAAAGATCAAGTCACGCAGTTCGAGTTAAACAGGAAACAAAGGTGAACAAGCCAGTTCAAACGAAGTGGACAGCTCAAACGAAGTGGACTGTTCAAACGAAGTGGACAATTCAAACGAAGTGGACTGTTCAAACGAACTGGAAATGCCTGTTCAAACGAACTGGAGATAGTATAAATATGTGACTTGAGTTTTTCATTTGTAACTTTTGGATTCCGGTAGCGAAGCTCTGCCGAAGTGTCTCCAGCCTTGTAAACGCGTTCTAATCAATACAAGAGACAGTTATTAGTGAATATCAAGCTGAAACAAACTCTGATTCATTGAATTCCGCCTTTGAATCAGTTTAGAGCTCTTCTGAAGACTCGTTCAGATCGATTCTCGATCCTACAAGTGGTATCAGAGCTCAGGAGGAAGAGCTCTTGTATTTTCAGCTCGATTTCATCAAGATTTCTATTTCTACACCTTTCTGTCACGATTTTTCAAAATAAAACAAGATTTACTGGATAAAATGGATTGATTTTGAAGTATATTGTGCGAAACTATGTTTTAGATAATCTGTGATAGTATCAGATCTTAAAACAGATTAAAACTCAATCAATTTGATAAAAAATCGATCAGTTCGTTTGAATCTTGATACATTTCACACGAACCGGAACTTCGATCTCAGATCTACGAAGATTCAGTGGACGAAATTGAACGGAAAACACTTCACTGTGCTCGGAATTCGTTGTATTATAAGCCTAGGATATCAATTTTGTCAAAAACTCATCAAATTGTTAAAAAATGTTTCACTTCGTTTGAAATCGGATTTCAGTTCGTATGAATCAGATCCAGTTCGTTTGAAATCTCTCATCAGTTCGTATGAAGTGACTTCAGTTCGTTTGGAATTACTCACAGTTCACACGAAGTGAACTTCCAGTTCGTCTGAAGTTCAATATCAGTTCGTTTAGAGAACTCAGTCCGTTTGAACCTCCTGTTCGCGTGAAATCCAGTTCGCTTGAAAGTTTGTATCAATTTCAGTTCGTTTGAGAGTTCATTTCACACGAAGTAAAGTCTGAACCTCAGTTCGTGTGAAGAACTCAGTTCGTTTGACATTCAACCAGTTCGTTTGAAGTTTTATCTCAGTTCGCTTAAAAGACTTCAGTTCGTTTGAGGTTCGGTTTTTAGTTCGTTTGGAGAACTCAGTTCGTGTGAACCTAAGATCGTTTGAACTTGAACTTCAGATCAGTTCGTGTGAACAGTTTAGATTGTTGGAAAACAATCCAGTTCGCACCAATTCCCAGTTTGTTTGAGGTTTGATCAGTTCGCACGAAGGGTGATTTGTCAGTTCGTTTGAAAGTTTGACAATTTATTTGAAAGATAGCCAAGTTCATTCGAAAAGTCTATTTTGTGAACATTTGACACCGAAACATGGATAAAGAGTTTTACAGACTTTTTGGTATTGATTTCAGTGTCTTTATTAATGAACAAGTTGCTCCTGTTTTTGTTGCCGAAACCGCCGGTATTGAAACTGAAACAGAAACTTTTCAAAAGGATGCAGAAAAGGCGCCTATCTTTGATCACTCGTCTGATGTAGAGAGTGACAACGATGAAGAGGGAATACAAAAGCTTGAAGATTTTCAAAAGAAAATTTCATCTGATAAGAATAATGGGTGTTTTGCAGGTCAAGTGAAAGAGACTGATGAGATCAAATCTGAGAAAGATGTAAAAACAACAACAGCTGAAGAACAAATCAAACCTAGTGAGAAAAAACAGGTTGAACAAATTCCAGCGGTCAAGATTGAGAAAGAAGAATCTGAAAAACCTGTATCTGTGAATCCTGAATCAGAGTCAAAGAAAGAGGTTGCAGAAGACGCACCTATCTATGATCATTCACCAGAAGAAGTGAGTAAGGATGAAAGTGTTCATGAGGAAAAGAAACAGGTTGAAAATATCTCGTCTTTAATGGTTGAGACAAAAGTTGATGATAAACGTATTCTTGTTTTGCTGAAAAATTGTGAGATGTTGACATTTGTAAATGACAAACTCTTGAAGGATGTTGAGAGTTTGTCATTAGAAAACAAAAATCTAAAAAAATCAAAAAATGTTTTGAAAAATCAAATTCACAATTTGGAAAAAGAAAAAGAAAAAGATTTTGAAAATGAAAAAGCAAAAATTGAAAAAGATTTTCAAAGTCAAATAAAAATTTTAGAAGATGAGAGAGATTTGTTTGGTAAAAACAATCTTGAAAAACAAATTGCAATCAATTCTCATCTTAAAAAGATTATTCGACTTGAAAAGGAAGCAGAATGTGCTCAAAAGAAAATCAAAGAGTTAGAAGGTAAAATCAGGGAATGGGAAGAAAAGTTGAAGGTTTTTGTGAATACTTCAGCTATTCCCTGCCCAAAACCTGTTAATTCAGATCCAATAAGTGACAATGTCACAAACTTTGACAAAGTCAAAGTTGAAGATTGTGATGAGAAATCTGATGATGAAAATGAAAAAATGAAGAAAAAGAATTTATTTTTGAAGTTAAAAGAAAAGTTTCAAGAAACTGTTCCACAATCAACTGAAAAAGGAGTATGCTCTAAGCAAAAACCTTTGAAGAAGAAAGTGGAACAAAAACAAAAAGAGAAAAGTTTGAAAAATGTTCAAAAAGAAAATAAAAGTTCATCAGATCAATCATCCAATCGCAATCAAAAATTACAAAAAGTAAAAATTGAAAATTCAAAATGTGTTGGCAATAAGTGGTGCAGGTTGGACCACAGTGCTCAAAAGTCAAATCCAGCAAACATGAGGATGGATTATCACCAAGCCAAACAATGCTATGATTTGAGCATTTGGGCTGAAAATGGTGATTGGTACGATAACAGAGTGTGTTACCGATGCGGTTATCAAGGACACGTTGCTGTTAACTGCCAGAGTTGGAGTTATGAAACGAGGAGATGCTATAACTGCCATATCAAAGGTCACATTGCCAGAGATTGCCTAAGGAGATCGAATGAAAGATCGAGGGCTAAATCTCAGAAAATGGCAAAGATACCAGTCTCTGTCAAGCCCAAAGAACAGAAGGTTCAAGAACCTAAAGTTCAAGAAACGAAAGTGAAACTTTCTCAGGGGTAGAAAGACAGACTGAGGAAGAAGAGAAAGAAGGCTAGAGAGTATCTAGAGAAGATCTTGTCCTCGGATACAACCCGTAAAACAGATAAAAGTTCTGATAAATCGTCTTGCTCGCCAAAGAATGATAAATCTAGCAAAATGGATTCATCAGATACAAATCTGAGGACGAAAGGGAAGAAAAAGAAAGTGGAGAATTCACTTCCTGGCGATGAATTTGTTTCTCCGGAAACAAAGGAGACAGTTGTTGGCAATGAATCTGACTCGTTAAAGTCAGACAAGCCACGATCAGGCGATGAATCTGGTGTGGTAAAGCCAGAAGAGCCATGTGTTGAGGTAAAAGTTGAGAATTCTGGTCTAACAATGGATGATGCAAATTTTCCACCATTGTTGAACAAGAATTCAAAATCACCCAAGGACAGTCAGGCTTGGGTGAATCTGTTTAAATGAAAAACCTGACTTGCCGGAGCTCCCAGGTTTGTAAGCGTGGAGCGGGAATCGGCATCTATCTTTCTTAGTTGGATTTTTCGTACAAGTGGTAAATCAGGGACATTAATTTGTACTTGATTTTCTACAAGTGGTTGAAGACAAAATGATGAACCACATCCCCAACTTTACAAGTGGTAAAAACAAACTTATTTTCTGGAAAAATCATTTTGATTAAAACAAACTTAAGTGTTTTGAAATCTTAATGAGAAAATGGTTTGTTGTGAGGGGGAGTTCTGATTGTTTATGCCAAGTGAATGGCGAATTGAGGTGATTCGATATTGGTTGTCATTTTATTGTACAGTTTGTTTTCAAATTTCCTAAAATGTGTTTGCATTTTAGGGGGAGTAAGAATTTTTAGAAAATCCAAAAACATTTGAAAATTTGAAAAAGACAAAAACATGATAAAACAAAAATGAGTTTTGTTGCATATAAGAGGAAATGATAGTACATCAGTGGACGATCACAACATGCTAAAGAATTGGAAAGTTAAAAGTGATAAACGGTCTCACTGATGATGTGCCAGTAGGTTTTTGCACATTTAGTAGATTGTGACGAGATATAAACCTAAATTTCAAACTTGCTTATATTGTGGGGAAACATCTCTCGGATATATGGGTAACCCCCGAAATCTTGTTTGAAAGGTCTCATAATCTGATATACTAGGTTTTTATACTCAATGATGTCTGGGGTATTATTCCGGGACTTCTGCTGAACGGTAGTTCTGACCTAGTCCTTGGATAATACTTTCCACAAATGCTTGAAACATAGCATAAACCCTCAGCATGCTGATGAAACAATAAAATTGATAGTCGCTGCTGTTGTAGCTAAAAGATCCTCTAAAGGGGACATACCGAAAAGTCGAAGCTGATATCTCTCTGCGTATACGGAAGTATCGACCTGAGATCCCTCGGCCCTCGCATTACCTAATTTATATACAAATATCATTTGTGTCATAATTACCTGTAAGACTGATTATTGGGATCTGGATACGGGAGTATATTCTGAGGTGGGACACGCGATTAAGTTTAAGTGCTTAAAACATTAATTTCGTATCTCGGATCAGTTGAACTTTGTGTGAAAATTTAAGTGGTCCAGTATACTGACAATCTAAGTGAATCGTTTAGAACTGAAAATGTTTAAAGCTTAACGGTGCTAGTGATTTGTCTCAAAAACTGATATGATCCTCTTACACAAACTCACAAAAAATATTGTCTGTAAATATTTCTTTAGTGCATTCCTTTGTTATCAAAAATCCAAAAAGATTTTAGTGTGTTTTAGCATAAATTTTGAAAAATAAAAAAAAAGATTTTCGACAATTGATGTTGGAGAGCTGATATTCAAAATTTCAAGTGCTGAACAGGTTTGGGAGTGTGTGTGTGCTAAATTGAAAAAAAAAATTGATTTAAGAAAGAAGTTGAGATTAGTTAATCAGGGTCATTAATTTGAACTTGATGTAACTTTTTCAGTAAGTTTTTTCTTATTGTTTTTAAGTAAAAACTTATGTGGTGGTGAGAAAATGTGTGCAGGAGTTGAGCTGAACAGAATTAAAGCCAGGATGTGATCTCTAGGTGATAGCTAATTCCAGACAGCGGTCCAATCATGATGAGAGGGGGAGTCTGACGAGGTTAGAGCCAAAGAGAAGATCCTGGTCCATGCTAAGAAAAAAAGGAGATCGATCAAGATTGAAGAGTCGTCATGTTGAAGACTCTCACTGAAGATTCCGTCAACATTCAAGGGGGAGTCTGTTAGTGCAGTTGTCTGTCGACTTCATCTTCGTTCGAGTCTTAGATTAGTAATGAAAGATCAAGTCACGCAGTTCGAGTTAAACAGGAAACAAATGTGAACAAGCCAGTTCAAACGAAGTGGACAGCTCAAACGAAGTGGACTGTTCAAACGAAGTGGACAATTCAAACGAAGTGGACTGTTCAAACGAACTGGAAATGCCTGTTCAAACGAACTGGAGATAGTATAAATATGTGACTTGAGTTTTTCATTTGTAACTTTTGGATTCCGGTAGCGAAGCTCTGCCGAAGTGTCTCCAGCCTTGTAAACGCGTTCTAATCAATACAAGAGACAGTTATTAGTGAATATCAAGCTGAAACAAACTCTGATTCATTGAATTCTGCCTTTGAATCAGTTTAGAGCTCTTCTGAAGACTCGTTCAGATCGATTCTCGATCCTACAGTCCACAATCAGATTCATCTCCTCGGATAATCTAGATCTCAGAAGCTATCATCCACGATCACTCTCAGATCTCCGATGCTTTCGTCCACGATCAGATATCAACACCTCGAATCATCTTGATCTCAGAAGCTTTCACCCACGATCAGATTCACATTCCCCCTGACAATCTGAAGTCAAAACCACCCGAATACTGTTGCAGTGTCACGAATTTCAAAAATGCCAGAATTTCAACATATAGGAATTTCAACATATGACATTGAAATTTTTATTCCCCCTCATTTTTGCAAATTCTGACGTCTATCACTGAATCCCCCCTCAAACAGAGCAATTTAGTCCTCTTTTATCTGTGCAAAACTCGACTATGCTGAAAATATGACAATTTTCCCCAAATGTCAGTTTTTCATCATTGCGGATTTTACGTTTTTGGCCCATAAATAGTCAGATAACCTGAATGATAAACATTATGCACCAATATCATGACTACTCCACTAATTTCCACAATCCATAATTGCATCATCAACTCTGTTCACTAAAGCCCCAGACGGTGTCCCCAATATCATGACTACTCCACTAATTTCCACTATCTAACTATTCGCACAGTGGCAGACGTACGAAATATGCACCAACATTTATTATATTTAAAACTCATTTTATTTGCAAAAAAGGGTATTATCGTCATTTATAAGCTTTGTACAAGAATTCAAGGTTAAGGTCAGTATATAATCTGGCTTAACATCCCAATAAATCCTAAATATGATATCACAACAGTAGGTAAGTAGTTTTATGTCAAAATTATGTTTAAAACTTGATTTGCATGCTAAAGGGCATTTTAGTCCTTATAAGAGCATATTTTTCAATTAAGTACATAACTTCAGTTTATGACCAGATTGTAAACATCAAAATATGATAAATATGTTACTAATCAGTACTTAGTTCATTTGCATGTACATTTATATTAAAAACCTTATTTTTAGACAAAAGGGGCATATTAGTCAACATAAAGCATAATAACGGAAACAAGCATATAAACTCATATTACTAAGTGACCATGTAATATAACCTCAGAGGGTTATACTACAACATAATATGGTCACAAAGGAACCTTAATGCATAAAGAAATTAAGCTAATTCGGGTCAGAACTGAAAGTCAAAGCAAAAGTCAAGCTTTTGCGACTTTCGGTTGCGAACCGAGCTTAAACTTAGAATTGTTGGGTTGAACATGTTTATACATGTTCTATTAATGTTTACCAAGTTATTAGAGTGATAAATCATGTTTTATAACTTCTACATTATAAGATTTGAATTTATTTAAAAACTGACCCGTTTGACTTTTTATTTTAATAACTTTGACCCGATAATTAACTAAGTAAACGTGGTAATTAGGAGGTGCCCTTTTGAGGGATCAAAACATACCTAATTACGATCACGTAGCCATATTCACCTCGAACAATGGCTGGACCGTTTAGGTCTAAACTGAAAGTCAAAGCCTTTTAGCGGCAACTTTGACTTTCGGTTTTTAAAAGCTTAAAAACCGAACAAGAGAGGCTAGGGAAACTTACAACAGGTCCTAGCTCGAATATTGAACTATGGGGAGTCTCCTTTATGAGCAGGAATCTCCAAGAATGAGAAGAAGTGAGAAAAGTATGAGGTGCAAGTTCAAATGGCAACATGGAGGTCCTATTTATACTAAATCAATGAGTTCTAGGATGAAGCCAGGTGTCTAGGATCATTTCAGATCATTCCAGGCGTCCTAAAGGATTTAAAAACCATCCAACAATCCCTGGTTTCGAGTTATGAGCATGCATGGCAGTTTGTGTGGGCAACAAGGCTGTCAACATGCAACTGGAAGTTAAATTCGTCACTTGGCACTGGCTCACGGCCCGCAAAAGGTAGAGTAGTCTGGGTCGCGGCCCACAACTCTCCCTCCATCAGGTTAACCAATTTTTCCATTTTAACACTTTCAGTCCCTGGTCCTTTATAACTTTGTATATGTTTTGTTCTAAGCACTTTTGGCCCTTATAGCTAATTTTTAGTGATCTTGGGAGTTATAGAAAACATCATTAAGCTTCGGTTTCGCTAAAAGATCACCCGAAAGTGCCAGTTTCTACAAATGACGCTTTTAACCCTTCTTCTTGAATTCTTGCATATGTTATCATGTAATGGTGTCGAAACCCTTCATAATCAATATCAAGCATTTCTGAGAGTATGATTGAACTTTACAAAGTCCCGGGTTCGTTAAAAGGTTACTCAGAGGTAAGAATTAACATGTTGACACTTTTAGCCCTTTTGTTACCCTAACTTTCATTTGTTTTCACAAACGGCTTCTTACGTCCAATATTTGACTTGTTTAAGAATACGAACATCGTATAAGGTCACTCAGAGGCATAAGTTTAGCATGTTGACACGTTTAGTCCCTCTGTATACATCTTTTCACTTTTTGTCAACTTTAGTCCTTCAAAGTTAACTTTTTACACATTTAGGGTTTAGGACACGTGTCTTCATATCATTGGACAGGATTTTACAAGGTGTTACATTAGAAGAGGATAGGAAGTGGTTGATTGGATCCAGGGTTCGCTGTTTTGTGACTTATCTTCTTCATAGCCAAGAGTTTAATCTCCATCTTGTAGGTATATATTATAAGGCGATGGCTCATGGTCGCCATACGGGCCTTATTGTAGGGTTTGACGCTGCTTCTAGGGGGAAGCTATAGAGAAGCTTCCTGCTTTTAAGCCAGACTCTCTTCCTGACTTTGTGGATGCCGTGAAGAAGATGGAGGCTCTTTCCTACCTCTATGTGGAGGCTTTGTTCCGGATGGGTGATTGTTCCATAGCTGAACTGGAAGCTCTGGAGCCAGCATGTTTAAACAAGGAGCTATGTGAGCAGTTGCTTTTGGTGACTTTCCTTAAGCGGGCCTTGTTTGGAACCAGCGATAAGGAGGGTGATGATGTGTCACACCCCAACCGATGGCGGAAACATCGGGATGAGATGAAATAGATTGCAAGAGACTTCATAACATTATGTGACAATATAGTTTAAATTCAAATTTCATAAATTGCTAAAATGTCATACAAGAATCAAATACGAAGAACATTGTTTCAAACATATAATACAAAGTAGATTAATCTAAGTGTGTTTCTAAGTCCACTTAAGTCTTGTTTCTTCACTTAACATCATCTTGTCTATCGAACCTGCAACATGTATTAAAATATGATCAACAAAAAGTTGGCAAGTATACAAGTTTGATACATAGCATAAAAATAGTTTTAAAATAGTTTAACGGCTCGTATCCAACATGAATCACAATATGCAAGTTACTAGTATGTTGAAACGGTGTCAAGTATATGTTCAAACCCAAGAATCCAATGCGTTAAAATAGCCTCTCCCAAAGAATAACGGGAGGTAACATGTTTAACTTAACAATAGCCCAAGACTAGTGGGCGGTGCATTACTCCTATAGCGCTATAATTGTTAAGGTAGGCTTGTACGAAGTTAATGAGCATATAGACACGATAAGTTTAACATAACATACGAGATTAACAAGCATCATATAGTTTCATGTTCAAATATGGATAGAGAGTGATTCAAATAGTTTCAAGTGTTCGTGTGTTTATATAGAATACATGTTGCACCCAAAAGTGTTTAAAAGTAAAAATGGGATCGATTATACTCACAAAAATTCATATGCTTTCCGATTTATCCACTTTGACGAGGTTGTTGAGACTAGAAAGTTGAATGTGTTCGATTTGGAGTTTAAGAGGTGTTTACATATGGTTTAAGGATTTGGAGCTTAAGGTCATGAAAATAACTTAAGAAAGTAATCGTCTTGTACACATAGAACATGTTCTTGACACTATTGAAACTCAAAAGAGTTTGTATGTTTTCATGGATTAAAGTCCATTAGAATCGTAACGTGTGTATGGTCATAGGCGATGTAACATATTCTTGACAAGTAACTATTAAGTTATCATCAAGTCTAGCTACTTAGATTTATATAGATTATATAGATAACATATGAATATTTTATAAAGATTACAAGTTCTATAGATCAAGCATGAGGTAGGAGATTAAAGTCTCCATTTAGGCACCAATTAGTGTCATATAATTCATACATGAGGTAGGAAGAATCAAGTCTTCCATTTAGGTACCTCTATCGTTCATCACTACACTTGTTGTTATAAACAACAAGGAGGGTCATGAACTTACAAGTAAATAGAGAAATAAGAACAACTAATCTATGGAAAATATCAAGAAGTGAGTGGATTCTTATGAAAGATAGCCCAAGCTAGTCTAACAACCACACATACATCAAGTTTCAAGCTTGAATACTTCTTGTGAGTAAAGCCCTTTCTAAAACAGAATGTTTGTGAGGTTTTAACCTCTGATTTAACTTGTCTCAGCCTTGTTTTTAAGCCCAACTAACTATTCAATTGATTATGAGCATCAGGACATAGGTTTGAGATGAGAGAACTCAAGTTTTAGCTAAGTTTAACAAAGTTTAAGTGAAAACAGAAAGTAACAGTCCACTTTGGAGCCTTTTTGGTGATATTCTAGAGCTTGGTTTTCCATGAAAAACCTGTGGAAATGTTCCTAAGGTTGTTCCAAGCAAGTGGGAAAAAGAATCAAGTGAAAAGACTAAGTATTGAGTGAGTTATGCTCACTTGAAGAACTTGGTATGAATGTGGTCGAACTTCTGATTTGCAGCAGATTTGGGAGAGATTTGAGAGTGAAATGAGAGTGAGTGTAAAATGCTTGGAAGAGGTGTGGGATTTATAGGGAAGTGATTAGGGTTGGGTTTGGTGAGTTATTAAATGCTAGAACATGTTTAAAAATCAAACAAAACACCAAAGACCCGCCAAATTACGAGTCTGATCAAGGGTTGTGGATTGGGCTGCTCTCGCGGGCCACGTATGGCCAGGCCCATATGGGTCACGGGCCGCTACTCTCCCCAAGGTGGGTTAAAGTTTGATTTATTTACAAGTTTACCCCCTAGACTTTCATTTATACATTTTTAAGTGTAGTTTAGGGTGTTTAAGGCACAATGGATCATATATAAGGGTGTGTTATGTAAATGAATCATTAACTAAGTAGAAAACATGTGTAAACATGCATAACTGTCGTAAATAAGTGTCGAAATTGTATAAATTGAACATATAGATTACAAGTTTGCAAGTTTGACATATTTAGCACAAAGTATGAATAAAGTGTCGTATGAATGATATTTTTGAACGCATGAACATATACGGAGTGTATATAACATAATGTAACGAAAACACGAATTTCATTATGATTCAAGCCTCGGATTTTACATCGATTACCACAAAAGAACGATTACAAGAATACAAAGTTTCCAAAAATAGGATTACAAGCAAGGGTTTCCAAATATAGAAAGTATGAAAACGCGGGGCGTTACATGATGCTGGTCCTTCTTTGAAGAGGTTGAAGGTAATTCCAGATCTTGAGGCAGTTTCTTCTATGTCTATTCCCATTGATGTTCCCCCTTTGTCCTCTGTGAGGGGTGAAACGACTCTTATTGCTTCTAGTGATGATGAAGGTGATGACCTTGACGACCTATATGACAACCTTCCCTTAAGCAAGAATCCCCTCTTCGGTGGTCCTTGTGGTTCTGGTTCGGCTTAATGATCTTTGTTAGTTTTTGTTGTGGTTGTAGTATGAACACTTTTAAGTTTTTGTGGTTGTTTGTTGTGCCCTTTTGAGGGTTTGTTATGTTTGAACCTATGCTATCTTTGACAATGGAATGAGAGCTGCCCGGTTAGGGGTGTTTAGCTTCCCTTAAGGCTTTATACTTGTGTGTTTGTATTGCTTGTTATTTCTATGATTTTTTTTTATCAAACTTGGGTTTGGCATGTGTTATGGGAGAATTTTCATTTAAGTTTTCCCTTTGCGTTTTTGCAATGTCTTTATCCGCAAAGATTTCAAAACTAAGTGCTGCAGTCACCGGGCTTGAATCTTCTAGGAAAGAATCAATGCAAGTTGTTGCATTTCTATCTCTTTTCTAGTCCACATTTCGTTTTTGTTATTATGGTATATTGGACATAGGCTTATTATTTGTTATAGTGTTGGCCTATGAAGCAAAATTGGTGTGAGGTGCTTACCCTCTTTTATGGACTTTCTTTGTGACTTCACAATGTTTAATTTGTTTCTCTTCCTTGTAAGTTTGTATTTATTTGCTTTTTCGCAAAAGAATAAGCTGTGATTTTGGAAGGAGCTTCCTTGGGTCCATGGAGTTGTATTGTTTTAGGAACTCACCCTGTATACAGGAATGTATAGTGCCTTGTTACCTGTTGAGCGATATGGCCTAGGAGCTCATCCCCGTTTCATGGGTAAATATAGCGTCGGATCCCATGGAGCTTTGTTTGGAGGAGCTCACCCTTAGGATAGAACAATGAAAAAAGAAGTTTTTAACAAAAGTGTTATCTTTGTTTCCATTAAACTGGTATAGCCAAATACAAGTTTGTTTTTGTCATTACATTAGTCATTCAGCCTGTGAATTTCTTGAGGTGCTTTCCGTTCTAATGCCTTGGTACCTTCTTGCCATCAGGTGTTTCAAGCTTGTATGAACCTCCTTTGTGTACTTCACTGATAATGTATGGACCTTCCCATTTTGGGCCCATTTTTCTGAGATCTTCTTGCCTACTTGCCTTGTTATTTATGAGTACCAGGTCACCAGGTTTGAAGGCTTCCTTCTTGACCCTTGCATTGTAGTAGGCTTCCATTTTCTGTTTGTACCTTGCTTCTCGGATCAAAGCAGCTTCTCTGGCTTCCTCAAGTAGGTCAAGATTCAAGAGTATCTCTGAATCATTCGAGGTGTTATCTTTCTTTGAACTTCTCAACATTCTAACTCTGATTTCTGCAGGTATCATAGCTTCCTAGCCATATACGAGGCTGTATGGGGTCTTTTGATGGCTTGTCTTTTCTAAAGTGCGAATGACCCATAATATACTGGGGAGCTCCTCTACCCACTGTTTGCCATATCTCCCTAGCCGAGTTTTTAACCCCTTTACAATGCTGCGATTCATCCGCTCTACTTGTCCGTTTAATTGTGGATAACAGACAGAGTTGAAGACCTGCTTTCTCCTCGTCTTCTTTCATCATTTTTTCTGGTGATACCCTTTGTAGGCATCAAGGAAGCACTCGTACTCAAAATCTGTGAGTGAGTCTACCTTCCAATCGATTTCGGGCAATGGGTAACAATCTTTAGGACATGCCTTGTTGAGATCTTTAAAGTCAACACACATCCTCCAGGAGTCATCGGACTTTTTCACCATGACAGGGTTTGCTAGCCAAGAGTGATACTTTACTTCCCTTAGAATGCCAGCTTCCAATAGCCTTTTTACCTCCTGGCAGGCAGCTAAGCTACGATTAGGGGCTAGACTTCTTTTCTTTTGTATGTCGGGCTTGTAAGTGGGAGCTATATTCAGTGCATGCTCTGCTATTTCTCTTGGTACTCGTACCATATCTACCGAGCACCAGGAAAATACGTCTGTGTTTCCTCGGAGGAGGTCAATTAGCTTGTGCTTGATTGTGTCAGGTAGATGATTATTGATTTTTATCTTTTGTTCCAGGTAGGAGTCATTGATGATTATCTCCTCAACTGGGCTTTCATTTGTCTTACTGCATTCCCCTTCTTCTATTTCCATGGATGCAATCAGAAGAGTTTCTTGTGTTGGTGCCAATGAAGCGATACCCTTATCCGTTGGAAACTTCATCATTCCGTGTGCCGTGGACACCGCAACGTCAAATGCTGCAAGCCCTGGCCTCCCTATCAACAGGTTATAGTTTGAAGGGGAACTTATGACAATGAAAGTAAGCTCCCCTGTTCTTGACAAGTCCCCGTCCCTAAAACATAAGTTGAGTGTTATCTTCCCTAAGGGTTGTACCTTTTCCCAGGTGAAGCTTCTGAGGGACGTATCAGTGGCTTGTAGATGAGCTTTTGTTTCACTTTTGAGTTGGTCGAAACATCTTTGGTACATGATGTTGGAAGCGGCCCCTGGATCCATATACACTCTATCAAGGAAGGTACCTTCCATTTTAGCTTCCACGATGATGGGGTGCTCCTGCTTATTGTTTGGATCCATAGGGGGAAAGCAAATGAACTGTTGGTTGTTGGATTCTGTATGCCCAAGACACATATTAAATTGATATGGCTAGTACGTTATGCTCCAAGTCGGGTCATACCCAAATACAAGCTAGACAAACACTTATAATATTTATTTATGATATGATCAAACAAATAAATATTAACACTTATAATATTTAGAAATTGGTTTTCTAAATAATTACACTTGAGAAACTAATAAATTATACAGATAATTTATTTTGAGAGAATATTTTATTTTGTTATTTAATGGGTTAAATAACATTTTAAAATGTTGTATAAAGTCTTGTAAATATGTAGTGTTATATTTATAAAAGTTATAAATATAAACCAAGACTTAAATAATTATAAAAGAAATTTGATTTTTTTTATAAAATAATAAGGTGGGCCGCCCCTAGGGGTGTTCAAAACCGGATATCCGAAAATTCGGATATCCAAATTTCGGATATCCGAACATTTCGGATAGTAGATTTCACTATCCGAATCCGATATCCATAATTCTAAAAAAATAAATTTCAAAACAAAAGTGTCTTTTTTTTCCAACAAACCAAATACCAAACAAAATATCTAATGTTAAAAAAAACAAACCTAACATAATCATCGTTCCAAAATAACAAATAATATTCAACATTATCTCAAAATAAACCGATAATCTTCATATTCCAATCCATCGGATTCAAGCCCATCCTTCCAACTTCCAAGCTACCATCTGAAACCTGCGCAAAAGTGTAATACGGAACGAGTCAACAATTTATTTTTGCTTAACCAACAGTGAACTCTCATGAAGGTATCATATTAAATGGAATAAAAATAACAACAGCTAACTTTCATGTTTCAAAAGAAATAACATTTAAAGAGATAAATGGCCTAAAAACCAACAGTGAACTCTCACTACATAAAACAAAAAGCTTTTATATTCTTCAGTGGCCACTACATAAAACATGAATTATTATATTAGATGACTTAAATGGCCTAAAATCAAATATGTTCAAAGTTCAACAGAATCAAAATTGTTCATGTCCAAAATAGAACAAATCTAAGAGCTCAAGACATATATAATGAACAAATCATCTATAAATTGAGGGAACAAATCACCTACAAACAGAAAAAATTATGTATAAACTAATGGAACAAATCGCGTATAAACATTAAACCTAAATAAATCTTGAACGAAACTCAAACCTTCGTTGAACAAAATCGAATGGAAAGTTGGAAATAAACCTTCAATATCCGTATTTTAAGATCTCCGATGTTCAGATCTTGACCTTTGATGTTCGTATATTGATTATTCCATGTTCAGATCTTGAATCTTTGATGTTCATGTGCAGATCTGGATTTTGATTGTTGAGGGAGGTGGGGCGTTGGAGGAGCGGCTCAGAGATTAGGTTATTAGGTTAAATTCTATAATGGTGTATATATATTATCCATATATAATTAAAAAAACAAAGAAAAAGTTTCGGATATCGGATACCCGAAATATCCGAAAATTTCCGAAATTACTATCCGAATCCGAAAATTCGGATTATCCGAATTTCGGATATCCGAATTTTCGGATAATTCGGATTCGGATAATCTGATAAATCGGATTTGGATAATTTTGAACACCCCTAGCCGCCCCCCATATGTCTTCCCAAGACATAATTTTGGTCCAATGATGATACATGCATTTGCATGTGTAAGAAGGGTTTTCATTGGGTGATGTGGGTGGCCATGTCTCACACAAGTTTATATATATATATAATTTTGTATGACAAAATTCTAGTGCATGAACTTGGAAGACTTGAGTATTTCTCTCTCAAAATTTCGGCCAACATAAGGGTTGTTCCAAGTTTTTCAAGTTTGATTAAAGTCTTAAAAATCCTAGCTAAACTCAAGGTGTTTGTTGGAAAGCTTGGGGTATACAAGGTTGAGGTCTTCTACACTTGAAGGCAACCGTTCAAGAAGCATCATCCCTTTTGTTTCCTTTTACTCCAATAAGGTAGTCTTCTAAACATCCTATGGTTGTGTTTGATAGTATGCTTGTTCATATATGGATACGAGTTTTGGGATTTTGCATATAAATGAAATTTATATCTTAAAAGTAACATGTTTTAAATATTATTTCCGCTGCGTTTTGATTTTATACGGATGAAATCACTTTGATAAACATGTGAAAATCCCAACAATGGCATCTAGAGCCGCTTATATGAGTGCATGCTTCAATAGATTAAATTTTTTGGGTTTCGGGTTTGGATAAAACCCTATGGCCGAAAGTTTTAACATGGTTATCCCTTTGTTTTTCAAGATTATTTTCTTACATGCATCAGGGAATCTTGAAAAATTATTTCATATGGATGATTTGTTTGTTTGGACAAAACTTACCTTTTCGGTTTTTTGTACATAGCCGATAATGGTCATAAAAGGGAATCATTTTTGCTTCTTGAATTATATATATATATATATATATATGCGGATATATATTTTGGTGCATATAACCTAGCCATGACCTTGTGTTGAATGAATGTGTTGTGATTTATTTTATTAATTATTTCAATGGGTTGTAATAATTATTATTTTTGTTCTTCCATTTGTAAGATATGTAATTTATTTATTTTTCAATTGGTATGTAAAATAAATAGATTAGGTGCATTTTATTTTTACTAGAAAATGTATTAGGATATTTTTTTTGTAAAAGAAGATGCACACAAAAATGCGTTTTTGGTTTTGGCTAATATTGGGCCTAAAGGACTTCATAGTTCTTAACGGGATTTTACCCCGATAATCAAAACACATTTTTGAAGTCCAAAGGAGTTTGGAGCTGAATTTAAAGACACTTTGGAAGCTCAAAGAAAGTGGAGAAATCACAACACAAGAAGGAGACTTGAAGCATTTGGATGCAGGATCAAGTGGGAGTTCAACGACACATCGCTTGTGTTATTTTCACCCCTTAGGAACGACCTTTTGGCACACTTGTTTCGGCTAACAAGTGTTGTCAAAATAGTTGGCTATGGTTATGCACCTATTGATATGTGTGTTGTGCTTGTGTGGTTGTTTATTTATATTGTTTTGATGATATTTGGATATGCATGCTTAACAAACTAATAATCAACAACAAGCTTAAAATTGGTTCTTAACAAAATCATTAAAATGGTTAATAAAAGGTTTTATTAAAAATTAATGATTTTATAATAAAATGGGTGTTATTAAAAGAACCTTGAAAATTGGTTTTCACTAAAGTACCATTGATTTGAATGCATGCAAATGTATGGTACCTGATATTTTCTAAACTAGAATTTTGAAATATTAAAAATCCCTTTTATAAAACAAGTCAAACACCATCCTTTTATACAACACTCGAATCCCTTGGGAACTTGTTTGTGGGATAAAGGTCACCTAACCACATTTGAGGGAACTTGTATGTTTGAGGTGGGTTTACCATGTTTGTGGGATAAAGGTCACCTAACCACTTATGTGTATAAACTCACATCTATGTGTAAGTTGGACGACTTGATTTGGAAACCATGTGCTTAGGGTCACCGAAGCATGGCGGACAAAGGTGTTGATGGGATTAAACATGCCAACTAAACATAAAGATGTTTAACCGATCCCATATGGCTAGAAATTGCAAAGAGTTGTAATTGTCAAACGTTGACTACCTTGTTAATTTAAATAGAGGGATAAAGGTCACCTAACCAATATTTAAATGTAATGTTGGATTCTAGATTTTAATTATTAATTTTCTATAAGACACAAAAAGGTATTAACAATTAAAATATATTTATATCGAAAATACTAAATTAAACTTGGTTAAATTTTGTAGATGGCCGCTAACAATGCAAACCCGATTAACCAAACCGTCCGAAACCTATCACTAAGAACCATCCTTGAAAAGGATCGTCTCAACCATAACAACTTCATGGATTGGTTTCGAAACTTGAGAATCGTTCTCAAGCAAGAGAAGATATCCTATGTGTTGGACGATCCTATTCCCGATGAACCTAACGTGGAAGATGTGGAAGCCTACAATGATTGGGTTAAATATACCGAGGACTCCATGCAAGCCTCATGCCTCATGTTGGGAACTATGATTCCCGAAATTCAAAAGGATTTTGAACATCACGGGGCATACGACATGATTACCCAGTTAAAGGAAATGTTCCTACAACAAGCAAGGGTAGAACGCTTCGAAACTGTTCGGGCGCTTCATGCATGTCGAATGGAGGAAACCCAATCGGTATCATCTTATGTTCTCAAGATGAAAAGCCACATTGATCGCCTTGAAAGGCTAAATTGTCCCGTCTCTAAAGAGTTGGCTACGGATTTGATCCTCAACTCTTTAACAAAGAAATTTGAGAGCTTTGTGTTGAACTACAACATGAATGGATGGGACAAGAGCATTGGTGAACTTCATGCAATGCTCAAAATAACCGAAGCAGGAATGGGCAAAAAGGCTTTACCCGTCCTAGAGATCAATGAAGGAGGCAACAAGAAGAGGCCCCACCCCGACTCTAAAGCAAACTATGCTAAAAGAAAGGGACACGTCAAAGGAAAAGGGAAAGGAAAAGGAAAGGCTAAAGCAGAACCCACCAAACCAAAAGAGAAGAAGCAAAAGGTTGCTACGAATGACCCATGTTTTGAATGTGGTGAGATAGGACACTGGAAGAGAAATTGTCCAACCTATCTCAAAGAGTTGAAAAACAAGAGGGATGCGGGGCAAACCTCAGGTACTATCTTTATGATACATGTTGAGCTCAATGTTATTTCTTCTAACACATGGGTACTAGATACCGGATTTGGAACTCATATTTGCAATTTGTTGCAGGGGTTCAAAAGAAATAGACATTACAAGAAGGGAGACGCTAGTCTCTTCATGGGCAACGGAGCAAAGGTTGAAGTCGAAGCTCAAGGAAACTACGTTTTAAAGCTTCCAAGTGGTTTGGAAGTGATTTTGAAGAGTGTTTTATATGCTCCTAGTTTGACTAGGAGCATAATTTCTGTTTCCCTTTTAAAACAATCTGGTTTCAATTTCGAATTTGTTAACTATGACATTTACGTTTCTAAGAATGATGTGTTTTATTTTAAAGTTGTGTCTTTAAATGGTATTTATGAATTAGATCAAGATAACACATCATATGATAGCTCAATGTACCAAGTAGCCAACAAGAAACTCAAAATGGATTTGAGTGATTCCTATCTTTGGCATTGTCACCTTGGACATATAAATAAGAATCGCATGCAAACACTTCAGAGAAATGGTCTTTTGAAAACGAATGAAGATGATTCATTTGATGTATGCGAATCTTGTTTGCAAGGCAAAATGACCAAGACACCCTTTAGTAGAACATTTGAAAGGGCTAAAGACTTATTAGGTATCATACATTCGGCTGTATGTGGTCCTTTTAAGCCGATGACTAGGAATGGTGAAAGATACCTCATTACCTTTACCGATGACTATAGTCGTTATGGTTATGTGTATTTACTAAGACACAAGGATGAAGCATTTGAAATGTTCAAAGACTTCAAAAGTGAAGTAGAAAACCAACTCAAGAAAATAATCAAAGTCCTTCGTACCGATAGAGGAGGTGAATACCTTAGTGGTGCCTTTCAAGATCATGTTAGAAGTTGTGGAATCATCTCACAACTTACTCCACCTGGAACACCACAACATAATGGTGTGTCCGAAAGGAGAAATCGAACTCTATTAGATATGGTTCGATCTATGATGGCTAGAAGCACATTACCTCTATCGTTTTAGGGTTACGCTTTGCTCTCCGCAGTCCGCATACTAAATATGGCCTCAACCAAGAAAGTGGAAAAGACACCTTTTGAAATATGGCATGGAAACCCTCCATCATTATCATTCTTAAGGGTTTGGGGTTGTGAAGCTTATGTTAAGCAATACACCCCAAATAAATTGGAAGTCCGATCCACTAAGTGTATCTTTGTAGGATATCCTAAAGATGATATAGGATGTTATTTCTACGATCTAACCGAGCAAAAGGTATTTGTTGCTCAAAAGGGTAAGTTCTTAGAAGCTAAGTTCCTTATGGAAGGAACTAGTGATAGAATAGTGGAACTTGAGGAGGATCAAGAACCAAAAGACGATACACGTTTGGTTAATACTAGCGCTCAACAAGAGGTTGCTGAGAACGATCAAGAGGTTGATCAGAACAAACAAAATGTTCGCAGATCTGGTAGAATTAGCAGTCCACCTGAAATATATGGATTTTTCATGGATAATTGCTACGTGGTGGATTCAGATGAACCAACCACATACCATGATGCAATGTCAAAATCCGATTGTGACAAATGGCTTGAAGCCATGAACATAGAGATGCAATCCATATATGACAACCAAGTTTGGGAATTGGTTGTGCCACCACTTAACTCAAAAGTAGTTGGTAGTAAGTGGGTTTTCAAGAAGAAAACATATATGCATGGTAACTTGGATACTTATAAAGCAAGACTTGTAGCAAAAGGTTTCACTCAAACTCAAGGGATTGATTATGATGAGACCTTCTCGCCTGTGGCGATGCTAAAGTCAACCAGGATATTATTTGCCATAGCTGCATATTATGACTATGAGATCTGGCAATTGGATGTCAAAACGACTTTTCTTAATGGATATCTTGATGAAGATGTCTATATGGTTCAACCTGAAGGTTTTGTCGATCCAAAACATCCTGACAAAGTATGCAAGTTAAAGAAATCAATCTATGGATTGAAACAAGCATCGACAAGTTGGAATCACCGTTTTGATGAAGAAATTAAGAATTTTGGATTCATCAAGAACGGCGATGAAGCTTGTGTGTATAAAAAGGCTAGTGGGAGCATCATCACTTTCTTAGTACTGTATGTCGATGACATTCTACTGTTTGGAAATGACATTCCAACCATGGAAAGTGTAAAAGCTTGGCTTGGAACTTGCTTTTCCATTAAGGATCTTGGTGAAGTCGCCTACATTTTAGGAATAAAGATCTATAGGGATAGATCAAGGCGCTTGATAGGTTGAAACCAAAGTGCATACATTGACAAAGTCTTAAATAGGTTCCAGATGGAGAACTCTAAGAGAGGTTTTGTACCTATTCAAAAGGGGACAATATTAAATACATCTCAATGTCGAAGCTCAAAGGATGAGCAAGAGAAAATGAAAGGAATCCCATATGCATCAGCTATAGGATCCATCATGTATGCAATGATATGCACCAGACCAGACGTCTTATGCGCCTTGAGCATGACGAGTAGATACCAGCAAAATCCAGGTAACAGTCATTGGAAGGTTGGTAAGTGCATATTAAAATACCTTAGAAGGACTAAGGATATGTTTTTAATATATGGATCTGGCGAAGAGGAACTCGTTGTAAAGGGTTACACGGATGCAAGTTTCCAAACCGATCGAAGTGATTCTCGATCGCAATCGGGGTATGTCTTCATTTTAAATGGAGGAGTAGTCTCTTGGAAGAGCTCAAAACGAGATGTGGTAGCATTGTCCACTAAAGAATCAGAATATATCGCCGCTTCATTGGCAGCCCAAGAAGCTGCATGGTTGAAGAAATTCATTGCCGACCTAGGGGTGGTCCCTACCATTCAAGACCCCCTAGAGATCTTTTGTGATAACGAGGGTGTGATTGCTCAAATCAAGGAACCCCGTGCACACCAAAAGACTAGACATATCGAGCGGAGATTCAACTACATAAGGGATGAAGTTGAAAAAGGAAAGATATGTATCCGCCAAGTTCACACCGATCAAAACATTGCGGATCCACCCACGAAGCTCCTTGACCGGGAAAAACATGAGGGTCATACATGTGCCTTAGGACTTCGATATTCTAGTGATTGGATTTGATCTATTTTGTATTTGGATATTGGAACAATTGTTAATTTAACTCTTTTATGGTATTTTGAGTTACGTTTCATTTTAGCATGTTTAAATCAATGAATAAGTTACTTATTCTAAATGTCCGTAGTCGATCATAATTGTGGGAACAAATATGAATGTAAGACTATTATGAACTTGGATTGGTGGATATTCATCTAGTGTCAATATAGAATAAAGTGTTGCTGACAAAGTTCATAGATATTTATGGGATATAAATATTGGACTGACTCGCTCTTGAATATTACTGCATGGAATCATTTGTGATTTATCATAAGTAAATTTGAGTAAAGGAGAATATCATAGTATCCTCTGACCTGAGATACATATTGGGTCTTGATATTCACCAAGTATTATACCTTGACCTAGTTCTTAGCTGTCTGTAATAAGGCAGTACATAAGGCTAAACTCAGGTGTGGTACAAGGTGATTGTAAGAGACGTATGTAGTCAAGAAGGGATTTGTTCCTCTTATTCGTTGAGAGTAAGATGTCTAAGGCCTGCTAAAGTTAAATCAACAGAGAGTGATCACTCTATGTCTCTGGATTTAACATGACATCTGTAACGAAATGATAAATGATAGATTCACCTAAATCATGTTCAAGTAAGGGACTTGAAGGCGATGATGTTATTGAATGGGACATATAGTCATACGTATTAGGGGTAGAAAACTATAGTTAGGTGGTCTTTACTACTTACATCAATCTTCTATGTATCTTGTGCAAATGGGAGATTGTTGGATTCTGTATGCCCAAGACACATATTAAATTGATGTGGCTAGTACGTTATGATCCAAGTCGAGTCATACCCAAATACAAGCTAGACAAACACTTATAGTATTTATTTATGATATGATCAAACAAATAAATATTAACACTTATAATATTTAGAAATTGGTTTTCTAAATAATTACACTTGAGAAACTAATAAATTATATAGATAATTTATTTTGAGAGAATATTTTATTTTGTTATTTAATGGGTTAAATAACATTTTAAAAGGTTGTATAAAGTCTTGTAAATATGTAGTGTTATATTTATAAAAGTTATAAATATAAACCAAGACTTAAATTAATTTAAAAGAAATTTGATTTTTTTTTATAAAATAATAAGGTGGGCCGCCCCCCATATGTCTTCCCAAGACATAATTTTGGTCCAATGATGATACATGCATTTGCATGTGTAAGAAGGGTTTTCATTGGGTGATGTGGTGGCCATGTCTCACACAAGTTTATATATATAATTTTGTATAACAAAATTCTAGTGCATGAACTTGGAAGACTTGAGTATTTCTCTCTCGAAATTTCGGCCAACATAAGGGTTGTTCCAAGTTTTTTAAGTTTGATTAAAGTCTTAAAAATCCTAGCTAAACTCAAGGTGTTTGTTGGAAAGCTTGGGGTATACAAGCTTGAGGTCTTCTACACTTGAAGGCAACCGTTCAAGAAGCATCATCCCTTTTGTTTCCTTTTACTCCAAGAAGGTAGTCTTCTAAACATCCTATGGTTGTGTTTGATAGTATGCTTGTTCATATATGGATCCGGGTTTTGGGATTTTGCATATAAATGAAATTTATATCTTAAAAGTAACATGTTTTAAATATTATTTCCGTTGCGTTTTGATTTTATACGGATGAAATCACTTTGATAAACATGTGAAAATCCCAACATTGGTTCCATGGTATGGTCCTCATCCTTTTCCCTTCTTGTTTTTTTTACGACCAGACCATGTTTATGTCACACCCCGAAATTATCAGAGCTGGCGTGACTGGACTGGTATCTTCATTGCACAGCGGAAGCAAATAAGCTAAGACTTTTAGAAAATGAACGCCCACTAAGTACTCGACTCCACATGGTTCTCCTATTCCAACCGTGCCATAACTTTGAAATGTGACCTGAGAAAGAAACATGCGAAAAAGTCAACATAAAGTTGAGCGAGTTCATAGTTTGTTTGTAAAAGATTTGAAATAAATCTTTTGAATAACTGGTTTGGGAAATAATATTGAGAAAACGAATTTAGAAATCATTTTCTTGCCAAGTTATATGGAAACTTTATATTTGTAACGCATAATGTTCGTAAAACCATGTATTTGTAAACTCTCGCATTTGTAATGTTCGTATAACCGTCAATGCCCACCCTGACTTTGACTCCATGCCCGCATAATCCTATGTTTTGAATTTGTATAAAACATGGTATTTAATTTGTATAAATCAAGTATTTCTGTAAGTATGTATGTCCCTGGTATGTAGCAATAAGGAAAAAGAGATCACCAATGGGTTGCAAAGCCACTGGTATGTGTGAAGTGATGCAGGAAAACTCAAACCTAGCGGAGTTGCACCGGGCTTCCGGCTGGAAGACATAGTCACCTCATGGTCCATCCTGCGGACTTATGGGTGGGGCTCGCTACACCCAAATAGATCTATCACTCATGTCCCCCGGTCCTACGACGAGGATTAATGGCCTTAAGTGTTGTACCCACCCCTCACATGATCTAGTAGTAAACCCTCCTTAGGCTAACCATACCATGTATAAAAATGCCTGTATAATTGTAACATGTATTTTACCCCAGCCTCTAAGGCTGAACCTCCCCAGCCTCTAAGGCTTAACCTCCCCAGCCTCTAAGGCTGAACGTGCATGTCTTTGTTCATCGAGAACTTTGTGTGTTTTCTGCAAAACGTGCATGTCTTTCCACCCCGAAAACATTTATAAAAATGTAAAACCGTAAAAATGTGGGGTTATGAACTCACCTGAATATTCCTGTGCAAAGCTAGCTATATACGACTTCGTGATGTCGTTTCCAAGACGTGATTCACTAGCGTGCATTCTACAATATTCCTAACACGGAATATTTTATAAGTTTCTAAATAAAAGCGGTAACTAGTCTACGTGTCACCGAGCTCTACCGAATCGTTAGTCGAACGATTCAACTGTAAGTAGTTAACTTATCGGAAATGATTAGGTCATATTTGATAAGTATCATTTATTGTCGATAATAACCAATAAGCCTTGAAAAGACTTGATTCTCGAGATATTAGAAATAAATAAATATTTATATCAAAACATATAAATATATTGTTAAGGTCGCTTGTCGTCTCGAGAAATCGTTTGTGTATATAGGAACATTCGTGTGAAAGTAATATATAATAAACTTGTATTATATATATTGCGTCTTGTATATATTTGCCAAAATATACGTATATACCGTTTCGGCGTTTGAAATAAATATAAAAAGTTATATTTATTTTACAAAAGCACCATCAAGTCGTTTGTGTTTGAAAATAAATATATAATTATATTTATTTTTATAAATGAATACGAGTCGCTTGATGTTTGAAATAAACATAAAACTATGTTTATTTTTATAAAAGAATTCGTTATTATTAGATACTTGAAATAAATATAAAAACTGTATTTATTTTTATAAAACGAATTCGTGTCGTTCAGTATTTAAATAAATATATAAACTATATTTATTTTAGTAAAACAATCGTCGTGTCGTTTGATTGATGAAATAAATATACAATATATTTATCCTTACGTAAAGAAGTCGTATTATCATCCGACATTTGTAACGTTATAAATTATTACGTTGATTTTACAAAAGTTTTGTCGAATTTTCAAAGTTTAAAATAAATATAAAAACTATATTTATTAGTTGTAAATAAATTTCGAATCATTGTCTTCGTGAGTTGTAAAGCGCCGTCGAAAGTAATCGTATATTTGTATTTGTTTTTCTAAAAGATTCCTTTGTATCCGATGGTTTTGGTTTATAATAAATCGCGTTATTTTTACGATTTTTCTCGAAAAACGAGCATAGTTTCCTCTGTTTTTGGACGCACCCGACAACACAAGTTGTCGTTATTTTATCAAAATTCAACAATATAATCAATATCAATATGTATAATTTTCGTAAAAGCGACAAAATGTAAATTAAGCACTAATCTGTATCGGTTCGAGCTCGTTCACGAAATAAATAAAATTATAAGAATAACGAAATGTATTGCGCCGTAAAATCTTTACCATCTTCTCGTGTCGAAAGCCGAGCTGACCGAGTCAACTCGCTGAGTTGACTGCGTCAACTGAGTTGACCGGGTTGGACCGAGTTGACTCGAACCGCTTCAAAATCTGACCCGAACCGGCTGACTCGAACCAACTGTTGACCTGAACCTGCTGACCCGAACACTGAGTCAACTCGGTTTGACCGAGCCGAGCATGAATCTGAGACAAATGACCTGCTGACTTGTTACCCGAACCGAGCCTGACCCGAAGCTAATCCAACCACCGTTGACCCGAAGTCATCTGAAATGTGGCTGACCTTAACCCGTAACCGCGAAGCTGTCGGGAGAAGTAAAACCGCCACCACCATCATCATCTTCTCCGGCGAGTCACCGGAAAATCACTCCGAACCGCCACCATCATCAACAGCATTTCAGCAGCACAAATCAACTTCATCAATGACAAAAACGAAAGGAGTAGAAATGAATAGGAGTTAGGGGAGTGTCTTACCGTAAAATTCGATGGACTAAAACACCGCCGCCACTGCCACCGCCGTTAGCGGCGGCGCCGCTCCTTCTCCGCCATCCTTTCTCTCCCGATCTCCCTCGATCTTTCTCTCTCTTCGCTCCAGTCTCCCTCTCCTGTCTCGTAGTCGCGCCACCACCGGACGGTGGTGGTGGTGGCGGTCCGTTCTGGATCGAGGGGGGGTTACCGTTGATGGGTGTCGTCAGAGAGGGGGGGTTGCTCGTCGGAGGGGACCACCGGAACGGCGGCTCTGGTCGCCGGACATCAGCGAGGGAGAGGAGCCAAGGGTGTCGGCTATGTGTGTGTTTAAGGTGAAATTTCAAAATGAGAGGATAATGTGTGAAATGAGATGAAGATGAGGGTTCACCTTTCTTTTTCTGTGTTTGTATATTAAACCCGAGAGAGAAGGGAGTGAAGCTAATGGTTGTATGTGTGTGTTGCAGTATGTATCGAGAGAGGGAGCGGATATGGGTTTCTTATATAGAGGGGTTGAGATCTATTAGAGATCTTATGTGTTTCAAATATTTGAGACAAAAAATCTCTTGCACGGATTTTGTATAGATTTATAAAGATTTTGTAGATCTTGTATGGATTTTGCAAGATTTTGATAAGATTCTAATTTATTATGTGCAGGTTTAGGCTTGTGGGTTTTGGGCTTGGGCCCAGGGCCCACAAGCTCAATCCCCGTGTTTAAGCGGCCTGTAATTACTACGAGACCCGTTATCAAAACCCGAAATTGTCGGAACGTCATAATATAAAAAATTTTGTTCTAAAAGTGTGTAAAATAATACCCATAATCGTTGCCGTTTAATATCCTGCAGATTCCACGCGAATCTTCATGCGCGTACTGTAAAGTCGGATAAGCGTTCCTAGGCACTCCAAAGGCCTAATTAAGTTAATTTGTGCTGTAAACACTATTTATTATCGCGTTAATCACCTGTAAATTACGTAATTAAGGGCGTAAACTACTGGTTGTCACATTCTCCCCCTGTTAATAAAATTTCGTCCTCGAAATTTAGACTACGTCAACTCCTTAGAGTTACGCTATGCGTAAGTAAATACGAATAATGTCAAAGGAAACGAGACATACTGATACCGTCACCAGTGTGACCAAGTTAACAGGGGTCCAATAAAAGAGGAATTTTGACCAAAAGAATTCCAAATGGACGTTTACAATATGCAAATGAATGTTAGAAACAATAACATTCGCTAGGAGAAGCTTAGAATCAACAAGCCCAAACGAAATAGTTTTGCATGAAACGCTCGATCATGATCAACCCAAGCTGCAAGTTCTACCGACGCCACAAGGTGTCGTAGTGAATGAAACAATTTAATAATAGCGGTGATTGAACAAGTATCACCCGTGCTTTGCATCAAATGCTCAATCATAATTAGCCCAAGCTACAAGTTTATACTGACACCACAAGGTGTCGGAATCAACAAACAATTTTATGGAGTCGAATGCCAAACAAGTTTACTATGACTCGAAACAAATGAAGTGCTCGTTAAAAATCGATTTGAATATGATGCTCCCAATACATCATATGATGCTTTGAATTGAATATGTGTAATGGACAGATTCAAACAATTGAATTTGATTTCGGCGCAAGCCGACAATAAGTACATGTATTGACAAGAAACCTTTCGGCATGGTCACAACACAAAAAAAAACCATGTATGTAACTTGAAAAGAAGAGAGATTTCAAGAAAATGCGTTGACTTGATAGCAAAGAAGCCAACAATTAAAATAATGCGGGTCATTCGAATCACAAATCAATAATTTGATTTAGCGAAATAATATTTGAACTTTGATGAAACGCTTATTCGAAACGAAACCACATGCGTAACAAACGATGCATGCGTAACATATAGAAATGAAACAAATGAGTATTCGCTATACTGAAAGAAATGCTCATGATACAATGACCATTAAGAGGAGTAGAAATACGAAAATCTACTCAGTAAAAGTCAGAATTTCAATAAAAGAAATTTAAGGACTTTACCTGGGGTTGCATGTGATGACCGGCTGTTAGGTGACATTACCATGGAATGTCGAACATGGCGTATTCGTCGTTAATAAGATAAGGGGAATACGAAGGCATGCGTCTTCTTCTTTGCATGACTCGTGTCGTTTGCAGGACCGCGTGCCAAACTGCTGCTGCCTCGAAAGTCGTATGTGACGTACTTCAACCTCCGTTGATGTATAGCTTAAGTTTCACGTATACCTGTGCATTAGCGTTTCGTTTCGCGTAGAATGCGATGTACTCCGACATCCGTTGACGTAAAATTTGAGTTCCATGTATTCTCGTGTACTAGCGTTTCGTTATGCGTAGGCTGCCCGCTCGGGAAGTCAAAATATCATAGACAATATGAATAATAGTGTGTGCCCGAGTTAATATTCGCGGTTCCTACGTGATGACCTTTAATGAACTTCAACATGAGTTTCCGAAGGTCTTAAATGCATATTTCCTAAACTCTCAGAGTTTTGTGCACTGTATGCGACTGTTTTGTGTACTGTGTGTAAAACACCACTTTAGCGTATGTTTGAAAACAAATTTTTGACTCATGGTTTTCGGCAATGGTTGGAGACCACATTCGAGTACTAGGCGTTCTGTACGTATTCAGGTTTTAATATTCTAAGTCCCCAAAGTAAAGTGAGGTTAGAGCCTAGGTATCTCTACAGAAACCTAATTCGCTGCAACCTATAGCTCTGATACAATCTATCACACCCCGAAATTATCAGAGCTGGCGTGACTGGACTGGTATCTTCATTGCACAGCGGAAGCAAATAAGCTAAGACTTTTAGAAAACGAACGCCCACTAAGTACTCGACTCCACATGGTTCTCCTATTCCAACCGTGCCATAACTTTGAAATGTGACCTGAGAAAGAAACATGCGAAAAAGTCAACATAAAGTTGAGCGAGTTCATAGTTTGTTTGTAAAAGATTTGAAATAAATCCTTTGAATAACCGGTTTGTGAAATAATATTGAGAAAACGAATTTAGAAATCATTTTCTTGCCAAGTTATATGGAAACTTTGTATTTGTAACGCATAATGTTCGTAAAACCATGTATTTGTAAACTCTCGCATTTGTAATGTTCGTATAACCGTCAATGCCCACCCTGACTTTGACTCCATGCCCGCATAATCCTATGTTTTGAATTTGTATAAAACATGGTATTTAATTTGTATAAATCAAGTATTTCTGTAAGTATGTATGTCCCTGGTATGTAGCAAAAAGGAAAAAGAGATCACCAATGGGTTGCAAAGCCACTGGTATGTGTGAAGTGATGCAGGAAAACTCAAACCTAGCGGAGTTGCACCGGGCTTCCGGCTGGAAGACATAGTCACCTCATGGTCCATCCTGCGGACTTATGGGTGGGGCTCGCTACACCCAAATAGATCTATCACTCATGTCCCCCGGTCCTACGACGAGGATTAATGGCCTTAAGTGTTGTACCCACCCCTCACATGATCTAGTAGTAAACCCTCCTTAGGCTAACCATACCATGTATAAAAATGCCTGTATAATTGTAACATGTATTTTACCCCAGCCTCTAAGGCTGAACCTCCCCAGCCTCTAAGGCTTAACCTCCCCAGCCTCTAAGGCTGAACGTGCATGTCTTTGTTCATCGAGAACTTTGTGTGTTTTCTGCAAAACGTGCATGTCTTTCCACCCCGAAAACATTTATAAAAATGTAAAACCGTAAAAATGTGGGGTTATGAACTCACCTGAATATTCCTGTGCAAAGCTAGCTATATACGACTTCGTGATGTCGTTTCCAAGACGTGATTCACTAGCGTGCATTCTACAATATTCCTAACACGGAATATTTTATAAGTTTCTAAATAAAAGCGGTAACTAGTCTACGTGTCACCGAGCTCTACCGAATCGTTAGTCGAACGATTCAACTGTAAGTAGTTAACTTATCGGAAATGATTAGGTCATATTTGATAAGTATCATTTATTGTCGATAATAACCAATAAGCCTTGAAAAGACTTGATTCTCGAGATATTAGAAATAAATAAATATTTATATCAAAACATATAAATATATTGTTAAGGTCGCTTGTCGTCTCGAGAAATCGTTTGTGTATATAGGAACATTCGTGTGAAAGTAATATATAATAAACTTGTATTATATATATTGCGTCTTGTATATATTTGCCAAAATATACGTATATACCGTTTCGGCGTTTGAAATAAATATAAAAAGTTATATTTATTTTACAAAAGCACCATCAAGTCGTTTGTGTTTGAAAATAAATATATAATTATATTTATTTTTATAAATGAATACGAGTCGCTTGATGTTTGAAGTAAACATAAAACTATGTTTATTTTTATAAAAGAATTCGTTATTGTTAGATACTTGAAATAAATATAAAAACTATATTTATTTTTATAAAACGAATTCGTGTCGTTCAGTATTTAAATAAATATATAAACTATATTTATTTTAGTAAAACAATCGTCGTGTCGTTTGATTGATGAAATAAATATACAATATATTTATCCTTACGTAAAGAAGTCGTATTATCATCCGACATTTGTAACGTTATAAATCATTACGTTGATTTTACAAAAGTTTTGTCGAATTTTCAAAGTTTAAAATAAATATAAAAACTATATTTATTAGTTGTAAATAAATTTCGAATCGTTGTCTTCGTGAGTTGTAAAGCGCCGTCGAAAGTAATCGTATATTTGTATTTGTTTTTCTAAAAGATTCATTTGTATCCGATGGTTTTGGTTTATAATAAATCGCGTTATTTTTACGAATTTTCTCGAAAAACGGGCAGAGTTTCCTCTGTTTTTGGACGCACCCGACAACACAAGTTGTCGTTATTTTATCAAAATTCAACAATATAATCAATATCAATATGTAGAATTTTCGTAAAAGCGACAAAATGTAAATTAAGCACTAATCTGTATCAGTTCGAGCTCGTTCACGAAATAAATAAAATTATAAGAATAACGAAATGTATTGCGCCGTAAAATCTTTACCATTTTCTCGTGTCGAAAGCCGAGCTGACCGAGTCAACTCGCTGAGTTGACTGAGTCAACTGAGTTGACCGGGTTGGACCGAGTTGACTCGAACCGCTTCAAAATCTGACCCGAACCGGCTGACTCGAACCAACTGTTGAGCTGAACCTGCTGACCCGAACACTGAGTCGACTCGGTTTGACCGAGCCGAGCATGAATCTGAGACAAATGACCTGCTGACTTGTTACCCGAACCGAGCCTGACCCGAAGCTAATCCAACCACCGTTGACCCGAAGTCATCTGAACCGTGGCTGACCTTAACCCGTAACCGCAAAGTTGTCGGGAGAAGTAAAACCGCCGCCACCATCATCATCTTCTCCGGCGAGTCACCGGAAAATCACTCCGAACCGCCACCATCATCAACAACATTTCAGCAGCACAAATCAACTTCATCAATGACAAAAACGAAAGGAGTATAAATGAATAGGAGTTAGGGGAGTGTCTTACCGTAAAATTCGATGGACCGAAACACCGCCGCCACTGCCGCCGCCGTGAGCGGCGGCGCCGCTCCCTCTCCGCCATCCTTTCTCTCCCGATCTCCCTCGATCTTTATCTCTCTTCGCTCCAGTCTCTCTCTCCTGTCTCATAGTCGCGCCACCACCGGACGGTGGTGGTGGTGGCGGTCCGTTTCTGGATTGAGGGGGGGTTACCGTTGATGGGTGTCGTCAGAGAGGGGGGGTTGCTCGTCGGAGGGGACCACCGGAACGGCGGCTCTAGTCGCCGGACATCAGCGAGGGAGAGGAGCCAGTATGTATCGAGAGAGGGAGAGGATATAGGTTTCTTATATAGAGGGGTTGAGATCTATTAGAGATCTTATGTGTTTCAAATATTTGAGACAAAAAATCTCTTACACAGATTTTGTATAGATTTATAAAGATTTTGTAAGATTTTGTAGATCTTGTATGGATTTTGCAAGATTTTGATAAGATTCTAATTTATTATGTGCAGGTTTAGGCTTGTGGGTTTTGGGCTTGGGCCAAGGGCCCACAAGCTCAATCCCCGTGTTTAAGCGACCTGTAATTACTACGAGACCCGTTATCAAAATCAGAAATTGTCGGAACGTCATAATATAAAAATTGTTGTTCTAAAAGTGCGTAAAATAATACCCATAATCGTTGCCGTTTAATATCCTGCAGATTCCACGCGAATCTTCATGCGCGTACTGTAAAGTCGGATAAGCGTTCCTAGGCACTCCAAAGGCCTAATTAAGTTAATTTGTGCTGTAAACACTATTTATTATCGCGTTAATCACCTGTAAATTACGTAATTAAGGGTGTAAACTACCGGTTGTCACAGTTTATGTCGACATCTTTCTTCCCTTCCTTATTGTCTTTTATTTCCTTCACCAAGTGGGCCAGCTCCCCTGACTTGACAGCTTTTTCTTTCCTCCTTTTCAACTGATAGAAATCATTGGTGTGGTGCCCTGTGTTGTTATGGAAGGCACAAAATTTTCTTGCATCTTTTTTGCTAGCAGCTTTAGACAGAGGTCGGGGAGGTTGAAAGTTGTACTTGACCTCCTCTATTGACAAGACTTCTCGGGGTGTCTTGGTAAGGAGGGTGAAGATCTGCTTGTCTTTATCTTGATTTATATTTGGCCAAGGAGACCTTTTTCTATCTTCGAATCTTTTTCCTTCGTAGGGCCTGAATGGCCGTCGATCTACGAAGGGTTGGAATCTCGACCTCTTGGTCGGGGGAGGTGGCTCCCTCCAGCTTCCTTAATCTTTCTTTCTAGATGCTTATTTTTCCAAGGCCTCTTCACCCTTCAAGAACGATTTTGCCCTTTCAAAAGCTTCTTCCATCATTTTAGGGTTGTTTTCATGGAACCTCCTTAGAAGCTTTTTGGGAATTTTAGCATTCATGAAGGCAGACACCCTCATTATTTCAGTTGCCCCACTTTACATCAAACCTTCCCTTTTAAACCTTTCTATGAAGGTCTGGAGGTCTTCATGGTCTTTCTGTTAGATCTGATGCATGACGGTGGCATCCCTGGTACATCTCTTTTGAGGGGTGAAGTTTGCTAGGAAGCTTTTAGATAGGTCGTTGAAGGACTTTATGCTTCTGGTGGGGAGCCCACAGAACCACAATCTAGTTGGCCCAATGAGGATTTGCATAAACATATGAAAGCATTCAGCGTTATTCCAACACTCAACCGTATCAGCTCCCGTGAAGACCTGGAGATTATCCTCGGGATCCTCCACACCGTCGTATGTCTTAACATTCGATGGCATCTTTATCTTTGTTTGAAAGACATAGTTGGCTATCTCTTCAGAGAAACATGATAATGAGCTTGGTTTGCAAGGCATGGAAGGTATATCAAGATTTACCCCTGCCCTACTCGTATTGGTACCTGCTTGAACGTTTGGTTGGGATTGAGCTTGTGGCCCAACCTGGGCAGCTTGCCACATTTGGCTTCCTGCAAGCTGTTGACTTAGTTGGGCCAAGAGAGCCGCCATTTGGGGATATTGACTACCATACAAGGGGAAACCCTGTTGGAGGCTCGAAAGTGGTAGTAAGCTTGCAGCTACAACTTTTCAGGCTAAAGGTAACGATCGAAGGGCTTCTTCGAAGGTCGTCTGTGGGGGCGGGGTAACCGTTTGAGCCTATTGGAGGAGCTACTCAACAGTATACTCTTGGCTTCTTGGAAGTACAAGAGTGGAGTTAGCAGGATAGCTCCCTGGCCCGAGTGAACTGTCACACCCCCAAAACACCACTTGCGGAAACACCACGGGGCGTGTGCCGTACCAGGATCTTAGCTACCAATCACATTGAACTCATAAATATATGTAAATAAAACTTTCATTCATTATCATAAAGTGATACAAAACGTTACATATAACTTATTATACACAGCGGAAGCATAACTCATTTGTTAAGTGTTTCATAAACCACGCGTACGTAAACCATTAGACTTGTGTTGCGATTCCATGTATCTCGACCCATGACCACTCCAGCCTTCCAGGCAACAAGTTCCATGATATAACCCTACAGACCTACAAGCATGCAGACAAGTGTGTCAGACGATGCTGATGAGTTCAAAGTTTTGTTAACGTGTTTAGTTACCAGTTTCCAGTTTAAAACATTTCAATGATTCATTGTTAATCACACGCTTACCGCCGATGGCTCCAGATTATTTGCCCTGACCTCTATTGCCTCTATCGTAGCAATGGTCAAGATTTGGGTCATTAGTTCACTCCCGTCCTCCCCGGTACGGTGTGAGGGTGCCAAACCTAAATAGCGCTATTAACTAATACCCCGTTGCCTCCCCGGCAACAATCGGTAGAAGGGACTTGAGTGATAGATATACGTGTATTAACCAACATCCCAGTTTAACATTCCAGTTAAACCCATTTACCCAATATTCCTCCCCAGAATATTTACCAGATGTCCCTCCCCGGGACGCATGCTTGAAAAATAGCAGTGAACTCACCTTAGATTGCTCGGTATGACTAATTAGTTGTTCTCACTTAATCAGTCAAAGCCTATGATGTTCATGTACATGTAATCAGTTTACATTCACGTTGTTCACATGTATCACGTATCCAACATACACGTTACACGAGTAGCATACAAGTAAGACACACGTGCTTTTACAAGTCGTAACTGTTAATCATGAAATCCATTAATCTATAACGTTTGTCGTAAAGTCACATAACAGGTGTTTTGTTCCCAAACAAGTCTACATCCTATGTTTATGACACATATCAACGTTCACAGATGTACTGTCTATTCATATGGGTTAAGTCAAGTTCCTCTTCTGATTAACATTATTGCCATGCAACCGATAGACTTTTATAATCCAACTACCCAATTTACAACAGTTTCGTTCAATGTCATATACATCATACAGTCTCATTTGATATCATACACACCATACAATTCATTAGGTATGATACATTATACAGTTCATTGGATATCATACATCATACAGTTTATGGGGTGCTCCTTGGCGAAAGAGGTGGTGGCGAAACACCTAAGTATTTCGTCGGCATGAGGGTGGCGAAACACCTGAGTATTTCGTCGACATGCAGTTTCGTCACAATGCCAGTTTATCATGCACACACAGAAACCCTAACAGTTTAGCGATTAACATCAATCATTCATCAATATGACCTAATTATTCATGAATTCTAACCCATTATCATAAACTAAGTTCTTACTAGAAATCACAACATTCAATCGGATCAATTCATACAATCAGGCTATTGATTACCAATCCTTAAACATCAACTACTCGTTATTTCATTCATCAGATTTAACATTACATAATCTAAATCATCGCCTCATCAAGCAACCTGAACTCGGTCACCACTAGCCTGAATCCGAAACCGTTTCGCCTTAGCACACCACAGTAACGATTTACATGATCACATAACTAACCACCAAGAATCCTATTATCATGCAATTACTAACACACATATAATCATGTATGAGCACAATCAATAATAACAATCATGTATCAATACAACTACGCATGACAAGAGGATTTGATTCGAAACATAGTGAGATTCTACAAACCGAAGGAATCAAGATGAAATTGAGGAAGTCTTCGAGAGAGAGAGGGGCTGCCGTCGGTTTTCGAGAGAGGGAGAAAGAATTATAGGGTTTTGATAATGATAAATTTTGTGTACGTACGAAAATGTGAAGTAAATATAATTCAGGTGGGCCTCACTTGGGCCAAAAGCCCATCTCGGCGAAACTCTTTCTTCGGCGAAAGATTTCCTTCGTCACGTGGAGGTGAGGACGAAACTCTATGTTTCGTCGAGTAGAAAATCCAAATATATAGGTGCATGGGTTAAGTCTATTTAATCTTAACCAATTAATCAGATTTCAATACATTAATCATATGACCAAACAATAATACAATAATTATAAACATTAAATTAGTCATATAACAAACGTGTACAAGTTATGAAAACACAAGTTATGAAAACACAGTTGTGAAACAAGTAACGTGTTGAGAAAAGACCTAGAAAACTCGGGTTGTCACATCATCCCCAACTTGAAAGAAATTTCATCCCGAAATTTGATAAGTAATCCAAACAGCAAGATGTAAATCTCAGGATGACTGTGGATTTTCCGCGGGTACCACATCATCCCCAACTTAAAAGGGAATTTCATCCCGAAATTCACCAATGATATCAGAAGTTGATACAACCGTTTGAACAACTGAGGATACTAGAGCTTACTCCGATCATCGCATTCCCATGTGAACTCCGGTCCACGTCTTGAGTCCCAACGAACTCTCACGATTGGAATTCGACTATGCTAACGAATCTTGATGTCCTGGTCCATGATTTCAGTAGATTCCTCAACAACTGCAACTTGTCTAACGAAGGTATCACAAATGTTTCCTCGGACAAACGCTTCTATAGATTTGAGGCATAATGACATCGTGAACGTTACCCAATTCGTCAGGTAACTCGAGTTTGTGAGCCATGTCACCGATTCGCTCCAGAAATCCAAATGTCCCAACGTATCATAAACTAATCTTGCCACATTTTCCATGGTGTACCGCACCCTCCCAGGGTGAGACTTTCGATTATGATACGTTCGCCTACAGTGAATTCCCAGTGTTTCCTAAGCTTATCAGCTTTCCTGACGGTCATGCGTTGCCGCCAAACGATTTCCGATCTAAACAACCTTCCTACATGGTTTGAGTACAGATCCTGAATTTGTGATTAGGTTATCACCTACCTTAGTCCAACAAGGAGATTGGCATTATCGCCCATGCAATGCGTCAAACAAAGCTGTCTAAATACTAGAATGGTAACTGCTGTAGTAGAACCCAGCCAAAGGTAAATGTCCTTCTAACTCTTACTAAGGTTAATCACACACATGCTCGCAGCATGTCTTCGAGTGTCCGGATGGTTCGTTTACTCAGACCGTTTGTCCTACGGCGATAAGCAATGCTCATGTCTAGACGTGAGTCGAGGATGTTGTGTTTTGTCTGACGTAAATCAGGTATAGATCAAAATCAGAGGTAACAGGTGTTGGCACCTCGTGCCTAAAAGCCGCGTCTCTCAGAGGAACATTCACAGCTGTGAAGACTCGTCAGTTTCCTTGATTTGCAAGAAAATGTGCTGGTAACGTGAGACAATCAACGATCACCTAGGTGATATTGTTTCCGTTTCGAGTTGTAAGTAGACTAGTGACAAAATCCATGGCAGTCTGTTCTCATTTCCGTATGGGTGTTTTTGGTTGTGGGTACTCCACTTTAACTTTTCCACAAGTCGAACATCATTCACAAACACTGCTAGGTGGGCCTTCATGCCCGATCACCAGTACAAGATTTATAGATCCAAACATCTTTCATTAAAAATCAGATGACTAGAATTTCGAAGCTGGTGTGCTTTGCTCAACACAATTTCCCTACCGTTGCCGTGTAATGAGATTCACATTCGTTCCATGAGGTAGCGAATATCGTCCGTCTTGCCAAAGTTGCTCCTCCATGCCTCGCATGGACTAAACTTGAAAATTCTCTTCCTTCAGCGCTTCGATGTGAACAGGGAAAATCTGGTTGGATAGGCTAGAATCGGTGGTGAGTTTCAAGTTCATACGTGTTTAGGTTCTATAGTCGTAACCGCTCGGGAGTTCCATCCAGTGATGTCATCACATGTTTAGCTCTTTCGAAACAAGGGTACACGGGAGGCCCTTGTGATCAGTCTAAGTAGTGCATTTGGTATTGTCCAAGTAATGCCTCCAACTTAAATCCAAAGACCACGGTTTCCACCGCAGGTTGTGACTCATGCAATTCTCCTTCGTAAATACACTACGTGCGTCATCGTCTCCTCGTGTTGCTTCGGCGTGTAACTGGGTCTCCGATTCGAACCATCATGGTATACCGCTAGATCACCCATACCCTCGGGTAAAGGCGTTGCTCAGTGCATTGTAGAGTCGGATTTCAAAAGCTGAAAAGACGTTCTCCTGTTTTGTCTCCCACAAATACACAACACCCTGCTGTGCCAAAGAGGTTAGAGCTGCGCAATCCTCGAAAATCCCATGGTGAATTTGCGATAGTCTCTAGCGAAACCAAGAAATTTCTTTATCCCCGAAGGACTCTTTGGTGTCGATCAGTTTCCAACCAAAACGGGTCTTAGCGAGATCCACGTGCATTCCCACTTCGTTGATTATATGACCAAAAAGGTACCTCTCGAATCCAGAAGTTACATTTATCAAGACTTCGCGCGGTGTGGCTCCTTCTTCAGGAGCTCTCAAATAAGATACAAAGCTGCCCATGATGTTCTTTTCTCCTGGAAATGATTCAAAATGTCATCCAATAGCATGGTCGGTTCACGTGATCCATAAAGCTGCTGGTGTGATGATTACCCCAAAGGTCATGGAATACAAAGTCGTATGGCCGAATTGCGTTTGATAAGCCGCTTTAAGAACATTCTCCCCTTGGACTTCCATCTGATAATAGTTCACTCGTAAATCAATCCTTGAATGAAAGCTCGTCCCTTGCAACTAGTCGACAGGTTGTCAATACATGGTCGAGGCAAACGGTTCTCGACTGTCGCCTTGATGAGTTCTCGATAATCAGTACACATACGAAAAGGCTTATCTTCACAGATATAACTGGGGCTTCCCAAAGTGAAAAACTAGGTCCGATAAAACTCCTATCCAACAGTTCTTGTAGTAGATTAGACAGTTCTTGCAACCCTCCTGGTGCAAGACGGTAAGAGTACGAGTAATCAGGGCTGCCTCTGGCGTAAGGTCAACTGAGATTCCACCTAACAGTTATGGAAGTAAACTTGAAAGATCCTCGGGTAGCACACCGAGAGGAATCACGAACAATTGGTGGATCCTCGATCCTCTTTTCCTTAGACTTAACATCAGTAACGGTTGCTAACGTAGCGGGGTAATCCCTCCGTAGACACTTCTAGGCCTTCATAGCTGAAATGGCGCTAACCTTTGCACCACTCTGATGCTCTAGAACAAATAACGATTCTCCCCACAGGGTATGCCAGCGCGATTTCTGGGTAACCAATCCACACTACTGCATCAAAACTATCAAAGGTGGCGGAAGGAAGGTTGATGTCGAACCCTTGTCCCACAAGGTCGAGTTTGCATCCCTACAACCATATGTGGTTTTAATTAACTTGCCATCAGCCGTTTCCACAACAGGTTCAGTTTCAAGAGGCATCATGGTTGAACAGAACAGAGACGAAGCGATTAGTTATCCAAAGACACACAAGCTACCATGTTGCTATAATGCCTGGCGTCACCTACGCCAATCCTAAATGCCCTTCCTCGAGCACCACTTCCAGTGTTGTCGTTACTGTTACAAGGATTTCCAATACTGCCATTGTTCCCTGGGTTGTCTTAAATTATCAACGGCCAATCCATGTCGTAGGCACCTTCATTTCCATACTGTAGGCTACGATTACAAGTACCTTGATGTTGCCGCGACTGTTGCCTCTAATGTTGTTGCCTGTAACGGTGTCCTGCGTCCTTTCACCAACAGGGTCCATCTTTTCACATTCCATGGTACGTGCTAAGGCACTACTCACTGTGCGGGAAGTTTCACATTCCACTCTATAGTCAATTGTCATCGCTTATGTCCTGATTGATTCGAAAAGGTTGACTCCCATCAGTCGTTGACTAGGGTTAGGGATTCGATTGCAGTCACTTTGCTGGTGTTCGTTGCCAGTAATCAGGGTTGTCCTAATACTGAGGTCAGCATGGTACTACACTCATCTTCTTGTCCTTCAATCTTGCATGTCGATTGAGTAATACACGGTATGCGGCTAGGGTGTTGCAGAAGTGATCACACTTCGGGATCTAAGACGCAATACGTTAAGTTCCAGCAAACGAAGAAAGGTGAGAAAGGTATAGACCAATCATTCGACGCTATGACATCCAACTCAGGGACATTCGTGCTAGCACCTAACATTCTACACAGTTCGCTAGGCGTTCAGATGGGTGTTCAAGTAATACTCGATTGCTTCGAGATTCTTAAGGATTCAGAGAGGAGTGAAAAGATCACGTTCGAGTAGAAGGCAGTCACTGCTAGGACTCCTATAGATTTGTTACATTTCTCACTGATTAAATAACATAACAGAACCCCTTTTCCACTTGTTAAGCCTCACTGGGACTCACATGCACCCCACATTATTATTATGTGTGCACCCACAATAATATTGTGATTTGCATGTTCGTCTCAGTTCTTCCTAACTCATGTCAAATGGTTCCTCAGACTCAGGTGTCAAACGGGGGTTGTCAAAATGATAAGATCACAGAATTCCAAAGACTATGACATACTTCCAACGCATCATAATGTAAGCAAGTAATTCATGTAATCATGCTATAGTGACAAGTGTGTGTCCGTATGCTACATCATAAAAAAATGTGTACTAGTCATGTAATGTATGCATTAAGTGAGAAAGACGAACCTTGCAATCTGGAGCTGAGTGTCATGGTCGTATTCACGTATTCAGAACTGTTCGGTTATAGTCTGGTTTTACAAAAACGTTTTAAAACCAAGTTCACTATAACCAGTGGCTCTGATACCAAACTGTCACACCCCCAAAACACCACTTGCGGAAACACCGCGGGGCGTGTGACGTACCAGGATCTTAGCCACCAATCACATTGAACTCATAAATATATGTAAATAAAACTTTCATTCATTATCATAAAGCGATACAAAACGTTACATATAACTTATTGTACACAGCGGAAGCATAACTCATTTGTTAAGTGTTTCATAAACCACGCGTACGTAAACCATTAGACTTGTGTTGCGATTCCATGTATCTCGACCCATGACCACTCCAGCCTTCCAGACAACAAGTTCCATGATATAACCCTACAGACCTGCAAGCATGCAGACAAGTGTGTTAGACGACGCTGGTGAGTTCAAAGTTTTGTTAACGTGTTTAGTTACCAGTTTCCAGTTTAAAACATTTCAATGATTCGTTGTTAATCACACGCTTACCGCCGATGGCTCCAGATTATTTGCCCTGACCTCCATTGCCTCTATCATAGCAATGGTCAAGATTGGGGTCATTAGTTCACTCCCGTCCTCCCCGGTACGGTGTGAGGGTGCCAAACCTAAATAGCGCTATTAACTAATACCCCGTTGCCTCCCCGGCAACAATCGGTAGAAGGGACTTGAGTGATAGATATACGTGTATTAACCAACATCCCAGTTTAACATTCCAGTTAAACCCATTTACCCAATATTCCTCCCTGGAATATTTACCAGATGTCCCTCCCCGGGACGCATGCTTGAAAAAGAGAGTGAACTCACCTTAGATTGCTCGGTATGACTAGTTACTTGTTCTCACTTAATCAGTCAAAGCCTATGATGTTCATGTACACGTAATCAGTTTACATTCACATTGTTCACATATATCACGTATCCAACATACACGTTACGCGAGTAGCATACAAGTAAGACACACGTGCTTATACAAGTCGTAACTATTAATCATGAAATCCATTAATCTATAACGTTTTTCGTAAAGTCACATAACATGTGTTTTGTTCCTAAACAAGTCTACATCCCATGTTTATAACATTCACAGATGTACTGTCTATTCATATGGGTTAAGTCAAGTTCCTCTTCTGATTAACATTATTGCCATGCAACCGATAGACTTTTATAATCCAACTACCCAATTTACAACAGTTTCGTTCAATGTCATATACATCATACAGTCTCATTTGATATCATACACACCATACAATTCATTAGGTATGATACATTATACAGTTCATTGGATATCATACATCATACAGTTTATGGGGTGCTCCTCGGCGAAATATCCTTCGACGAAAGACTTTGCCATGGCGAAAGAGGTGGTGGCGAAACACCTAAGTATTTCGTCGGCATGAGGGTGGCGAAACACCTGAGTATTTCGTTGACATGCAATTTCGTCACAATGCCAGTTCATCATGCACACACGGAAACCCTAACAGTTTAGCGATTAACATCAATCATTCATCAATATGACCTAATTATTCATGAATTCTAACCCATTATCATAAACTAAGTTATTACTAGAAATCACAACATTCAATCGGATCAATTCATACAATCAGGCTATTGATTACCAATCCTTAAACATCAACTACTCGTTATTTCATTCATCAGATTTAACATTACATAATCTAAATCATCGCCTCATCAAGCAACCTGAAATCGGTCACCACTAGCCCGAATCCGAAACCGTTTCGCCTTAGCACACCATAGTAACGATTTACATGATCACATAACTAACCACCAAGAATCCTATTATCATGCAATTACTAACACACATATAATCATGTATGAGCACTATCAATAATAACAATCATGTATCAATACAACTACGCATGACAAGAGGATTTGATTCGAAACATAGTGAGATTATACTAACCGAAGGAATCAAGATGAAATTGAGGAAGTCTTCGAGAGGGAGAGGGGCTGCCGTCGGTTTCCGAGAGAGGGAGAAAGAATAATAGGGTTTTGATAATGATAAATTTTGTGTACGTATGAAAATGTGAAGTAAATATAATTCAGGTGGGCCTCACTTGGGCCAAAAGCCCATCTCGGCGAAATTCTTTCTTCGGTGAAAGATATCCTTCGTCGTGTGGAGGTGAGGACGAAACTCTATGTTTCGTCGAGTAGAAAATCCAAATATAAAGGTGTATGGGTTAAGTCTATTTAATCTTAACCAATTAATCAGTTTTCAATACATTAATCATATGACCAAACAATAATACAATAATTATAAACATTAAATTAGTCATATAACAAACGTGCACAAGTTATGAAAACACAAGTTATGAAAACACAGCTGTGAAACAAGTAACGTGTTGAGAAAAGACCTAGAAAACTCGGGTTGTCACATGAACCATCAGGCATGAGGTACGGGTTTGAGTCAGAACTAGGTCCTGCTTGGGTAGTACTTGGAGATGTAGTGGTGCACAACAAAGCGAGCATAGGGGAGAGTGCAACTTCCGGTTCATCATAAGACAAACATACTCTGACCCCTTTTATTCGTTCTTCTCGAACGTACCCATTCAAGAGCTCTCTCAGTAGTATAAAGTTACATCTTACTCCCTCCGGGGTTATTTCCATGGTTTCAACTGGGAAGAGAACATACTCGGTGAAGATGGATTAACTCGTATAGAGGGAGGAGTTTGGAATTGTTGTGCATCTTGTGTCACCAGTGCGACATGAAGTCCGTCCGGGTTAGTGGAGCAGCTGTCTACCCCGGGTGTAGCAGGAGGCCTAGACCGCGAAATAGAACTGCTTGAAACTTCCTTTGGATGAGGACCCTTTCCGGCCATAAGAGAAAGTAACTTAGGAACAAGGCTGTGCTATTGGAAAATTGTTCTAAAGAGCGCAGCCCCACGGTGGGCGCCACTTGTTAAAGCAACAAGAGTATGACGGGGGGGGGGGAGGTCAAGGATTAACTCCAAAAGAAAGCTCCTTGATCGGAATCTGCAACCAAAGAACACCGTTAGCCTTAACGCGAGAGGTGGCCTCCCGTGTTTGGACTCCGAAGTGAGAATTAGTAGAATGATCTTGAGAGTCTTAGCAAAGAGAATGGATAAGAGTTTAAGGGTGAGAGAGTGAGAGATTAACAAACTTTCGGTTGGAACAAGACCCTCTTTTATAGGCAGATTGCTCTGCTCAAGTGAGCCTCATGCCAGCTTTGCACCTTCTAGTCTTGGTAAGCTTATCCTTCTCTGATGTTGCTTGCAGGGTTAGCCTTGCCTCTTTGGGTATGTTTTAGGTTTTATGTGTCTCGAGGACACCTTTATGCTTTGTAGAGAGTTGTCTTATCAGTGTGACTTATTCAATTCAAGTCCCAAGGTTGTATAGTAACCTTAGCTTCCTGTCACCAGTTGTTGGTATGTGCTCCTGGTCGGAAGTTTCCAGCTTCTGACTTTTAGCTTCTTTTTTCTGGTTTGTGCTTAGCGCTCTTTATTTTATTTTCACGATTGTTATTGACTTTGACTTTGTGTAGAGGATACAGACGCCTTGTGGTCCAAGGCTACAACAAGAAGGCTATTTATTTGGTAATTTACTTTCTCCTGTTGGACTTAAGATCTCCTTTGTCACACCCCCAAAATCCACACGCGGAGTACCACAGCTTGGAGGCGTGACTGACCAGGATCAAGCCACCAATCATATTGAACATATAAGAAATCAGTAAAAGTAAACGTAATCCAACACAATACAATTGGTGCTAAATCAAAAGCATAGCATAGGTAGCGGAAGCATAGTTACAAACATCCAACACAAGTGTTTAGTTTAAAGAGTCATAAAGTTTTTATCAAAACATCCACAATCCGTGCCCACAACGACCGCGCCTCCCGTGCAAGCTCCAAGAGTACCTATGGTCCTGCAAGGCATGTAACAGAGAGTCAACAACTAGTTGAGCGAGTTCACAGTTAATAGTTCAGTTATAGTGTTCGTATCGTAAATTGTAAGTTCGTTTAGTAATCATGTATCGTATGTAATGGTATCGCGGCCCTCTAGGCATGTTTGCGAAGTTTAGTGGGGGTTTCCCATGTGTTCTAGACTAGGTATATTTGTATCGCGGCCCTCCAGGCATGTGTGCGAAGGTTAAAGTATAGTTCGCGGCCATTCCAGGCATGTATGCGAAGATTAAAGTATAGTTCGCGGCCGATCCCGGCGTGTGTGCGAAGAAGAGTATATGTATCACTAGTCTAGTAGTATCTACCAATGACCTTCCTCTCCTGAGGCCTATGGTATGTAATTCCGATAACCCTTAAGCATAAGTAATCAATCAACCCATTCCCAACCCCGGGAATCCCATGCCTTGGTAAGAGTGTGAACTCACCTTGTTTTGCTCGGTATGCTAAGTATGTGCTCAAAGTAGGTCAATCACGTCCTAAAGTGTGCACGTATACACAATCAGTTTGTATTTACGAAGTTGGCACGTAAGTATAATCATAGTGGACAACGCATCAATAATTACTAAGTAGCACATTGCACATATTCATGATCAAGCGTAACATCTAACAGCAGTTAGTTAACTCAGTTAGGACTTAACAGAATCAAATTGCCAAACAGTTTACCCAGTCGGCGAAACACCCCTGTTTCGCCGTGAAACCCTTTGACGAAACACTTCTGTTTCGTCGATTATCCTTGGCGAAACACACTGTTTCGTCGTTAACCCTTGGCGAAACACACCTGTTTCGCCGTAAACTCCATTTCGTGAACAAGTATCAGTTATGCAGTCATCACGGAAACCCTAACCCCTGCTAACAGTCGTCATTAGTATTATCGATCATCATCATCAGTAAAATCATGTAATCATCACAAAACAACACTCTTGTAATCCATACCCTATGCATAACCGTTTGCTAGAAAATCATACAATACCCTAAATCAATACATATGCAAAATCGAAAATCATACAGAAATCATTAGCATAGAAATCATCATCTAGTCATCATGTAACTTACGCATATACTCATTTTGATCCAGAAATCAAGCATATACACAACATGTATAAAGAAATCAAAGGACAAAGAAACCGATTAGACGAGCACGCACTAACCGAGATATCCGGGATGATAGTTTGATCACTAGAGAGGGCTTGGGGAAACACACACAGCTGCCGTCACACTTGGGAGAGTTTTAGGGTTTCAGATTGTTAAAACGTGTGAAACTGAACTCATTTCCCGTAAATATACACGAAACAGCGTTCTGGGCCCTTAGTGGGCTTCGCGTAATAATGGGCCGGCGAAACAACCTGTTTCGTCGAGAGGCAAATGACGAAACACCCCTGTTTCGTCGAGTGGTTATTGGCGAAACACATCTTGTTTCGTCGGGCCGTTTCATGTGTTAAACATTTTAAGTTTTTCAACAGGTTTCATGTTATACAACCAAACACAAAATCATGCAAACACAATGCGTTTTATCATATCATAACATGTACAATTACAAGTTAAACAAGTCAAACAACTACACAGTCAAAGTCAACGTGCTTTTAAAGCGAAAGTGAAAGTCGGAAACTCGAGTTGTCACATTATCCCCAACTTGAAAGAAATTTCGTCCCGAAATTTAGCATGCGGTTACTGAGGAAGCTAAGTAAGTTATGTCGTTTACTGGTTTTCCTGGGGTGTCACATCCTTTGCGATAGGATTGGTATTGTTCCTTTCGTATGATGGCTTAAGGATGCGAAGTTTTCCAACAATGGATGATGACGATGTGTTGGTGATATCAACATTCGTAGACATGAGTCGGGGGCTCATAATGAGAGAATTTTGAAGTTGTGGTTGCCCACCAACCTTTATCTTTGGCTTATTGGACGAGTTCAAAGCCTATAAAAAGATTTTGAATAATTAAAAAAGAATATTCTATATTTATAATAACCACAAAGATCAATGCTTTCTCACCAAGGCTTTAGGTATAGAAGGGGTCATGGGAATCAACTGTCTAGATTGCTTCACAATAAGCTCTTCAAGCCTTTGAGTTCCAATAGACATCTGCAATGAATGAGACCATATATAAACACATATTACCACACACTAAGGTGTAAATGTGTAATGTAGATGGATAAGAACTTTGAGGGTGTTTGGATGAGCATTTTTTAAAAATATATATCTAAAACTAGATAATTAGAATCAGTAATTCGCAATCATAAACAAACTATATTGATGGCACCTGAAGTTGTAATAATCAGATAATCAAATGTTCATGTGTGGCAAAATCTGATTATTTAAATAATTAGTAAGCTAACCAAAAAGACATCTTATTGTGATAGAAAGGCACTTTATGACATGAGAATGGATGTCTCAAAATAGAGGATCACTATGAGGTGAAACCCATTATCCAAAACTACACATTTGACCCATGTGCCCACATAATTAAATATAAAACAAACCAAATCCGTTTACCAAAACATTATTATAAATTGATTATTCAGTCACAATAATCAGCTCAATATACACATACAAGCACCCATCTTGAAGTACCCGGGGAGCAGTTTGAGCACGAAAATAACCCTGAGCCAAAGTCTCAGCCATATTATTCGGCTAGTTGACACATTTGTAGTTGCACATATTGGTGTCATCCATATTTCGGCCACTTGCCACATTTGTAGTTGTAGATGTTGAACTAGAGCCGAGATCCACACATCACCACTAACAACACCTGAATTACCAACAAGTAGACTCTTAACCACACTACTCAAAACAGGGGACATGTTTTTCTTCTGCCGCAAGAGACGAAAAATCATTCTCAAATGGGATTTTCCATTATCATTACTTGTTTTTTTGGCTGTTAATTTCCTTGGCAATGGCTCAACACTTTTGCAGAAACATTTGAAAGCAAACTGTTGATCAGTTCTGTTTATACATAATGGAAAACATGAATAACATACCTGATTGCAAGAGACAGGCCAGCAGAGAATCTAGATGGAGACGCAGCAATAACGTATGACATGATTGTCAGCTTGATCTGGTTCCTCCTTAGGGTACAATCTAATGATGGTGCTGATGAAAACCAATAAAGGGTAATCGATTGTGGAGAGGGGAGGCCGATTGATGTTATGAGTTTAATCAAGTTGTCTAACCTTGAAACCTCTACATTAGTCTCCTTATATATGCACCCAAGAGGAAACCCTAATTAGTTAATAAGGTTATAAGGGTAATATGGTCCATCAACAATTACCAACTAATTAAATAATAGGTTGTTATATATTTTGACCTATATAATCTAAATGATTATAATCGCTACTAGATTAAATACAACATAATATATATTTAATCTTACATTCTCCCACCTAGCCGAGTAATCATTTATTATGAGTATTAGATAAGCCTGATCAGGAGTTAACACTCATTTTAGCATTAAACAAGAACTGTAGCAAAGAAATACAGCCGTTGAATCATTATGCAACTCAGGACCCCCATTAGTCGTACTACAACCTCAATTTAAAACCTAATCGTTATGATCAAAATACACATAAGCCCTTTGTTTGATTTGTAATTTTATTTGTCTATATGCCATTATACCGGCTGAGCATATTGATGTGTGCAAAATATAACATATAAATTACATCAAATAAGGCATAAAACTAACATTTTTTTAGTACTAATGTTGGAAAAAGCTTGTTATTGTCTTCCTTTTGAATTTACAGGATCAAATGAGCTTAAACGAACAAAAGGAGCAAATAAAAAGCCAAAACCAACATAAATACAAAGAAAAGGGATAAACGAGACATGCCCGATCCTTCGGCAGCATCCCCAAAGCAAAAGCAAAAACAAAGAAACAAAAGACTGACCACGGGGCCGTGCCCAGCCGAACACGGGGGCGTGGTCAGGAACCTGTAGAAGCTTCAACACCCACCACGGGGGTGTGCCAAGCTCAACACGGGGCATGGTCAACGCAAAGATACGCAGAATCTTGCCAATCTTGATAGTACAGATACGGTGCTGACCACGGGGCCGTGCCCACTGGACACGGGGTCGTGTGGGACCCTCTGTTGACACTTGCATTTAATGAAGGAAGAGAAAAGGGCTGGCCATGGGGGCGTGCCCGCTGGACACGGGGCCGTGGCCAGAGCACTGTGTAGGCTAAAATAGGGGTGCTTGGCTCACTTCAAAGGCATCCCTTGGCAAACCACTACTCTCCCACTTTGCTACCACTCCACCACCACTACAACACCATCACCCACCACCATCATCCATCATCCATCTTTAGAGTGTGTAGTAGTCTCGGGATCCAAGATTGATTGTAAGAGTTCTTACCAATCAAAGGCCATGTTTGGTTAAGCCTCTTACATAATTTGGTGAAGACAAGTCTTTATTGTATTACTTTAGATTTTTAATCTTTTGGCACTTTTTATTTGGTTTTGTATTAATGACGTTAATAACTAGATTCTTATGTTGAAGGTGAATTCTTCCTATCATTTTTCCGTGGTGTCTTGGCGTTACTTTACTGTCTATATAAAGTAAAATATCGTGTTTTATAAAATGGGCTCAAAATATCAATAAAAACATATCATGCTTCGCACACACCACATATTCTTAGAGACATTCAAAATCAAACTGATGAGGAAAATTAACTAATAGTTAGTCATTCATAGTACGATATGTAGTTGCGCACGACCATCAATTAAAACCTTTATCTTTTATGAGCTCTCTTAATAAGACTTATGGGTAATAGCCTTCAGTTATAGGATCCTTAAGCATATCATGAATGTATTCGATACAAAGATTTAGTTTCCTCAAATCGTTCATAAACGAATAATTAATTGCGTATCAAAATTTAATGCAGCACCTCTGTTAGGCCGTACGCAGGATCTGTTCTAGTGTAAGAACGTAGCTGAATCAATCAGTGGCGAGGTGCAGAATCCCTCGACACTGTCTGAGAATCACTAACAACAATCTCAACGCTTAATCATGTCTGATTTCATTGATTGAGTGTGAAAGTACAAAAGTTCCAGATGAAAGTCAGACAGAGCTTCCCTATGACAGTTCAGCCAAAAGTTCAAAAGTTCTAGACAAATGCCACTAACCTACTAATTATAGGCAATCAGGGAAGGAGGAGTGTCACCCGTTCGGATGGTCATCCGATCAGATGGTCATCCGATCGAATGGCCATCCGTTCGGATGACATATGTCGTCCGACGGATTTCACTTAACAGTTTACGCGCCGTTCCCTATTTTGTCTAGACACACAAATACATACATATACAAAAACACATAAAACAGGACAAAATACATAAGACTCGATGCAGACGAAAGCTACAGACATAATGTACTAACAGACTCCCCCTTGGATGTAGCTGTAGTCTTCCTTCTTGCATAGTCTTCAAGTCGTCTTCCTGCTGCGTCTTATAGCCTTAGCCTTCTGCCTTCTCTTTTCATCTCTCTCTGCGAGCATTTTTCGCCTAAGAGGCCTACCAACTGCATTCCACTATTTTCTATATACAGGGTCACCATCACGCTTCCTATCCCACCTTGTGATCTTGCTTTCCTCCTTTTCAATTGGTGTCTGGTTAGTTGATGGAGGTCTCATCAGCTTCATCTTCTAAGTTTCGCAGCTTTATCAGCAATCTCCTTGAACTTTTGACTGCGCTTCTCTCTCTTTAGAAGCTCATCTATCTCCAAGTCTCGGAACTTAGACTTCCAATATCTTCCAGAATTGATATCCTTTGCATAACATAAGTTCACCAACTTCTGATACTGCTGAGCTTGAACTTTGTCTGGCTTTTCGTACACAATCTTGTTGTAGAATAGACATTCAATATCTTTCTTCGAGCAGTTGACCAACCACATGAGATCCAACACACTGATACGCCGTGATTCTCCCTTTGATTTGTCAAATAGTGAAATCACTGCTTCCTCTGTGCTCTGGTTATACATCCAACGTTCAAAATCTTCATGAAAATCCGGTTCCATTGCACGTAGCGACATATTCTTCAAACATCTGGGAGGCTTGATTATCAACGTAATGTCTTTCTCCCCCGTAACTGGATCAATCTTTATGTCTTGCTTCGGAAACTGTGGCTTCCAGTCAGGAAATCTATTCTTTGCTTGCCACTTAATGTAGTTCCACAACCTTTGATCATGCTGCTTCACATCTAAGCCATAGTAGAACTGTTTGATGTTTTTCGTCTGAACAAGCTCTTCAACATCCCACCATGGAAGTGTTTGAATGTCTGACAGAAACTCAAAGTACTGAACACCTTGTTCACGACGAATAGCATATACCTTCAAGTCTTCAAGATACCCCCAAGATAAAATCTCCTAGAGATATATCAGCATGATGCGTGAAGTATTGCAGTGGACGTCTAAACTTTCTTTCTTTGGGCATAACTTTAAACCAGTTCTTCCTGCCCTCTAACAAAGTCTCCTGTGGAACAACTTTCGGAATATCTTCAATACTTATCTTCTCCACAACTTTCCTCCTAATTTCATCTTCATTTTGTTCTCTGAACATCTTAGCAAGCGTTGGGAAAGTATCATCAATTCCAGAATAATGAAAGGGTGTATCTTCTTCCGAAGTATCTGAACCCTCTTCAACCTCAACATGATCAAAATAATCTGCTTCATTGGCAAACTTGAACTCATATTCTTTTTCTGGTGATGATGGGATTTCATCTTCAATATTAAACTTCAGATTACCATCCTCCAAACCCAGCTCCTCTAACATCTCTGCCCTGGTCTTCGGTACCTCTATCTCCCCCTCAAATGGAGCATTCAAGTATATAATAGTAGGTTGTGTGAGGAATACCTGATCAGACTTTTGCTTTCCAGAAGAAGAAGAATCCTGATGCTGATCCTCCTGCTGCTCATTGATTTCGTCATTCAGAAAATCATCAAGCTTTTGTTGAACAGAGGGATTCATCATCAATAACCCTGTTGAACCTTGATCATCATCATCATCTTTGTAATCATCCCAATATGGATCATAATTGTCAACTGCATCAATGATTTCCTTCAGCTCTTCATCTTCTACCTCTTCCTCTTCTTTCCAACGAAGTAACTTCACTTCAGGTTCTCTCATCTTCCGTTTACGTTGTTCAACTTTCACTAAACGGATTATATCATCAAAGCTATAAGATAGAGAGACTGAATCACCAACAAGTACAAACCCTTGATCTTGATCAACTTCCAAGTGTTCTGCTTCATTTACCACAACATCTACCATCTCAACATCTCCTTCAGGCTGACTCGAAGAACCTCCAGCCTCTTGTGTTTCCACAATCAAATCTTTCTTCTTCTGAGTTGCTGCCTTAGCCAACTCCTTTTCTCTCTGAGCCCTTCTTTCCTCAACCCTTTGAATCTCCAAGTTATTGTATACAGCTTGGACATTAATACCAAGATGATGTTCCATGACAGCGTATAACATGTTAAGCTGCTCATCTTTCACTTCCTTATCAGCCCTTAGTGCTTCAATCTCCAGCTTTAGCACTTTGATTTCATTTGCAGACGCTTCATGAAGTTCATCTAACATTTGATGTAGTGTCTGATTAGTTTCATTCATGTTCTTGTACTTCACATTCACATCAGAAATCTCTGCAGATAGTTGCTCAAAGAGTTTAGCATTATCATCCACATCTTCAACCAAAGTTTTTATCCTTTTTGCATGTTTAGTCACCGCAGACTTCATTTCTTCATTTATTTTAATAATCTTCTCAAGCTACTGCTTCAACTCGTTACGTTCAGCTTCAGCTTTTGCTTTCTCTTTCTCCAGAAGACTTACTTTCTTTGTTAAATCTTTGACTGTTGCATCATGAAACATATCATAATCTTCATCAAGAAGAATGTCATCAGTGAATACTCCATGAATATTTGGAAAGTCTTCAAATAAACCAGGAGGCGTAGTTTTCTTTGGCTTTGATGTTTCTGTATCAGCACCCTTCTTCTCTATTCTCACATATTCAGGACTTTTTGGAGCTTTCTCTTTCTCTGGAATAGGCTTTTCAACTCAGCTTCAGGAATACTTTCAGCTTGAACCTCTGGAGCTTGAATATGCTTTTCACTTTTACCACTCTGTGTCTCATGCATTGACGCAGATCCCTTTCTAGCTCTAACGCTTCTTTGGATAACTCCAGATTGAACAGCTTTGCGCTTCTTTATAAGTTTCTTCTTCTCAGCTTGTGGTGTAGGAATATAAGTTTCATCTTCATCATCTGAACCCTTCTTTTTCTTCTTCAGAGGCTTCTTTTTCAGAGTAGCCTTCCCAACACCAATCTTTGACTTATCAATCTCAGACTCTGTTTCAGTAGATTCATCATCAGCATCACTTGATTCTGAATGAGCAACACCTTCAACAACCTTTTATTTCAAACTTTCTGCTTCAATGTTCTTTGCAAACGATTTAGTGACATTTGCAGCTTTCTCAGCTTGAGCCTTTTCAGCAACTTCTGTTTGCTGTATAAATTGTTCAAATGTCACTTTCGTTAGATCAACACCTTCTTGAGTAATATCTGCTGGATTAAGCACTGGCTCATCTACAATTGTTGGTGGAGTTTTCTTTGAAGGCCCTGCAAAACAAGCATTGAACATACATTAGTATAATATAACATTTAATATTCTAACTTTTCTTGTTGACTCCCCCTTTCAACTTTACCCTTAACAACAATCTTTGGTGTTGTCTTTTTCGATGTAGTCACAGCTGGGGAGGCCTTAGGTGTTCTCTTCCTATTTCCATCCTTCACAAACCAATATCTCAACTTCTTTTCTTGCATTTCACTTAGCCTTTCTGTTTCATCCTCCGAGTTGCTGCTCTCATGCCTCCAAGCATCATTCTCTGGAGCTACATAGTTTCTGTTTCCAATCTTACAAATCATTCTCCTAGCTCTTGGCTCTGGTTCATCCTTCTTCAGACCTTTATATTGACTTAATCTGTTCAAAGTTTCACCTTTCATGTGTTGAAGATCTAATTCATCGGCAGGATCCTTTGGAAGGTCTCTTACTTGATCATTAATTAGCATCTGTATGAACCTTGGGTACATTATATACTTCTCACCCTTGACATTGTCTACCATATGATCAAATATTACTTGTGATGTATTGTAAGGTCTGTTGAGCACTAAACAAGTAATAATGTTCCTGATATAGTCTGACGTCTCGTCGTATGCTCCCTTTCTGTGAGACAAAGCATGTATCACACAGTGAAGTAAGAACTTTTATGGTCGGCAAAACTTAGACTTAAGATATTTATCATTCACATGAGCAGAGAATCCCATTCTGAACCATAATCCCTTGCACAACCTTTCAGGCACTATAGTAGGGTCCTCATCATTATCTCCTAAGTCCAAAACCCTTCTCACATCTCCCACATTAAATTTAACCTCAACATCTATATCTTTATCATTATCGTCTTTCTTTTGAGTTGCTGAGTATATCATCTTTTCCTTTTCATCATACCTCACCGATTTCTAGAACATTCTAACATGAGACTCATAAACCTTTGTTCTATCGGTCAACGCCTTATTAATTCTACTTTTCCTCAAAAATTTCGCCATGTCTTTAAAAGGTTCCATGTTCGCGTAGTTTTCCGCTAAAATACAATAGTTGTTGTGAGATTTATGCCAATCTGATGCTTTTTCCTGCAAGAATGATCAACGTTAGTGTTTGCACAAAGTTCGAGACAAAAATTGAAAAGTGACAAAAATTTTGTAAACACAAAAATTTTCTAACTCTAGAATCACACTTATACACTACTCAGTACTGAGGATCGGATGGCCATCCGATCGGATTGACACTCGATCCATGTGAATAACAATTTAGCTCCTTAGACAAGTCAAACATGTGAAAGAATGATTTGGATCGGATTGTCATCCGATCGGATTACCATTCGATCAATGACAAGCATGAAATAATTAGTTTTGGATCGGATGGCCATTCGATCGGATTGCCATTCGATGAAAACGACAATCAGATAGAGCATGTGAAACAAATCCAACACTTAGAAAAATTTTCAAACATTCACATAATATGCATTGGATCAGATGGCCATCCGATCGGATTGCCATCCGATCGAACTGCCATTCGATCAACTTACACTGAAGAACAGTTTGAATGATTCAAGAACATCAAAAATTTTCTAACAATCTTACAAAATTGAACATGTTTTCACGTAGAGATTTTGCCGATCTACAAAACCCTATGTTCAGTTTTCTCTAATTCGTCCTGGTTTGAGTTTAATTTGGCTTTAAGTGGACCAATAACTGACACTTATAATCTCTCCTAGATTCAAATCTATGATGTTTTAATCAAATTCCTTTGGTGAATCTATAGATCTAAGGCCCGTGAACAAAACCCTGTGTTTGGATTGAATCAAAACAACCTAATTAAGCCTAGATCTAGGTTCTAAACCTTAACAGAAATGTAAAATCTTTTTGGATTTTAAGAAAGTTTAAACTAGAACACAATGAAATCTTTTTGGGTTTTTATTCTAAACTGAAAATGAAATGCAGTAAAGTAAAGAGTGAATGAAACTATTTACAAACATATTTTTGGTGAGCATGTTAGAGGATCATATTAGCTGCCGACAAGTTACAAGTACCGTTGAGCTTATTTACACACTAAGTATTAAACAACTCACTTAGATTGCCGATATACTGATCCTTTTAAATTTTCACACAAATTTCAACTATTCAGGATACGATTAGGTGTTTTAAGATCTTAACTTATACGCGTGTCCCACCTCAGAATATACTCTCGTATCCAGACTTCTATATTCAGTCTTACAGGTGAACGTGCAATAATGATATCTGTAAAGGGTAGTGCGAGGCCATGAGAGCTCAGGTTAGAACTTATGTTCAGACAAAGAGATGATGGCTTGACTTTTGGTGTGTCCCGTTTGGGGATCTTTTCTTCAATAGCACATGATTAGCATTTTGCAATGTTTATCATTTTTTATGCTGAGGAGAGGCTTTAAAGATTAAAGCAGTGCAGAGTATTATACGAGGACTAGGCTATTGCTTTCGCAAAATCAGAAATCCTGGTATAATACCCCAGATATAATCAAGCACATAGACCTAGTATGTCAGAAATAGAAAACCTTTCAAACAAGATTTCAGGGGTTACCTATATATTCGAGAGATGTTCCCCACGAAATAAGAAAGTTGTGTTTTTATGTTTATATCCCGAAAAATTTACTAATTGTGTAAAAACCTATCGGCATATCATCAGCGAGACTACTTAACGCTTTTTGAAACATTACAAATCTTTAGCATACTATAACTGTCTAGCTGATGTACTATCATTTCCTATTTTTACACAAACTCTTTTTTGTTTTCTATTGTTTTTGGTTTTTGAAAATATCTCATGTTTTTGGATTTTTGCACTTTTTATTGTTTTTGTATTTTCTAAAAATAAATCTATCTCCCCCAAAATATGAAAACAATTAAAAAGACGACAAACCAAAGCAGTCTGCTTTTCAACATCCTTTGCCTCGGTTTTCTCATCAACGCTAAGTATTTTCTCCGCATCCGACAACAACTTCATACCATTTAATTTTAAAAGATATTGAAAACGTGCTTTATCGAAAGCTTTGGTATGTAAATCTGCCTTTTGTTCGTCGGTGTGGATTTTGTCTATTCGTATCAACTTCTTCTCAAAACAATCTCGGATGAAGTGATGACGAATTTATATATGTTTGGTTTTAGCGTGATGTACCGGATTTTTTGTTATGTTGATTGCAGCCTCATTATCAACAAAAATTGGAGAAGTAAGAAACTGCAAACCGTAATCGTGCATCTGTTGCTGAATCCACAGGATCTGCGAGCAGCAGCTGCTAATAGACACGTACTCTGCTTCACATGTTGATAGAGTAACAGAGGTTTGCTTCTTACACTGCCATGTGACCAATCGGGGTCCAAAGAATTGGCATCCTGCAGTTGTTGATTTTGCGTTAATCTTACAACAACCGAAGTCATAATCTGAATATCCTTCGAGCATGAAGTCTCCGTCTTTGGGATACCACAACCCTAGTGTTGGAGTTCCTTTCAGGTAGCTTAGAATCCTCTTGACGATAGACATGTGCGAGGCTCTAGGACTTGACTGATATCGGGCCGCGAGGCGTGTCGGGTACATGATGTCGGGTCTGGATGCTGTCAAGTACATCAGCGAGCCAATCATCGAGCGGTATAGCGTCTCGTCCACTTTCTCTCCGGTGAGATCAGGGTTGATACCATGATTAGTTCCAAATTTCTCCAGAACGTCGTAAACGTACTTCGTTTGATGTATGAAAGTTCCCTCAGGAATTTGGTCGACTTGCAGCCCTAGGAAGAACTTCATCTCACCCATTGACGACATCTCGAACTTCTGCTTCAATACCTTCTCAAAATCTTTGCAAAGTTCATCATTTGTTGACCCGAAGATTATATCATCAACGTATATCTGAACGATCAGTAAGTGCCCATCGACTTCCTTAGTGAAGAGGGTAGCATCCACTTTTCCTCGGATAAAACTGTTGGCAAGCAAGTGTTGAGAGAGCGTCTGTACCAGGCTCTCAGGGCCTGATGCAAACCATACAACGCTTTGTCTACCAAGTAAACCTTGTCTTTGTGGATTGGGTCGGTAAAGCCCTGTGGCTGACCGGCATATACCTCCTCTTTCACCTTTCTGTAAAGGAATGCCGATTTGACATCTAACTGGTACACTTTAAATCCTTTCCATGAAGCGAAAGCAAGGAAAATTCTGATTGCTTCAAGTCAAGCAACTGGAGCATAAACCTCTGTGAAGTCTATCCCCTCTTGCTGACTAAAACCCTGGACCACGAGTCGAGCTTTGTTTCTGACAATCACTCCTCGGTCGTCTTTTTTGCATTTGAACACCCATTTTGTGTTTATCTTTCGGTGTCCATCAGGTAGATCCACAAGCTTCCATACGCCAAGTTTCTCGAATTGACTCAGCTCCTCCTGCATTGCATTGACCCATGATTCTTCTGTCAGTGCTTCCTTGTAGGTTCTTGGTTCGATCTACGAAATAAAGCAACTAAGTGAGAATTCAGTTTGTAATGGAGCAATTTTAGTATAAAAGCAAGTAAGGCCATGGTCAATCTGGCTTCTTGTGCGAACTCCTGACTGCAGCTCTCCTATTATCAACTCCTCGGGGTGGTATGAAAGAGTCCTCGACATAACTTCACCAGGAACATCCACCTCGCCTTCCAAATTAGTGACATTTTGGTCCGTAACTTGTTCATTGTCAAGAACTGTCTGATCTGAATATTGGATCTGCTCCTCATCAGAATCTGAATCACCACGATCAAAAGTAGGTCTATCATCAGATTCTGAATTATCATCATTAACTTCCGTCTGGTTTCTGGAGCAGGCTCGCGTTCCGAAGTAGTCAGAGTTTGCTGAACTTCATCATTCTCTCTAGCATGACTGGGACCAGCTTCATCATCGTTGGAAGGCTTTTCAACACTTTGAACCTCAGCTTCAGGAATACTTTCAGCTTGAACCTCTGGAGCTTGAATATGCTTTTCACTTTTACCACTCTGTGTCTCATGCACTGACGCACATCCCTTTCTAGCTCTAACGCTTCTTGGGATAACTCCATATTGAACAGCTTTGCGCTTCTTTATAAGTTTCTTCTTCTCAGCTTGTGGTGTAGGAATATAAGTTTCATCTTCATCCTTGAACTGTTACTGTTCAAGGAGACATGGTAGCTGACTTTATCACAATAAGTCTTCAATATATTAATTATATGGAGTTCATAAACTTATGAGTCCACTGATAAATTTCCAACAACATTTAGTGACTATATTATGTCGTTATAACTTAGGTTGTTGATATCAGTCCATTATGACTCCTCCATGAGATAGGTTTTGTCTGCTGATATATAGATATACCCGAAATTACGTTTTATCATCTTTGAATATCACAAAGTTAGAGTAATCAACCGGTTTGAGTTCCCACTTCTTCTTTAAATTATAGCCTCTCGTTTCTTTTTAAAGATATTGTAATATTGTATTAGATGCTTCACATTAATCTAGATATATCTAGTGTGTTGCAATGTGAGTAATATCTAAACGAGTATGGACTTGAACTTACATAAGGCTTCTAATTAATAAAGTGTAAGGAAATAATCTCATTTATCCCATTATCCTCCAAAGAAGAGCAATATTGTTTGTTACATATGTAAGGACCCATTTAAGGTTAAACTTATGAAACGAAACTAATGTCCCACTGGGTCTATCTCGGTATGTTATGATATCTATCACGTAAGAGATATCACTGAGATCTATTATATCAAAATTTGTGTTAACAATGTTGTGACTTATGTAACATATACTTGTCAAAAGAATATCATCTATATAGACAAGTTTATCTTATTTGCTCCCACTTATTTTGAGGTAGGTACATTAATCCGGTTGGTTCTTGATGAAAATAATTACTTTAAGTTTTCATCACATTATGATGCTTGCATTAACCCGTACATGGATTTTATTGGCTTACAAACAAAGTGTTCTTTAACCTTCAGTTTGGAACTTTCAGGTTGTTTTATGAACATGTAAATATGTCAGCCAGTTGTTAGGGGAAGTTCTTTTAAGGTTCTTCTAATGTAACTTTGACAATTTATCTCTTCCTGAGTACAACCTTTGACAATTAATCATGCTTCTTCGTGTCTTAACGCTTATATCAGGATTTGGTTTAGTTATGAACACTCTTAGGTAATTCAATCAAATCCCAAACGTTATACAAACACATAAAATCAGTTTTACTAGAAAACAGTTTTATTCCATTTAGAAGATTGATTGACTCTAATCGCTTAATTAGAAGAGATAGGATCAGTAAACTTTTCCAAAACGTATTAGGTTTAGAATTCGAGTGGATGAGATATAGATTTATAGAAGAAAATTACAGTGAGTAAAATTATGGGTACTTAAGTTTTAGGCAGACAAAAATGATCATAAGATTAATGAAGGATCATTAATGTGAGGATCATTATATGAAGAAGTTGTGATATGTCTATTACTAACATCAAAATAATAGACTTAGTTAAAATTCTACTTAAACGAAGACAAATTAGCTTTGGCCAGAAGTGTCATCATTTAAGCATGTGTGCAAAGTAATCGTGACAAATCAGCTTTGGCCAGAAATGAGACAATCACTTTAGTTATGCACTTGCTAAGTATGCTAGACATGAATGAATTAAATCAGCTTTGGTCAGAAATAAGACATTTACGTTTGTAATGCATACTCAACATAGCTTTTACAATACTTGAACAATAAATAGATGTATCAAATCAGCTTTGGCCAGAAATGATACATCAGAAGCTCATTCAAGTTAAGCCATTTTGGTTTTGTAAAACATTATCTAATTCTGATTAATAAACTAGGTATTTACAAAAAACCAAGTATTTAATAGCAAACCACCTGTTAGCGTAGATCGAACTAAATTTTAGGGGGACAGCGTGCCCCCGCACGGGATTCGGGGCGGAGCCCCGAGCTAAATTTTAGTTCACATTAACAACTTAATAAAGTGATGAGGTTTCGAGTGAGATCTCGAGTTAAGCTTAGCTTTCGAGTGAGATCTCGACTCAGCTATGAGATCTTGACTCAACTTATGAGATTTTGAGTGAGATCTCGAGTAAGTTTTCGACTCATTATGAATCACTATGAGGTTTCGAGTCACTAAGGTTTCGATTCGCAACAAACTAATTGCGAATCACTAATGCCAGTCAAAATCTCGAGGTTTCGAGTAATGAAGATTTATGCCTTAATGAGATTTCGACTTCATAATGAGGTTTCGAGTCGCAACCACATCTGTCCTCGTATTTTAGTGAGATTTCGAGTCGGAAGCGAAGTCGGAACCTTATGGTTTCGAGTCATGAAGACTAAAACATTTATGATTTCGAGTCGCAATCTAAGTCAAAATCTCATGGTTTCGAGTTATTAATGAGATTTCGAGTTGTATGTTTATATCAAAATTGTAACAACCCGACTTTTCGGATCGTTACCTATCACTGTCATTTTTTTCATAAACGCTTGTACTCTTGGGATTCGATTAACGCAATAGGTTAAACTATATTTTCAAGTGCATTTTTAAATGCTTATTACAATGCTTACTTAATCACGATTATCACATCTAAACGCTACTTATAACGCTTACTACTTAAACGTATTTTATCGCATTTTATAACGCTTATCACTTAAACGTTATCGCAACGCAAACTCAAAACGCGGATTTTACTTATGTTATGTGTGTTATTTGTGTGATTATTTGTTATAATATTATGTGGTTATCAATGCGACGCTTATAATCTCAACGCTCACTCGCAACTCGATACAACGTGACGCAACGCTTAACAAACGAACCAAAGTTGGAAAACTAACTCGCGCAAACTCGGTCATCCGAACGCTGCCACTTGCCATCGAATTAAACACTCACCCCAACCCAATAAATACTAGCCGTACACCGTCATTCTAAGACTTTGACACACTCATCCGCTCCTAAGCTCTCAGTCGCGATTCAAGGCCAATTTGTAAGCTTTTTCACTCAAATCTTCGTTAATCTTCATCTCTAATCATTTCTACTCCATCTCTTTCATCAAAATCACACACACACTTAAACTTTTTCTCGAAATCACTGATTTTAGACCTCTTGAAGGTGGTTTCCACTCATTTTGCTTGGGCAAACTGTTGTGGAGCACCATTCAATCGAGATTGGTCCAAGATCTAAAGGATTTCACACTTTTCAACTTAGTTATGAAATATTTCAGCACTTTTTAATCTGTTTTGAACTTTTCTTCGGTTTTTACACAATATTGATGGAATCTGGGCTCAATCATGCTCTCGACTCGTTCCTTAGTCGAAAGCCGGTTTGAAAACGGATTTCCACCGGAGAGATGAACCGATTAACGGGTCAAACATGAAACTCCATCAAGGACAGCACGTCTGTCCGAATTGGCTGGGCCCATCCGGCCGAATGAACTGGACTTCGTCTTTTTCCGTTGTTTGACACGTCGTCACACCGTCTCCGTTAACTTAGACTTTTTACTTAGAAAATTTTACAAAACCTCAACTACAGATCATCCGCCCGAATGGCCATCCGTCCGAATGACCACCCGTTCGGATGACCTAGCTCTTACGATCTCCATTGTTTAAAGGCTTTTAACTAAACTTCGGATTTTAACAAACACAGCCTATCCGAATGGCCATCCGCCTGGATGACCATCCGTCCGGATAACCATCCGTTCGGATGGGACTCATCCGTTCGGATAGACTGTTGAACACTTATCCCGTCCTACATTCTGTTTACAACCATTCAGCCCTGAGGAAGACTTATACATCTGTTCCCGTGCACAGGCTGATCCGACGCCTCCCTTCAATCCAATCCAGATTGTGTTTACTTGTTAAACACACACTGTGAGTATACTCGAACCTATTTTCGTTTAACGCACTTTTGGGTGTTACATACGTTCTATATCAAAACACAACACACAACGCAAACACTTTATAAACGCTAACCGCTCTCGCATGCTATACGTGATTTGTTGAATGCTTGTTACTATGCTTATACAGTGTTACACTAGACCGCCTCGAGCAACGATAGTAGTATAGTTTGGACTCAGCACCTGTTTGACAGGGGTTTCTAGGGATCACATTACTTTACTTCACGTGTTCGATTCGGTGAACATGTGTCACGCATACTCTACAACGCAGTCTCGTGGTTAGGTTGTATCATTGTTGATAGTTACATGTTTTGCCCGTTACGTGTTACATGCTGGTTATGCGTAAACACTTTTCATACTATTATTATGCAAACTTGTGTACTCACCTTTACTTTATGTATTCACTTTTTTATTTTAACGTATGTGACAGGTTGATTGGATACGTGCTGCAAACGAGTTAGGAGTCTAGAAACCCACCAAATAAAAAATCTGAGTTGTCGGAATGGAACTTGTTTTTGAGACTGAATATTTGTAATGACTGTTATGCTTTATTCGTTTAATAGTATGGGATATTGAACCTTAAAAATATTGTCATTAATAGTTGTTATGGATTCTCATGAACAGTCTGTTTCGCTCAGTGCCACGCCCCGATGATTCCGCCATCGGTTGGGGTGTGAGAGATTGGTATTAGAGCCATAACTATAGGGAATTAGCTCGAGTTATGTAGAATTGACCTAGTCTATAGTCTCAGTACCAACAGACCAGCTTCGTACAAACCCAGTAGGGGTTTCGTACGAACCCACTATTGATACTCTCATTCGAACTTGCAAAACTACATCTTCGTACGAACAAGCATACTACAGCTTTGTACGAAGGAGCCTTTCCTAAGGCGAAATACTACATGTCTTTCCTAAGGCTAACACAATACACACGTTTTCGAAAAACACTCGCATAACACAACCGAGTGAATGGGTCGAGATTAGGTGTGAAAACCAGGAACCATCAATAAGATCACTCACTCTACGCGTATTTTTACTCTCAGCACGAGAATCCTTGTTAAGTTAGGGGTGAGATCCATACCTCGACAGAGATCTCCATCTCTATCTCGTGGTTGTTTAACCACAAATAGGAGCGAAGTCGTTAAGTTAGGGGTGAAACCCGCACCTTAATGACACGTTCCACTCCCTACTTCTATTTTTACAAATTTCACCAAAGTCTCGACTGTTCCAATGATTCGAGTCACGTAGTAACTGGAAGGATGAGTGCCGTTCGCCGTATTTCGGTGAGAGCACAGTCTATTAGGCCAAAGCGTGCACTCAAACTAGTCGGAATAATCGAATCACTTTGGGTAGTCGATGTCTAACACCCAAGACACTCCATTTTATTTCTAGCCTACAATCGCCGATTTTACGCGTTATCAATTTTATGTGTTTATATGTTTCGATTTTGGAGATTTTACGCTTTATAACTTTTTGCTTCCCACTGCATTATGAAGCTCAATAACACACCACTCTCGTAATTTAAGACGCTAAATAATCGCGAATAAATTAAGGAATCTCGTACTCCTCGCTTATGATACGCTATATCTCGCTACTTGCTATCGCTTGCAACTCTCGAACGTGCTACGCGACCTTGAAAGATATGTGAATACATGCAAAATATGTAGGTGAATACGTGAAAAATATGTGTTTACGTGAATTATGTGCTTATACGTGCTTATGTGCATACGTGCCTATGTAGTTTATGTGCCTACGTGATTATATGCTTATGTGTCGACGTGTTCCTGTGCTTTATTCACATAATAATAATAAAGGATGTTTTACGAACGCTAAACTTTTCAAGACCTGATATAATCGAATCTCGCCTAATCCATTTGGGATCGCATCTGCTGCAGAACTCGCACTCGACAATGTCTTCCTTTGGCTCTCACACTCACCGAAATGTTCAGCGGAACAAGGCTGACAGACGAATCGCTTCTTTTGTAGCCAAGGAAATGTCTAAGGTCATACCACAGATTGTCAGTGAAATCAATGAGGTTAGAAGCAAATCTTCTGTCGAGTCAAAGAATGAAGCACCTCGAACTCCTTTCAGTTTCAAACAGTTCAAAGCCTGCGGTCCTACAAACTTCACTGGCGAAGATGGACATGAGTAACTGAGAACAACGGAGAGGGATAGGGAAAGAATAAAGTAATGAAAGTTTGACTCTATCGAGGTCACCTTCAGGCAAAGCAGATGCCCAGAAAACCTACGCGTTGTGAATGCTATGGAGTTTTCCAGTCCAGAGCGCTGGATTGGTGAACTGCTGAGCGCAACAGGCGCGGTAACGATGCAGCTTATGGCCTCTTATGGGAGGAACTCAGGGAGCTTATGATGAAGGAGTTATGTCCTCCTCATGAAGTCCAGAAACTGGAGAATGAATTCTGGCACATCAAGCAGGAAGGAGGTGATAACGCTGGTCTCACCGCTCGTTTCAAACAACTGAGTATTATCTGTCCTAGTCAGGTGGACACGCCTGATAAGTCAATCAAGAAGTATATTCGCGCTCTTCCCGACTGTGTAGCTGACTTTGTTCAGGCAGCAAAACATGCTACTATGGAGGAAATCTATCAACTCGCAGCTGAGATCAACGACAAGCGAGTCTTGGCTGGATATTTCAAAACCTCGACCAAAAGTCTCAATCAAGCAACCGCAACTCCCAGCATCGACAATGCAACATCTCAAGGTTCAAAGTCTTCACGCCAGAGCCGCAAGCGAAAGAACAACAACAACAAGAACTATGCTACTATCGCCGCTCCACTCAACGCCGTCCCTGTACAGGCGTACAGCCCAGCAACCAGAACCGTCCAGCTACTGTTACCAACGCACCTCCTGCTAAGCGTGCGTACACTGGTATCCACCCTTTGTGCCCTACTTGCACCTATCATCATCCGACAGGGGATAACTGTCGTTTCTGTGCAAATTGCAACATCTATGGGCATTTTACTACTCACTGCCGTTCAAGCCCACGTCAGCAAGCCGCTCAAGCTCTTCCAGCACCGCCAGCTCAACCCCTTGCTCTCCAGGGTAACCCAGCATTTCCAGCACCCGTTGCAAATGCTCGAACTTGCTACACTTGTGGTGACCCTAATCATTTTGCTAATGTCTGCCCGCATCGAGTCGTGAAACAAGAACCACAACAGCAACCACCGCAACAGCAACAGAAACAACAGCAACAGCAGCCTCAACAGCAGCAGCAGCAACCACAACAACCAGCCCATGGAAGAACCTTCAACATCAACGTTCGCCAGGCTCAGACTGACAACAATGTTGTCAATGGTATGTTCCTTGTTAACGGTGTTTATGCTTCTTGCTTATTTGATATTGGATCCAATAACTGTTTTGTGTCATTCGAATTCGAAAATCTCCTAAAACGTAAACGCGCTAACCTCCCGGCGACCTTCGACGTAGAAATTACCACCGGAAGAACCGTCACAGTCAGTTCCGTTCTTCGTGATTGTACTCTCGAACTCAACAATCACGTTTTCCCGATCGATCTCATCCCAATGCAACTTGGTAGTTTCGATGTCATAGTAGGCATGGACTTTCTTCGTGAAAATCGTGCCGAAGTCATTTGTATTGAAAAGATAATCCGTTTCTCTCTTTCGAATAGTGATCAACTCTGTGTTTATGGTGAAGTATCCTCGAAAGAACTGAAACTTATGTCGTGTATACAAGCAAGCAAGTATCTCCGCAAGGAATACTTGGCTTTCTTAGCCCACATCGTAGTAGCAGAGGAGGAAAAGAAGCCAATGGAAAAGGTACTTATGCTTCTTGATTTTCCTAATGTCTTTCCTGACGATTTACCTGGTCTACCCCCTACCTGTCACACCCCGACCGCGTAAAACAAAAAACCACGGTGGAACGTCGGGGAGTACTGTAACAGAATCATTGTTTCACAACACATGGTATTTAAAGATTGGTTTTATTAGGATTAAAGTGTTTACATTGTCTTGGAAATAACGGAGACATAACGCAAATTAAATTGTCTTGCTTCATTTTAAGTCACTAAGGCCCAAGTCCGCCTAAGTGTGTCACGACCATCATCATACATTAGCTCCTGAAACACATGTGAAAATAGGTACGTCGTCATAAAAATTACTGTGAGATACATAGGTGTTGTTGATGAAGGATTCATGACTTGTAGTTAAAAGAAATGTTTAACAAAAGTAGTCATGAACCTTTAAAAAGTGTGTTCTTTTATAAAATCATATGAAAATCGATTTGAAAATCAGATGATATAAAATAATAATGCATGGTTAAATAAATAACCAAGTGAAAATGAATTTGTATAAAATATGTCATTTGTAAAACAATGTTTTATGAAAATAAGTCATTTGTATAAAATGTGTCATGCCTTTGTCTTTGTCGAAGTGGTTTAAATAACGCTACGATATGTAATATCATAAAAGCACTTATATATAGGAAGTACCAGCAGCGTATCCACCATGATTTTATCATATTACACACGCCTCATTATTTAAATCACTTATCAATAACCACCAAAAATGTCTTGTTTAAACCAATGTCAAAATGTTATGTGTGAACAATGTCCAATGTCAAGTGTAAACCATGTCTTGTATAATCAAATGTTATGTATGGCAAGTAAAAAGTATTTACTTAAACCATATGTATAATATCAATGTGTAACCAAATGTCATGTTTGGTGAATAAAGAGTATTTACTCAGACCATATGTATAATGTCAATGTGTAATCAAATGTCATGTATGGTGAATAAAGAGTATTTACTCAAACCATATGTATAATGTACAAAACAATTTCTTTGAATAAACCTAAGTTTAAATCAAAAGTTTTGTTTTGCAAAACCAATGCTTTATTGTTACAAACATTTATGTGGTAGTGTTTATCGCATACATTCAAGCCTTGAGACTATCAGATAAACCCTTAACAAGTCAAAGGTTTATCAAAAATGTTTTCGGATTCTGTCACTCCCTACTTCCAAACAAACCTAGGAAGCCGGGAACGGGATTTGTCAAGTCCTATGGTACCATTACATACTACCGAGCGGTGTGATCAATGTTAATGAATGTATTATTGTCCCGTTAAACATACCAAATGTCATAACCGATGTAAGCATGTTATGTGAAAACCATGTACTAAGTATGCTACGTAAACATACGAAGTAGAAATGTCCATGAAATCAATGTGTTATCATGCTCAGTCAACATACATAGCAGAAATGTAATGTAAATCAATGTACTCATATGTTGAGTAAACATATGCCGCAAAAGTATCTTTGAAATCAATGTGCTAGCATACTCAGTCAACATACATAGCAAAACATAATTGAAATCATGTACTATATATAGGTGAACATAGCATGTATATGTCATGAAAAGCAAAGAAAGCATGAAAGTAGCATATAGGCACAAGTGTTTCACCCCAAAACATTTGAAAGCGGTAAAAGAGGGGACTATGTATTCACTTGGGATTGCTTAATAGTCTTGGAATTAAGAACAAATAAAGCTCGAAGGATCACGGAAACAAACGGCACCTAGTATAGGTAACTATGTTAATAATCGGATCCTAAACCGGAGGATAGGATAGAATGAAGTTCTATTAATCAAATGAGTATTGGAACTCATATGGCATGGTTTAATAGACCTAACATTCTGATTAAAAAGTTATCCTAAGTGCGTTTGACCCGTTTCGACCCGTTAAGGTAGTTTAAGCTACTTTAACCTGTCGTTTGCGTAAATATAAGGTCGGATGGTTATTTATGTCATATGTTAAGTCTTACCTGCCCAAACATGTTTAAAAATGTTATTAAATCAGTTTAGATGCCAAAAGTTTGATTACATATGTTAAAAATGAATTTAAGCTCAAAAAGGGCATTTTGGTCATTTTTAATGGGCATATAAACGACTTAACGAATAACTAACCAAACTAGGTGACCATAAGGTATAACCTCAGTAGGTTATTCCCTATACAACTATGGTCACAAAATATGTTTGGTTGGATCCTATTGATCGACTAAACGGGTCGGGTTCGAAAGTCTAAGGGGTTGTTAAGACCGTTTGACTTACGACCCTAAATAAGCACTAAACTAGTAGTGACGAGTTAAACATGTTAAAACATGTTTAACTATGTTAGAAAACTGATTTGGTATCAAAACAAAGAGTTTTGATACCCGAAAATAGTTTCTTCGTAAAATGTGGTAATCAGTAGGTATAATCGATAGGGATTATAACCATTGTGATTATGATCACGTTGCAAAGTTCAATTGAACTTTGATTTGACCAATTCATGGTCAAAACCGAAAATTAAACGGTAGTCAAACTGTTTGAATTTCAGCTTGTAATTGCTGAAATAAATGAACAAGCCATGAAAGAACACTTACAAAATGCTCTAAGGCTGGAAAATGATCTAGAAAACTCAGGTAAGAGGCCTCCAATCGAGTGGTAGCCTCTACTTAGAGTTGTAGAGATGAGAAAATGAGGAATGAGCAAAGAATGAGGAAAATGAAGCTTGCTATTTATAGTTGTTGGGATGTTGTAGGATCAAGACAAGTGGATTGTGTGGGCTTCAAGGAAAGATCCTAGCCCTACAAGTGTGTGGTTCTTATTTATAGCCTTGGAGAACACTTATCTTGGTCCCAAAACAAAGGAAACCATCAAAGAAACAACTTGGAAACCAGCTGGAAGCAGGTAACCAGCTTGCTGTAAAAAAGTAGGGGTCGCATGACGCGACAGAAACACCCACCAGGGGTCGCGCGACGCGAGGACAGGTGCTGATGTTTCAGAATTTACAGTTTCAGTCCCTGCACACTTTTAAGCATGTTTTCGACGCTTTTAACCCCCGTTAAGCCATTTTCAAGGCTCTACAAGGATGTTAAAGCATAGGGGACTTGAAATATGCTTGGAGATATCACGGATGTCGGTTTGTTTGGTCGTACGGTCGCGTTTTTCGGTTAATTACGACGAAACTCGAACGGACGCGAAAACGATCCAAATTACGCGACGAATGGTATTTTTGCATTCCTATCACTAAAATATAATATTTTAGAGATTAAAAATTTTTTTGGATGTCCGGATATGGTCAGAACGCAAGATATGCACGTATATGCAAACTTTCGCAATTTTGACGCTTTTAGTCCCTATGATCAAATAAGCGTATTTTCGCATACCGAACCCCTCAAAACTTATTTCTAAGCTATGTTAAGGGTATTTAGGGTATGTTTAGCTTATGATCATGTTCCGGAGTGTACGTTACTATATGAATCGGCAGACTTTTGCAGTTTGTCACAAATAGTCCCTGTGATCAAATAAACTTGTTTTTGCCATACCAAACCCTTCAAAACTTATTTCTAAGTTAGGTAAAGGTTATTTAAGGTATGCTAAGATTATGTCACTATTCTGGAGTGTTTGTCGCATTAAACTGATTACGTTTATGCATCAGTTTGCGTATAACTTTCCAGAAAGCGTTTAAGAGTTTGAAATCGAATAAAAATCAAAATGTCAAACATAAATAAACAAATATTGGGATCAAAACACATTGTTTTATTGATATTTGAATTGTTCAGAGTTATACAATTATTATACAAACACAGATGTCACAGTCTCCCCTACTTTAGGAAATTTCGTCCCGAAATTTATTTAGAGGAAACTGGTGAGAATAGATGTGGATATTTCGCCTTTATTTGATCTTCACGTTCCCAAGTAAATTCTAGGCCACGTTTAGATTCCCAGTAAACTTTAACAATTGGTATGCGCTTGCGTTTTAACTTCTTGACTTCACGGTCCAATATTTCCATAGGCTTCTCGACAAAGTGCATCGTGTCATCAACACGAATTTCATCAAGTGGTATGTGGAGGTTTTCATCAGCTAAACACTTTTTAAGATTGGACATGTGGATGGTTAGATGAACATTTCCAAGTTCAGGAGGTAGCTCTAGTCTGTAGGATACTTTTCCGATTCTTTCAACGATCTTAAATGGTCCAACATATCTAGGTGCAAGTTTTCCTTTCTTTCCAAATCTGATCACACCTTTCCAAGGGGATACCTAAGTAGGACGTGATCACATACTTGAAATTCCAAGGGCTTGCGTCGTCTATCCGCGTAACTCTTTTGACAGCTTCTAGCTGTCTGAAGGTTATCGCGAATCTTTTTGACTTTGTCTGTAGTCTCTAGAATGAGTTCAGGTCCAGTAAGCAGAGCATCACCTATCTCATTGCAGCAGACCGGTGAATGACATTTTCGACCGTATAAATCTTCGAAAGGTGCCATGTTGATGCTGGAGTGATAATTATTGTTGTAGGAGAATTCGATCAACGGTAGATGCGAATCCCAACTACCACCAAAATCGATCACATAAGCTCTAAGCATATCCTCCAATGTCTGGATTGTTCTTTCAGATTGACCATCCGTTTGCGGATGATAAGCTGTGCTCAAATTAAGTTGGCTTCCCATGGCAGATTGCATGGTTCTCCAAAAGTGAGACGAGAATCGAGCATCTCTGTCAGATATAATGTTCAAAGGAACACCATGTCGGGATACAGTCTCATCCACATAGATTTTAGCAAGTTTGTAAGTAGATAGATCCTCACGGATCAGCAAGAAATGTGCTGACTTGGTTAGACGATCAACAACTACCCAAATGGCATCATGACCTCTATTAGTTCGTGGTAGTTTGGTAATGAGATCCAAAGCAATGTTTTCCCATTTCCAAATCGGAATCTCTGGTTGCTCCAATAATCCAGAGGGATGTTGATGTTCTGCCTTTACCGTAAGACAAGTAAGGCATTTGGACACATATAAGGCAATGTCTTTCTTCATACCCGGCCACCAATACTGGGTTCGAAGATCCTTATACATTTTATCTGCACCAGGATGAATTGAATAACGAGACTTGTTAGCTTCATCCTTAACAAAGTGCGGAGATTGTCTTAACTTGGGACCCACAAACGGTCCATGAAATAATATAACCCATTGTCTTTCAGTTCAAGCTCAGGCTTAATATGATATGGTAATTCCTTACCCATCAAGTCTTGTGAAACACAAGTACGTTGAGCTTGAGAAATGCGGGTTTGAATATCAGATTGAACTTGTACACAATGAAGTTTGACACGTTCCTTACGACTCAATGCACCAGCCACGACATTCGCTTTACCAGGATGGTAGCGAATTTCGCAATCATAGTCGTTTAGAAGGCTAACCCAACGTCGTTGCCTCGTGTTTAGTTCTTTCTGATTGAAAATATGCTGGAGACTTTTGTGGTCAGTGAACACTACACATTTTGTACCTTACAAATAGTGTCTCCAGATTTTGAGAGCAAAAACTACTGCGCCTAACTCAAGATCATGAGCCATGTAGTTTTTCTCGTGTACCTTTAATTGTCTCGATGCGTAGGCTATGACTTTGTTTCTTTGCATGAGAACGCAGCCAAGGCCTAAGTTGGATGCAATATACGACAAAATCGTCGTTGCCCTCAGGTAAAGATAAGATAGGTGCATCACAGAGTTTCTGTTTCAGGGTCTGAAAAGCTTCTTCCTGTTTGGGCCCCCACTCAAAAGGTTTATTCTTTTGAGTTAAAGTTGTGAGAGGAACCGCAATCTTGGAGAAGTTTGCAATAAAACGGTGGTAATAACCCGCGGGACCAAGAAATGAACGAACCTTGGTAGGAGTAGTAGGTGTATCCCAATCTTTAATAGCTCTGATTTTGGCAGGATCTACATGTATACCTTGTTCGTTGACAATGTGTCCCAAAAATTGAACTTCCTTAAGCCAGAATTCACACTTGGAGAACTTGGCGAAAAGCTGTTCTTTCTTCAGGAGTTCCATTGTAAGACGTAGATGTTGTTCATGGTCAGCTTGTGTCTTGGAATAGATCAAAATGTCATCAATGAAAACAATGATGAACTTGTCCAAATAAGGCTTACAAACCATATTCATCAAGTCCATGAAAACAACGGGAGCATTCGTTAGACCAAAGGGCATAACAGTAAACTCATAATAACCATATCTTATGCAAAAAGTTGTCTTGGGAATATCTTCTTCGAGTACACGAAGCTGATGATACCCAGAACGTAGATCAATATTTGAAAAGCAAGTAGCACCAAGTAACTGATCAAAGAGATCATCAATGCGAGGTAGGGGATATCGATTCTTGATGGTGAGCTTGTTAAGCTCATGGTAATCGATACACATCCTGAAAGATCCATCTTTCTTTTTCACAGATAGGACATGAGCGCCCCAAGGTGAAAAGCTCGGACGGATGAAGCCGTTGTCAGAAAGTTTCTGAAGCTGTTTAGATAACTCTTGCATCTCAGACGGTGCAAGACAATAAGGTGATTTAGCAACAGGATTTGCACCAGGTACAAGATCAATTCAAAACTCAACTTGACGTGCTGGGGGTAAACCTGGTAATTCTTCAGGAAATACCTCAGGATAATCCCGAACAACAGGGATGTCTTGAATAGTTTTATCTTCGCCTTTCTCCTCTACGACATGTGCCAAGAAGGCCACATAATTCTTTCATAGGTATTTTTGGGCTTGGGTACACGTCATGAGTTTAAGACTACTAGCAGGTTTCTCACCATGAACTTCTAAGATTTCACCAGTCGAAAGAGGTACACGAACAATCTTTTCAAAACAAACCACGTCTGCGTGGTATTTGGCTAACCAATCCATTCCTACTATAACATCAAAGCTCCCAAGTTGCATTGGCGTGAGGTCAATAGGGAAAAGATGGTTGTTAAGGTTCAACTAGCAATTTCGAAGGACAGAATCAAGTGCAACGGGTTCACCACTAGCTACTTCTATTGTCAAGGGCTTTCCTAGTTTTGTTCTAGTCATGGAAAGTAAAGACTCAAAAGCTAAGGACACAAAACTTTTATCGACACCCAAATCGAAAAGAACAGAAGCAGGTTGGTTGTTAACAAAGAACGTACCATTCACCACCTCGTTGTCTGCACATGCCTCGTTCGCATTCATGTTAAAGACTCGCCCACGAGCCTGATTCGCATTTGCCAACTTCAGCCAGTTGTTCCTGTAGTGGGTCAGATCCCCACAGTTATAACAAGACCCAGGCGGGAAATGAGGTCGTGCAGGTTGTTGAGCAGGCTGTTGTGCAGGGTTTTGTGCTGCTGGATTCTGGGTAGGAGCAAATCGATAAGTATTGGCAAGATGACCCGATTTCCCACAGTTAGTGCAAATGCGGCACTGTACATGTGGTTGATGGTGGTTGTTACACTTATTGCACAAGGGTGCATTGCCAGCGTATTGTCTTTTGGCTGGTGGTTGTGCAGGCTGATTTGGAGCTGCCTGATTAGTCTGTGCCACCACAGCGAAGTTCTTGGAAGCCTTACACTTCCTTGACTTTTTAGAAGACTCGGCCTTTTTGCCCTTCTGTTTCTCATTCTTGTCGAACTGTTTCTTGTTACCCTTCCTGTGGAGTTTACCTTTCTTGACTTGAGAGTCAGTCAAGGTGGCAGCTAGCTCAATGGCCTGTCAGACGGTAGTAGCGTTGCTGTCAGTGACAATATCCTGAACATGATCTGGCAAACCGTCAATGTATTTCTCAATTGTCTTGTCCAAAGGCGTGACCGTTGTAGGACAGAGCAAGCTTAACTCCTCATATCTGTCGGTATAAGCACGGTGTTCACCACTGTCTTGCTTAAGGTCATGGAACTCATTTTCAAGTGCCCTCTGCTCGTGACGAGGGCAGAACTCTTTCATCATCAGAGCCCTGAGTTCCTCCCATGTTTAACCCAAAGCAACATCAGCCCCCCGATCTCTCATTACTCCATTCCACCACGTAAGAGCCCTCTTTTGAAACACACTAGAAGCAAATTCGACTTTACGGTTGTTAGGACACTGAACATGGCAAAAAGTACTCTCAAGACTCTTAAACTTGAGCCCTCTTAAACCACTGTAGGAGCCCAGTTGCTCCTTCAGAACCACTAAACTTGAGCGGTTTAGCTGAATTAAACTGTTTAAAGTTGCACGAAGCAGGTGCATTATTGTTATTGTTGTTGGCTTGGTTAATTTGAGTAATGAGATTTGGTAGTACAACAGCCATCTTCTGTGCTATAATAGTTGCCAGTTCGGCATTAGGTTGTTGTACGTTGCGTCGAGGAGGCATTCTAAAAGAGGAAACATGAGAGAAAACGAGTGAGATGATATGATGAATAATGAGATGTCATAAATATCGACAAAATGTAAGGATGGTGGTCATTTGTTTGTTACCTCAAAACAAACAAACGACACACAGTGACTGATCAAAGGAAATGGGTCATAATAATGTAGCGCGAAGACATGCTTTAGCCTATAAGTGGACACTCACCCCAAGAGTTCCCAGGTAAGAGTGACTGGTCCGATACTGCGGATTTGTACGAACACTCTAGCCTTAGACAGAAAACTCAAGGTGCAGGCACCCACCCTTCCAGATTGCACGTGTTCACATTATTTAGATCCAAACTTTGACGAGATTTTGAAAATTTGGAAGGCTTAAAGCCAAAAAGAAATCATCCAAGAATAGATGAATGATTTCAAAATCGTTTTGGAAATTTGTGTTCTTGTTTTGGTAATCACCTAAGGATAGGTGATGTTTATTGTTTTAAGATCTAAACATAAGATAACTTGTGTTAGGGTCCTAGAAAGGTTATATTCTGGGTCAAAGCATTACTAATAACCTAATTCCCTATAACCATGAGCTCTGATACCAACTCTTCTGTCACACTCCGACCGCGTAAAACAACAAACCGCGGCGGAAACGTCAGGGAGTGCTGTAACAGAATTATTGTTTCACAACACATGGTATTTAAAGTTTGGTTTTATTAGGATTAAAGTGTCTACATTGTCTTGGAAATAACGGAAACATAACGCAAATTAAATTGTCTTGCTTCATTTTAAGTCACTAAGGCCCAAGTCCGCTTTAGTGTGTCACGACCATCATCATACATTAGCTCCTGAAACACATGTAAAAATAGGCACGTCAGCATAAAAATGTCTGTGAGATACATAGGTTTTGTTGATGAAGGATTCATAACTTGTAGTCAAAAGAAATTTTTAACAAAAGTAGTCATGAACCTTTAAAAAGTACGTTCTTTTATAAAATCATATGAAAATCGATTTGAAAATCAAATGATATAAAAGAATAATGCATGGTTAAATAAATAACCAAGTGAAAATGAATTTGTATAAATATGTCATTTGTAAAACAATGTTTTGTGAAAATAAGTCATTTGTATAAAATGTGTCATGCCTTTGTCTTTGTCGAAGTGGTTTAAATAACGCTACGATATGTAATATCATAAAAGCACTTATATATAGGAAGTACCAACGGCGTATCCACCATGCTTTTATCAAATTACACACGCCTCGTTATTTAAATCACTTATCAATAACCACCAAAAATGTCTTGTTTAAACCAATGTCAAAATGTTATGTGTGAACAATGTCCAATGTCAAGTGTAAACCATGTCTTGTATAATCAAATGTTATGTATGGCAAGTAAAAAGTATTTACTCAAACCATATGTATAATGTCAATGTGTAACCAAATGTCATATATGGTGAATAAAGAGTATTTACTCAAACCATATGTATAATGTCAATGTGTAACCAAATGTCATGTATGGTGAATAAAGAGTATTTACTCAAACCATATGTATAATGTACAAAACAATGTCTTTGAATAAACCTAAGTTTAAATCAAAAGTTATTTTTTGCAAAACCAATGCTTTATTGTTACAAACATTTATGTGGTAGTGTTTATCGCATACATTCAAGCCTTGAGACTGTCGGATAAACCTTTAACAAGTCAAAGGTTTATCAAAAATGTTTTCGGATTCTGTCATTCCCTACTTCCAAACAAACCTAGGAAGCCGGGAACGGGATTTGTCAAGTCCTATGGTACCATTACATACTACCGAGTGGCGTGATCAATGTTAATGAATGTATTATTTTAAACATACCAAATGTCATAACCGATGTAAGCATGTTATATGAAAACCATGTACTAATTATGCTAAGTAAACATACGAAGTAGAAATGTCCATGAAATCAATGTGCTAGCATGCTCACTCAACATACATAGCAGAAATGTAATGTAAATCAATGTGCTCATATGATGAGTAAACATATGCCGCAAAAGTATCATTGAAATCAATGTGCTAGCATACTCAGTTAACATACATAGCAAAACATAATTGAAATCATGTACTATATATAGGTGAACATAGCATGTATATGTCATGAAAAGCAATCAAAGCATGAAAGTAGCATATAGGCACAAGTGTTTCACCCCAAAACATTTGAAAGCGGTAAAAGAGGGGACTATGTACTCACTTGGGATTGCTTAATAGTCTTGGAATTAAGACCAAATAAAATCGAAGGATCACGGAATATGTTAATAATCGGAACCTAAACCGGAGGATAGGATAGAATGAAGTTCTATAAATCAAATGAGTATTGGAACTCATATGGCATGATTTAATAGACCTAACATTCTGATTAGAAAGTTATCCTAAGTGCTTTTAACCCCTTTCGACCCGTTAAGGTAGTTTAAGCTACTTTAATGTGTCGTTTGCGTAAATATAAGGTTGGATGGTTATTTATGTCATATGTTAAGTCTTACATGCCCCAACATGTTGAAAAATGTTATTAAATCAGTTTAGATGTCAAAAGTTTGATTACATATGTTAAAAATGAATTTATGCTCAAAAGGGCATTTTTGTCATTTTTAATGGGCATATAAACGACTTAACGAATAACTAACCAAACTTGGTGACCATAAGGTATAACCTCAGTAGGTTATTCACTATACAACTATGGTCACAAAATATGTTTGGTCGGATCCTAATGATCGACCAAACGGGTCGGGTTCGAAAGTCTAAGCGGTTGTTAAGACCGCTTGACTTACGACCCTAAATAAGCACTAAACTAGTAGTGACGAGTTAAACATGTTAAAACATGTTTAACTAAGTTAGAAAACTGATTTGGTATCAAAACAAAAACAAAGTGTTTTGATACCTAAAAATAGTTTCGTCGTAAAATGCACATAAACGTGCATTTTGACCGAAACTTTGACTCGTCACCACGACTAGTCAACGTGGTAATCAGTAGGTATAATCGCTAGGGATTATAACCATCGTGATTATGATCACGTTGCAAAGTTCAATTGAACTTTGATTTGACCAATTCATGGTCAAAACCGAACGCTCAAACGGTAGTCAAACTGTTTGACTTTCAGCTTGTCATTGCTGAAATAAATGAACAAGCCATGAAAGAACACTTACAAAATGCTCTAAGGCTGGAAAATGATCTAGAAAACTCAGGTAAGAGGCCTCCAATCGAGTGGTAGCCTCTACTTAGAGTTGTAGAGATGAGAAAATGAGGAATGAGCAAAGAATGAGGAAAATGAAGCTTGCTATTTATAGTTGTTGGGATGTTGTAGGATCATGACAAGTGGATTGTGTGGGCTTCAAGGAAAGATCCTAGCCCTATAAGTGTGTGGTTCTTGTTTATAGCCTTGGAGAACACTTATCTTGGTCCCAAAACAAAGGAAACCTTCAAATAAAAAACTTGGAAACCAGCTTGCTATCAAAAAGTAGGGGTCGCACGACGCAGGGACAGGTGCTGATGTATCAGAATTTACAGTTTCAGTCCCTGCACACTTTTAAGCATTTTTTCGATGCGTTTAACCCCCGCTAAGACATTTTCAAGGCTCTACAAGGATGTTAAAGTATAGGGGACTTGAAATATGCTTGGAAATATCACGAATGTCGGTTCGTTTGGTAGTACTGTCGAGTCTTTCGGTTAATTACGACGAAACTCGAACGGACGCGAAAACGATCCAAATTGCGCGAAGAATGGTATTTTTGCATTCCTATCACTAAAATATAAAATTTTAGTGATTACAAAAATTTTTGGATGTCCGGATATGGTCAGAACGTAAGATATGCACGTATATGCAAACTTTCGCAGTTTTGACGCTTTTATTCCCTATGATCAAATAAGCGTATTTTCGCATACTGAACCCTCAAAACTTATTTCTAAGCTATGTTAAGGGTATTAGGGTATGTTTAGCTTATGATCATGTTCCGGAGTGTACGTTGCTATATGAATCGGTAGACTTTTGTAGTTTGTCGTAAATAGTCCCTGTGATCAAATAAACTTGTTTTTGCCATACCAAACCCTTCAAAAGTTATTTCTAAGTTATGTAAAGGTTATTTAAGGTATGTTAAGATTATGTCATTGTTCTAGAGTGTTTTTCGCATTTAACTGATTACGTTTACGCATCAGTTTGCGTATAACTTTCCAGAAAGCGTTTAAGGGTTTGAAATCGAATAAAAATCAAAATGTGCAAAATGTCAAACATAAATAAACAATTATTGGGATCAAAACACATTGTTTTATTGATATTTGAATTGTTCAGAGTTATACAAAGATTATAAAAACACAGATGTCACACTACCCGCGATATCGATTTCCGTATCAACCTTATTCCTGGAGCTAACCATGTTGCTAAAGCCCCTTATCGCCTCGCACCGTCCGAAATGCGTGAACTTTCTAGCCAACTCCAGGAGTTACTTGATAAAGGCTTCAAACACCCTAGTACATCGCCTTGGGGTGCATCTGTCCTTTTCGTGAAAAAGAAGGATGGATCGTTCCGAATGTGCATCGATTATAGGGAACTCAACAACCTTACTATCAAGAATCGCTACCCTCTAGCCCGAATCGAAGACTTATTTGATCAACTGCAAGGCGCTACGTGTTTCTCTAAGATCGATCTATGTTCTGGTTATCATTAGTTGTGAAATCAATAGCAAGACATTCCAAAAACCGCTTTTCATACCCGTTATGGCCATTACGAATTCGTGGTCATGCCTTTTGGTCTTACCAACGCACCCGCGGTCTTCATGGATTTGATGAACCGTGTGTGTAAACCCTTCCTTGATCGTTTCATTATTGTTTTTATCGATGGCATCCTTATCTATTCGAAGTCGAGAGCCGAACATGCGCAGCATCTTCATTTAGTTCTCGAGCTTCTCCAGGGAAATCGCCTCTACGCCAAGTTCTCTAAGTGTGAATTTTGGCTCGAGGAGGTTCAATTCCTAGATCACATCGTTAATAGTCAAGGTAAATGTCGATCCCGCAAATATTGAAGCAGTTAAGAGTTGGATTACACCAAAAACCCCGTCCGAAGTTCGTTCTTTTCTCGGATTGGTGGGTTATTACCGTCGATTTATCGCTGATTTCTCTAAAATCGTCGTTCCTCTCACCTCCCTAACGCATAAAGAAAAGACTTTTGTTTGGGGAACCGAACAAGAGGATGCCTTTCAAACTCTTAAGCGTATGCTTTGCAACGCTCCCGTACTCGCGCTTCCCGACGGAAACGATGACTTTGTTGTTTATTGTGATGCCTCTAACCTAGGTCTTGGTTGTGTTGTTATGCAACGAGACAAGGTTATCACGTACGCATCTCGCCAACTCAAGGTCCACGAGAAGAACTATACAACCCACGATCTCGAACTCGGTGCAGTTGTTTTTGCATTAAAGATATGGCGACACTACCTGTATGGTACCAAGTGTACGGTCTTCACTGACCATAAGAGCCTACAACACATCTTGAACCAAAAAGAACTAAACATGCGCCAACACAGATGGGTTGAACTTCTCAACGACTACGATTGTGAGATACGCTACCACCCAGGCAAGGCAAACGTCGTTGCTGACGCTCTTAGCCGACACAGCTATTTACATAGTGTTCGTAATGTTCAAGGCTATCACGACCTCGAAGCTCTCATTCGCGACGCTCAACACTCCTGTTTTCTCGAGAACACTTTGAAGGAAGAAAGAATCTGTGGAACCGAAAATCAGCTAGTGAATAAACCAAACGGTATTTTTCACTATCTCGACCGCATTTGGATCCCTAGTCGCAATAATCGCCGAGAGATTTTGCTGACTGAAGCCCACAAATCCGGATACTCCATTCACCCCGGTGCCGACAAGATGTATCAGGACCTCTGTGCTAGGTATTGGTGGCCGGGAATGAAGAAGGATATCGCTTTATATGTTTCGAAGTGCCTCACTTGCTCGAAAGTTAAGGCCGAACACCAACGACCCTCTGGCTTACTCGAACAACCAGAGATCCCGATGTGGAAATGGGAGAGTATTGCCATGGACTTCATTACGAAACTCCCTCACACTCCATCAGGTCACGATAACATTTGGGTTATCGTTGATCGTCTTACAAAATCCGCACACTTTTTACCGATATGATAAGACTTCAAGGTAGAACGATTAGCACGAACCTATACCGACGAAGTCATTTGTCGACATGGGACACCTTGTGACATCATCTCTGACCGCGATGGTCGTTTTACCTCGCGTCTCTAGGAGACTTTCCAAGCCGCTCTCGATACAACTCTTAACCTCAGTACCGCATTCCATCCCTAGACCGACGGTCAGACTGAGCGCACGAGCCGCACCCTAGAAGACATGCTTCGCTCATGCGTTATAGATTTTGGTGGTAATTGGGATTCGCATTTACCTTTAATAGAATTCTCGTACAATAACAGTTATCACACTAGTATTCAGATGGAACCCTTTGAGGCATTATATGGTAGAAAATGTCGATCGCCTATTGTATGGCACGAGATCGGAGACGCTTAAATCACCGGTCCTGAGTTATTACAAGAAATTACTGACAAGATCCTCCAAATACGAGACACACTCTTGAAAGCTCGGAGTCGTCAAAAGAGTTACGCCGATAAACGCCGCAAGCCCCTTGAGTTTGAAATTGGTGATCACGTACTCCTAAAGGTTTCACCTAGGAAGGGGGTGATCCGATTCGGCAAGAAAGGAAAGCTAGCGCCATGATACGTGGGTCCCTTTAAGATTCTAGAAAGAATTGGCAAAGTGGCCTACCGACTCGAATTACCGGAGGAACTCAACAACTTACACCCGACTTTCCACGTCTCGAACCTCAAGAAGTGTCTAGCTGAAGAAAACCTTCGTGTCCCCCTCGAGGACTTACAAATAAACGAGACACTACACTTTGTGGAAAAGCCAATAGAAATCATGGATCGAGAGACCAAGAAACTTCGACGCTCTCGCATTCCTATAGTGAAGGTTCGCTGGGAAGGCAAACACGGCGCCGAGTTCACTTGGGAACTCGAAAGTGATATGAAAGCTAAATATCCACAACTCTTTGTTACGCCTGCTCCTTAATTTCAGGACGAAATTTCCTAAAGTATGGGAGGCTGTAACAACCCGACTTTTCGGATCGTTACTAATCACTATCATTTCTTTCTTAAACGCTTGTACTCTTGGGATTCGATTAACGCAATGGGTTATCTATATATTCAAATGCATTTTTAAACGCTTATTACAACGCTTACTTAATCATGATTATCGCATTATAACGCTTACTAATTAAACGCATTTTATCGCATTTTACAACGCTTATCACTTAAACTCTATCGCAACGCAAACTCGAAACGAGGATTTTACTTATGTTATGTGTGTTATTTGTGTGATTATTTGTTAGAATGTTATGTGGTTATCAATGCAATGCTTATACGCTCAACGCTCACTCGCAACTCGATAAAACGCAACGCAACGCTTAACAAAGGAACCAAAGTTGGAAAACTAACTCACGCAAACTCGGGCGTCTGAATGGCCATCCACCCGGATGACCATCCGCCCGGATGACCATCCGACCGGATGACCATCCGACCGGATGACCATCCGACCGGATGACCATCCGCCCGGATGACCATCCGAACGCTGCCACTCGCCACCGACTTAAACACTCGCCCCACCCCTATAAATAGTGGTCGTACACCTTTATTCTAATACTTTGACATTCTCATCCGCTCCCAAGCTCCCAGTCGCGATTTAAGGCCAATTTGTAAGATTTATCACTTAAATCTTCGTTAATCTTCATCTCTAATCACTTCTACTCCATCTCCTTCATCAAAATCACACACACACTTAAACTTTTTCTCGAAATCACTGATTTTAGACCTCTTGAAGGTGGTTTCCACTCATTTTGCTTGGGCAAACTGTTGTGGAGCACCATTCAATCGAGATTAGTCCAAGATCTAAAGGATTTCACACTTTTCAACTTAGTTATGAAAGATTTCAGCACTTTTTCATCTGTTTTGAACTTTTTTTCGGTTTTTACACAATATTGATGGAATCTGGGCTCAATTAGGCTCTCGACTCGTTCCTTAGTCGAAAACCGGCTTGAAAACAGATTTCCACCGGAAAGATGGACCGATTAACGGGTCAAACATGAAACTCCATCAAGGATAGAACGTCTGTTCGAATGGGCTGGGCCCATCCGGCCGAATGAACTGGACTTGGTATTTTTCTGTTGTTTGACACATCGTCATGCCGCCTCCATTAACTTAGACTTTTTACTTAGAAAATTTTAAAAAACCTCAACTACAGATCATCCGCCCGAATGGCCATCCGTCCGGATGACCATCCATTCGGATGACCTGGCTCTTACGATCTCCATTATTTAAACGCTTTTAACAAAACTTCGAATTTTAACAAACACAGCCTATCCGAATGGCCATCCACCCGGATGGCCATCCGTTCGGATGGGACTCATCCGTTCGGAAAGACTGTTGAACACTTATCTCGTCCGACATTCTGTTTACAACCATTCAGCCCTGAGGAAGACTTATACATCTATTCCCGTGCACAGGCTGATCCGATGCACTCCCTTTAATCCAATCTAGATTGTGTTTACTCGTTAAACACACACTGTGAGTATACTCGAACCCATTTTCGTTTAACGCACTTTTGGGTGTTACATATGTTCTATATCAAAACACAACACACAACGCATATAGTTTATAAACTCTAACCGCTCCCGCATGCTATACGTGATTTGTTGAATGCTTGTTACTATGCTTATACAGTGTTACAATAGACCGCCTCTAGCAACGATAGTACTATAGTTTGGACTCAGCACCTGTGTGACAGGGGTTTCTAGGGATCACATTACTTTACTTCACGTGTTCGCTTCGGTGAACATGTGTCGTGCATACTCTACAACGCAGTCTCGTGGTTAGGTTGTATCATTGTTGATAGTTACATGCTTCGCCCTTTACGTGTTACATGCTGGTTATGCGTAAACGCTTTTCATACTAGTATTATGCAAACTTGTGTACTCACTTTTACTTTATGTATTGACTTTTTATTTTAACGTATGTGATAGGTTGATTGGATATGTGCTGCAAACGAGTTAGGAGTCTAGAAACCCACCAAATAAAAAATCTGAGTTTTCGGAATGGAACTTGTTTTTGAGACTGAATATTTGTAATGACTGTTATGCTGTATTCGTTTAATAGTATGGAATATTGAACCTTAAAAATATTGTCATTAATAGTTGTTATGGATTCTCATAAACAATCTGTTTCGCTCAGTGCCACGCCCCGGTGATTCCGCCATCGGTTGGTGTGTGACAGAAATCTCCTATGAGTCTCGAAACTTGTTTTCCAAGTCTCGAAACCTATTGCCAACAGCTATTCGTGTGATAAGGTTGGAAATTCTAATGGTTAGGGATTATGGGATTTAGTTTCCTATTTTAATGTTGATCTAAATTTATCAAAATATTTCAAAATAATATCCATTTAATTTTTATAATAGATTTCGAAATTTTAAGAGATAAAATTTAGATCAAACTATGAAAAACACCCGATAATCTAAATTTCATTCCAAAACTTAGGGAATTTTCGAATTTCTCATAAGAACATAAGATGAACCTTAAAATCAAAACATAATTCTGGAAAACCCGAAACCTGAATTTAATGGTTTTGTAAACGGGTTTCGAACATTAATACTTTACCCATTTGGTTTCGAGTGAATGATTAAACATCCTTTTCATGAAACAGTGATTTCGAGGCAGTTCTTTATGACTTGAAACCGGCTTTTAACATTATTAAGTTTTTTTCAAAATTTCTGTTTTCCATATTTCAATCCCAGAATAATGGATACGAAAACAGAACTGATTGATCAACATATGCTCTGATACCACATGTTGATCAGTTCTGTTTAGCCATAATGGAAAACATGAATAACATACCTGATTGCAAGAGACGGGCCAACAGAGAATCCAGATGGAGACGCAACAATAACGTATGACATGATTGTCAGCTTGATCTGGTTCCTCCTTAGGGTGCAATCTAATGATGGTGATGATGAAAACCGATAAAGGGTAATCGGTCGTGGAGAGGGGGAGGCCGATTGATGTTATGAGTTTAATCAAGTTGTCTAACCTTGAAACCTCTACATTAGTCTCCTTATATATACACCCAAGAAGAAACCCTAATTAGTTAATAAGGGTAATATGGTCCATCAACAATTACCAACTAATTAAATAATAGGTAGTTATATATTTTGATCTATATAATGTAAATGATTATAATGGCTACTAGATTAAATATAACATAATATATATTTAATCTTACACAAACGCCATACTCCATTTTTCCCAAACCAACTTGGCAATCAAAATAAACCCAGTGCCAATTTTCATCCTTTTCTTTATTTTTATCATGATCTCTATCGCGATTCCGCCCCAAACTACTATACGCCCTTACAACCTTACATGTGTCCAACCGTTACTACTAGAAGAGCAGCGAAAGTATGAAGAAGTTGCAGGGCGTCCTAAATCGTTATCTAAAGACTTATTCCTCGAAGATTTTGATGCACTCTTATCATCTACAATAACAAATTATTACATAACAACCAATCAAAACTACCAATTCAAGCAAAACAAGATAAACATTGTGCAAAAACATAATATTATAGAAATTACTAGACTGCAACGAAGACTGGTGCGACACAGTGGTTACACTTCCAATGTTCTTCAACCATGCATTTTTCTTTCCATTACTAAGACCATGTGTAGTGGTACACATGAATAATGGCCCCACCTTAGGCATTATGCGACATGTGGTAGTCGAATTATCAAGGGGCATTATTTTTGCATAAATGGGCGTAGTAGGATAATGCCCCACCCTTGGGCATTATGCGACATGTGGCAGTCCAATCATTACCCAATTATTATTTTTTATTTTTAAAACTAATAAGATTTTATTAATTAAATAAAAAATACATAAATAATAAAACACAAACATATGATACTACTCGTCTTAATTTTCGTCTTCGCGTTCACCATTCCCGTCATCTTCGTCTTCCTCGTCATCCGATTCTTGCTCTCCCTCGTTTGGAATATGCCGAACCGACCACGCGTGTTCAACCAAATCAACCGCTAACGCATTATGTGCGGGTTCAAACTGCATTTCATGTGCATTCTTCACTCTTTCTTCCATTGTTGCTTGGGGATACTCCTGAACGTCTTCCGGTACATAATTCTACCATATTGCTCTTCCTTCGTCTTCCAAAATGGGTAAAGGTTTTTGGTTGTGGTTTGTATAAAATGGGTGAAGGTTGTTGGTATTTATATATAATAAAAGTAGCCGTTATCATTACCGTTGGCAACGGTCATTGGTCAATTCTTTTCATCTCCGACGTGGAAAAAACGACGCTCTGGGCTTTTTTTTAAAACAACGACCCGGGGGCGGTCAAACCGGCATTTAGGGGCGTTATTAGGGATAAAACGGCCCAAAACCCCCCACTACAGGTGGTCTAATACTCAACATGATTAGGAATGACAGTGGGCCGGGTATTGGTAATCCTATACACTTACCTGGTTATAAAATCGTGTCCCATACCCGACCCAATACCCGTCGGGTATTTTTCAAGTAATTACCTGTCGGGTGTCGGGTTTACCCGTGGGTATCAGGTAAACCCATTAGTTTGTTAAAAGATATACGTTGGGATTTCTAAATACATTTTTTACTATTATAATTATTATATAATTTTATTTATACGACAACTATTATAAATAAAAAATGTACATTACATACATATAAGTTTTATGGGGTTGTGTTCATTTCAGAACTCTAAATAACTACAAAACTTTCAGAACTCCTAATAAACAATCATTATATATATATATATATATATATAGGGGAAGGTTCATTGGGGAACACTAAAAAAGTGGGGAACAGCGGGGAACCGACTCAAACGAACTCCGATTGGACTCATTCCAGCGGCGTTGGAACCGGCTCGTTGAACCCTAACTAAGATCTCTTAACCCTAAACCCTAAATCCTAACTCCTAAACTCTAAACCCTAAAGCTAAAAAATAAGACTAAAACCTAAGCTAAACTGTAAAATCTAAACTATAAACCCTAAAAGCTAAACCCTAAAGACTAAACCTAAAGCTAAACCCTAAAGTTAAACCCTAAAGCTAAACACTAAACCCTAAAACTAAACCCTAAAGCTAAACCCTAAGGCTAAACCCTAAAGCTAAACCCTAAAAGCCAAACCCTAATATATTTAGGGCTTAGGGGTTATGATTTAGGGTTTAGGGTTAAGAGATCCTAGTTAGGGTTCGACGAGCCGGTTCCAACGCCGCTGGAATGAGTCCAATCGGAGTTCGTTTGGGTCGGTTCCCCACTGTTCCCCACTTTTTTAGTGTTCCCCAATGAACCTCACACTATATATATATATATATATATATATATATATAGGGGATCGCTAGAATGAGAACCACCACGAGTTATGAGAACCACGAGAACCGCGCCCCGCGGGTGGCCGTTGACCACGAAATTTTTTTTACACCTAGATCCGTATATTTTAAGACCGGGTGTAAATTTTGGGTTCAAACGGCGCGCCCGAGGGGGTAGTTTTTTACGCCCAAAGTTTGGGTTTTTTTAATTTTTTTAATTTTTCTTTTTTTTTTTACCAAACTTTGGGCGTAAAAAACTACCCCCTCGGGCGCGCCGTTTGAACCCAAAATTTACACCCGGTCTTAAAATATACGGATCTAGGTGTAAAAAAAAATTCGTGGTCAACGGCCACCCGCGGGGCGCGGTTCTCGTGGTTCTCATAACTCGTGGTGGTTCTCATTCTAGCGGCTCCCTATATATATATATATATATATATATATATATATATGGGACCGCTAAAATGAAAACCAACTCCAGTTGTAAGAACCGAGAGAACCACTTTCTAGCCATTAGATCAAGAAGATGGATGGATGAGATTGAAAGTAACTAAAATTAATATTAAATAGATTTTGTCTTATTATGTCTTTAATATTTTAATCCAAAATGGTAGTTTAGTAAAATGACTCGATTTTGTCTTTTTGTCTATATTATTTTTTTATTACTTTTTTGTTTTATTATATTACTTTTTTATTTTTTAAAAAGATTTTTTTAGAGTTAAATGCCATTTTAGTCCCTGTGGTTTGGGCCATTTTGCCAGTTTAGTCCAAAGGTTTCATTTTTAACCTGTGGGTCCAAAAAAGTTTTACAGTTGCCATTTTAGTCCACTGGGTTAACTTCATCTATTTTTTTCTGTTAACGAGAAGGCCAATTCGGTCATTTTATATGGCTGAATTGCCCTTTTAGTTAACAGAATTACATACAAAATGACCGAATTGGCCTTCTCGTTAACAGAAAAAATGGATAAAGTTAACCCAGTGGACTAAAATGGCAACTGTGAAACCTTTTTGGACCCACAGGTTAAAAATGAAACCTTTGGACTAAACTGACAAAATGGCCCAAACCACAGGGACTAAAATATTTTTTTTGCGCGCCGGTTTTTGCACGTCGTTTTTACGCCCGGCTTTTTCACGCATCGTTTTTTAACGGGTCATTTTCGCACGCCGTTTTTTACGCTCGGCTTTTTCATGCGTCGTTATTTTAACGCACCATTTTTTACGTCCCGTTTTACCGCGGCGTTTTTACGTCCCGTTCACGCCCCTTGTTTTTAGGCGCCGTTTTATCACACGTTTTTTTACGTTTTACAACTTACGAAGAAAACGTTTTACGTTAAACTTTTTACGTTAAACTTTTTACGTTTTAGGTGAAACTTTTTACGGTTTATGTTTTACGTTAAACTTTTTAAAATTTTTACGTTTTACATTTTACGTAAAACTTTTAACGTTTTACGATTTACGTAAAACTTTTTACTTTTTACGTTTTACGTTAAAAATTTTACGTTTTACGTTATACGTTATACTTTTTACGTTTTACGTTAAAGTTTTTACATTTTACGTAAAAGTTTTACGTTACATTTTACATTAACTTTTTACGTTTCTACGTTTTACGTTAAAAAAATTTACGTTTTACGTAAAAAGTTTACGGTTTGAGCGTTTTTTTTTCAAAATTTTTTTTTACACAAAAACGAACGCACCCAGAAATCGCAACTCGGTAGGTGTCTCAGTTATATTGTTATCATCATCGACTGGGGAAAAAAATAAAAAATCAACAAAAAAAATCAAAAACAATGTTTGGATTATGCGACATGTGGCAGTCCAATCGTTACCCAATTATTATTTTTTTTAATTTTTAAAACTAATAATATTTTATTAATTAAATAAAAAATACGTAAATAATAAAACACAAACATATAATACTACACGTCTTAATTTTCGTCTTCGCGTTCACCATTCCCGTCATCTTCGTCTTCCTCGTCATCCGATTCTTGCTCTCCCTCATTTGGAATATGCCGAACCGACCACGCGTGTTCAACCAAATCAACCGCTAACGCATTATGTGCGGGTTCAAACCGCATTTCATGTTCATTCTTCACTCTTTCTTCCATTGTTGCTTGGGGATACTCCTGAACGTCTTCCGGTACATAAGTCTGCCATATTGCTCTTCTTTCGTCTTCCAAAATGGGTAAAGGTTTTTGGTTGTGGTTTGTATAAAATGGGTGAAGGTTGTTGGTATTTATATAAAACTTAAATTAAAAAAAATAAAAATAATAAAAGTAGCCGTTATCATTACCGTTGGCAACGGTCATTGGTCAATTCTTTTCATCTCCGACGTGGAAAAAAGGACGCTCTGGGCTTTTTTTAAAACAACACCCCGGGGGCGGTTATACCGATGTTTAGGGGCGTTATTAGGGATAAAACGACCCAAAACCCCCCACTACAGGTGGTCTAATACTCAACATGATTAGGAATGACAGTGGGTCGGGTATTGGTAATCCTATACCCTTACCTGGTTATAAAATCGTGTCCCATACCCGACCCAATACCCGTCGGGTATTTTTTGAGTAATTACCTGTCGGGTGTCGGGTATACCCGTGGGTATCAGGTATACCCATTAGTTTGTTAAAAGATATACGTTGTGATTTCTAAATACATTTTTTACTATTATAATTATTATATAATTTTATTTATACGACAACTATTATAAATAAAAAATGTACATTACATACATATAAGTTTTATGGGGTTGTGTTTATTTTAGAACTCTAAATAACTACAAAACTTTCAGAACTCCTAATAAACAATCATTATATATATATATATATATATATATATATATATATATATATATATATGTATATATATATGTATATATATAATGTAAGTATCTATAGAAAACCCACTTTAATTTAGAAAACACGGGAAACTCTAACCTCCCGAATTTAAAAAAAAAAATATACACATGTTATATACATGTTTTTAAGGTATTTGGGCAAAAAAAATCAAAAAAGCGCCGAGTAGATATTTTAAAAAAAAATAAACAGGTTTTGGTGTAACACGTGTTACAAATATGTCAGATGAATGTAACACGTGTTACACCAAAACTTGTTTATTTTTTTTTAAAATATCTACTCGGCGCTTTTTTGATTTTTTTTGCCCAAATACCTTAAAAACATGTATATAACATGTGTATATTTTTTTTTTAAAACATCGGGAGGTTAGAGTTTCCCGGGTTTTCTAAATTAAAGTGGGTTTTCTATACATCCTTGCCCTATATATATATATATATATATATATATATATAGTGTGAGGTTCATTGGGGAACACTAAAAAAGTGGGGAACAGTGGGGAACCGACTCAAACGAACTCCGATTGGACTCATTCCAGCGGCGTTGGAACCGGCTCGTCGAACCCTAACTAGGATCTCTTAAGCCTAACCCCTAAATCATAACCCCTAAACCCAAAATATATTAGGGTTTGGCTTTTAGGGTTTAGCTTTAGGGTTTAGTCTTAGGGTTTAGCTTTAGGGTTTAGTCTTTAGCTTTAGGGTTTAGGGTTTAGCTTTATGGTTTAGCTATAGGGTTTAGCTTTAGTTTTAGCCTTTAGGGTTTAGCTTTTAGGGTTTATAGTTTAGATTTTACGGTTTAGCTTAGGTTTTAGCCTTATTTTTTAGCTTTAGGGTTTAGAGTTTAGGATTTAGGGTTAAGAGATCTTAGTTAGGGTTCGACGAGCCGGTTCCAACACCGCTGGAATGAGTCCAGTCGGAGTTCGTTTTAGCCGGTTCCCCGTTGTTCCCCACTTTTTTAGTGTTTCTCAATGAACATTCCCCTATATATATATATAGGGGACCGCTAAAATGAAAACCAACTCTAGTTGTAAGAACCGAGAGAACCACTTTCTAGCCATTAGATCAAGAAAATGGATGGATGAGATTGAAAGTAACTAAAATTAATATTAAATAGATTTTGTCTTATTATGTCTTTAATATTTTAATCCAAAAGGGTAGTTTAGTAAAATTACTCTATTTTGTCTTTTTGTCTATATTATTTTTTTATTACTTTTTTGTTTTATTATATTACTTTTTATTTTTTAAAAAGATTTTTTTTATTAAAAACATTTTTAAATTCAGATTTTTTTAACAAAGACAATTTTTTTTGCGAGCCGGTTTTTGCACGTCGTTTTTACGCCCGGCTTTTTCACGCATCATTTTTAACGGGACGTTTTCGCACGCCGTTTTTTACGTTCGGCTTTTTCAAGCGTCGTTTTTTTAACGCGCCGTTTTTACGTCCCGTTTTACCGCGGCGTTTTTAAGTCCCGTTTTTTTTTTCCGCGGCGATTTTATGCGACGCATTCACGCCCCTTGTTTTTAGGCGCCGTTTTATCACACGGTTTTTTACGTTTTACAACTTACGAAGAAAAAGTTTTACGTTAAACTTTTTACGTTTTACGTTTTACGTTTTACGTTAAACTTTTTAAAATTTTTACGTTTTACATTTTACGTAAAACTTTTAACGTTTTACGATTTACGTAAAACTTTTTACGTTTTACGTTATACTTTTTACGTTTTACGTTAAAGTTTTTACGTTTTACGTTTTACGTAAAAGTTTTACGTTACATTTTACGTTAACTTTTTACGTTTTACGTTAAAAAAATTTACGTTTTACATAAAAAGTTTACAGTTTTAGCGTTTTTTTGTTTCAACATTTTTTTACACAAAAACGAACGCGCCCAGAAATCGCAACTCGGTAGGTGTCTCAGTTATATTGTTATCATCATCGACTGGGGAAAAAATCAAAAATCAAAAACAGTGTTTGGATTCTTGAAAAAAAAGGGTTTGGCTCAGATTTTTTCGATAATCAGAGGCTGCAAAGTGGGGGTGCAGTTTCAAAAATCTACCATCCACCAACCGTGCCGCGCCATCGTCATCAAAATATACGTTTTTTTTTTCCATCATCACCACCCGAATCCAAAACGGATCAAAACCCACATAGTTCACTGTTCGAAAAACTACCAAAAAGCACCAGCAAAACCCACAGATTCAAAGATTCAAAATCACCAGCAAACCCCGCAAAAATCACTGTTCGAATCTACCAAAAATCACTGTTCAAACATTCAAATAAAATCCAGCAAAAATCAGTGTTCGAAATCTACCAAAATAACTATCCATAATTTCAAAAGAAATACCAACAGATCAATACCAACAACAAGAAATACCAACAGATCAAATAACAACAGATCTAAACCCACAAAAATTCAAACCCACATTTTTTAACAGATCAAACCAAAATACAAACCCACAAAATTCAAACCTGCATCCGGCTTCACCGGCTCAGCCACTGCCATCCCCCGGGCTCAACCACCATCCCCACCGCCACCAACTCCAACGCCACCACCACCAAACACCAGTCTCAAAGGGGGGCGGCGGAGAGGAAAGGGAGGCAGAAGATGCCGCCGGAGAGCAGCCACCACCACCACCTGGTTGAGGGGCAGAAGATGTTTCCTCTAGACTGAGAGAGGATCTTTTAAAGGAGATAGAAAGTTGAACGGCGAGTGGAAGACCCAGAACATCACCGACCGTGACCCATCACCGCTGCAGACGGCCGCCGGAACAACGGCGCCTCCGCCGTCGTTTCTCCCTCTCTGCCCTTCGATCTCTTTCTCTCGCAACAGTTTCTGTCTCTCTCTATTCTCCTGATTTATCACCACGCCACCACCGGACGGCGGTGGTGGTGGCTGGTCGTTCATCGGTTCGCAGCGGAGAAGGGGGGTGTTGCAGCTGTGTGTCCGCCGGTTAATAAACAGGGGAGGGGGCTGAGGTGTTTAGGGGTGTCTCACCGGTTAACCGGCGCCGGTGAGGAACCCGGTTGCCGGCCAGAAATCGTCGAGAGAAAGGGGGTGGCTGGGTTGTGAGATTGGTTTATGGAGAGTAGGTGTTTTGGGTGTGTTACTGATGAATGAAGAAGATGAAACTCATTTGAAGAATTGAAGAAAGAGGGAGAATAAATGAAATAAAAAAGAGGAAAGAGACAACTTCTGGTGGCAATAAATGGAGAGAGAGAGTGAGGATTTGACATTTGGGGTAAAAGACCAAAATACCCTTTTAGTTATCATAATCTGATTGGTTGAGAGTGCTTCTCGTGGTTCTTACAACTGGGGTGGTTTTCATTTTAGCGGCTCCCTATATATATATAGGGAGAAGATCATGCGAGAACCACCTCTTATTGCGAGAACCGCGAGAACCAATGTGAACACAACCAAAAATGCCTAAAAATAGCTAAAAATCACAAAAAAAAAAAATTGAATTTTTTAATATTTTTTATAAAAAAAATCGCTACTTTTCGAAGCCAAAAAAAAAATTTTAATTTTTTTTTTAAAAAAAAAAAAATTTTTGGCTTCGAAAAGTAGCGATTTTTTTATAAAAAAATATTAAAAAATTCAAAAAAAAAATTTTAGATTTTTTTTTATTATTTTAGATTATTTTAGGTTTTTTGGGGGTTTAGTTTTTAGCATTTTAGCTTGGGGGGGTGGGGTGGGGGGGGTTTAGGTTTTTGGGGGGTAGGGGAGGGGGGTTTAGGTTTTGGGGGGGGGGGGGGTTAGGTTTTTTTTAGGTTTTAGTTTTTAGCATTTAACTTGGGGGGGTTTAGGTTTTTTTTGGGGGGGGGGTTAGGTTTTTTTTTGGGGGGGGGGGTTAGGTTTTTTTAGGTTTTTTTAGCTATTTTAGGTTGTGTTCACATTGGTTCTCGCGGTTCTCACAATAAAGGTGGTTCTCGCATGAGCTCCTCCCTATATATATATATATATATATATATATTTGTAGGGGATGGTTCATTGGGGAACACTAAAAAAGTGGGGAACAGGGGAACACTTTTAAAAATTATACTTAACATGTTAAAAAAAATATTTTTCTAATTTTTTTTTCAGCGCTTTATCTTATAAATACAAGTAGAAACATTTTTGATAAAAAAAATCAAAAACTAAAAATATAAAAAAACAGTTATATCTTATAGAATTAACTTAACATGTTAAAAATAATTTTTTTTAAATTTTTTTTCAGCGCTTTTCTTTATAAAAAGGAGGAGAATCTAGTCGAGTAAAAAAAAAATTTTTTTTTAGCCTTTTTTTAATTTTTTTTTTCAATATTTTTAGTTTTTTATTTTTTTTATTAAAAATGCTTCTACAAGTATATATAAGGAGAAGCGCCGAAAAAGATGTTTACAAAATTAATTTTTAACATGTTAAGTTAAATTTTTAAGAGTGTTCCCCGGTTCCCCACTTTTTTAGTGTTCCCCAATGAACCTCACACTATATTTGTATTTAGGATCTTTTTATCATCTATTATATGTATTTATTTGATTACATACATGTTAAAAGTAGTTTACATATGTGTAATTATAAAATTACATATAAAAAATGATAAAATTACTCTTTAACATATATGTAATCATAAAAATACACATAATAAATGATAAAATTATCCTAAACATAAAAATATATAAATAAAAAGATTGTTTATTAGATGTTCTGCGAGTTCTATAAATATTTATGGTTCTGAAATGATTCTTACCCTAAGTTTTATCTTAAATTAATAATAACTTTATAATACCTATACACTTACATGTATATACTTCACAACATACAAAATATAAATACTATTATGGAATGCTTATACTAAATGAAAAATTATTTTTTCACTTTATGTACATACTAAAATAAATTACCAATAAACAAGGGTTAATAGAAAATAAAAATATAAATTAAAAAATCGGGTATATAGTTCGGGTAAACGGGTATGTGGTTTCAGGTAATCGGGTCAGGTATCACCTAATCCCATACCCAACCCATACCCGGGAAAATTTTTAAAACTAATCCCATACCTGGCCCAATACTCGTCGGGTATCGGGTATACCTGTCCCATTTGTGTCGGGTTTCGGGTATACTCGTCGGGCTCGGGTATTTTTACCATCCCTAAACATGATACAAATAGATCAAACTAGACCAATGTGCATTGAAGTATTCATGATCAAACCCTAGATTGAACGAACTTACAAGATAACCACCTCTTAAATTAGTTAAATCCACACCTAAAAAAACAAAACACCAATTCATGAACAATACTTCAACCCCATTACAAATTAAAACCCTAAATCTTAAAACTTTACAATTCTTAAACCCAATTCAGCTAAAGTTGATACAATTAACATGAGAATCATGAACAATCAAGAAAAGGGTACTCTAAATTCATGTAATCAACCGCAAAAAGTTAGAATCAAATTAACCCTCAGTTCACCTAATTCATCGAATTAATAAAACCCTAGAAAGTGATGTATTGCAAAATACATTTATTTTTTATGTACAGTTTGTATAATTTTCAATAAGTGTTTTATGTAGGTTTTAGCTTCGTACTTAGTAGTTTGTGTTTTGCAGGGGTCCCGAGGAAAAAGGAAGTGAAAACGAGCAAAAATGGAGAAAACCGAGCTTCCGAATGAGTCACAGTTGATCGGGAAAATAAACGAAACGAAAATGGTGAAAAAAACACCCTGTCGCGTCCCACGACAGGGATAGGAAGAGCCACGCGTGACACGGGGGGTGTTTCTTTAACATTGTCGCGCTACGCGACAAGGATGCCAATGCCCATCGACGCGACACGACTTTTAGTGATGATTATCGAAACCTTGGACGAACATAGAGCTGTTAAGGGATAAATTCAAGGATAAAGAAGGTTAGGGTTGAAGATTTCAAGCATCGGATTTGTGACTCTTGGGTGTTATCAATCGGGTTTCATGTTTCTTTGTTATCTTTGATTCTAAACCATGTCTTATGAACTTGTCTTGCTACTTATTTATGTTTTTAAGATGATTCTAGGCTAAACTTCTTGTTACTACCTAGGTTTAATGATGAATATTTGTGTAGGACTAGGTTTCAAACGGTTTTTGGTAGCTTTCGTAACTTGTCTTGTTCATAAATTCAAATGTGCATGCATGCTTAACACTACTATATAATTATTCACTTGATGCACTTGCGTTTTTGTGATGGTCTGTCATGTATGAATGCTAGTTAGGTCGCCTACTATGTGTTTGTGATTAGTTTACGGTTAATTGTCGACGATTCCCGTAGGAACTGTGATTAAGGATTTAGCGGTTTTAAGTGTTCAGCCTAGTCTAATTGTCGTGAAGTGAGGATTAGTTAGGTTTATCTTCGTCGCTAGATGGTTTAGGGTTTGATTGCGAGTGAGCAGGTCTTCTTTATTGTATGTTGATAGTTGCCACCAAAATCTGAATAAGTATTAGTAGACTACCCCTTTACACTTTAGGGTGCGTTGAAATTTTCGCACTGTGAAGTAGACCATCTTTAGGGTATTTTGCATTGTCGGATTTGTTATGAGACAATCTGAGTAACCTGTGTGTTTAACAGCTTTTAGGATACTTTCTGGACATCTTGAGAAGGGTCGAGGTTCCTTTAAGATTTTCTATCAGTTTAGTATCATAGATCCCGGTTCCATCCAAGTTACTAATACCGTTAGAAAACCATGATTCACGAATAGGATTCCAAAGCTAGGTAGTGCTTTTATCATCATCTGATTACACCTGTAGTCATAGTTCGTGTCAGTGTTCGTGTTAGTTAATATTTTAATTAATTGCATTACATTATTAGAAAAGCCCCCATCGAAACATAAAAACAATAAAATCAGTATTGTAGATAAGTAAATCGAGTCTGGTTCACGTTTTCAATAAAAGTCTCGTGAGTTCGATATATGGACTTACTTTAGCTTTACTATAGTCGATAGGTTCACTTGCCTATCCATAGTTTAGTTTTTGAGAGTCTAGAGCATAACTTAGTGTCTAGTTTAGGGGTAATTTCGTTAAATTAGTTAAACTACTCTGAGCCTTTCGGGGCTTGAATCGCATCATTGTTTCATAGTATCGCTTTTCGCCTTTCGGGGCTTCAAACGCATCATTGTTTCATTTCTTATGTTTTGTTATATCATGTTACATTATTTGCTTAACGGTTGGTTGATAATTGGATTAATTGATTTATGTCACCTATTACACTTATTATTGCATGTTAAATAATTTTTATTAAATAAAATCAACTAAACTTTTAAAGTTAAATAAAAACAAATAAAGATCTATTCATCAACTATTGTTGACCCAAATTTCTTTTACACATGAAACAGGTACACAAGGTTCATAGCTACTTGAGAAGACACATAGGATTTTGCCTTAGAATAATTAAATCAAGACTTATGTTATCTTTTGTATTTGAATATTGTATGATTTTATTTGGAACAATTATTTGGTTATGTGAGACAAATTAATATTGATGATAATAAATACTCAAACTTTAAATAAATGTCAGAAGCTATGAAACAATCATATCATACCCGGTGCCATATCCGTTGCGGGTCGGGGTGTGACATAACAGAGTTTAAGGAGCTATTTAGGAGCTTTACGGAGCATCAGGGAACGAACGGGATCAACCGGGTACGCGAAACAAGAAAAACAGAAAATGCAAACATGCAAGCCGTGTCGTCGATGCCCTCCTGGGCCGTCAGCGACGCCATGTGTCGATGGGAAACTCGCGTAGAGAGATGATTAAGTCTTCAGCAACAAACCAGAACATCCACAAGGCGTCGGCGATGTAACACCCCGGCCGGAGGCGGAAAAGCCAAAGGTGTCACGAAACTTGATAGAATGCATTTGAGCACATGGAGATTATGTTAAGTTGAAATATAATTTAAGTTTAGTTCAATAGATTGCATTCACATCTGAAAAATATAAGAGTACATAAACAAATACAACATAAATTGTTTCACAAATGATAAATTTGGATTTAATCTAAGGCATATGTCTTGATCAATCCTATGTAAAATGTTCTTGCAAATCCTGTCATCAAACATTGTCACCTGAAACATATGTTAGGGAAAATATTTGGGTCAACAAACGGTTGAGTGAATTCATAGGTTTTGTTTTGCAAAAATGTTAATATAGATAAAGTTTGAATAAAAGTGGTTGTCAATATGTCTTTATAGCAAAAGAGTAATACATGTAGTTACTTAATGGTACATTCAAACCTATAACGATACTCGGAAATATCACCTCACTTCTAAGTTTCACATGAGTACCAACAACAACAACAATTGCAACAAAATGTATGAGAAGTGAGATGGGGCGTCAATCCTATAGCGCTATAATACAACCGATGGGCTTATGCAAGTTGATGAACGTAAACTTCTTAAAGCAAACAACAAAGTATTAAGCAAATGCAAAAACAATCGGGGAAACCACAAATAGCAAATAGTTTGTATCAAATTGTAACATATGTATCATCCCAAAAATAATGTAAAAAGGGACTATGAACTCACCTTGATCTCGGGTAAGTCCAAACAAGTATGCAAAGTGTGAGAGTTCTTGGAATTAAGATTCCACGTCACTCTAATTGATTGAACATGCAACAATATGGAATATGTATTAACAATAATGTTTAATTGGATAATTGGAAATCCTAAATCTATAGGATTTGGTAGTGTTTTGTTTACGTGGTAATTATGTGGTTTGGATAACCTAACAAGAGGACTCGGAAAATGAATATGATGTAAAGGAATTGCTTATGAAAATATTAATTTAACATAAATAATAAAATTGCAAAGATATGTAATTGCTTTAATATAAACATTTGTAATAATAAATCAAATATAATTAATTAGTATAATTAAATAACGTAATTAATTATAATGATTATTGGTAAAATATTGTACAAGTGATATAATTAATTTATAAAAATTATAAATTTATTTAGATGGTAAAAATATATATTATTTGATAAATAATAAATATTTTGTTTAAAAGAATAAATATGATAATTATTTGATTAATTATCAAAATAATTAATTTAAATCAGATTAATTAAAAATAACATTTTAAATTATTGAACTTTAATATTACTGATTTAAGATAATTATTACGGTTTTGAAATTATTTTAAATAAATAGAATGAATTAAAATGAATATAATAATAATAAATAAGTTTATATAAGTTTAATTATCTAAATAATTAAATTTAAGACAAGATAATTTAGAATAACATTTTTAATTATTAACATGCAATATTACTGATTTACAGTAATTATTAGGGCCTTTAAATAATTTTATATGAATAAATGGAAAAAATGGTTAAAATATCAGTATTTAAGTTTATCAGTTTGATTATTAAAAATAATATGTAAATAAACAAATCAGTTACTGAATTTTTTATAAACTCAAATAAATACCCCTAATGTCATAAAAGTATTTTCTGCCAAAAATTATATAGTTATATAATTTAACTATATTAAATTAAACCATGTAATTTAGGTGGTTTAACTGATTTATTTATGTGAAATAATTTGTAAATAATTAAATAGTAATCTATTTTATATAAACTCAAAATAATGTATGTAATATCATAAAAATAATTTCGGACAAAAATTATATAGTTATTTAATTTAAATATATTAAATTAAACTATGCTTTTAAAGTGTAAATACTGTTTATTTCATAAAAACATCAAAATTATATGAAATGTTAGTAACAAAATTATTTCTGTAAAGTTTATTACTTAAAATAATTACCACAAAATTTTCAATATTTAATTCTGAAAATAGGATTTATAATAAATTTTTAGAGCTACAAACTGTTTTAATTTATAAAAATTAGTTTTATAAATAATTTTGCAGGTTTTATATTTTTAATAAATGTATCAGTGTTTAAAGTATTTATGCTAAAATTTTCAGACTTTAACTATTAAGAACTGATTTAATATGAATTTAAGAACCAAACTGTTTTTAAATAAAATAAGTAAATAAATAGATGGACATGTTACTGTTCATCGTCTTCCCCAAAGCAGTCAACGAAAGTCAACCTATCTAATTAACGGGCAATTCCTAAGTGTTAAGCTAAATTCGATCTAGGGAATCTATGTAAAGGTAAATACGAACAAATTGAACCAAAAACAACTAACCGGTATCGGCGAAATCGACGGAACGGCTATCTCCGGCGACTGGTTATCTCCGGCGAAGTTGCAGGTTCTGAATTCCGACTTGTTTCGATGTGTTTGAGATATGTGAAAGGTGTAGGAGCTTAATGGGAGTCTAAGGATCTTATATACAGGTCGATTTCGATCTCAGATCCAACAATAATTAGTGGAATCGATCCGGTTTGATTTTTTTTTTTTATAAACTTTTGGTTTTAGTGGGGTGACACCGAATGGAATCGAATTTTGATGTTTGGTTGAGTTGTAAAGGGTCTAGGACCATTGTGTGATGTTTCCGGATAGATTAAACAACGATTTAAATGGGATGGGAACCCATGTCGGCAATGACAGTTGATGATATTCAAAATATAATATAAAATTCTAATGTGTGTATAAAAGAATTTAATTCCATAATCTTTCAGCTCCTGCCTGGAGGAAAAACTGGCTAAGACACTTCGGTTATAACGTACGTACTCGAGTTCGAATCCCACTCCTGACCGATCCATAGGGATTTTCCCTTTTTAAGCGATTTTTTGGAAATTTACACATAGGTCCCTGTGGTTTAATAAATTACAGAACAGTCCCTAAAGTTTCTGAAAATGTCACAAATGGTCCCTTTAATAGTCAGTTAGTTACACTAACTGAGTTAAGTTTTAAAGAAGGATTTATTATATAGGGACTAACTTAGTTAACTTATTTCAGTTAAATGAGTTAACTGAGTTAAGCTTTAAAGAAGGAATCCTTATTTATAAGTTAACCAGGTTAGGATATTTAGTTAAAATGAGTTTAAGAAGTTCAACTTTAGTCCCTAGAGTTTAAGTTTGAGAAAATGACCCAATGGACCTTGGACTTTTATTTCAAAATATATATATTTATTTTCTTAAAAATAAGTTTCAAAAATTACCAAAAGAACCCTAAACTTGTATTTTGAAATAATTGCATTTTAACCCTTGTATTTATATAGTTTCAAAAATGACAATTTAGTCCCTAAACTTTGTACTTTCAATAAATGACGGTTTTAGTCCTCGAAATTAAAAAGTAATAATTTCAAGCAAGTTTCAAAGAATGTCAAATAGGTCCTTTAGATTGTAGTTTCACAAAATGTCACAAAGGCCCTTATAATTTATGTAACCTTGTTTAATAGCATAAAACTCAACGAATTCTGAAATTGTTTCACGTGTTTGTATTGGTATAAGCATGTATAAGCACAAAGTAAGTATGTTCAAATAAGTTTCATTCCAAATACAGTATTTGTTACAATGCATGTCAAAATAAATACGAGTGTGAAAACCAGGGTGGTTACAGTCTCCCCTACTTTAGAAAATTTCGTCCCGAAATTTATTCGAAAGAGACCGTAGAATATAATTGTAATGATTAGAAAGATAATCAAATCGTTGTTTGGTGCTGATAATTTTGAGGAATTTACGAGGATCATTGTATAAAAATTGTTTTGCATGGCACTGTGTTATGCTGGATTTGTAATGTAAATATTATGCAAACAAATGTGTGTATAAATAAGCAAATAATGGATAATCATATAACCACATAATGTTTTTATATGTCACCTTACTTAACAAGGCTTACTATGATTCTCATGCGTCGAACCTCGTAATTAAGTGTGCACCCAAAATTACGCGTTTCGTTGCATGGTCCACATAGCACTTCTAGTTAAGTGAGGAAACAAATAAGATTGAGGTATTGTTTAAATCAAACAAGCATCATAACATCAACTGAATCAAAACGTATTTCACATTAGCAATGATAGCATTGTTTGTTTGACAATCTATTGAACAAATTTACATTTGAAATAAGTCATGTAATGGATCAAATTCAGGATTATAAGGTGGTGGAAGTGGTAGAGGCAGTTGCATATGATCAATTATTTGTATCAGCATGCTTTCCAACCATTGATTTCTTTCTGTCAACCATTTTATTTGTTGAGACAAATTTTGAACTTGATTGTTTAACCTAGTCACTTCGTCTCCCAATGAATCTGGAAGTAGATTCATTTGAGGCATCGTACTTGGGCCTGCCATATCAGTTGGTGGCAGTTGTTCTATTTCGTTCAACAGTGACTGGAAAGAATGTGGCAGTAATGGTGCTTGCAAAAAGGGTTCTGATGCTAACTGCTCTTGAGTCATCATGTTTTCATCAAACCAAGTTCCTTGCATCGTTGAATTCTCCTCGAAAAATAACGGTGGGAAGCTTGGTAAGACGTTCGGTGTTAAAGGTTGGGATAGGTTAGTTGTAATATGTTCTTGTATGTATGGCAGCGGTGGTTGCATATCAAACCGATAAAAAGACGGTTGAGGAAACTGCAAAAATGATTGTTGTAAATTTTGTGGGAAGGTATTCTCTAAGATAACTGGAGCTCCCTCCGACTGTGATGGTTGTGTTAGTGTACCAATATGAACAGGGGTTAGCCTCATGGTGTAAGGATTTACAATCCCAGGTGCCTTCGGTGGAGATAATCCCTGGATAATCTGATCACTTAAGACACCTAATGATTGTGCTATTTTTGTAATGTAAGACCCTCCCATGAGACTTCTCTGAGGTTTTGATTGTTGACTAGAAAAATATTCAGCAAGCCCGTGGGCAATATTACAAGGAACTTGCTCAAAAATACTATACAAATAGAAAAGTTCGATTGTTCTAACCCTGTGTTGATTATGTTTGCGCCCCGTGATAGTGTGGACTAAAACACAGTTCATATATTGATAACAAGGGTCTATGAAGCTTGTAGAATTATTGTTGACACACCATTCTTTTAATGAATGGAATTGCCAATAATTTACCATATCCGCGGAGGAACAAGAGGTTGGTGCCTCCGTAAAAATGGGTTGTTTGACTTCTTCATCTGTATATATGCCCAGATGAACTGCGAATTCTGTTAATGACATAGTATGAAGTTGCCCACAAAGTTGAAAATGAATGGATTCAATGGTAAGATTTTTATTATATATGTAATAGAAAGTGGACAAGAATTCATACACCAGTTCATCGTATGATGGTTCTAGGATGTCGAAGAAACGACGCCAGGGTGTATTAGGTTGTAGTGATCTTGCCAGCAAACCACTGAAATCAAACATTCCCATTCGTTGCCAATCAATACCGCTAATAGTAAGAACTTCTTTATGCTTGAGTTTTTGATACCTCTCTTGATAGTGTAAAGTAGTAAACTGAAGGAAGGGATGAATTTTTGCTGCATTTGAAGATTCAGCATATGCTGCTGGAAGATTTGCCATTGGGATATGGGGTTTTGTTGAACTAAGAAAAGTTTGGGTATTGAATTATAACAGAAATTGTAGTTCTTGTGTAGCTTAGCTCGAGTAGTGAGTTTCTTATATAGTTAAGGAGATTCCGGATTACACCATGTGATCAGTTAGAGCTTCCATGCTACGTTCTGCAGCTAGTTTGAAAATTTGAATCTGACAGGTATGGTCTCGAGAAAATTTTGAAACTTTGAAAAGGAAGGAATCGTATCGTAATAAATTGATAATAGTACAACGTAGATCTATAAAAACTTGGATTGTTCTGAAACGGAGAAAAGAAAAAAAATCCTTTTGAATTAGGGTAACATGCCTTGAGCCGATAGGCGTACTGTACTCTCATCGGTAGTTCCCAGGTAGGCAAACGTGTGTCTCGTCATGGAGGTATTTTCTGAAAGAAAGATTATAGTGATTTCATAATGGGGTAATGTAGTTTCATAAAATCAATGAGGATCAAAGAAGACACGTAACAAGATGGATATCATTTATTCCACGAATAAATGACATCAATGACAAGTCAAAGTAGTTGGGTTCTTATAACTTGGTGAAGTCATGCTTTAGCCTATAAGTGGATACTCATCCCAAGAATTCCCAGGTAAGCACAACTGGTCTCGCGTCTGATGAGATTTATACGAAGTGCTTGCCTAGACAGAAAACTCATAATACAGGCATCCACCCTTCCAGATTGCACGATTTCGTTATTAGAGCCCAAGACTTTGATGAGAATTTAAAAATCAGAAGAGGTTTTGAAAATAATCACCTAAGGATAGGTGATGAGCATTTGTAAAATCTAAAGATAAGATCTGTGGTGACGAGGCATTGGTTACAAAAGATAAGAATAGAGATGAAGACAAGGCAAAGATAACGGAAGAGTTACTAATGGAAAGTGTCCTAGGTAAGTTATAGTCTAGGTCAAAAGTAATTTCTAATAACCTAAATCCCTATAACCATGGCTCTGATACCAATCTGTAACACCCCGGCCGGAGGCGGAAAAGCCAAAGGTGTCACGAAACTTGATAGAATGCGTTTGAGCACATGGAGATTATGTTAAGTTGAAATATAATTTAAGTTTAGTTCAATAGATTGCATTCACATCTGAAAAATATAAGAGTACATAAACAAATACAACATAAATTGTTTCACAAATGATAAATTTGGATTTAATCTAAGGCATATGTCTTGATCAATCCTATGTAAAATGTTCTTGCAAATCCTGTCATCAAACATTGTCACCTGAAACATATGTTAGGGAAAATATTTGGGTCAACAAACGGTTGAGTGAATTCATAGGTTTTGTTTTGCAAAAATGTTAATATAGATAAAGTTTGAATAAAAGTGGTTGTCGATATGTCTTTATAGCAAAAGAGTAATACATGTAGTTACTTAATGGTACATTCAAACCTATGACGATACTCGGAAATATCACCTCACTTCTAAGTTTCACATGAGTACCAACAACAACAACAATTGCAACAAAATGTATGAGAAGTGAGATGGGGCGTAAATCCTATAGCGCTATAATACAACCGATGGGCTTATGCAAGTTGATGAACGTAAACTTCTTAAAGCAAACAACAAAGTATTAAGCAAATGCAAAAAAAATCGGGGAAACCACAAATAGCAAATAGTTTGTATCATATTGTAACATATGTATCATCCCAAAAATAATGTAAAAAGGGACTATGAACTCACCTTGATCTCGGGTAAGTCCAAACAAGTATGCAAAGTGTGAGAGTTCTTGGAATTAAGATTCCACGTCACTCTAATTGATTGAACATGCAACAATATGGAATATGTATTAACAATAATGTTTAATTGGATAATTGGAAATCCTAAATCTATAGGATTTGGTAGTGTTTTGTTTACGTGGTAATTATGTGGTTTGGATAACCTAACAAGAGGACTCGGAAAATGAATATGATGTAAAGGAATTACTTATGAAAATATTAATTTAACATAAATAATAAAATTGCAAAGATATGTAATTGCTTTAATATAAACATTTGTAATAATAAATCAAATATAATTAATTAGTATAATTAAATAACGTAATTAATTATAATGATTATTGGTAAAATATTGTACAAGTGATATAATTAATTTATAAAAGTTATAAATTTATTTAGATGGTAAAAATATATATTATTTGATAAATAATAAATATTTTGTTTAAAAGAATAAATATGATAATTATTTGATTAATTATCAAAATAATTAATTTAAATCAGATTAATTAAAAATAATATTTTTAATTATTGAACTTTAATATTACTGATTTAAGATAATTATTACGGTTTTGAAATTATTTTAAATAAATAGAATGAATTAAAATGAATATAATAATAATAAATAAGTTTATATAAGTTTAATTATCTAAATAATTAAATTTAAGACAAGATAATTTAGAATAACATTTTTAATTATTAACATGCAATATTACTGATTTACAGTAATTATTAGGGCCTTTAAATAATTTTATATGAATAAATGGAAAAAAATGGTTAAAATATCAGTATTTAAGTTTATCAGTTTGATTATTAAAAATAATATGTAAATAAACAAATCAGTTACTGAATTTTTTATAAACTCAGATAAATACCCCTAATGTCATAAAAGTATTTTCTGCCAAAAATTATATAGTTATATAATTTAACTATATTAAATTAAACCATGTAATTTAGGTGGTTTAACTGATTTATTTATGTGAAATAATTTGTAAATAATTAAACAGTAATCTATTTTATATAAACTCAAAATAATGTATGTAATATCATAAAAATAATTTCGGACAAAAATTATATAGTTATTTAATTTAAATATATTAAATTAAACTATGCTTTTAAAGTGTAAATACTGTTTATTTCATAAAAACATCAAAATTATATGAAATGTTAGTAACAAAATTATTTCTGTAAAGTTTATTACTTAAAATAATTACCACAAAATTTTCAATATTTAATTCTGAAAATCGGATTTATAATAAATTTTTAGAGCTACAAACTGTTTTAATTTATAAAAATTAGTTTTATAAATAATTTTGCAGGTTTTATATTTTTAATAAATGTATCAGTGTTTAAAGTATTTATGCTAAAATTTTCAGACTTTAACTATTTAGAACTGATTTAATATGAATTTAAGAACAAAACTGTTTTTAAATAAAATAAGTAAATAAATAGATGGACATGTTACTGTTCATCGTCTTCCCCAAAGCAGTCAACGAAAGTCAACCTATCTAATTAACGGGCAATTCCTAAGTGTTAAGCTAAATTCGATCTAGGGAATCTATGTAAAGGTAAATACGAACAAATTGAACCAAAAACAACTAACCGGTATCGGCGAAATCGACGAAACGGCTATCTCCGGCGACGGGTTATCTCTGGCGAAGTTGCAGGTTCTGAATTCCGACTTGTTTCGATGTGTTTGAGATATGTGAAAGGTGTAGGAGCTTAATGGGAGTCTAAGGATCTTATATACAGGTCGATTTCGATCTCAGATCCAACAATAATTAGTGGAATCGATCCGGTTTGATTTTTTTTTTTATAAACTTTCGGTTTTAGTGGGGTGACACCGAATGGAATCGAATTTTGATGTTTGGTTGAGTTGTAAAGGGTCTAGGACCATTGTGTGATGTTTCCGGATAGATTAAACAACGATTTAAATGGGATGGGAACCCATGCCGGCAATGACAGTTGATGATATTCAAAATATAATATAAAATTCTAATGTGTGTATAAAAGAATTTAATTCCATAATCTTTCAGCTCCTGCCTGGAGGAAAAACTGGCTAAGACACTTCGGTTATAACGTACGTACTCGAGTTCGAATCCCACTCCTGACCGATCCATAGGGATTTTCCCCTTTTAAGCGATTTTTTGGAAATTTACACTTAGGTCCATGTGGTTTAATAAATTACAGAACAGTCCCTAAAGTTTCTGAAAATGTCACAAATGGTCCCTTTAATAGTCAGTTAGTTACACTAACTGAGTTAAGTTTTAAAGAAGGATTTATTATATAGGGACTAACTTAGTTAACTTATTTCAGTTAAATGAGTTAACTGAGTTAAGCTTTAAAGAAGGAATCCTTATTTATAAGTTAACCAGGTTAGGATATTTAGTTAAAATGAGTTTAAGAAGTTCAACTTTAGTCCCTAGAGTTTAAGTTTGAGAAAATGACCCAATGGACCTTGGACTTTTATTTCAAAATATATATATTTATTTTCTTAAAAATAAGTTTCAAAAATTACCAAAAGAACCCTAAACTTGTATTTTGAAATAATTGCATTTTAACCCTTGTATTTATATAGTTTCAAAAATGACAATTTAGTCCCTAAACTTTGTACTTTCAATAAATGACGGTTTTAGTCCTCGAAATTAAAAAATAATAATTTCAAGCAAGTTTCAAAGAATGTCAAATAGGTCCTTTAGATTGTAGTTTCACAAAATGTCACAAAGGCCCTTATAATTTATGTAACCTTGTTTAATAGCATAAAACTCAACGAATTCTGAAATTGTTTCACGTGTTTGTATTGGTATAAGCATGTATAAGCACAAAGTAAGTATGTTCAAATAAGTTTCATTCCAAATACAATATTTGTTACAATGCATGTCAAAACAAATACGAGTGTGAAAACCAGGGTGGTTACAGGCGACGCCGTGTTTGGCTGTCAGCGACGTCACCTATGTGCTCAGTCACTGATTTTCGTTTTGTTCGATGTTTGAACGAGTTTTAAACCCTATTTTGGGTCATTAGAAGGGGGTTTTGAACTTTTGAATATCACTAAGCATTCTTGGAGCCAAGAACATCATCCTCACCATCTCTAACCTATTAGTTCACCACAATCAACCACAATCATCATCCACCAATCTCTCCTAACCCTAATTCACCATCATTTCACAAATCAATCACCATCAACCATAAACCCTAACCTTCATCATAATCATCATCAAGGCTCAATACCATGTCGAAGTTCAAGCCTCAATCGTTTGTTGATCACTTTCCGTTCACCATGAGTGGCTAGTATCTTCGGGTTTCACTTCGGTGTAGATTTTTGTAAGATTTTCTAGGGTTTATACATATGTGTTTAGTTTGATTTTGTGACAAGTTGTGTTTAAGCATTTGAAACTTTTTGATAATTGTCTTGCATTTGTTTCGAATTCGTAAATTGTCGAGTGATTATAAAATTTGACTTTGCGAATTGGTGATGTGCGAGCATGCCTTATATGAAGTAGGATTTACATGTACTTGGTAAAGAAGTGCACCACGGTCCATTCTTTGTAACGTTGATAGCCTTTGGCACCTAAGCCACGTGACACTGAATCCGTTAATCGACTAATTCAACTAAATAAATTTTAACCGTGTAGAAGCCCTAGGTCTTACGATTATCGAACCAGGTGTGAACCTTGTTCTAAGTTATTGTTTTAATCAAGTAATCACGTTTTCGCGTAATTTTGAGTAATCATCATTTAGTAGTTAATATCAAATTGTCGGTACATTTCGACACCCTTTTTCAACAAACAAATAAATAGATCAAAGTGCAAGCTTCATAATTATGACACCTTTATAATCAATCAAGTTCTTACACAAACCACAAACTCTTCGTGGTTCGACCCCTTGCTACCACTAAGGCACGGTTAAGGGTAATTTGGGGATATAAATATTATCTTTGACCGGGACGCGACATCCCGATCATTACCCCTTTACACCTTAAGGTGCATTAATATATTCGCGTTGTGAGGTAGACCATCTTTAAGGTACTTTAGCATTGTCGTATTTGCTATGAGACAATCCGACTAATTGTTGTGTTTAACAACTTTTAGGATTCTTTCTGGACATCTTGAGAAGGGTCGAGGTTCCTTTAGGATTTCCTATCAGTTTAGTATCATAGATCCTAGTTACCAATACCGTTAGGAAACCATGATTCACGAATAGGATTCCAAACCTATGTAGTGCTTTTATCATCACCTGATTACACCTGTAGTCATAATTCGTGTCAGTGTTCGCGTTAGTTAATATTTTATTTTATTTTATTTCATTTCATTATGTTATTAGAAAACCCCCCATCAAAACTTAAAAACAATAAAATCAGTAGTATAGATAAGTAAATCGAGTCTAGTTCACGTTTTCAGTAGGAGTCTTGTGGGTTCGATATCCGGACTTATTTTAGCTTTACTAGAGTCGATAGGTTCACTTGTCTGTCAATAGTTTAGTTTTAGAGAGTCTAAAGTATAAGTTAGTGTCTAGCTTTAGGGTTAATTAAAATTAAATTAGTTAAATTAAAATTAAATTAAAATCTATTAATTTTGAAACCTTGTGAACAGTACGTAGTGCCACATGGCATATCTTCATTTGACTTTTTCCTCTTTTACATCTTTTCTTCTATTGTATATATACAGTTGTTGGTCATTATTCAACAACTTAGCCTGTCTACTGAAGTGGTTTAGTGGTTGTTTGAATTAGTCATGGATGCAGGTTCGACCCATAGACTGATTTTTTTCCCTCCCGATTTTCTTCTTTTAGTGGAAGACACCTGTTGGTACAGGGCTCTGTCACCACCTCTTGCTACGTGTCTTCTTCATCCATTAGCAGGTGTATAACTTCCTGTTTCTTTTTCACTTTTCACTCCCAAAATCAATCTGCTCTCTAACCCTAAATCATGTAATGTATCTCGGTTCTTTGATTATTTTTTGTCGTCTTTTTGTTATTCAAAATGTGTTGTTTCTTCTGTTCTCAAGTTCGGTCTTGGGTTGTTGAATGGGGGTTTTGAGTGTTTTTGGGGAATTGGGGATTTTAGAGTTGATGTTTAACAGCTATAGTTTTGGTTTATGTTAATTCTCAATTTGTTTTGTAGGTTCAGTTGTGTTTCTTATCTCTTATGCATGTACATTTTTTTTAAATGTGATTGTCGACATGAATGTGGATGGTAATGTTGTATTGAGAATGTTTATGATATGTCCATTTTAGCTTCAATTTTGTGAACTTGATGTTTGATTTCTTTGGTTTTGTTGTTGTCTTATAGTTTGTTCATGGTAGATCTATTTATTGTGTTATGTACAATCTTCTGATAAGATGTGGTAGTGTTAGTGTGGCGATTGTGTGAATTAATTGTTCAAGTGTCGGAGTGAGGTTCAAACTCTTTTGGTTGGCTACAAACAGGAGTTTATTGTTTATGTTTTCTCTTGTAGTCACTTATGTAGTTGTTTTAAGTGCGAATTTTCATCTGTCTGTTAATATTTTAAAAGGTTCAGTTAGTTCGTCTTATCCACCTAACCCAAAAGGGATACTATGTAGTTCAGTTGACAAGTGAAACAGAGTAATGTGGGTCATAAACATACGGGTCATTTAATATTTTGTTGGATACACAGTACGATTTCTTGATGACATTTAATGTAGTTCTGACATTTTAAAAGGTTCGGTTGATTCGTCTTAGTCACCTATTGGCTACTGTATGTATACCTTGAACTTTATCATCTTTTATCTTTTATAGTTTTATCAATAGCTAATTGCATGGTTTAGCCTAATATTAGAAGTCATCGTTCCACCAAGTTTTCTTATGAAAAAAGTCATTTACCTGTTATGTTTTAGGGTTTAGGGTTGCGAAACAGGTACCTATATTGCCCACCAAGTGTTTGATTAAATGTCTATGGGTTTTGCCCACCGACTGTTCGATGAAATGTTTTATTGAATTTTGGTTTTGGTTTTCTTCTACACGAACTTTCGAGCTACAAAACAATTGCTTTTGAAAAAGAAAGATAATGACTCATTTTGGTTTTTGTTGCTTAGTCATTAATAACGTTCAGTACCAAGGTAGCCCTTTTTGTCACTTCTTCCAGCCTAGATATTATGAAGTCATAACTGGACACTTCGGTTGATTCGGTTTTAAAATAGTAGTTAGGTTTAATTGTTACAGTTAAGCTTGGTTAACAGAAATTTCCAAGTTGTAGCCTTTTTTAGTTTAGTTAAATTGGTTTGCTATTCAGGTACAATTTTGGACTCTTCTTTGGGTCCGGACTGTTTTATTGATGACAAGGAAGATCAAGTATCTTTTCTTCCTCCATCTTGGTTCGGACCTGAGTTGATGTCCTTTTTTCGATATGCAGATGTGTTTTCGGATGATATGGAGATCGATCCAACAAAGGATGATGAAAAGTTTGTGCCGGAGTGGGATGTCCGCAATAAAGACTCGGTGATGGATGATCTTGTAGCCCGGACGTTTCTCTTCAATATCAGCACTCCTCTGGATCATGCCCGGAGCCGGAAGATGAAAAATCAAGATCTTGGCGTGGCGATGTTGTCTAATCAAGCCCAATCTAACGTTTATGTGACGGAATTGTATCGTCGATGGGTTGAGGCGGAGTCTGTGAGGGAAAATCTGGAGAAGGAAACTCTTTCCTTGAAACGCAAGATCCAAAGAACTCCGGATGCCGAGAAGAAGTTATCCCAACTCTCTCAAGACCTTCAGGCTCAGAAGGAGAAAGTTAAATCTTTAACCACTCAGAATCAATCCTCCCAGGCCGCGGCTGTTGGTGCACTGAATGTCTGCTGACTACGTCTTATCGAGTCTTTAGGTCTAGATGGTTAGAATTAGGGTTTACATGTAAAAGTGTGCTTGTTAGCTTGAAACTGGTTCTTGCTTGTTAGCTTGAAACTGGTTCTTGCTTGTTAGCTTGAAACTGGTTCTTGCTTGTTAGCTTGAAACTGGTTCTTGCTTGTCAGCTTGAAACTGATGTGTCATTTCAAGCTAACAGGCCAAGCCTATAAATAGGAGTTGAGTGTGTCATTTGAAGCTATCAGTGGTCATAGCTTGTGAGACGAGGTGCTGCCAAAATCTTGTTAGAAACGATTGTAAAAGTCTCAGAAATCATTAATAGAGAAAAGATTAAAAGGATATATGCTATTGTGACTCAGTTTACTTTGATTCCGCCTCTGTAAACTGAGATGAACTACTTTTACTGACGTTTAGGGTCACGCAAACGGTCCAACAAGTGGTATCAGAGCTCAGGACGAGGAGTTCATACCATAGCAGCTTGATTTTACCGGATTTTCTCATTTCTACTTACTTCTTCTCATTCTTTTTCTGATTCGGACATAATTCATGGTTGAAATGGCCTGAAACTGACACATACCAAGCGAAATACATAGTTAACTAATCCTTGAAAGTTTCAAACTAAAATACGGATTAAAACTGATCAAAATACGTGTGATAGCTTGAAAATGTTCGTGATATGATGACGTCATAGGTCTGGTAGCTTGAAATACACTGTCAGCTTGAACATGTTAGCTTGAAAGTGCTGTCAGCTTGAACATGTTAGCTTGAAAGTGCTGTTAGCTTGAACATGTTAGCTTGAAAGTGCTGTTAGCTTGAAAGTGTGTTAGCTTGAACGAGCCTGATAGCTTGAACGAGCCTGATAGCTTGAACAAGCCTGATAGCTTGAACGAGCCTGATAGCTTGAACGAGCCTGATAGCTTGAATTGTGCATTATCAGTTTCGCTTGAAAGTTGTTGATTCTATTTGAAGCTATTTCGCTTCAAGTGATTTCGTTTGAATCTGTCATTTTTTTAAAAAAAACCAAGAACTTTCTAAGTATTTGTTGAATATTTCAGGTGTTTGAAGATGTCGAGCATCGGTGAAGAATTTTACAACACATTCTACAATGCGTTCACTTCAGAATCGACAGAAAGAAGATCTGATATGAGAGAATATTCGAAAGAGATTTCAGAAAATTTGAAGTACGAGAATATGTATGGAAGTCAACAGAAACCACCAAAGCTAATGAAGATTGAAGATTATAACTGGTGGAAAAATCGATTTGAGGGTTGGGTAAAAGCATTCGCTCCTGAAAGTTGGTTAAAATTGAAAAATGGATATACAGAACCAGTCAAAGCAGGAGGAGAGTTATTAGATGAAAAAGATTTCACAGAAATAGTTATAAAAAATGTTGTGGCTGAATACAAAATGATTACATTGATAAAACAATCAGTGAGAGAAGATATAATTTCATTACTTGAGCAAGAGAAAACGTCGAAGAGTTTATGGGAAGCGTTAGAGAGAAAGTGTGTAGGAAGTAATGAGATTGTGAAAAACAAAAAGAAATTGTTACGTAAAGAGTTTGATCTTTTTGGTTGTATGAAAAATGAATCGGTTTGTAAGATGATTGAGAGATTTGGACATCTGAAGATGGAGTTGGCTAGACACAAAATCACATACACTCAAGAGGAGCTGGTTGATAAATTGTTTGATTCATTGCCGAATGATCAAGATTGGCAATACTTTGCCTTAATGTTGAAAAATACAATCAAGCCTGAAGAATTAACTGTGGATTTGCTGATCGAAAGACTTGAAAGTCACGAGTTGGAGATAAAGAGATCTAAAGTCAACAACTCAGCTCATCAGCAGAATGTGGAGTTGTACTACAGAGGAAATCTACCGTAGACTGGGTCTCCAAGAACAGCATTTTCTGCAGAAAGCTCAAATTCTGTGAACAATGAAAGTCCTCATAGTGGTTTTCATAGTGGATATTTTTCAACAACATCGAGCCAATCTGCATCAAAGAATGTATTTCAATGCAACATTGCAGTAGATTTGAAGAATACTCAAAATTTCAATGAGGAGTCTGCAAAGCAACAGATGGTCTTCTTAGCATCTGTGCTTGAATCGTATGAGAGCCTTGTGGCAGGCAAGATAGGCAACACCAACCTAACTAAGGAAGACTACGATCAAATAGATCCTGAGGAGATGGAACTGATCGACATAAGATGGTGTATGGCCAGTGCAGTGAGGAGGGCACAACGTTTTATGGAAATTACCGGAAGGCAGTCTATTGGTGGACCTTCTACCAAGTTAGGCTTTGACAAATCCAAAGTGACATGCTTTAAATGCAAACAGAAAGGTCACTTTAAACGTGAGTGCAGAAATGCTTATGCTGATGATACTGCTAATCCGTTCAAGGAAGATTACTACAAGAAAGCAATCTATCATCAGAACAAGTCTGAACCTCCCAGATTGAAGTAGCCTGAAGAAAAATCAAGAGCTCTGGCAGTTATTCATGAAGATGAAGGTTATGACTGGAGCCAAGTTCTGCCTGAAGAAGATGCAGTTGGATATGCATTTGTGGCTGAGGTTGATCCTGATAGATGGTGGAAAATAGATTATGCGAGATGGGAAATTGAAAAATTCAGAGAATCATTCAAAGAAGCCCAGAGAGCCAAAAGATGGAATGATGAATTGGAATGTTACATGGATCCACGGGGTAATCCAGTTGTTGACCCATCAAAGGTGGATTTTGAAGCTGTAACAAATTTGCTTCCAAGTCAGGCTACTTTCAACACAAGAAGGTTATCTGAAAAAGAATATTGGCCAGATTTGGTGAACAAAATCAAAGAAGTTTGCTAAGCGAGTCTACCAAAGGTGGTAGAAATGAAGAAGAGAAAAGAAGAAGAGTTGAAAAAGATGGTAGAGGAAGTGAAGATTACTCCAAAACTTGCTGCTGAGAAAGAGCAGAAGATTGAAGAAGAACAGAAAGAAGAAAAAGAAGAGAACAAAGAGGAAGATCAGACAGAAGAACCGGTGCTGAAAGAAACTGAGGTAAATGAATCTTCTGATCTATTGAATGTTGAAATTGTTGATAAAAATGAGAACAAGTGCAGGAATTGCATAGAAATGTGCAAAGCCTGTACTAAAAAAGATGACATCATAAAAACAAAAGATAATGAAATAGATAAATTTGAAAATGTTTTCACAACAAAATGTAAAGAAATGATTGACAAAGAAGAAATTTTGAAACTAAAAGTTGAAAAATTGACACAGAAATGTCAAGGTCTTGAAAAGGATAATGATGTTTATAGACAACTGTGTACAGCAAAATGTGTTGATTGTGTTGAAAAAGAAACTAAATTTCAAGATTTTCAAAAAGAGTATGAGTCTTTAAAGTGGTCGAGTCAGAGAGTACTAGAAGCTTATGATACTTTGAAGAGCCAAGTAAAATGTTTTGATCAAAGATTGTCTGGAACTTTGGTAACTAAAGAAATGTATGAGAGAAAGTTCAAAGAAAAGCAACTTGAATTAAACAAGTGTGTTGATGAAATTGCTAATCTTAAACAAGTTTTGGCTGAAAAAGAAAAGATTGTTACCAAACTTCAAAGTTATCATAACTCTTCGTACATTCTCGAACGTATTTTCAACATCACAACAGATGACAAAGATACTGACAAGAACAAAAAGGGTATTGGTTCAGAATTTCATTAGGTACCACCACCATTGAGAAACAATTATACTTTTTATGATGAGGAAAAGGTGGCAAAAGGTCTGAACATAGTTGACCAATTACCTGAAAGTATCGATGTGACTTACACCAAATCTGATGAAGTTAATGATTCAGAGGTGGTAAGTAAGGTTGTTGATAGTGTTTTGAAAGATGAGTCTACAAAAGGTAAGTCTGAATCACAGGATGAAAATGAAGGTAATTTTCATGATGAGTATCTGAAAAACATAACATCTGAGAAAGTTGTGAATGATGATTCAAAAGGATTGGTTTACACCATGATTGGATCGGACAAACTATTCTTAGATATTGTATTCCCGATTCAGAATGTGATTTCAGAGAAAATTGATAAAGTTTTTAAGATGGTTGAGATTGAAAAGTCAGAAATTTCAAAGTTTGCTGGTAAAGGTCGTAAAACTTTTTATAACAAACCTGGTTTCAAAAAGAAAAACATGAAGGCTGGGTTGGGTTATAAAAGGAAACAAAATTGGAAGAAAAATGAAGTGCCAAATTCTCAGGCAAAAATAAGTTTTGTTCAAGGAAAAAGTTTTGAAGAAGAGGAAAAACTCAAATTTAGTGCTCAAAAGAAAAAGCAACAACCACAGATCAAAGATGTGTCCAAGAGAACATGTTTCAAGTGTGATCAAATTGGACATCTTGCACGAAAGTGTCTGAATCTGAAATATGTGGATGTTGACAAAAAGAAGCCTGAAAATTTTGAGAAACAAAAATCTGAGGGTGTGAAACAAAGGTTAGCCAGATTTGATTCAAAACAAACTTGGAGGTACAACACAAACAAGTTTGCTTTAAATCAAATTTGGAAACCAAAACAGACTAGGTCTGATTCTAGACAAACACAGATTTTTCACACACCCAAATTGAGAACAACTCAAAGTTGGAAAACAACTGTTGATATGACAAAACCCAAAGAGTTTTGGAAACCAAAAGTTCTTCAAAAACAAAATGTTCAAAAAGAATCACATTTTTACAAAAGAGGAACTCCAAAAGGTAAAAAATGGAGTGCTAAGAAACAAGTAATTTTGGTAAAAGATGAAAAAATTGAAGTTAAAGTTGAAAAAGTTTTTGATGAGAAAGATTTTCCGAAATTGAATGATACATATTGTGTTGAACTGCCTAAGGTCAAACAGACCTGGGTTAAATTGTTCAAGTAATCAAGTAGTTTAAATGTGCAGGTGCTCAACAAATCTAAAGATTGTGAGAATGAAAGTTGGAGCAGCCTGGCACTATGAAAGTTGGAGCAGCCTGGCACTACAGGAGGAGAAGGCTACTGAACCCTGGTTTGGTTAAACAGGGAGATTGTTTGTTTTTCTGTACATACTTAAAAAAAAATTGAGTTTTGATTGAATACGCCAAAACCCTCACGGCTGAACAAACATGATTACTTTCACAAGATTGAAAAACGGTTTTCAAACTGTCGAAAATCAATGGGTTGTAAATCATGGGGGTAATTACTATTTTATATGTTATTTTCTGCAAAACAGAGCACTTTAAGCAGAAAATGGACGGCGAGACAAAGCTATCAGCATCGTGTTGTCAAATTTTCTTTAAATGATTTTGCATTTTAGGGGGAGTATTGTTGTTAGAAAATACAAAAACATTTGAAAATTTGAAAAAGACAAAAACATGATTAAATTAAAAAAATTGAGTTAAGTTTTTGCGTAAAAAGAGGAAATGATAGTACATCTGTAGACAGTTACAGTACGCTAAAGAAATGGAAAGTTTAAATGTGTTAAACGATCTCACCGTGGATGTGTCGGTAGGTTTTTGCACATTTAGTAAACTTTTTCGGGATATAAACCTGAATTCAAACTTGCTTATTTCGTGGGGAACACTATTTGGATATATAGGTAACCCCTGAAATCTCGTTTGAAAGGTCTCTTTTTCTGATATACTAGGTCTTTATACTCAGTGATATCTGGAGTATTATTCCGGGACTTCTGCTGAATGGAAGTTCTGACCTAGTCCTCGAATAATACTTTTCGCAAATGCTTGAAACATAGCATCACCCTCAGCATATATGATAAGACAATAAAATTTCTTAGCAATGCTGTTGTAAAAAAGATCCTCTAAAGGGGACATACCCAAAGGTTGAGTCATGATCTCTCTGCTGAACGGTAGTTCTGACCTGAGCTCTCATGATTCTTCATAATTTATTAACCCCTTACAGATATCATTTGTGGTATACTCACCTGTAAGACTGAATATTGGGATCTGGATACGGGAGTATATTCAAGAGGTGGGACACATGAATGAGTTTAAGTTCTTAAAACACCTAATTCGTATCCTGAATCAGTTGAACTTTGTGTGAAAATTTAAGTGAATAAGTATATCGACAATCTAAGTGAATTGTTTAATTCTTAATGAGTAACTAAGCTCAACGGTACTTGTAACTTGTCAGAAACTGATATGATCCTCTGACGCATACTCAAACAAAAATATTGTCTGTAAATATGTTTGTACATATTTCTTTACTGCTTTATATTTTCAGAAAAATACAAAAAGATTTTTGATTCTGCTTTATTTTTGACAACCGATGTCTGAGTGCTGAGTATCAAAATCTAAGTAAGCTGATTGTGTTTCTGAAAATAAAACAAGTTCATTAATTTGAAACTTGAAACTTTGTATAAAAAATCAAAAACAGTTTGTGATATTTCCAAGGTCATTTGTTTGGAGTTGGATGATTAACTGTGAGGGATTTTGGATACTTAACATTGCCAAATCTGTAAAGATTGTTGATAGGAGAAGTGTTTTAGAAAATTGAATTGCCAGGTTATTATTACTTGAAGTTTATAATGTTGTTACTTATAAATGTATGAGTGATTGCAGGAAAGAGTCCAGACTACGATCCCAGAAGCTAAGTCTAAGGAGGAGTCTGAAGACAAGCTCAAAGCAAGGGGGAGTTTATAAACCGAAAAGCAAGGTGACGATCCCTAAAAGCACGGAAGCTTGACGAAAGGGGGAGTCTGAAGAAAGTGAGAGCCAGAAATAGATCCTGGTACAACATTTGAAGATAGAAGCTGATCAAAGAAGATAAAGATTGATAGGATGCTTGCATTGATAGACAAAATTGGAAAGAGACAAAGACTAAAGACTGAAGGCCAAAGACTTCGTCAACATCCAAGGGGGAGTCTGTTGGTGCACTGAATGTCTGCTGACTACGTCTTATCGAGTCTTTAGGTCTAGATGGTTAGAATTAGGGTTTACATGTAAAAGTGTGCTTGTTAGCTTGAAACTGGTTCTTGCTTGTTAGCTTGAAACTGGTTCTTGGTTGTTAGCTTGAAACTGGTTCTTGCTTGTTAGCTTGAAACTGGTTCTTGCTTGTTAGCTTGAAACTGGTTCTTGCTTGTCAGCTTGAAACTGATGTGTCATTTCAAGCTAACAGGCCAAGCCTATAAATAGGAGTTGAGTGTGTCATTTGAAGCTATCAGTGGTCATAGCTTGTGAGACGAGGTGCTGCCAAAATCTTGTTAGAAACGATTGTAAAATCTCAGAAATCATTAATAGAGAAAAGATTAAAAGGATATATGCTGTTGTGACTCAGTTTACTTTGATTCCGCCTCTGTAAACTGAGATGAACTACTTTTACTGACGTTTAGGGTCACGCAAACGGTCCAACAGCGGCTGCCTCCGCTGCGGAGGAGCGGGATAAGATTTCAGCGGAGTTGCGGAGCTTTACCGAATCTTCTAGGAAGAAGGATGATGAGCACAAAGAGGTTTTAGCCAGGATGGAAGAGTCTGTTTCAAATGCTCGTTCGGCGTATGAGAAGATGATGGCAGGTTCGTACGTTACTTGTCTTAATTTTTCTCATCTTTTAAATTTTTCTAACACTTTGGTCAGAGCGTGATGCTCTTAAAACAGGAGAGGCGGACCTGAAAGCGTGGATCAAAGAGATGAAGGGGCATCATTAGGCCGAGATTGAAGAACTCAAGCTGGAGAGTGCTGATTTATTAGCGAAGGTCGAGGATTTGCAAGCAACGAAAGCGTGGCTCTTGTCTGAAGGGGCACAACTGCTGGCGAAAAACGTTCACAGAGGGCCGGAGATAACTGCAGCCGTGGCAGCGGTAAATAATGCCATGAGCTCCGTCGGGATTAACACTGGTCTACATCAAGGATATGTTCATGCACTAAAGAAGAAGACCCCTTACGCGGAAGTCCCTCTGTTGAATCGGAACGCTGAAGCTGATTTGAACACGGCCGTGGCTTGTTACGAATCCTTAACTTTCCCGGTGATAGATAACCTTCCGAAGCTTATTAGTGAACCACTCTCCAAGATTAAAGATGCTCTTTTCTTTGTTGGGGTTAAAGAATAAGGTGGACATACCTGGTTCCTTAGGGTATGCACCTTTGTAAGTTTTTAGTTGTTTAACTGTTTGGAAGGTGGACATATCTGGCAATTTGGGATATGCACCTTGTTTGATTCGGAATCATTATAATGATTTCGTTCTTACCATTTTGTATATCTGACAATTATCCTTTATTCTGTGACTTCCGGTTATATTAATCCGGTACTTTTTGATGTAATTACTTAGTTTTACATGCGTCCATGCTTTTTATGTTTACATTTTTTCTTTTTCTTTAGAACGTTCTTTTTGGTGTGCGGATCCGTCTTGTTTACTTTGGATAATTTTTAAGTGAAAGCAGAGATACGAACGATGCCAGTCCGTCCTTGCTTTTTAGGGTTAGCATCCCTGATTCGGCCGATGACAATTTCTATGTTGCAACTTGTTATTGATAGAGAATTCATGCATTCTGTTTAAATTTTTCGGAGTATATTCTCCGAATAGTACATACTTGGTAAAAACGTTTAACAAATGCGGGTAATACCCTCCGCAATACATGGAAAGTAAAAGATGCGGGTAAAACCTTCCGCAGTACAAGAAAAGTAGAAACGATGCGGGCCATAGCCTCCGCATTACAAACTTATTCTTAAATACTTCTAAAATTCTTTAAAGGAAGCATTTTTTGAGGTGCATCCCGTTCTAGGTTCGGGGATCTGAAGTTCCATCCATCTTTGTTAGCGTGTAAGCACCTTTTTTTCCAGAGGTTTTGATTTGATAAGGCCCTTCCCACTTCGGAGCCATCTTTCCAGTACCCTCGGCCAAACTTGCATCGTTTCTCCGCATAACATAATCTCCTTCTTTGAACCGGACCTCTTTGACCTTTGAGTTGTGATGTTTTTCCAACTCTTTTTTGTATTTTGCTTCTCGGATGGCCGCGAGTTCTCTTCTTTCCTCGGCTAGGTCGAGGTTTAGACGGAGCTGCTGTTCATTCTCTTCTTGGCTTTGGCGCATGCGAGGGGTAGGGATGCCAACTTCAGCTGGAATGACTGCCTCCGTGTCGTATGTCAGACTGAATGGAGTTTCCCCTGTGCTTGTTTTTGGCATCGTCCTGTGTGCCCACAGGACATGCGGAAGTTCATCTGCCCAAGAGACTCATTTTTTCCCCAGTCACTTTTTAATGCCTTCCACAATGTTGCGGTTAGCTCTATCCACCTGTCCGTTAGCCTGGGGATGGGCAACCGAAGCGAAGTTCTATTCGATGTTCATCCTTTCACACCATGTTTTAAATGGCTTTTCAGCGAACTGCTTCCCATTGTCACTCACGATGCATAGTGGTATTCCATATCTGCATACTATGTTTTCCCATACGAACCTCAGTATCTGATCTCCGGTGATGGTTCGGAGGGGTTTGGCTTCGATCCATTTTGTGAAGTAGTCGATCGCTACCAGCAAGAACCTCACCCCTCCTGTGGAGACGGGGAAAGGACCAACGATGTCAATTCCCCACTTCTGAAACGGCCAGGCCGAAGTTACAGGGACGAGGTCGTTTTTAGCTCGATAGCTGATGGGGGCGTGCCGTTGACAGTCTTCACATGCTTGCAACTCACTAACAGCACTCTGATGCATGCCCGACCAAAAATATCCAGCGTTCATTGCTTTGGCTATGACCATCCTCGGCCCAGAGTGGATGCCTCAGATCCCCTAATGAATTTCTCTTATAACATAGCTGGCCTCCTCCGGAGTTAGGCATCTCAGGAGCGGACCTAAAAATGTCTTTCGATAAAGCTTTCCATCGTGAATCTGGTATTGAAGTGCTTTCACTTTCATCTTCCATGCTTGAGCTTTATCCTCCGGGAGCATGCCATCTTTCAAATAGTCTAGGATCAGAGTCATCCATGATTTTTCCTGAATGGAGATTGACATTACGGATTCCGCTTAGGCAATGGCCGGAGCTTGCAGAGTCTCAACCACCACCTCTTTGGACAAATGACAAAAGGTAACGGATGCAAGCTTACTTAGAGCATCAGCTTTCTTGTTCTTGCTCGTTGGGATATGAACTATATTGCATGAATCGAATGTAGACATCAGACTGTTGACTTGGTTCAAGTACCGAATCATGTTTTCTTCCCGTGCCTCGTACTCCCCGTTGACTTGATTGGCGACTAGTAATGAATCAACATGAGCCAAGACGGAATTTGCACCTGCTTTGGCCGCTGTCTGGAGTCCGGCTAAAAGAGCTTCGTACTCTGCTTCATTGTTTGAGGTTTTGAACTCAAAACGCAGAGCGTAGGTGTATTCTATTCCTTCCGGATCTATCAGGATTAAACCAGCTCCGGACCCCTCTTTGCTAGAGGCTCCGTCTGTGTATAAATTCCAAACTTTTGGGAGACTGGGCTTTTCCTTGCTGCTTTCTCCGGTAGGGACTTCCGTAAGAAAATCTACCACTGCTTGACCTTTTACCGGACCTCGGGTCCGATAGGTAATGTTGAAAGCACTGAGCTCAATTGCCCACTTGGTGAGTCGCCCGGAAAACTCCGGTTTTCTTAGGATTTGCTGGATTTGAAGATTAGTCTGTACCTCTATGTTGAAGGCCTGAAAATATCTTCGGAGTCGTCTGGATGCATGTACCAAGGCGAGTGCCAGTTTTAGGACGCGGCTCACGTAGTAAACCGGTATTTGTGCTTGGTTTCGGTGCACCACAAGTACTGCGCTGATGGCAAAATGGGAAGCGGAGAGATACACGGTAACGGTTTCTCCGGTGATTGGTGCAGTTAATGTGGGTAAGGACACAAGACAAACTTTCAATTCTTGAAATGTTGAATCAGCTTCTGTCGTCCATTCTATCTGCCCCTTACCAGTTCGCTTTTTTAGCACGTTCATGAAAGGAATGGTACGGTCAGCTGCCTTAGAAATAAAACGATGAAGAGCCACAAGCTTACCATTCAGAGATTGGATTTCTTTCACCGTTTTCGGAGGTTGCATTGAGATTACGGCTTGAATTTTATCTGGATGTGCCTGGATCCTAGATTGAGTTATCCATACTCCCAGAAACTTGCCTTCCTCTAAGCCAAAGGAACATTTTTTAGGGTTCAACTTGAGGTTGATACTCCGAAGCCTAGTGAAGGTTTCGAGTATGTCGTCAATCATGTTATCTTCGGCTTCGCTTTTGATGACCAGATCATCCACGTAAATTTCCAAGTTTATTCCGATTTGATCTTTGAATGCTTTATCCATCAACCTCTGGTAAGTAGCTCCGGCATTCTTTAATCCGAACGACATTTTGGTGTAGCAGAAGAGACCCTCGTTGGTCACAAATACCGTCTTGTCTTCGTCTCCCAGAGCCATTTGTATCTGATGGTAGCCTTTATATGCGTCCAAGAAGCAATTAAGGCGAAAGCTTGCTAAGGAATCGATTTTTAAGTCAATCTCCGGAAGAGGGTAACAGTCCTTCGGACATGCATTATTAAGGTCGGAGAAGTCAACACACATCCTCCAGGTGCCGTCTTTTTTGGTGACCATTACCGGATTGGAAACCCAGGTTTGATACCGCACCTCCCTGATAATTCCGGCACTTAGCAATTTACGTACGTCTTCGGCAATGGCTTTGTGATGAGTCGGAGCCATGTTCCTCTTTCTTTGAGCGATCGGCTTTACCGAATGCGATACTTTTAACTTGTGCTCAGCCAAAGAACGAGGGACTCCAACCATGTCGGAGGTTTGCCAAGCAAACACGTCAAGGGAGCTGGACAATAGTTTCCATAGCCGATTTTTGATACGTTCAGGAAGTTGGGCTCCGATAGCAATCTTTTGTTCCGGAAAATGTGGGTGAATAGCCCATTCCTCCGTAAGGAGAGACGGAGGCTGCGCATGTGACACCTGTGTCACTTCAACCATCAAACAAATACCAAACCAATGAAATTTTATATTTCATACTTGGGATTTGTATAAATATGTGTATCGTTTGCACATATCAATTCTTGTTCGATTTCGAGCTTTAAACCGCTTTCTGGAAGGTTATACGCGATCTGATGCGTAAATATAACCAGTTTAATGTAACAAACACTCCGGAACAGTGACATAGGCTTAACGTACCCTAAATACCCTTTACATAACTTAGAAATAAGTTTCGAAGGATTCGGTATGGCAAAAACATGTTTGTTCGAACTTTAGAACTAATTTCGACAAAACTGCGAAACGAACGTTGGTGACCGCCCGGATAATATTTATATCCCAAAAATATTCTGTTATGATTAAAATTTTATTTTTAATCAGGTTCGTGTTGAAAAATAAATTAAAACGCTTAAAAACGTTATTTTTCAAGGTTAAGCGCGTATCGCGTGTTTCTGCGCAACACAGTGCTTCTACTGCAAAACGCAGACAACGCAGCCAGTCTCGGAAACTGAAATTTATTTCAGTAATATTTTGGCGAGATTATTTTTGTAGAATAATAAAAATAATTTAGAACGCCATAAACCGGGATTTAAACGTTAGATAAAATACCCGGTATCCAGTTAAATACCTGTTTTTATCTATTTTACCATTCAAAATTACACTCTACCCCCCCCCCCCCATATGAAATTCACGGTCACATTAAAGTGGCCCCCACCAAATATCTCCAAGATTGTGATTTTTATTTTATGTGATCTTTGCTAGATCTCCTAGATATCTTATTTTATCTTGTTAGGACAAGTGTTGTTGCATGCCTTCCTCCAAATCTCTACATATATCTCCATATCCTTACAAGATCACAATCCTCCTCCTTCTCTCCTCCCCACAACCGTAACCCCATCACTGTCACACCCCGACCACGTAGAACATACAAAACGTGGCGGAAATATCGGGGAGTGTTGTAACAGAATTAATTGTTTCAAATCCATGGCAATTGAAGTTTCGTTTTATTGATTAAAAGTGTTACAATGTCTTAACAAACAAAGAAATACAACATAATTAACTAGTCTTGCATCTTTTATTGTCACTAAAGCCCAAGTCTGTCTATGTGTATCTTGACCATCTTATGCAACAGTTCCTGAAAAACACATGTGAAAATAGGTACGTCAGCATAAAAATGCCTGTGAGATACATAGGTTTTGTGAAAATAAGATTCGTGACTTATGTTTGAGAAAATGTTTAGTCATGAACCTTGTTATTTGCTTTGTTTTGTAAATCATTTGAAAATCGATAAGATCAGATGATAAGTATAAATAAATGTAAGGTTAAATGAATAACCAAGTAAAATGTGTTTGTATAAGATAAGTTGTTTATAAATCAATGTCTTGTGAAAAGTATGTTATTTGTATGAAATGTTCTATGTCTCAAACTGAAATGATTCAAATAACGTTACGACATGTAATACCATACAAACACTTATATATAGGAAGTACCAGCGGCGTATCCACCATGCTTGTATCATATTACACACGCATCGTTACTTAATCACTTAATCAAACCAAACCAAACAATGTAAAATGTTCATGTCAAGATGTAAATCATGTCAAAATGTCTATGTCAAATATCCATGTCAAATGTCTATGTCAAATATCCATGTCAAATGTCTATGTTTAAACCATTAGTCAAAAGTCCTTGTATAAACCATGTCAAATGTTGATAGTCAAAAAGTAGTCAAGTAATGTATAACCAAAATGATATGTATGGTAAGTAAAATTTAGACTACTTAAACCATAAGTAAAAATGAACAAAACAAAGTATTGAAGTAAAACTTGGTTTAAATCAAAGTTATGTTTTGTAGAATAATGCATGCTTTACTGATACAAACACTTATGCAGTATGTTAAACGCAAACATTCAAGCCTTGAGACAGTCGGATAACCCTTTCAGTCAAGGTTATCAAAAGAATTGTATTCGGATTCAGTCATTCCTTAGATCCAAACAAACCCGGGATGTCAGGAATGGGATTTGTCAAGTCCTATGGTACCACTACTTACTACCGAGCGGCGTAGCAAATGTTAATGAATGTTATATAGACCCGTTAAACAAACCAAATGTCATACCAAAATGTAAGCATGAGATGAAGATAATGTACCTAGTATGCTAGAGTAAACATACAAGGTAGAGTTGTAAAACAATGTGTCCATATGTTACTGGAACATATGCAACAGAAATGCAATGTAAAATGATGTACTAAGTATGCTAAGTTAACATACAAAGCAGAAAAGTCATGTAAATCAATGTGCTTAGCATGTTATCAGTCAACATACATAGCAGAAAAGTAATGTAAATCAATGTGCTTAGCATGTTATCAGTCAACATACATAGCAGAAAAGTCATGTAAATCAATGTGCTTAGCATGTTATCAGTCAACATACATAGCAGAAAAGTAATGAAATCATGTACTATAATGTACTAACAAACATAGTCGGTATATGATGTGAAAACAGGAAAGCAGGAAAGTAACAAGTAGGCACATGTGTTCCACCCCAAAACAGTTTGGAAAACAGTAAAAGAGGGGTCTATGTACTCACTTGAGATTGTTCAGTAGTCCTTGAGTAACAACTAAACAATGCTAGAGATCGTGGATATCAAACGGCACCTAGTATAGGTAGCTACATTAATAAACCGGACCTAAATCGGAGGATCGGGTAGCATTAGGGTTTGTAAACCAAACGAGTGTAGAGACTCGTGTCTTTTGGTTTAACAAAGCCTACATACTAAATGAAACTTAACCTAAGTGTCTACGACCCATTACGACCCGTTTAGGTAGCTTATGCTACTTTAACGCGTCGTTCGCGTGAAATGCGTTCGGACCGCCTAACTAGCCTTATGACAAGTGTTATATGCCTAAACATATTACATAATCAGTTATGTGACAAAGGTTTAGGTTACATATGCTTAATTACCAATTATACATGAAAAGGGTATTCTGGTAATTTACCTAAGGCATATAAACTACATATCATACAACTACTTAAACGTCGTGACCATAAGGTATAACCTCGGAAGGTTATTCCCTACCTACTATGGTCACCTAATGTGTTTGGTCAGATCCTAATGATCGACCAAACTGGGTCGGGTTCGAGGTATAAGCGATTTATCAGATCGCTTACCCTACGACCCTAGACAACGTGGTAATCAGTAGGCATAGTCCCAAAGGACTATAACCATCGTGATTACAATCACGTTGCGAAGTTCAAACGAACTTCGCATTGACCATTACTGGTCAACGCTGAAAGTCAAACAAAGTTTGACTTTCTGACTCGAAAAGCAGTAAAATAAGGAAAAGAACGAAAGAATACTTACCCAGGGTCCCCGAATGCTAACCCAGATCAAAATAGCTCAGGTATGAAACGAAGGTTCCAACTTAGAGTCTTTTCAATAAGATTTGTGGGTTTTTAAGCCAAAGGGGGGTGGGTATTTATAGATAAAGTAGAGCCGCTAGGATCGTTTCTTGAATATCGTGCCACGATCCGAGCCGTACACTTGTCACAAAGGTTATGGAGCCACATATGCTCCTAATCTTAGTGATTAAGCAAGTTGCAAACATGTGGTTGTGGTTAAATCTGCTGAAAACAGGCTGTTAAGTACTCTGCATCTGGTCTGAACTTGCTTTACGGACCTCAAAGCTGCCAATGTTGAGGTCCGTAAGGTAACAACTTTGGCAGATTTACAGTTTTGGTCCCTGCAATGCAATCAGCCCATTTTTGACACGTTTAAGGCCCGTTAACCCCATTTCAAAGCTCTAAAATGAAGTTAAAGTATAGGGAACTTAAAACATGCTCAAAAATATCTCGGATGTCGGTTCGTTTAGCCGTACGAACGCGATGTTCGCTTAATTACGACTGAATGCGCATAAGCGCGAAAAACGATCCAAATGACGCGACGAATGGATTTTTCTTATGGCGAACACTAAAATATAATATAGTCATGCTTATATAAATTTTTGGATGTCCGGATGTATTCAGAACGTAAGTTATGCGCGAAAATGCAAACTTGTGCACTTTTTGACACTTTTAGTCCCTGAATGACCCAAAAGTTTATTTTAGCACACCGAACCCCTCAAAGCCTATTTCTAAGCTTTGTAAAGGATATTTATGGTATGTTTAACTTATGGTCATGTTCCGGAAGGTCTGTTACAGTTCAAATTGGCATACTTTCGCAGTTTGTCAACTTTAGTCCCTGTAAGCGATTTAACTTTGATTTCACCACACCAAACCTTCCAAAACTTATATCTAAGTTATGTAAAGGTTATTTTAGGTATGTTAAACCTATTTCACTATTCCGGAGTGTTTGTTGCATTAAACTGGTTATATTTACGCATTAGTGCGCGTATAACCTTCCAGAAAGCGATTTAGAGTTTGAAATTGAACAGAAATTGATATGTGCAAATGATACACACATTTTTACAAATCCCAAGTATGAAATACAATATTTCATTGGTTTGGTATTTGTTTGATGGCCGTGGAGGCACAGGTGTTACAGTCTCCCCTACTTTAGGAAATTTCGTCCCGAAATTTATTTAGAGGAAACTTGTGAGAGTCTAAAACATGAAGTTGAAAAGATCGAACAACATTGGTTAGGGTTCTGAACTTCTAGTAACTTTAATAACATCATGCTTGCAATGTAAGAGGGACACTTATATACAAGTATATAAAGCGTCATTGGTGCGTCCACCGTACCTCCATTACATCGTTATCATTTTGTTATTTTGTCGCTATCGGTTCTTACACATAATAAATCTTACTGGGTTTCTGTGCATTGAATTCCACAATTATGTAGGCCTCCATAATTACGTAGTTCCTTGTACAGTCCGCACAGTCTATTTTATAATGTGTAGTGTAAAACCAAATGAACAATCCTGTGATGAGTGTAACTAGACTGCCATAGAGTCCTTTAGACTAAATCAATAAATGATTTAAATAGACTATCCAGGAGTCTGTTTAGTTACATCACTAGATGTCATTCTTTAACCAAATTGTGAATCAATCTTTTTGACTAGACCACTAAAGGGTCCCTTATGAATCATGGAGTAGTACTATATCAATCCAAGGGTCTTAACTATTACATAGAAGCCCATTAAGGATTTAAAGCAGTACCTTTTTGAATATCCTACTACGAATCCCTCATATGAAGATATGAAAAATTCTACGAGGATTTGGATAACGAATTATCCAGAGTATAAAAACACAAAAATGCATAAAAGAAAACATAAGATGCATAAACACATAGTCACATAACCACAAAATTGTTTAACTAGAAGTTTGTTCTGCTAACAGAGTACTTGTAGTTAAAGCACACTAGGAATCCATCTCGTGGATTTCATTTGGTACTTTAAACATTAACAAGAATCTAACTATAAAGATAGAAAGATCTTTAAAAGAAAAATTCGATTTCGATTATAAGGAACCGAAATGTTCGAATTCAGGTACATAAGGAATCCAATTAAGGACTCTGATTTGAATGATGATTATCCACAAGGGTCTAATTGTGGAGATAAAAAGATCCCATATGAATTTTTAGAAGTTGAAGATGTTTTGAAATCTTGCACTGGATGTGCTTATGTCAAAACATGAAGTAAGAATGCTTATGAAGTTGAGATGCTTGATATGTCAAGGCGACATATGAAGCAGATTTTGAAGGTTATGTCAATGTACGAGGAAAAATATTTTTGAAAACTGTGCATGGGGTTCTTTTAAGAAAACTGTGTTTAACGTTTTTGAAACCTTAAATATAATACTTTTTGAAATCATAAAGTAGGTGTATTAGATAGATATATTTAAAAATGTTTTAAAATCATACGAGATGAATTTTGAAATTATGTATAAGGTTTTTGAAAGACATGAATGATGCTTTTCGAAATCATGCACTTGATAAGAAAATGTATTGTGTTAATATTGTCTTCAGACTATATGAAATATTTTGAAATTAGAAAGGTTGGTTTTGATAACATGGCCAATGTTTTTGAAATAACATAGACAATGTATCTAGAAAAATTGTTTTCAAACTATATGAAATGTTTTGAGATCATGAAGATGGTTTTGAAATACTTGTACTGTGAATGTTGAAAAAAAGTCAGAACGTAATGGGTATGAGATTTGAAAAATATCCTTAGTTATCCAACCAAGGATTCAAAAATACAGATGTGTAAAAAGCACGATTACTCATAATTTCACTTTATTTCCTGTACTTCGTTTCTTAGAATGAAACGAGTACTTAGAACTTTCGAGGAAATTATGAGCGATCACTTGAAAGTGAGAATCACAAGAGTAGTTTGTAAGGAACATAGTTCCTTAATGCAGGTATCATAGGAAAATCATACACACATGTAACTATACTTGTATATCAGAATTTGTGAACAACGATTTTTTTATTTATGAACAAGACATATTGTTTCACAATACACGAAACAAAAGAAACAAAGGCATAAAACAGAAACATCCTTTGTTCAGCCAAATGCTTATCCGAGGGTTGGATTTGCACTGACTATCTTCGGGCAGTTGTTCCTGAAATGGCTCGTATCGCCACAGTTGTAGCAAGTACCACGCGGGAAACGAGCTTGAGTAGGGTTGACTTGGAGTTGGGTAGCAGCAAGATTTGCAACAGCTTTGTTCTGGATAGCAAAGCGGCATGTGTTGACCAAATGTCCCCTCCGTCCACAGTAGGTACATTTGGAGCAGGGTATGAGGTTTGAATGATGACGGTTGCATTGCTTGCACCTAGGAGCAGTTCCTAAGTACGGCTTCCTAGCTGGTGGCCTTGCCACTTGGCTAGGTCCAGCTTGATTAGGTGTAACCGCTGCGGGTTTCCTTGAAGCCTTACGCTTCCTTGATGTTGTTGCAAGCCTGACTACTGCTTCCTTTGGTGTCTCTTGAGTGGATTCATTGTCGAGACGAGAGGCTTCATTGTTAAGACGAGCCATGGCAATACCTAAATCCACAGTCCTCTGAATCACTTCGCCAATTTGTTGGACAAATTTGGCTGTTCGCTCGGGCGTTTGACCAGTGCCAAGAGGAATAGACATTCTAGAAGAAAATGAAAGACAGAGGAAGAAACGAGTGAAAGGTTATTGGATAATCAATACAGAATGGTAACGAATGAAAATTGTGATCATTTGTTTGTTACCTAAGGCAAACAAATGAGATGGTGACAAATCAAAGTAAATAGGTCAAAAATAATGTATCGCGAAGACATGCTCGCCTATAAGTGAACACTCATCCCAAGAATTCCCAGGTAAGCACAACTGGTCTCGCGTCTGATGAGATGTATACGAAGTGCTTGCCTAGACAGAAAACCCAGAATACAGGCATTCACCCTTCCAGTTTGCACGTGTTCACATTATTTAAAACCCAAAACCTTGACGAAGTTTTGAAAACTCAAAGGGGTTCAAAACCATATAATAGAGAGTTCAAAACCTTACAATAGAGGGTTCAAAACCTAGTAATCAATCATCCTAGAACAGATGATTAGTTTTCAAAGCGGTTTTGAAATTTATGTTTTTGTTGCGGTTGTCGCCTAAGGATAGGCGACAGTATTGTTTTATGACTAAACGCAAGTAAACTCGCGTTAGGGTCCTAAGAAAGTTATAGACTAGGTCAAAGCATTACTAATAACCTAATTCCCTATAACCATTGGCTCTGATACCATCTTTTCTGTCACACCCCGACCACGTAGAACATACAAAACGTGGCGGAAATATCGGGGAGTGTTGTAACAGAATTAATTGTTTCAAATCCATGGCAATTGAAGTTTCGTTTTATTGATTAAAAGTGTTACAATGTCTTAACAAACAAAGAAATACAACATAATTAACTAGTCTTGCATCTTTTATTGTCACTAAAGCCCAAGTCTGTCTATGTGTATCTTGACCATCTTATGCAACAGTTCCTGAAAAACACATGTGAAAATAGGTACGTCAGCATAAAAATGCCTGTGAGATACATAGGTTTTGTGAAAATAAGATTCGTGACTTATGTTTGAGAAAATGTTTAGTCATGAACCTTGTTATTTGCTTTGTTTTGTAAATCATTTGAAAATCGATAAGATCAGATGATAAGTATAAATAAATGTAAGGTTAAATGAATAACCAAGTAAAATGTGTTTGTATAAGATAAGTTGTTTATAAATCAATGTCTTGTGAAAAGTATGTTATTTGTATGAAATGTTCTATGTCTCAAACTGAAATGATTCAAATAACGTTACGACATGTAATACCATACAAACACTTATATATAGGAAGTACCAGCGGCGTATCCACCATGCTTGTATCATATTACACACGCATCGTTACTTAATCACTTAATCAAACCAAACCAAACAATGTAAAATGTTCATGTCAAGATGTAAATCATGTCAAAATGTCTATGTCAAATATCCATGTCAAATGTCTATGTCAAATATCCATGTCAAATGTCTATGTTTAAACCATTAGTCAAAAGTCCTTGTATAAACCATGTCAAATGTTGATAGTCCAAAAGTAGTCAAGTAATGTATAACCAAAATGATATGTATGGTAAGTAAAATTTAGACTACTTAAACCATAAGTAAAAATGAACAAAACAAAGTATTGAAGTAAAACTTGGTTTAAATCAAAGTTATGTTTTGTAGAATAATGCATGCTTTACTGATACAAACACTTATGCAGTATGTTAAACGCAAACATTCAAGCCTTGAGACAGTCGGATAACCCTTTCAGTCAAGGTTATCAAAAGAATTGTATTCGGATTCAGTCATTCCTTAGATCCAAACAAACCCGGGATGTCAGGAATGGGATTTGTCAAGTCCTATGGTACCACTACTTACTACCGAGCGGCGTAGCAAATGTTAATGAATGTTATATAGACCCGTTAAACAAACCAAATGTCATACCAAAATGTAAGCATGAGATGAAGATAATGTACCTAGTATGCTAGAGTAAACATACAAGGTAGAGTTGTAAAACAATGTGTCCATATGTTACTGGAACATATGCAACAGAGATGCAATGTAAAATGATGTACTAAGTATGCTAAGTTAACATACAAAGCAGAAAAGTCATGTAAATCAATGTGCTTAGCATGTTATCAGTCAACATACATAGCAGAAAAGTAATGTAAATCAATGTGCTTAGCATGTTATCAGTCAACATACATAGCAGAAAAGTCATGTAAATCAATGTGCTTAGCATGTTATTAGTCAACATACATAGCAGAAAAGTAATGAAATCATGTACTATAATGTACTAACAAACATAGTCGGTATATGATGTGAAAACAGGAAAGCAGGAAAGTAACAAGTAGGCACATGTGTTCCACCCCAAAACAGTTTGGAAAACAGTAAAAGAGGGGTCTATGTACTCACTTGAGATTGTTCAGTAGTCCTTGAGTAACAACTAAACAATGCTAGAGATCGTGGATATCAAACGGCACCTAGTATAGGTAGCTACATTAATAAACCGGACCTAAATCGGAGGATCGGGTAGCATTAGGGTTTGTAAACCAAACGAGTGTAGAGACTCGTGTCTTTTGGTTTAACAAAGCCTACATACTAAATGAAACTTAACCTAAGTGTCTACGACCCATTACGACCCGTTTAGGTAGCTTATGCTACTTTAACGCGTCGTTCGCGTGAAATGCGTTCGGACCGCCTAACTAGCCTTATGACAAGTGTTATATGCCTAAACATATTACATAATCAGTTATGTGACAAAGGTTTAGGTTACATATGCTTAATTACCAATTATACATGAAAAGGGTATTCTGGTAATTTACCTAAGGCATATAAACTACCTATCATACAACTACTTAAACGTCGTGACCATAAGGTATAACCTCGGAAGGTTATTCCCTACCTACTATGGTCACCTAATGTGTTTGGTCGGATCCTAATGATCGACCAAACTGGGTCGGGTTCGAGGTATAAGCGATTTATCAGATCGCTTACCCTACGACCCTAGACAACGTGGTAATCAGTAGGCATAGTCCCAAAGGACTATAACCATCGTGATTACAATCACGTTGCGAAGTTCAAACGAACTTCGCATTGACCATTACTGGTCAACGCTGAAAGTCAAACAAAGTTTGACTTTCTGACTCGAAAAGCAGTAAAATAAGGAAAAGAACGAAAGAATACTTACCCAGGGTCCCCGAATGCTAACCCAGATCAAAATAGCTCAGGTATGAAACGAAGGTTCCAACTTAGAGTCTTTTCAATAAGATTTGTGGGTTTTTAAGCCAAAGGGGGGTGGGTATTTATAGATAAAGTAGAGCCGCTAGGATCGTTTCTTGAATATCGTGCCACGATCCGAGCCGTACACTTGTCACAAAGGTTATGGAGCCACATATGCTCCTAATCTTAGTGATTAAGCAAGTTGCAAACATGTGGTTGTGGTTAAATCTGCTGAAAACAGGCTGTTAAGTACTCTGCATCTGGTCTGAACTTGCTTTACGGACCTCAAAGCTGCCAATGTTGAGGTCCGTAAGGTAACAACTTTGGCAGATTTACAGTTTTGGTCCCTGCAATGCAATCAGCCCATTTTTGACACGTTTAAGGCCCGTTAACCCCATTTCAAAGCTCTAAAATGAAGTTAAAGTATAGGGAACTTAAAACATGCTCAAAAATATCTCGGATGTCGGTTCGTTTAGCCGTACGAACGCGATGTTCGCTTAATTACGACTGAATGCGCATAAGCGCGAAAAACGATCCAAATGACGCGACGAATGGATTTTTCTTATGGCGAACACTAAAATATAATATAGTCATGCTTATATAAATTTTTGGATGTCCGGATGTATTCAGAACGTAAGTTATGCGCGAAAATGCAAACTTGTGCACTTTTTGACACTTTTAGTCCCTGAATGACCCAAAAGTTTATTTTAGCACACCGAACCCCTCAAAGCCTATTTCTAAGCTTTGTAAAGGATATTTATGGTATGTTTAACTTATGGTCATGTTCCGGAAGGTCTGTTACAGTTCAAATTGGCATACTTTCGCAGTTTGTCAACTTTAGTCCCTGTAAGCGATTTAACTTTGATTTCACCACACCAAACCTTCCAAAACTTATATCTAAGTTATGTAAAGGTTATTTTAGGTATGTTAAACCTATTTCACTATTCCGGAGTGTTTGTTGCATTAAACTGGTTATATTTACGCATTAGTGCGCGTATAACCTTCCAGAAAGCGATTTAGAGTTTGAAATTGAACAGAAATTGATATGTGCAAATGATACACACATTTTTACAAATCCCAAGTATGAAATACAATATTTCATTGGTTTGGTATTTGTTTGATGGCCATGGAGGCACAGGTGTTACAATCACCCCCACCACTTTCATCTTTTTGCAACTTTGTTCATCAAGATCCAAACCTATTTCAAGCTAAATTCAAGTGGTTGTGAAGATCCAAAGGTGTTTCCAAGGTGCTTTCAAGTGATTTCAAGCTCCATATCATCAAAACCTCATCCAACAACTTACTTGAATCTTGAAGGTATAACATTTATGTTTAAATCATACTCTTGATTCTTGGTTGTTCTTGATGATTTGAAGTTTCTCTTGAATCTTGGAATTTTCACAAACTTAAAATCTAAAATGAAATGGGTCTTGATACAAGTAAAAATGGTGGTGATATATATGTATATATAACCGTACATATATATATATATGTGTGTGTGTGTGTGTGTATGAGCTTGAAGTTTGATTTCTTGATAAGTACTTGTTTAAGTTGTTGCTTGTTCTTGAATAATAGTTAAAATGCAAGTGTTTAATGATCTATGCATGATATGATAAATGTTCAAATACATCAGCAAATAAACATGAATAAGTTGCATATTTGATGCATTTAGATTAATATGAAATGTTGATGATATGATAGTATGCTTTAGACACTTGTACATGAGAATACATGTTGATTCAAAGCTCAAGAAGTGATAAAAAAATGATTGTATGACAAAAATGATTTAGAACATATTATAAACACTAAAAATGACATTATTTGGTATATTATAATGCCATGAAACTTTGACATAGGTTTGATAGCTTTGCATGTTGTACATATAGCTTAAAAAGTGGTAAAATATGTGAAATTTGCATGATTTATGTGCTTTATGAGAGACCTGCACTATCATGAGTATAACCACTATTTTATTCAGTAAATAACATGGGTTATGTTAAAATATCAAGTCATTTCGATTTGGGATGGTTAGGGTAACGTTTGATGCAAAACTATGGGGTAAAACGGTTAGAAATCGGCTTTTCGGAGGATTTTTATAAAACTATTTTAGATCAGTAAGTAAACTGATATTTTTGATATAAAAATAAGTATTTTAACTTATATTAAGTTTACTTGGTGTTTGGTTAGTCATACGTGACTTCCGTCGCCCAAAAATGTTACCGAATCGCTAAAATAAGTGTTTTTCGGCGTACACTAGAATGGATTGTTCATGGGTAAATTTTATGTGTTACAATGTGCTATGTGTTTTACAATATGTGTATGATGATGTGTTAGTATTGACAAGATTATGTGTATTACGCTGTTATTAGTATGTTACATTTGAGTATATATATTACGACGCGCAAATCGTAGATATATTGCTTATAACATGATGAGGGTCACCAATAAAATCGTTCAACTCACAAAGTTCTTAAAATATGTATATGAACTCATATATACATACATACACCAATATAATAAAAAATAATAACTTTTCGAGAAAATCTCAAAGTTATGTGAAAATTCTAAGTATCGGAGAAACTTATGTATTTTTTTGTGGGTTTTTTATTATTAAAATCGTTCTTATTTAATTTAGGATGAATAAACAATCTGAGGGATTGTGTTAGCATATAAAAACGCACCCAAAGGTGAGTACATAGTCCCCTCTTTTACTGTTTTCAAATGTTTTGGGGTGATACATATGTGCCTATTCATTATTTTCATGATTTCGACTATATGATTTCACATGCATAAGTACTATCTTTTGACGAATTGAACTATTATCTATGGTTTAAACGACTGATTTCCAAGGTTTGTTAGAACTAATTGTTTATTTATACTGTTATTTATACATTCATTAACAATGATCAATCCGATTGGTAGTACGATATAGCGCTATAGGACTAGACACCCCATTCCTGTTGTATGGAATGTCAGAAACCAAATTTTATCCATATAGAATTTGCCTTCGTGGTATTTCTATAGTCTCTAAAGTGTAGTTTGATGCACTAAGGTTTGAATGTATTGCTAAATCGCGATTTATGGTATATTTCGATATACTACCAACGTGATACTGTTTGCTAAAGCATAATTTGATATGCTATTATTTACTAAAGTATAATTTGATATACTATGTACAAATCCAACATATATTTTGATATTTACTAAAACATAGTTGATATGTTATTTACAAAACCAAAGTATACTTATGATATACTACCGAAAACTATTATTTTAACAACTAAAGTATATTTGATATGCTATCTGTTTAACTATTTTGAAACTAAAATATATTTTAATATATTACTTATCCGACTTTCTTAAAACCAAGGTATAATTTTATGTATACTACAACTTTTATATCAATGCAAAGTGTTCTAGAAACCAAACTTTTATCAAGGATTCATGGCTACTTTTATAAACATATAATCTTTTCTTATATGATCCAAAGCCATGAATCTAATTCACAAAACCTATGTTACTCACAGGCATTTTTATGCTGACGTATTTACTTTCACATATGTTTCAGGTTTATTTCGTGACGACTGTTGATTGCTTTACATAGGATGGACATGGACCTTAGTAATTATAAAAACATGAACGGCAATTGTACTGTTGTTGATCAAATTCCAAGACAATGTAACTTTTTATGTAATAAAATAATATTCTAAATTCCATGTGTTGTGAAACAATGATTCTGTTACGACACTCCCCGACGTTTCTGCCACGATTTGTTGTTTTACGTGGTCGGGGTGTGACAGCGCACTACCCTCGCTTTGTCGTATTTCAGCTACGCACATAGTAGACTCAGAATGCAAGGTTGCTACACCAGCTTCGGTGGGAAACTTCAGTGACCCATGAATGGTGGAGCTGATAATGCCGAAAGAGCACATCTCTGGTCTCCCTAATATGACGTTATGAACGGATCTAGCTCCCACCACCAGGTATGTTAAGTTGGCAGTTCTGATCAGACTTCCAGCTCCCAACGTAGTTGGTAACGTGATTTGCCCAATCGGCTGAACCACTTCTCCGGAGAAGCTTACCAACGACATGGATACTTGTATTAGTTTTGCCTTGGTTTGTGGGGCCAACTGTTGGAAACACTGTTGGTACATGATTTCTGAAGCACTTCCACTGTCAACATAGATTCTCCGGACCTTGTGTCCTGCAATTACTGCAGACACAATGATCGGTCCGTCTTTGATTTCACCGGGAGTGATAGGAGGGAAGGCAATTGGTTGTTGCATCCAAGCGGCCATATGATGATTTGTTCGTTTGATGCCCTGGTTATTCACTTTCCTGATCATGCAGATTACTCACTGGTTATTCGGATTATCCATCGAGTTTCCAGAAGATTTTCCTTCTTTTACCTCCTTTACCAGATATGACAGCTTGCCGGACCGGACTGCTTTTTCAATTTCCTGCTTCAGAGACCAGCAATCGTCTGTGTTATGGCCTCGTGCATGATGGTAGTCACAGTACTTTTTAGAGTTCTTATCCCCCGGATTTCGGAGCTTCGGAGGTGCAGGAAAGTTTGCTCCTTCGGTGCTGAGGATCTCACTAGGAGTTTTGGAGAGGTCTGATAGATTATAGAACCGAGATCCGGAACTTCTTCCAAGTTGAGGTCGATCATTTCTGCTGTAAGGGTGAGACCGTCCCCTACTTCCGGATGGAGTTTTATCAAATACGGACCCACCATTCTTCTTCCAAGAAGACATTTTCTGATATGACTTTAGCGCCGGATTACATGCGTTTTTTCCACGAGCGAAGGCTCTGGCTCGCTCCATGAGCACTTCCATTGTTTTTGGGAGATTTTCGTGAAACTTTTCAACCAACTGGTTGTTCCGGACTCCGTGACAAAATCCGGATATTCTCAGTTGATCCACGACCCCGTTGATCTGCATACTTTCTCGATTGAACCGATCAATGAAACTATCCAGAGATTCACCGTCTTTCCTCCGGATGTTGTGTACTTCGGTGATTTCTTTGGACTAGTGCCTTTGTTGGCTGAAGTTCTGAAGGAACAACCTTCGGAATTCCTCGAAATCATTGATTTCGCCTTCATTCAAAGCGTCGAACCATACTCGTGCAGCCCCGGTTAATGTTTGTGCAAACATGAAACACCAAGCTGGCATCGGCCATTGCTCAACTCGTGCGGCCCCATCGAAGTCAAACATGTGATCGTCTGGATCAGTGGTGCCGTCATACTTCTTTACTGTGGTTGGCATTTTGAGCTTCGGAGGGAGCTTGGCATGCGTGATGCGGGCACTAAATTTGCATTTAGCAGTCATGGAAACCGGATGATAAGGTTTGGTGAGTTCCGGATCATTGACTATTTCCGCTTGTGTTTCATTTCGCATCGTCATTGCTGGAGATCGTCTGGAGGAACCCTGCACATATCCATTATAAGTTTCCGTAGTAACAACTGTGGAGAAAATAGGAGAGGCGAAAATTGTAGGACCAATAGTCCTTACCGGCGTTTCATCATGAAAGAGCCTGGTTCGTAAACCAAGGATCTCTTCATCTCTAGCATGTTGGGCTTTTAGTCGTCGCAGTAGACTTGCATTTTTAGAGAGAAATTCCGCATCTGTAACACCCCGAAATTTATAAAACTTTATAATAGAAATATAAAGTACAGAATAAACGAGAATAAGCTAACTAAGAAATAAATAACCCAGTTAGCTATGAGTCTTGTAGTAACACATGAAAGAACTAAAATGCCCAAGTTATAAACCAAACCAAAGTTGATGGGCTTATGTTGTTAAACTTGAAACTTAATTAAATAAAAAACAAATTAAAACACACCAAACACACACAAATGGTGTGTCTGGTCGATCAAACAACAGGGGCGACAAGGGGGTTCTCCTCCAAACCCTAACTTTCACAAAACCCATAAATTGAAGGCTCAAATCAAGTTCAAATCGAAATCTGAATATAGATTAGTGATCACCTTGTTGAAGGGATCATAAGGTATGTAAATTTTAGTATTTTTGATTCATCTCATGTTCTAGACAAATCATGAAAAGTCGAAATTAGCTTGATTATATGATGTATAGATGAAACTTGTAATGAAAACAAGTATAAGGCTGAATCTTAGTTGATAATTTGCAACAATCTTGCTTAAAACTATGAAATTGTGATAACCCACTTATAAGTTAAAGGGGTTTTACTAAGTAGATGAACACAAGCATTATGATGGTCAAAATTTGTATTACTTGATGCCTCTATGATAATCTTGATGATTGCATGTAAGCTTGATATGGAAAAATAAAAAATATGGTTGAAAATGGGTAAAAAATAACAAGTCATGAACTTGATTCTAGCTATGTAAGAAATAGACCCGCTAGGTGTTCGTTAAAATGCCTAAGTGAGGATTAAAAGGTTAAAAAATCGGATGAAAACGCAGATTGGATTATTTTAGAAAACTATGCGTTAACGATTATGAAAAGAGTTCTAAATAGATTGTAAATTGAACTCTTTAGGCAAAGAATCCGGATCGTCAAGCGGACAAGCCGGAGGGGATACGCGTTTGAAGGGTGTGCTCCAGAGGTACGTGACTATAGTCTCGTTAAATTATGTATACATGTTTTGGTTCAATGTATAAATAGCGTCGTAGTGTAATAGATGCGTTTGATGTGTCTTTGAAGTGACGAAGTTCACTCGACAATCAAACGGGTCAAAATAAAGGTTGGAAGTGGGTTGGCTTGTCAATAAAGTGATGGTTTTCACTAGATAGCCAAACGAGTCGAAATGATGTGTTTAAAAGGATCATGTGTGTAGAGACTTGAAAGTCTCATATTTCATTAAGTGTTGGATAGTACTACGCCAATGAATTGGCTATGCTAATTTAAGCTTAGGAATCCGAGATATCGGGTCAAACAATAGATATAATTTGTAAGTGTTGCTTAAAACGAAATGCTTGAGTTTTGAGGAACAAGCATTAAGTTTTAATGTGAGCGTAAAGCCATGGAATGGCGCTGATACGCCAAGGTTTGTAACCCCGGGGAAATGGGTAATATTGTTCAAAAAGTTTTAGAACCGAAAAGTGGTATTTTGCATTTATTGTTAATGGGTTGGATAATCAAAACAGGGATTTTATGAATCGTTTATATGTAAATCAGTTTCCGTGATGTGAAACTTACATGGTGGGTTCCGTAATTTTATTACGGGCTCATAGGAAAAAGAATGGACTAAAACGGACAACCGAGCAAAAAGTTATGATGGTTCAAAGTTAGAATTTAGTAAATTTTCGGAGCTGGGCAAAATGCAGGTCCAGAAACTGGACCTGCTGGAAAATGCACTCCCCCGCACCACGCGACGGGGGCACAAGGATCCGGCGCGACACGCGGGGCCGCCCGCGGCACGCGAAGATGTTGACTGGTTCTGGCGCGTGGCGCGACAGAATTGAAAGCAGAATTTTATATTTTTTTGTTATGTTTTTGTCATTAGGGCTTGTCAAGGCTCGGTTATTATTGTCAAAACTAATTATTTATGTGGTTTTGACCCCAGGTGATGCTCGTTAGCTACGGATTCCGATCAAGCGTGAAATCAAGAACCGAACACTATTTTTGAAGCTTCCGCACTTTTCTAAACTTGTTATAAACAAAATATCGTTTTGTAAACTCAGTAGTTGTGAATGTGTTAAATCTTCGATGGTTGCTTATGTTGACTTGCTACACAATGTACATCTTACTTTATTTAGCTAAGTTTTTGCTAAATATGCATTTTGTTTTAAAAGTCCCATACTTTATGATTAAAATAATAGAAATTAAGACGAGTGTTACAAGTTGGTAATCAGAGCTCAAGGTTGTTAACAAAGTGTGTTCGGTTCAAGCTTGATCAAGCATCAGGTAAGAGTTAATTGTTCTAAGTAGAGTTATTAAGTATAAAAGGGGAAACATGAATTGGCATGCATGGGAAGAGCGTGTTAACACACTCAAACCCGGAAAGTGCATTAAATAAGAACGGTGAAAACAAGTTATGAACTTGACCAAACCGAAGTAAATAAACCATATGCTATAGATGAAATGTTTAACGCTCGATGTAAACATTTCAGCTTTAAAGATGACGGATAGAGATAACGATGATGCTGTGACAACCCTCGCTAAACCAGGTATCCGTACGACTTAATTAATAATTAATTACTGCTTAATTACTGTGCTTGCTTGAACTTGTGGATAAACTGCTACTTGAATACTGATACATGTACTTACTTGCATCATACTTTACTTACCGTCACTACATTATTTACATGCTGAACCTTAGTGACAAACATGATGCACAAAAGCACAGTAGCACTATAAACGGATAACCTATTGAACATGCTGATAGAGCTAGCATCAGGCAGGCACTGCCTCTAAGGCCTGTATGAGCCAGAAATATTTTACTACACTAGTGGTGAGTGTAGGGATACAAGGGTTGTAGAACTGCGTCTCTAGGAATAAGTTACAATGACTGGATGTGCCTAAAACGTGCTCTAAGCACAAAATTCAGCACTTTACTTAATAATTCAGCTTTTAGCTAACTAATAAAGTGCCGAAACATGAGAAAAATATTACTAGACACCTTCTAAAGTGTCGAAAATAATTTGTGTCACTAAAAATGGTAATAACGACACTTTAAAGCTTTGATAAGCACTTTAACGGATTACCATCCAACCGAACAACCGGACTTTACCCGGAACCTGAAAATATTGTTATTTTCATTATTTATCTTTTTCTGAGCCAGTTAGGGTCCCTGAATACCCTAACACCCATTGTAACGCATGACACACTAGTAACCGGGTTAATCACTTAACTTAACTAGATTAACCTAACTATATACTTAACTAATTGTTGGAAATGAACTAGTAACCCCCCCCCCCCTTAACCAACCGTCCCCATGAGGGGGGACATACCTTGTCCTCTAAAACATTATTATAATCTTATGCCTAATATCTAGTTAGCATAAGATCCAATGGTTAATCACCCTAACTTTGTCTATAAGTTGCTAGCTTAGTCTAACATGATCATCCACTTATCAACATCACACAAACACTACTCTCTCCCTCTCCTAGAGCTCTCGGCCGAACACACCCCACCCCCATCCATCATTTTCGAATTTGTTTCAAGCCATTCCAAGCATCTACAAGTATCAAGGATCACGTATAAGGAAGATTGGTGCTTTCGGAACGCGAAGGACCTCACTACATTGCTTTTATCCACGCATTTTTCGCTTAGATTCTTCCCTAGCCTCGAGCTAGTAGTAAGTTGCTTAAATGACCTTCTTGAACTATTTTAAAGTGGTTAATATGATTTGTAACGGTTAAAACTCGTAAACATACAAGATGACACACAAAAGTCTACTTAAAATGCTATAAATGTTGGTTAAAAGCTCATATGTTGTGTAAATCATGTAGTATTTGATTTGTGTGAGTATTTGGACCCGATCTATGTTGTGGTAGCTCGGATCATCGTTTAACCCGGGTTGGCCATGATCTTGGATCATGACATAAGGTTGTTTTGGAAGTAACAAGGGTTAAAGGATGAAACTCTACCACACACGAATCATGAACTTGTGTAAAAGCGATTTTACTTGTGAAATAGTGTTTAAAACCAGTAGATCTAGGGATCTACAAGCGGTATTTTCAAAGAACCAAGTATCAAAGAAATCATGTTTTGTAAAGACGGATCTTTCATAAACGAGAATGATTTTAGTAAACACACAAGTGTGTGAATACTTGTGTAACACTAAGTTTCGACAAAATAACTATCTTTGTAAAAATAGATAAGAGGTTGTAAAGATGGACTTTCTTTAAAAACGGGGTTTTTTTTTTATGAGAACGGATTGATTTATACAAAGATCCACTAAAAGAAATGAGATTTACTACATATCTTTGGAAAAACTACAAGTTCATGTATTTATGCGATTTATATACATATTTTGACTAGTTTGTGGTTTGAACATTGTTTTGATTGAATAAGAAGAATGTTGGTTTGATTTATAAAAGAAAATGATACGCTTGAAAGCGTGGCCACCTCCAGTTACAGAGGAAACTCTGGCGAAATTTTTCCAAGAACCTAACACTTAGAATTATTTTCACTATAAGTATTAGAGATACTTGTCGACTTGTTTTCAAACTATGAATTTCGCCACGACTTTATTTACAAAATATCGGAGGTGGGATTTCACAAAATAAAACGTGATACATATATATATTTAGTATATATTTTTCACAACATCACTTGTATAAGTGTTTATGATTATTTTGTGAACTACGTAAATATTATTTTTAGGGTAAAAATAATATTACTAAGTATTATTTTGGGAAAATTTATGTAATAGAAAATATAATATTTTTTAGAAGAATATTTATATTTTGGAGTTAAGTGAGACTTAATAATATATGACGAACACACATGTATTAAATCCCCCATCCTTGGGAAGGAAAATGATTACCAAGTGTACAATATGTAAACACGAAATAGTTGTCTAACTATTTCCCAAAAACTTAAACCTTAAAGCTAAGGCACGGCCGTCCGTCTAATAGAATTAGTACGTGCAGGTCGTCATACAGCTGCTTGATTTGGAGGTATACTTGGTAGAGACGCACCACTGTGAGTTCATGTCCCCCTTTTCTCTAATTGTTTTCAGTTTTCTTAACTGCGGGGGTGAAATACATGTTACTTCGATTACAAGTACTTTATACATGGTATGGTTAGCGTAAGGAGGTTTACTACTTAGATCATGTGAGTGGGTAGGAGCAATATGAGGCCATTAGTCCTCATGGCAGGACCGAGGGACAGGAGCGGTAGATCTATCTGGGTGTAGCGAGCCCAGCCCCAGGCCAAACTAGAAACGGACCTCGGGGTGACTTTGTCCACATACTAATGCCGTGGCGAAATCTGCTAGGTTTGAGTCTCCCTATTTGCACTTCACATATATCAGTGGCCTTGCAAACCATTGGTGATCTCAATTCCCTTATTTGCTACATACCAAGACTATTTTTATACTCACAAAGGTTTATTTACTCACTTACACATGAACTCGCTCAACATTATTGTTGATTTTTCAACTTACATGTATTTCAGGAAATTAAAGGATCTGGCGCGGTATGACACGTTTCCCGCTGCACTAGTTACGAGGTCATCCGGGTTTGGGGAATGTGACTCTTTCCTGGACAAGTCACAGTCCTTAAACTATCTTTATGTTATGTTGTGTTTGTTGAACAATGTTTATGTCGTTAGGATGTGTTTCCGTTAAGACAATGTTATTGTATTTGGTTTTTAAAACTTAATCGAATGGATGATCTTGCATGATTTTATTTCATATAGCTTTGTTATGGTTAAGATATGGTATTAAGAAGTCACACCAAATTAACCACGCTTCCGCAAAGCCAGGGTGTGACAGCTTGGTATCAGAGCTCTGATCATAGCGAACTAGGATTCCTTCTCGAGTCTAGACTATGATCACTAGGGCTCTCACGAAAACGTTTTTACTGCATACCACTTAAGTCCAGATCCAAAACGTTTTTACAAACAAATGTTGAGCACATTTATTTATTATTTTTAGGCTCAGTCCGGAAAGGCTGAGGCTCGGTCTGGGAGGCCGAGGCTCGGTCTGGGAGATCGAGGTAGTTGGCTAGTGGGACTAGGAGAATTGGCTTGTGGGACTAGGAGAATTGGCTAGTGGGACTAGGAGAATTGGCTAGTTGGACTAGGAGAATTGGCTAGTGGGACTAGGAGAATTTGGCTAGTGGGACTAGGAAGAGCAGTCTGAGAGGCTGGGAGGCTAGTGGGACTAGGAGAATTATTTGAATGCTTACTTGGTGACTTATGTGATTATTTGACTGTATGATTGACTGTTTGTGCATGTTTGTGTTTATGTGACAGACACCATGGACACCTCTGGCACAGGTGACTCAGACACCACAGGACCTAGACCTATAGTATCAGATGACCTAGAGCCTTCAGAGCACGAGGTCCACACATCCGACGTTACTAGCACAGACGAGGATGATTTTCAGCCCTTTGCTTTACCTGATGGTGCTGATGAGCTCGTTGATGGCCCTTTGGCCGGGGACCTGCCATTAGTGGAGATCCCTGCTCCCATACCGCTTGCTTCATATCCTGCTTACGATTTGCTTCTCGACGCCGACGATGATGGCGACGTCGATCTGTTTGATGACGAGCCCTTAGAGGATGAGGTTCAGGGCGAGGCCCTTCTTGCTGCTGGAGATCTTTTGTTGATCGCAGATGCTCCCGCTGAGGAGTCACCTGCTCACTCTCCGGTCCCAGACTCTTTCGAGTCTGTGGCCTCCGCACCTTCACATACCCAGAGTGCTCAGCACTTCTCACATGGATCAGATCCCGACCAGGCATCCTCTGTTGCCCCTATTCCTAGTTTTACTTTCGACCACGATGATGTGGAGGATTCCGATCCTGTCTTTCCCCCAGGATTCGACCCAGATGAGGATATAGAGTTTATACCCATGGATCAGCCTATGGAGGATCTAGTCGACTCAGTTGACCCCATCGATCCCGAGTTTTATTTTGAGATGGCCTTCGATGATCCCGAGCATCCACTGGACCCTGCGTTTGAGCACGACCCAATTCATGCTGACGCACCTATTATTGAGCCTGTCGTTGCTGACCCACCTATTGATGATCACCCTGTAGATGCTCCATTGTTGGAGGGCGATCATGTCATTGCTGCTGATCATGTTGATCCCCCACTTATTGCTGCTGCACCAGTTGACCCTCTTGTTGCACCTCACCATGATCCTATGCCAGTTCAGTTTGATCGTGCACTTTTTGAGGCACAGGTGGACCCACGAGACGAGCACGCCCAGTGTGGGTGGATTCCTGCTGATGACGAGGTCCCACCTATTCCCCCTCAGATCACTGATACCCATCACATTGATACCTCTTTTTCATTTCCTCGGTTTACACCTCCAGCGCGGCCTGGAGAGGGTTCTTCGGCTCACCCTTTTGGACATGTACCAGTATCCATCCCTGCTATACCACCGTCTGCTACTTTTCCCCCTGCTTCTCCATTTCATGTGGCACCTTTTGATCCCACCAGTGAGCCGTTTCTCTGGTCATCACCACCTGCCATGCCACCGACCGACCCCTACCATTCTTTCCATATGGGGTATACTATTGAGGACGTTCTGATGTCTTTTGTCGCCCAGCACGAGGCACACACGCAGCGCATTCAGGAGCTTGAGAGAGCCCAGCCGCCGCCGTGTCAGTGCCAGGGTCAGACCCACTCTCCTTTGCAGCCCTCTCGACCTTTACCACCAGACTATGCTGCACGCCTTTTGGCACTTGAGCAGCAGGTTGCTTCTTGGCTGCGTACCCAGAGAGCCATGGAGGAGGACTGGCTCCATTTGCGTCGCTTGTTTTACACTCACTTTCTCCCTCCTCCACCGCCATCCGTGTAGAGCTCTTCAGTACCGTATAGGTAGACGCTGGTGAGAAGACGGCGATTGCTTTTGACTGCACAGCATTTTTGGAGACTACATTTTGATTCTGACTTTTGTTGATCATGTATACGGGATGTATTGACACTGATTTGATATAGTTTTTGGACTAGGGTGATGTAGCCCTTAGTCGACTGATGTTGTATGACACTGTGATGTACTTGTACGCTTACTATGTCGTCTCGATATATGGCAATCGCAGTATTCTCATCATATTTGATGCTTGATTTGGTTATTTATATTCTGTAACATGGGATGTTGTGTGATTAATGTTTGTAACATGGGATGTTGTGTGATTGATATGATTATAACATGAGATGTTATGTACTATTACTATCATTATATACGTACGCTACATTATGACCTGACTTACGTATTATAACATGGGATCTTTACTATGGCCTGACCAACGTAAACCATCTTTTAGAAGATGCCGCCGAGACGTCAAACACCGATGCCCACCAATGAGGAAGAACTCCAGCAAATCATCGCTGCTGCCATCGCACAATACGCCGCTTCGCAAGGAGGACCTAGCGGAAGCAGCTCAAACAACAATGGCAACAACAATCCACCTCATGGGTGCACCTACAAGCAGTTTCTAGACTGCAAACCGGTCAACTTTGATGGCACAGGAGGTGCTGTCGCCTTTGTTCGTTGGGCTGAGAAAACTGAATCTCTTCTTCGCATGAGCAAATGCGCACTAGATCAGCAAGTCACCTATATCTCAGGGCTATTCTTGGATGGAGCCCTCTCTTGGTGGAATTTGCAAGTACAGACACTTAGTGAAGCTGCTGCCTACGCGCTAACCTGGACCGAACTGAAGGAACTTATGCGCAAAAAGTACTGCTCTCGCGCGGAAATCCAAAGATTGGAAACCGAGTTCTGGCATTTGAAAATGTAAGGCCCAAAGATCGCAGAATACGTTCAAAGTTTCCATGACTTATCGCATGTGGTACCCTACATGGTCACTCCGGAGTTCAAGCGGATTGAACGTTTCATTTGGGGATTAGCTCCTCAAATCATAAGCATGGTGACCTCATCCAAGCCTGCGACAATTACTGAGGCAATCGATTTGAGCGTGGCTCTCACAGAGGAGGCTATTCGCCTGAACAAGTTTGGTGATGCTGAGACTAAGAAGAAAGAGACTCACGTCGAGTCATCAGGAGGTAACAAACGGAAGTTCTCGAACTTCAAGCAGGGCGCCAGTGTGGTTGTTAAGAAAGAAGGATCAGGCACGCCAGCTCAGGCTACAGCTGGTAGTGGAAAGAAAGGAAAAGGATATATGGGCACCCAGCCCAAGTGTAATACCTGCCAACGCCACCATACTGGCCATTGTAGTGTGAAAGTATGCGAAGCATGTGGAAAGCCGGGCCATTTGAAGGACACTTGTTGGGCCACTGCTGGCCAGGGAGGCCAGGGAGGATTCGGAAACAGAAATAACAACCGGGGTGGGAATGAAAATCGCCCACAAGGAAACAATGGAGGCAATGGGAATCGAGGCAACAATGCTAACCAAGTGGGCGCCGTGAATCATAACCAAAGGAATAATCAAGCTGGAAATGGAGGAGGAAACGGGCAAAGACTTGGATGCTTTAACTGTGGTGATATCGGGCACTTTAAGAGGAACTGCCCAGAGTTAAACCAAGCCCGTGGAAGAGTGTTCCAAATCGAAGCGAGGGAAGCGCGCCAGGACCCCAATGTCGTTACTGGTATGTTCCCTATAAACCAACGCTATGCATCCGTTTTATTTGATACTGGTGTCGATTATAGCTTTGTATCGTTAGAGTTTAAGAATATGCTTGGTTTAGCCGCTAATAAGTTAGATATTCCGTACTCAATCGAATTGGCTAATGGGAAGTTAGTAGAAGCCAATGAAGTAATCAGAGGTTGTGTGATCGAATTGGGAGAGCGTGAGTTTGCTTTGGATCTACTACCAGTCCAGTTGGGAAGCTTCGACGTGGTGGTAGGAATGGATTGGTTATCAAGCAACAAGGCAGAAATAGTTTGTCACGAAAAGGTCGTTCGTATCCCAACCGAAGATGGCGAAACAATTGTGGTCCACGGGGAGAAGCGTGATACGCCGTTAAGAATTATCAGCTGCCTGAAAGCGCGAAAGTGTTTACAAAAGGGATGTGTTGCCTTCCTGGCACACATTGTGGATAAGAAGGCTGCTGAACCGAAGATCGAAGACATCCCTGTCGTGAGGGAATATCCAGAAGTCTTCCCAGAGGACTTACCTGGACTGCCACCTCAGAGACAAGTAGAGTTCCGCATTGACTTAGTTCCAGGCGCCGCGCCTGTGGCTAAGGCACCTTATAGACTTGCTCCGTCTGAGATGCAGGAACTGTCGACACAACTTCAAGAGTTGTTAGACAAGGGATTTATCCGACCAAGCTTCTCGCCTTGGGGAGCTCCAGTCCTGTTTGTCAAGAAGAAGGACGGTAGTTTTCGTATGTGTATTGACTACCGGGAGTTGAACAAGCTGACGATCAAGAATAGATACCCTCTGCCAAGGATTGATGATCTGTTTGACCAACTGCAAGGCTCAAGCTTTTATTCAAAGATCGACTTGCGATCTGGATACCATCAGTTAAGGATACAAGAGGAAAGTATCCCGAAGACAGCCTTCAGAACTCGTTATGGACACTACGAGTTCCTTGTTATGTCATTTGGTTTGACGAACGCACCTGCAGTCTTTATGGATTTGATGAATAGAGTTTGCAAGCCGTACTTGGACAAGTTTGTGATTGTGTTTATCGACGACATCTTGATTTATTCAAGGACAAAGGCTGAGCACGAACAGCATCTAAGAGCTATTTTGGAGCTGCTAAAGAAAGAACAGCTGTATGCCAAATTCTCTAAGTGCGAGTTTTGGCTACGCGAAGTCCAGTTTCTTGGACACGTGGTTAATGGAGATGGAATCCATGTTGATCCCACAAAGATCGAAGCGATCAAGAATTGGGAAACGCCTAAGACGCCAACCGAGATTCGAAAATTCTTGGGTTTGGCTGGCTACTATCGAAGGTTCATTGAGGATTTTTCAAAAATCGCTCAACCATTGACGCTCCTCACGCAGAAAGATAAGAAGTTTGATTGGGGACTCAAACAGGAAGAAGCGTTCCAGATATTGAAGGATAAGCTCTACAATGCGCCAATCTTAGCACTACCAGAAGGTACAGATGATTTTGTGGTATACTGTGACGCCTCACGTCAAGGATTGGGTTGCGTGTTGATGCAACGCCAAAAGGTTATTGCTTACGGATCACGACAACTGAAAGTGCACGAAAATAACTATACCACACATGATTTGGAACTTGGCGCAGTGGTATTTGCATTAAAGATCTGGAGACACTACCTTTATGGTACAAAGTGTACAATTTTTACAGATCACAAGAGCCTACAACACATATTCAACTAGAAGGAGCTGAATATGAGGCAAAGACGATGGGTTGAGTTGCTGAACGATTACGACTGCGAGATAAAGTATCATCCAGGGAAGGCGAATGTGGTCGCCGATGCCCTAAGTCGAAAGGAGAGGATCAAACCCATAAGGGTTAGGGCTTTAGAAATGATTATCCGAACCGATCTTTCCTTGCGCATTCGTGCCGCGCAGAAAGTAGCTCTCAAGGAAGGAAACCTTGAAGAAGAATATCTCCGTGGGATGGAGAAGCTACTGGTACCAAACGAGGAAGGAACGTTATGTTTTGAGAAAAGGATTTGGGTTCCTTGGTTTGGAGGCTTAAGGAAGGTTATTTTTGATGAAGCTCACAAGTCGCGGTACTCTATCCACCCTGGAGCGGATAAGATGTACCAGGATCTCAAAGATTATTATTGGTGGCCTAGGATGAAAGGCGATGTTGCGGTTTATGTGAGCAAATGTTTAACATGCGCTAAGGTTAAAGCCGAATACCAGAAGCCCTCAGGACTTCTGCAACAACCTGAGATTCCCAAGTGGAAATGGGAACAAATCTCAATGGATTTTGTTACAAAGTTGCCAAGAACGCCAAAAGGCCATGACACTATTTGGGTGATAGTTGACCGCCTAACAAAGTCCGCACACTTTCTGCCAATCAAAGAGAAGGATAACACCAGCAAACTGGCAGAAATATACATGAGAGAGATCGTCGCACGTCATGGAGTGCCTCTCTCGATCATCTCTGATAGAGACGGAAGGTTTGTGTCAAGGATATGGCAATCCTTCCAAGAAGCCTTTGGCTCACAATTAAATCTGAGCACTGCATTTCATCCGCAAACCGACGGGCAAAGCGAGCGAACGATACAGACTTTGGAAGACATGCTGAGAGCGTGTGTTATGGATTTGGGCGGTAGCTGGGATAAGCATTTGCCTTTGGTCGAATTTTCATACAACAACAGCTACCACACCAGTATTGGTGTCACGCCATTTGAAGCCCTTTACGGACGCAAGTGCCGATCACCCCTATGTTGGGCTGACGCAGGTGATAGGCAGCTTGCTGGTCCCGAAATCGTCCAAGAGACGACGGACAAGATTGCGCAGATTCTAAAATGCATCGAAGCAGCTCGCCACAGACAGAAAGCCAATGCAGATCCAAACCGGAAACACTTGGAATTTCAAGTGGGAGAAATGGTTTTATTGAAAGTTTCACCCTGGAAAGGGGTGGCACGCTTCGGAAAGCGTGGGAAGTTAAATCCGCGCTACATTGGTCCTTTCAGAATTTTGGAAAGAATAGGACTAGTAGCATACAAGCTGGACTTACCTGCTGAACTTCATTCAGTTCACGATACCTTTCATGTATCCAACCTGAAGAAAAGTCCAACTCAAGATAACATTGCCATTCCCATCGACGAGATTCATGTTGACGACACGCTCCATTTCGTTGAAGAACCGGTTGAGGTTACAGATTGGAAAGTAAACAAGACCCGCCGGAGCAGTGTCAAGCTCGTCAAAGTTCGTTGGAATGCCAGACATGGTCCTGAATACACCTGGGAGCGTGAGGACCGGATGAAAGAGAAATACCCCCACCTATTTCCTAAGAACCCTGCATCTACAAGCAGAACTTAAAATTTCGGGACGAAATTTTTCTAACGGGGGGAGAATGTGACAACCCTCGCTAAACCAGGTATCCGTACGACTTAATTAATAATTAATTACTGCTTAATTACTGTGCTTGCTTGAACTTGTGGATAAACTGCTACTTGAATACTGATACATGTACTTACTTGCATCATACTTTACTTACCGTCACTACATTATTTACATGCTGAACCTTAGTGACAAACATGATGCACAAAAGCACAGTAGCACTATAAACGGATAACCTATTGAACATGCTGATAGAGCCAGCATCAGGCAGGCACTGCCTCTAAGGCCTGTATAAGCCAGAAATATTTTACTACACTAGTGGTGAGTGTAGGGATACAAGGGTTGTAGAACTGCGTCTCTAGGAATAAGTTACAATGACTGGATGTGCCTAAAACGTGCTCTAAGCACAAAATTCAGCACTTTACTTAATAATTCAGCTTTTAGCTAACTAATAAAGTGCCGAAACATGAGAAAAATATTACTAGACACCTTCTAAAGTGTCGAAAATAAGTTGTGTCACTAAAAATGGTAATAACGACACTTTAAAGCTTTGATAAGCACTTTAACGGATTACCATCCAACCGAACAACCGGACTTTACCCGGAACCTGAAAATATTGTTATTTTCATTATTTATCTTTTTCTGAGCCAGTTAGGGTCCCTGAATACCCTAACACCCATTGTAACGCATGACACACTAGTAACCGGGTTAATCACTTAACTTAACTAGATTAACCTAACTATATACTTAACTAATTGTTGGAAATGAACTAGTAACCCCCCCCCCCCCCTTAACCAACCGTCCCCATGAGGGGGGACATACCTTGTCCTCTAAAACATTATTATAATCTTATGCCTAATATCTAGTTAGCATAAGATCCAATGGTTAATCACCCTAACTTTGTCTATAAGTTGCTAGCTTAGTCTAACATGATCATCCACTTATCAACATCACACAAACACTACTCTCTCCCTCTCCTAGAGCTCTCGGCCGAACACACCCCACCCCCATCCATCATTTTTGAATTTGTTTCAAGCCATTCCAAGCATCTACAAGTATCAAGGATCACGTATAAGGAAGATTGGTGCTTTCGGAACGCGAAGGACCTCACTACATTGCTTTTATCCACGCATTTTTCGCTTAGATTCTTCCCTAGCCTCGAGCTAGTAGTAAGTTGCTTAAATGACCTTCTTGAACTATTTTAAAGTGGTTAATATGATTTGTAACGGTTAAAACTCGTAAACATACAAGATGACACACAAAAGTCTACTTAAAATGCTATAAATGTTGGTTAAAAGCTCATATGTTGTGTAAATCATGTAGTATTTGATTTGTGTGAGTATTTGGACCCGATCTATGTTGTGGTAGCTCGGATCATCGTTTAACCCGGGTTGGCCATGATCTTGGATCATGACATAAGGTTGTTTTGGAAGTAACAAGGGTTAAAGGATGAAACTCTACCACACACGAATCATGAACTTGTGTAAAAGCGATTTTACTTGTGAAATAGTGTTTAAAACCAGTAGATCTACGGATCTACAAGCGGTATTTTCAAAGAACCAAGTATCAAAGAAATCATGTTTTGTAAAGACGGATCTTTCATAAACGAGAATGATTTTAGTAAACACACAAGTGTGTGAATACTTGTGTAACACTAAGTTTCGACAAAATAACTATCTTTGTAAAAATAGATAAGAGGTTGTAAAGATGGACTTTCTTTAAAAATGGGGTTTTTTTTTACGAGAACGGATTGATTTATACAAAGATCCACTAAAAGAAATGAGATTTACTACATATCTTTGGAAAAACTACAAGTTCATGTATTTATGCGATTTATATACATATTTTGACTAGTTTGTGGTTTGAACATTGTTTTGATTGAATAAGAAGAATGTTGGTTTGATTTATAAAAGAAAATGATACGCTTGAAAGCGTGGCCACCTCCAGTTATAGAGGAAACTCTGGCGAAATTTTTCCAAGAACCTAACACTTAGAATTATTTTCACTATAAGTATTAGAGATACTTGTCGACTTGTTTTCAAACTATGAATTTCGCCACGACTTTATTTACAAAATATCAGAGGTGGGATTTCACAAAATAAAATGTGATACATATATATATTTAGTATATATTTTTCACAACATCACTTGTATAAGTGTTTATGATTATTTTGTGAACTACGTAAATATTATTTTTAGGGTAAAAATAATATTACTAAGTATTATTATGGGAAAATTTATGTAATAGAAAATATAATATTTTTGAGAAGAATATTTATATTTTGGAGTTAAGTGAGACTTAATAATATATGACGAACACACATGTATTAAATCCCCCATCCTTGGGAAGGAAAATGATTACCAAGTGTACAATATGTAAACACGAAATAGTTGTCTAACTATTTCCCAAAAACTTAAACCTTAAAGCTAAGGCACGGTCGTCCGTCTAATAGAATTAGTACGTGTAGGTCGTCATACAGCTGCTTGATTTGGAGGTATACTTGGTAGAGACGCACCACTGTGAGTTCATGTCCCCCTTTTCTCTAACTGTTTTCAGTTTTCTTAACTGCGGTGGTGAAATACATGTTACTTCGATTACAAGTACTTTATACATGGTATGGTTAGCGTAAGGAGGTTTACTACTTAGATCATGTGAGTGGGTAGGAGCAATATGAGGCCATTAGTCCTCATGGCAGGACCAAGGGACAGGAGCGGTAGATCTATCTGGGTGTAGCGAGCCCAGCCCCAGGCCAAACTAGAAACGGACCTCGGGGTGACTTTGTCCACATACTAATGCCGTGGCGAAATCTGCTAGGTTTGAGTCTCCCTACTTGCACTTCACATATATCAGTGGCCTTGCAAACCATTGGTGATCTCAATTCCCTTATTTGCTACATACCAAGACTATTTTTATACTCACAAAGGTTTATTTACTCACTTACACATGAACTCGCTCAACATTATTGTTGATTTTTCAACTTACATGTATTTCAGGAAATTAAAGGATCTGGCGCGGTATGACACGTTTCCCGCTGCACTAGTTACGAGGTCATCCGGGTTTGGGGAATGTGACTCTTTCCTGGACAAGTCACAGTCCTTAAACTATCTTTATGTTATGTTGTGTTTGTTGAACAATGTTTATGTCGTTAGGATGTGTTTCCGTTAAGACAATGTTATTGTATTTGGTTTTTAAAACTTAATCGAATGGATGATCTTGCATGATTTTATTTCATATAGCTTTGTTATGGTTAAGCTATGGTATTAAGAAGTCACACCAAATTAACCACGCTTCCGCAAAGCCAGGGTGTGACAGATGCGGTGCCGACAGTCACCGAGCAAATGAGAGAAGTGATTGCTAAGGAGGTTGGAAAGGCAATCGAAAATAGTTTGTCGGGCTTCATCGATAAAATCCAAAACACGGTACTATCAGTGGTGGATAAGAGAATCAAGAAATTGGAGGATAATACCAATTTAGCAAAGGAAAGGCTCGGAGGACGAAAGCCTTGTTCATACAAAGAGTTCATGGCGTGCAAACCGCCAATTTATAATGGGGAGGTCGACCCGATAGTATGCCAACGATGGCTAAGTGATATCGAGGGAGTGTTTGAAAGGACCCATTGTGATACGGATGACTACGTAGCCTATGGTACGGGTCAGTTAAGGGGTCAAGCGAATGACTGGTGGGATAACAAGAATAAAGAAATTGGAAGTGAAGCGGCTAAGGCTATGACATAGGATGAGTTTAAGACGTCATTTCTTAAACATCATAGTCCCAAGGCAGTCATTAACAAAATCAAAGAAGAATTCATGCAGCTTAGACACAAAGGTGAGTCCATCGACAAAATCACAGGAACGTTCATGGATAAAATGAAGTTTTGTGATGAACTGATAACAAATGAAGAACAGAAAATATTTTATTACTATAATATGTTGAGCGCCGAGTATAGGGAGTTTATGACTCCTTCAAAGTATGAGACCCTCACCGAGATCATAAATGTTGCCCGAGAACAGGAGATTGAATTGAAGAAGTAGATTGAAAGGGGTGAAAAAAGGGCACAAGTGGTTAATCCCAACCCTACGAAAAAGGCACGTACAACAGAGTCGTCAAGGAAACAAGAAGGAAAAAGCGGGTCTCCAAGCTGCAAGGTATGCGGGAAAGGGCACAAAGGTGAGTGCCGGTTCAAAGATAAGCCATATCCCATATGTGGGAAGACAGGGAACACAGTTGCGTTATGCCCCGGGAAGGTATCGGTGTGTTACAAGTGCTATCAACCGGGTCACAAGAAATCAGAGTGCCTGGAACTAATGGGGAAGAAGGATGGCAAGGAATCACATACAGAGACTCCAAAAGCAAAAGCCAGATCCTTCCAGTTAACGGCAGCCGAGGCAAAGGTGGAACCCGATGTGGTCTCAGGTATATTCACCATAAATTCAATTCCCGCACATGTGTTATTTGACACGGGTGTGAATAAATCCTTTATTTCACATGGATTTATTCGACATCCTTCATTCGAACTAACAAAATTACCTATGCCTTTAGAAGTAGAAATAGGTGATAACAAAAGCTTTATCGTATGCGATGTATGCCAAAACTGTAAGATGAATATTGATGGTGAGGAATACTCGATAGACTTGATTCCAATGTCGATGGGAGAATTCCAAGTAGTGGTCGGGATGGATTGGCTATCCCGACATCACGCGAAGGTCGTGTGTTTTCGCAAGGAGATTAAGTTAACACATCCAAGTAGAAAACGTGTTACCATCTATGGCGAAAAAGGGGGTAATCCCGTTATGTGCACAATGCTAAAGGCTCACAAACTCATGAGGCGTGGGTGTAGAGCATTCATGATATACGCAAACGAACCAGATAAAGACACGCCAAAAATTGAAGACGTACCAGTGGTACGTGAATACGCCGATGTATTTCCGGAAGATTTACCGGGAATACCGCCAGAACGGGAGGTAGAGTTCGGAATCGAATTGATTCCGGGCGCGAAACCTGTGGCCAAGGCGCCGTATCGGCTCGCGCCATTAGAATTACAAGAATTGATGTCCCAAATTCAAGACCTGCTCGACAAGGGGTTTATTCGGCCGAGTGTGTCCCCGTGGGGCGCACCGGTGCTATTTGTGAAAAAAAGGATGGAAGCATGCGCATGTGCATCGATTACCGGGAGTTTAACAAACTCACGGTGAAGAATCGATATCCGCTTCCAAGAATTGACGACCTATTTGACCAATTGCAAGGTGCAAGTTGGTTCTCCAAGACCGACCTTAGATCGAGGTATCATCAGTTGAAAGTCAAGGAGGAGGATGTACCGAAGACGACCTTCCGCACACGGTACGGACATTACGAATTCCTCGTGATGTCCTTCGGATTAACCAATGCACCCGCGGCTTTCATGAACCTCATGAACCGGGTTTGCAAGCCGATGTTGGACAAGTCGGTGATAGTATTCATCGACGACATTTTGATATATTCGAAGAATGAAGCAGAACACGCATGTCATTTACGTGAAGTGTTGGAGACGCTCAGAAAAGAGAAGTTGTATGCAAAATTCTCGAAAAGTGCATTCTGGTTACGAGAGGTGCAGTTTCTCGGGCACATCATTAGTGCAAACGGGGTGTTAGTAGACCCGTCGAAAATAGAAGCAGTGGCGAGATGGAATCCTCCGAAGAATCCTTCGGAAATCAGAAGCTTCTTGGGACTTGCGGGTTATTATAGGAGATTCATACAAGATTTCTCCAAGATTGCTACGTCATTGACCAAACTAACCCGTAAGGACGAAAAGTTTATTTGGGGCAAGGATCAAGAAAAGGCATTCCAAACGCTTAAAGAAAAATTGACCCATGCACCGGTATTGGCATTACCAGATGGAGTTGATGATATGGTGGTTTACTCGGATGCATCGCATTCGGGGCTTGGGTGCGTTTTGATGCAACGGGGCAAGGTTATAGCCTATGCCTCGAGACAGCTAAAGACTCATGAAAATAATTATCCTACACACGACCTCGAGTTGGCAGCGGTGGTATTTGCCTTAAAGATATGGAAGCATTATTTGTATGGGGTAAAATGCACTATCTTTACCGACCATAAAAGTTTGAAATATTTCTTTGATCAGAAGGAATTAAATATGAGGCAGAGGCGGTGGTTAGAAATTGTCAAAGACTTCGATTGTGATATACATTACCACCCGGGGAAGGCTAATGTGGTGGCCGATGCGTTGAGCCGAAAGGTGGATTATACGCCCATTCGAGTGCGATCAATGCAACTAATTGTAACATCAGGATTACTTGAACAAATCCGGAAATCTCAAATCGAAGCATTGAAGGAGGAAAACGTGAAGAAGGAAAGGATAGTCGGCCAATTGAAAGAATTGGCGGATGGTAATCAAGGGTTAAAGACGCGCTTTGGGAGGATATGGGTTCCAAATTCGTGTGGAGCTAAGGCACTCCTACTTGACGAAGCCCATAAATCCCGTTATTCGATGCATCCAGGGGCAACTAAGATGTATAATGATTTAAAGCAAAACTATTGGTGGCCCGGAATGAAAAGAGATATTGTGAAGTATGTGGAGAGGTGTTTGACCTATTTGCAAGTCAAAGCAGAGCACCAGAAGCCATATGGTAAGCTGCAACCGTTGGACATCCCAGTCTGGAAATGGGAACAAATCATAATGGACTTATTGACCAAACTGCCCAAAACCAACTGCGGTTTTGATGCAATATGGGTAGTTGTGGATAGATTGATAAAAAGTGCTCACTTCATTCCGATTCGTGAGACTTATACATCCGAAAGGTTGTCAGAGGTGTATACCAATGAAATCGTGGCACGTCACGGGGTACCGAGATCTATTGTGTCCGACAGAGATACTCGGCTTACTTCGAATTTTTGGCGCGAATTCCAAGAACAAATGGGAACTAAATTGTTCATTAGCACCGCGTACCATCCACAAACGGATGGACAAAGTGAAAGAACAATACAGACATTGGAGGATATGCTACGAGCATGCATTATCGATTTCGGAGGTAATTGTGATGTCTATCTACCATTGGTCGAATTTTCATATAATAACAGTTACCACACGAGCATCGGTATGGCACCGTACGAGATGCTTTATGGTAGAAAATGCCGGACCCCGGTGTTTTGGGGTGAGGTTGGTCTGCGAGAACTTGCTCATACGGACGTAATCTGAATCACGAACGAGAAAATTGACACGGTTCGAGCTCACCTGAAAGCGGTTCAGGATCGACAAAAATCATACGCTGACAAAAGAAGAAGACCAATCGAGTTTCAAGTCGGTGACAAGGTTATGTTAAAGGTATCTCCGTGGAAGGGGATTATTCGGTTCAGAAAAAGGGGAAAGTTAAGCCCGAGGTTTATTGGGCCCTTCAGAATCATCGAACGGGTGGGTAAAGTGGCGTACCGTCTCGAATTACCCGAAGATTTGAGTGGGATACATAGCACATTCCACGTATCACATCTCCGAAAATGTCTAGCGGACGAAACTGCTTATGTCCACTACGACGACATTGAGGTGGATAACAGTCTCAATTACGCAGTAAAGCCGATTGCAATTCTAGATCGTAAGGCGAAAAGCTTAAGGCACAAAGTGATTAATCAATTAAAGGTTAAATGGGAACACAGGAAGGGTTCGAATACCACATGGGAGTCCGAAGAAGAGATGCAACGGCTCTATCCTACATTATTTGGTACGTACTCTGGTTTCGGGGACGAAACCCTTTTTAAGGGGGGTGGACTTGTAACACCCCGAAATTTATAAAACTTTATAATAGAAATATAAAGTACAAAATAAACGAGAATAAGCTAACTAAGAAATAAATAACCCAGTTAGCTATGAGTCTTGTAGTAACACATGAAAGAACTAAAATGCCCAAGTTATAAACCAAACCAAAGTTGATGGGCTTATGTTGTTAAACTTGAAACTTAATTAAATAAAAAAACAAATTAAAACACACCAAACACACACAAATGGTGTGTTTGGTCGATCAAACAACAGGGGCGACAAGGGGGTTCTCCTCCAAACCCTAACTTTCACAAAACCCATAAATTGAAGGCTCAAATCAAGTTCAAATCGAAATCTGAATATAGATTAGTGATCACCTTGTTGAAGGGATCATAAGGTATGTAAATTTTAGTATTTTTGATTCATCTCATGTTCTAGACATATCATGAAAAGTCGAAATTAGCTTGATTATATGATGTATAGATGAAACTTGTAATGAAAACAAGTATAAGGCTGAATCTTAGTTGATAATTTGCAACAATCTTGCTTAAAACTATGAAATTGTGATAACCCACTTATAAGTTAAAGGGGTTTTACTAAGTAGATGAACACAAGCATTATGATGGTCAAAATTTGTATTACTTGATGCCTCTATGATAATCTTGATGATTGCATGTAAGCTTGATATGGAGAAATCAAAAATATGGTTGAAAATGGGTAAAAAATAACAAGTCATGAACTTGATTCTAGCTATGTAAGAAATAGACCCGCTAGGTGTTCGTTAAAATGCCTAAGTGAGGATTAAAAGGTTAAAAAATCGGATGAAAACGCAGATTGGATTATTTTAGAAAACTATGCGTTAACGATTATGAAAAGAGTTCTAAATAGATTATAAATTGAACTCTTTAGGCAAAGAATCCGGATCGTCAAGCGGACAAGCCGGAGGGGATACGCGTTTGAAGGGTGTGCTCTAGAGGTACGTGACTTTAGTCTCGTTAAATTATGTATACATGTTTTGGTTCAATGTATAAATAGCGTCGTAGTGTAATAGATGCGTTTGATGTGTCTTTGAAGTGACGAAGTTCACTCGACAATCAAACGGGTCAAAATAAAGGTTGGAAGTGGGTTGGCTTGTCAATAAAGTGATGGTTTTCACTAGATAGCCAAACGAGTCGAAATGATGTGTTTAAAAGGATCATGTGTGTAGAGACTTGAAAGTCTCATATTTCATTAAGTGTTGGATAGTACTACGCCAATGAATTGGCTATGCTAATTTAAGCTTACGAATCCGAGATATCGGGTCAAATAATAGATATAATTTGTAAGTGTTGCTTAAAACGAAATGCTTGAGTTTTGAGGAACAAGCATTAAGTTTTAATGTGAGCGTAAAGCCATGGATGGCGCTGATACACCAAGGTTTGTAAGCCCGGGGAAATGGGTAATATCGTTCAAAAAGTTTTAGAACCGAAAAGTGGTATTTTGCACTTATTGTTAATGGGTTGGATAATCAAAACAGGGATTTTATGAATCGTTTATATGTAAATCAGTTTCTGTGATGTGAAACTTACATGGTTGGTTCCGTAATTTTATTACAGACTCATAGGAAAACGAATGGACTAAAACGGACAACCGAGCAAAAAGTTATGATGGTTCAAAGTTAGAATTTAGTAAATTTTCGGAGCTGGGCAAAATGCAGGTCCAGAAACTGGACCTGCTGGAAAATGCACTCCCCCGCGCCACGCGACGGGGGCACAAGGATCCGGCGCGACACGCGGGGCCGCCCGCGGCACGTGAAGATGTTGACTGGATCTGGCGCGTGGCGCGACAGAATTGAAACCAGAATTTTATATTTTTTTGTTATGTTTTTGTCATTAGGGCTTGTCAAGGCTCGGTTATTATTGTCAAAACTAATTATTTATGTGGTTTTGACCCCAGGTGATGCTCGTTAGCTACGAATGCCGATCAAGCGTGAAATCAAGAACCGAACACTATTTTTGAAGCTTCCGCACTTTTCTAAACTTGTTAAAAACAAAATATCGTTTTGTAAACTCAGTAGTTGTGAATGTGTTAAATCTTCGATGGTTGCTTATGTTGACTTGCTACACAATGTACATCTTACTTTATTTAGCTAAGTTTTTGCTATTTATGCATTTTGTTTTAAAAGTCCCGTACTTTATTATTAAAATAATAGAAATTAAGACGAGTGTTACAGCATCAAACTCTGATGTCTGTGAAGTTGGCATCAGTATGAATGGAAAAGTTGTATCTGGTCCTGAGCTCAGAGGAGCTGAAACCGTACATGTGATGCTTGCTGGAGCTGTAGTTTGCGTACTAGCAGCTATGTATCCCGAATTCAAAGAACCCGAGGCCGCCATAGATCAGTTCGTTGCTCAAGAAATTCACTAAAGTGAAGGACTGTGAGCTGTGAAATCGGATGGCGCCAATTGAAGATCCAAAAGTCGGATTAAAGGCCGGAGCCTGTAAATGGGGGTTTGGATCTTGTAGAAGAACTAAAACCTTCACCTGCAAAACAGCAAACCGTTAGGCTCGTCGCAGAGATGGGAGGGCCCCTCTGCGACCACCCTCCGGCGTGAGGATAAGTATTTGTAGAGAGAGAAAGTAAGGACGAAGGTTCAGAAAATCGTACTTGGCAATGTACTTGAGCTGGGTATTTATAATAGTCAACTGTGATGACGTCATTCGTCCAGACGCACTTAAACAGATGTCCATCCTCGGCGATATGGGGAACGGAGGTCTTCAGAATATTCGTCCATGTGTCGTTCGGTCCGTCCTTAGGCGTTATGTCCGGACTCGGATATGTATCTTCAAAAACCCACTTCATGTCTTCGCGTCAGACATTGCCTTTGGTCGAATAACTGCTACCCACCGGTGGTAGTTGCGAGAGCCCGTGAATCACGGCCAGTTCAGATCATGGTGGTCATAGTATTTATAGCCGGTTACCGCACTTGGCTTTACGGGATGATAGTGTTAGTGTTTTTGTCGGCGACGACGCTTGAATTTTCTGGACCCGATTGTTTTCGATTTGTCCAGAAACAACCGATAATGACTGTGGCAAAAGTAGGTTGTGTAGGGGTTGATTTCCTGCAAGAAAGCCATTAAAATTCCACATATTGGGGTGTATGTGTTTGAACGGGTTGTGTGATTGAAGATGTGTGTGAGCGACGTTGGGTGGCTGTGTTTGAACGGTCGACGATTAGACAATAGGTTGTCATCTTCGTATTAGTCGGGAATATTCTCGATCTGAGGGTTCGCCAGAAACATACTCGATCGGCGGTTGTGGGAGATGGCGGTGGACGGTGGTTGTTTTCCCTTTAGCGGTGGTAGTGGTTTATGACTCGGATGAAAATTGAAAACTTAAAAGCAGTATTTGGAATGTTATTATCATAATATTTTAATATAAATAAATAATACCCTATTATAAATATAATATTTTAATTTAATAAATACCTATTATAAATTTTATTTTGTTATTTTCTTATATCAAAATAAGTTATAATGTTATTTGAATTCAACTTAATTCAACATATATCAAAATAAGTTATAGTGTTATTTGAATTCAACTTAATTCAACATTGGATTTAGGTTCATTTTACATTATGCAAATAACTAGCCCATGTTAGACCATGTGTAGTGGTTAGCTCAATAATGCCCCCACCATGGGGCGTTTTCTGCCATGTGGCAGTCCAGTCAGCATGGGGGCATTATTGGGCGTTATTGCAAAAATGTCGTAGTGGGAATAATGCCCAATAACGCCCATGCAATCATTAAACAATTATTTATTTTTTTAAATTTAAAACTAAAAATACTTCATTAATTTAAAAAAAATTACACTACTAGAAATAAAAGAAAACAAAATAAAAAAACGGAAATAAAAAAAATAAAGTTAAAAAAAAGATGAAGATCTAGAGTCCGTAATTTTCCCGAATTTTTTGGCGATACATTTGCTCAAGGATCAACGCGTCGCCTTTGAGGTGGTCGATCGGTTTGGACAAAAACTTAATGTTCTTTTCCATTTGTCTCGCCTCTTGCATTTCGTTAAACTTTTTGGTTTCGGCGACGCGTTCTTTCATAGTCTCCAAACGTTGGTGGCCGAGGTCTCGAATGTCTTGGAGACGACGGTTCATCTCCTCGAAATCTTCCTTCAACTCGAGATCGGAAGACGACTCCACCGGTTTTTTCCCGGTTCGCTTATCCTTTCTTCTACCGGGCGGTCGGGCCAACTCTTCTTCAAGTTGCTCGTCAACGTCCACAACTTCATTTAGATCGACATTGCGGGCATCGAAAGTCGGTGTTTCAGGGTCAACGGAGGATGATGTTTTTGACCGTTTAGCTCGACGTCATGGTCACTAAGCCCGCCCACTTTGGACTTTTTCGTAGTAGTTCCCAACACTTATAGTACGGGAAAGCGCTTTTCGTTCGGCCGATTATCGTAGTTACGTTGATACACTTCTTGGAAGGAGTGGCACTTGTTGTTGATGTTGGTCCATTTGCTAGAAATGGAATCTTTGTCACGATGCTCGCCCTTACCCCACGTCCTATAAAAGAGTGCACGAATCATATTCCAAAATTCGAGGCCCGTTTGAAAGTTTGCTACAAATTGAAATACAAAGTTGTACGTTAAAAATAAAACAAAATAGAAGTGTACGAAAAAAAAAAGTAAAAAAAAATATAAAAGTTACCAATATCGGGGTCCTCCGAAACATCGACCCATGCCCGAACCAACGTGTATTCCTCCTCCTTCGTCCAATTAAGGTAAGAATGCTTACGTCGAGGTTCGTTCGCTTCCTTCTTCTTATGCGACCTTCTTCTGCGTTTGGATGTCTCTCGCTCTGGTTCGGGTTGCGTCTCCGGCACGATATCCACATCGGGTTCGGCTTGTTGTTGTGAAGGTTGCGACCCGCCGGCTTGACCAAATCCGAAAGTGGGTTGCACGAATGGAGTAGCGCAACTCAAGTAAGCCGCGTACGATAACATGTTCTGGTCCATGTCATGAAGGTTAAAGGGTTGTTGCGGTTGGGTTGTGTTCGGGTTCATGGGTTTTGAGGGGACACCAAATGGGGGTCGGAATGGATGCATCTTTTTATAAATTGTAGAAGTAGTAGAGAGAAAGTTTGAGAGTGTGTCAGTTTTTTATAAAAAAATGATGAACAAGTGGGTAATATATATAGTGTGTTAATATTGGAATTAAAAAAAATCAAATAAATAAACAAATGACCGTTGCCAACGGTCAACTCGATTCCCAATTCAATTTTTGGCGTTTTTTAAAACACGTCGTGCCCAATTTTTTCTCGAAACACGCTCAAAAACGCCCCGGTGTAATGGTATAGGGGCGTGTTCCGGCGTTTTTTTTAATTTTTTTTTTAAACAAACGCCCCACTACGGGCGGTCTTATAGAAAATCTTTTAACATATAATTTACTTTTTAAAATGGAAGTTAAGTCATGAATCATGATAACACATCCAACGTGTGTGTGATTTAACATTTTCACAATTTTTTTTGGAACCGTCTTAAACTGCTACGCCTTATGAAAACATTAGTTTCATCCAATAAAAGTATCATTCCATAATAATCGAGTAAACTATAATAATAAACACATGAGCAATGGAACATGCTCCGTAAGAAAAATTACATTGCATAAAACTTAATAATTTTCGCATCTCATTGATACTAAATAGTAATACTTTCATTATCAACTTTCCGCCGCAACGCGCGGGTTCACGTCAACTCGTTAAAAAACAATTGGTAAAGTGGTATTTTTACCTATTGGTAAGTTGTAAGTTGTAACCGTGTAAATGCATAATTTTACAATTAGCGGGCTACGCCGACAAAGCCCAAAGCGTGGCCCAAAGTATTAAAAAGATTTTGGCTGTTGCCATTTGGCAGTATTCGTAAATGTATTAAAACACTCTGGGCTCAGCCCTCCAAGTGGCAGCACCTCCTTTATTTACTTCGTCTTTTTGAGAACAAAAACATTAGTCGCTTTCAAGCCAGTTGTTTGTTTTACCTTAAAAAAACATCATGATTTTCGTGTCAATACAAATTTTCATTCAAATCCTTCCAGGTTAGCCATGTTGCCATAAATCACCAAATTATTCCAGACTCCAAGTTTTATATTTTTGTGCACAAATTGAATTATAATGATCTAACTTATTACCTATTATCCGATAACAACAATGGTACCATAAACTATCAATTTTTTTTTTGTCAAGGCCGATCTCACGGTAAAACATAACATATTTGCACTCGAGTTACACTTAATTTTCACTCAATTTTGCTTACAACGAATGTATGCTTATATTTTTCACCCATTATCATCCATATGAGCAAAATCAAGTGTTATTTGTGATTATTATACGCCTGAGATTACTCTTGGTAACGACAGTGAAAGTTACAACTATCAGCGGTCAAACTACTAGTATAAATCATTATCAGCAACGACTCATAGTTTGATTATTGAAAATCATTGCCTACTTTTCAAAATAGTTCTAATAATAAAGTGATTTTTAGCTTTCTTAAACTATACCTCACAAATTTAAAATAATCATATATATTTTTCTTTTGTATCATTACTTAAGATAGTTTTTCTCTGATAAGTTGTATTTACCTCACAAATTTAAAATAATCATATATTTTCTTTTGTATTATTACTTAAGATTAGATATTTACTCTCACAAGCCATATAGTTTAAAATTAACTATAAATCTATATCTTTTGTTCGAGTTTTCCTAAATCTCAAAATTCAAAACCGAGTTGTAGACGAAATATAAAAAACGTAGGTTTATACTTATATTAAAAACTATTTGAGACAAAACACAATTGCTTCACCACAATGTTAAAAAAAAAAACATTCACATACAGAGCAGTCACCTGCGGCGATGGGGCTTGGTTCGTCAACATAAATTAAAAACGTTCAGCCTCAAACAATCGCAACAATGAGCGAGGAAGAAACAGTGAAGGAGATATTACAAGAAAGCGTGAGCCCAATTGAACTATATCATACCAAAATTAAGTATAATCTTTTTAATAATGGTAAGTTAGCTTTTAGATTTTTTTCACTGTAACACTAAGTTAAAACTAAAACAAATAATGATTATTCGAATAGGCCTACCAACCAACTCACCTCAGCTCAAACTAGACTTCAAATCTATACCAGCCAAGCAGCCACCTCGAATCTAAAAATATTCGAATAAGCTTCGACCTACAAACTATTTGTCCAACCTTTTTACCCTGTCATGTCATCGGTTCACCGCATAAATAAATACTCAAAAGAGGTAGCAAATAGCAATGGAATAAACCTAAGGGGTATTTTTGGTAACTTTTGTTCAAATAAATACACTTTTGACGATAATAAAAAAAACGCCAATTATTAACCAACCGCAGACGTTATCCATCTTCGATGTCTCCGCCGTAAACCCCTCACCGGAAAAAAAAAATATGTTCACAAAGCAAAAACGCTCCGGCCGGAAACTTGACCGGAAAAACGCCTTCAAAAACGTCGATTACGACGCATCCACATCGTCATCATCCTCTTCCTCTTCACTATTCGACACCAAACCAACTCACCGAGCTCCATCACTCGACAGTTCTCTGTTCCCCGATCAAATCAGTCACCGGATTGAAGGCACCGCCGGCGAAGTTGAGTCAATTTTCCGGTCGTTAGGCCTCTCCGGACCCGAAGATTTAGCTATCCCAGTAGCCGATTGGGAAGCCCATAAAGCCTGCTCTGTTGTGTCATGTACAAACACTCTGGGTAAGGTTAATGATGACGTAAGCAGAATTGAATTGAGTGGTGTTGAAGTAATTGGGAGAAGTAGAATGAAGGGGGTGAGACCGCCGCCGGTGTTACCGGTGATTGTGGATAAGCATTGGGAAGATCCGGTTAGGGTTCATGTTGGTGAATTAAGAACAATTGTGAGAGAATCTACTGGTCTCGAGTATTTGGTTTCGCCGAATGGTACGGTGGTCCGGTGCAGTATTAAGAACTGGCAGAAGGGGGATTTTCTTGGTAGTGGGTCATTTGGAACTGTTTATGAAGGTTTCAATGAGTAAGTCATGTTATATACTTTTTCATAAAAGAATTGTTTGATTGATCCACTTTGTTTTTGCAGATATGGGTTCTTTTTTGCTGTGAAGGAGGTTTCTTTGCTTGATCAAGGAAGCCAAGGAAAGCAGAGCATTCTTCAGCTTGAACAGGTGATTTACGAGCTGCTTTCGTCATCGAGAGTCGTGTTTCTGATTCACATAAAGTTGTTTTCATGTGTTTCTTATTGTTTCAGGAGATATTCTTATTAAGTCAATTTCAACACGATAACATAGTTCGGTATCTTGGGACAGATAAGGTATGGATCTTGTTTCTGTGCAATACACACATACGTGTGCGCGCGTATGGATTTTCATATAAGCCGATAAGAGAATAATGAAATAATGTTTCAGGATGATGGCAAACTATACATCTTTCTTGAGCTTGTGCCCAAAGGTTCATTGGCAAATCTCTATCAGAAGTATCGTTTACGGGACTCCCAAGTCTCCACGTACACAAGGCAGATTTTGAGTGGTTTGAGTTATCTGCATGACCGAAATGTGGTTCATAGGTAAAACTCCATTCTCACCTTGGTTTTAAAAAGCGTATCTCATGCACATCTGGGTCAAAATTGGTGTATGTAGGAGGATAATATGTAAACAACCAAAGGTTTGAATAGATTATGAATGGTTTACTTGATGATATTAGCTAATATATAAAAGTTAAAAAGATTAGTTGGATATGATTTGTTAGTTATTTTTCTAGTTTTCCAAGATTTTAGTGGCGTGATTATGGAGTGTCTTGTGGTCGATTCATATTATTCTTTCAGGGATATCAAATGTGCTAATATATTGGTTGATGTGAGCGGATCTGTGAAGCTTGCAGATTTTGGGTTGGCAAAGGTAGCTGCACATGGTTTCTTTCTTCTTTCTTTTACAATCTAAAAAAACTAACTCCGTTTGTATCGACAGGCAACCAAGTTAAACGACATCAAATCTTGCAAGGGGACTCCATATTGGATGGCACCTGAGGTTAGTGCAATCACCACGTCTATCGTTAATGCATACAATCTCCTAAAACGTGTGCGCCATTTTGACCCGTTACCCAACCCACGCGACCTGAAAATCTTGCTACCTCTACTGTTTTAGTTTTTTGTTAAATGATTTGTGAATCTGTTTGCGATTTCTGGTGTTATGAAACTTATAGACTATGCAATTAATATTATATCGTTTATCGGTCCCCATGTAAATATCGGTACCGATATTATCGGCGATATTTGACCAGTATAAATTGTAGTGTCAAATTGCTATATATATAAATTCTGCATGATATCATAATCACCTATATCCCACCGTGATAACCTATATCTCAAATCTCGGTCCTTGACCGATATCCGATATTTTATCGCATTAACTGCATGGCTTATAGACAATGATTGGTATTACATGTTTTATGATAGATATGTGTCCTCAACACAGTTTTTTGATGTATCCTTAGGTTGTTAATAATAAGAAGAACAAGGGGTATGGACCCGCAGCTGATATTTGGAGCCTTGGTTGCACTGTGTTGGAGATGCTAACAGGTCGAGTTCCATACTCCCACTTGGAAGGGGTACGCATAATATTTTCTTGTTTTATTTCTGTATTATCCTTCCAAAATAACTAAATCCATGAAGTCCTGTGCATAGTTGATGTTCATAAGTTTCGAATATTTAGCACACGTGCGTGCACACACAAACTTGTATAGGCTCGTTCAGTATAGAACCAATATTAAGTAGAAATTCGTAGACACTTTTACATAATGTTGGCTACATTTAGTGGGAGAGAGAAAGAGAGACTGTTATGTGGGTACATAACCGCCCTATGTATCACAGTATGTACAAGTGTCTATTATGTTATCGTTGTTCTCTACTTGAAGCTGCTCGCTCGCTCTCTCTCTCTCTCTCTCTCTCTCTCTCTCTCTCTCTCTCTCTCTCTCTCTCTCTACACACACACACACTAGATTATATTACATTTGAGGAGGACGAGATTGTCTTTTAACATTAATTTTTAAGAGTTTAAGGGGGCAAAATCATCTTTTATGAATTTTTGCATTAAGTATAGTGTATTCACATTGTAAGTAAATATTTTGTAGTTCTCATTTGAACCCAACACTATGTGTGTGTGTACTGCTATGGCAAATATAATCGTATGTTTATCAAATTTATGTTTTACCATTTTTGATACTAGTTGTTCTAACGAGGGTCAGCCTTTTGGTTTGATAGATGCAGGCATTATTCAGAATTGGCAACGGTGAACTCCCTTCTATTCCTAAAACATTGTCGGTAGAGGCCCGTGATTTCATACTTAAATGCTTACAAGTTAACCCGAATGACCGGCCTACTGCTGCCCAACTATTGAACCACCCATTTATGCAGACACCGGTCTCCATGAACTCGAGCCCTGTTTCTCCACTGTGTGGCAGCATACGCGGTCTCAACAGAAGAAGCCCATGACAATGATAATGTAAAGTGACTCGCCATTCGTTACCATTTCTCATGGTATTTTTGTAAGTTTTGTAGTCATAGGTAGTCAATGTTGTCAGATCAACTGTAAATAGCTGTATTTCCTTACATTAAGCTAGCTTTTTTAGTTTTTCATGGTGTGTTTCATTTTGAGGAGAAATAAAGATAACATACAGAAATGAAAGATGGAAATGCACCTGCTCTTAATTAGAGATATGATTTGTTGATTAGGGTCGGTACATTGCTTGCGTCATTTTCAATTAGAATAAAACGAAGATGATCACTTTATACGTAGGAAACTCAATAGTACACTACAGCTAACAAAACGAATTATAAATAAATATGAAAGTACATATATAACAAGGTAAGAAGCTTCAAACCATCATCTTCAACGAGAACTTCAGTTGCTAGGATTGAACACACAATAAATATGAAAGTACATATATAACAAGTTAGAATTATTTACGCCATGACATCCACAATAATATCATAAAGAACTAAATCCCAAGATAGGATGTTAATGCATCCTTATGAACTTGTGCTATAGCAGCAGCCGTTTCTGAAACCGCATTATTTATTTCTGATAATTTGCAAACTGTAAACTCTTTGTACTTCGACACCGAATCAATCAATGCAAACAGCTCGTGTGCACACATCTGAACCTCTTCTTCGCATTGTGTCATTGTTTCCTGTAACTTCGCCTTCGAACTCTTTACATATATATAGTTAGTTACTTATATTGTGATAGAAAAAATCAATTACAACTGATATATCATGTATAAAAAATGCACATTTATTTACATTTTATCTGCCATGATTGAAAACTTAAAAATATAGGATATCTGCATGCTAGAAATTGTTAATACAAAAATGACCCAATGTAAATAACATGTTTGGTAAAAAAAATTATATTTGTATTCAAGAAAATTTATCACAGCATAAAACGACTTGGTAAAATAAATACTTTTAGAAATTCGTAGGAAGTCTGAAAAACATATAGTTTTTCTTTTTCTTATGAAAACTATGTTTTAGAAAAACTATATGTTTTAATTATTTATTTACAATAACAATAACAATAACAATAACAATAACAATAACAATAATAATCAAATGGAGATTTTAAGAATTTATCGCAGCTCAATCTCAAACAAATATTACAAAGTTGACTAAAGCCACCTAAATCATTTGATTCAACAAATGATTAGATGGTTGTTGAAATTATATAGCATATTATCATAATTGGCACAATAATTATTTACAAACAAAATTGTATTTTGAACAAGGAAAAGATCATCTGTTTTTTGACCCATTACCCAACCTGACTAAACCTGAACCACCCATCTTGCCACCTCGACTTATATTCATTTGGTTTAAGAACTATGATTTTATTTGCTTTAATATTAAACTTACAACAAAAGGTTACCTCAACAAATTCGTGAGCTTCTTTTTCAACAAGCTCAACTTTACGAGACTCAATTTCAAAGTTGTTAATCAACTGGCTAGCCTCCATTAGACACCTGGATGTGTAATCTTGTGTTTCGTTCTTTATTGTGATCAACTGGTTTTCCACCTAATCAAAAGATCATAGTCAGTTATTTGAGTCTAAGACAGGGCAGAGAAAATGAAAATAGAAGTAGATGGGAGTTACCTCATCAATTCGTGATTGAAGAATAGCAATACGATTCCTTTTTGCATCAATCTTGGCAGCAATGTCACGGGATAGTTGCTGGAGAGACATCAGAGTTTCCAGATTCTCCATTGAGCTTCTCTTTACTTCATCACGTGAAGAACTCAGTACAGGGTCCAATCTTGATTTATAATCCATTCCAAGCACTTCAGCAGCTGTTTTACCGTTTGCGTTCAGCTCGTACTGAATGTCACTTCCTAGTTTTAACCTTAACAATTGCAATTCTCACATTAGACATGCAACAGGAATCAATCATAAACCAGTATAAGATATACTTGGATTTGCAGGTAGATAAAATCAAACAACATTGAACATACAACAACAATTAAACCCAGAAAATCCCACAGCAGATATAACTAAATCTGCATTTTAAAGCACGTTCTTGTTCTTGTTCTGGTTCCTTCCCCGTTGGAATTTATTAAAAAATTCTGATTCACAGCATGTAGTTGAGTGAATTACATCTTACCAAAGATGAACATGAATTGATGCATAGTCATAAATAAAACAGCAGAAGATTAAATTATGATAAGCTTCTTGATACGTAACACTAGTTTCACCAACTCTTACGAAAGCTCCCTATATAACTCATTTTATGCACATAACGGGCGTACATATAATTACCTAATTCCATGTTTCATAATCAACAACATAATAACCATAAGTGAGAATAATACAGATTTGACCATCAGGCTACTCTAAGACCAACACCCACTGAACAACAAATTCTCCAACATGACTTAAGAGGGAACTTTTTTTAACAGCAATCTAATCTACTCCTAATTAATGCATTAACTATTTACTTAAAAAATGGTTAAAAAGTGTTTCCGGTCAACCCCACCGTTATAAACCTATTTTACCCTTTAACCAACCAGCCCAACGCACCCATGTTGCCATCTCAAACCCCTAAATTCAAATAGTCATCTATGTGAACTGAAAGATACAGAACACTTTTAACAAATAAAAACACACAAAGAACAAACAACCTGATATGGTAGGTGCTCGAGAGGTCAATTGGTTTTCAAATAATGCCCAATTAAATTATTTTACTCTATGTTATCAATGACGCACAAGGCGCGCACCTGAGTGAACAGGCGCAGTGCAGCACTACCACTACACTCAAGCGCACAGAACATTTTCAGGTGCCTAAATATGTCTGAAACCAGTAAAAGACCTACAAGAGGTATTTTTATACTATGTGCCTCGCTTAAGAAAAGCACCTTAGGCCTAGGCTTCAGATGAGGTCTCTGCGCCTTTGACAACAAAGATTTCACTTCTTTAATCAGTTAAATTAACATATGATAATAAGCAAAGCCAATGAACAGTAAAGGAGGACATTTGGGTAATTTCATCATAACCAGGTATTGCCACGCATCCAAAACCTCGCTTAAAACCCACCGCCCCTTCCCCATTGCTCAAAAACCCACCGCAGGGAGAGAGAGAGAGAGAGAGAGAGAGAGCATACGGGAGTGAGAGCATGAACGGACAAGCTCTGGTGGGCGCTAATAAGGACGATGATGGTGGATTCGAGGTAGCAGTGATGGTTTACAAGCAAGAGGAACACCGGCCACCTGATCTAGGGTTTCTGGAAGGGTTGGTTGTCTGGCAAAGGTTCCAGCAACTCTAACGAAGGTTTGCATGTTTCCAAACTGGTCATATCTTGTATAACGAATTGTATGTTAAGCTTACATTTTTTTTTATTTGCCTGTAAATTAGGGTTTATTGCTGCTTTGATAGGTATAAATAATTGAATTGAATGAAAATATGGGATGGGATTGGTTGGACACACAGTTAGTAGGTATGAATAATTTAATGGAATTTAAGAAATATATGGGACGGGATTGGATGGACACACGATACAAAATGCAATTGAATGCTATCTGATAGTAGCACTCTTCACAGTCTATATCAAGCATTTTTCACCTTTATGCAGCATGAGGATTGTCTTGCTCATTTTAGAACTTATTTCCTGTTTGGATTGGGAACTTCATAACTTAGAGAATTTGATTTAATTAATGGTTAGTTTGCTACCTGTTCTAAGCGTTTTGCTCTTTGAGATGACGTGTTTATGCTAACTTCGATCTTCACCTCTTTTTAATCTGGAACAAAGACCGTTTATTTCTTGATCGCACGTTATGGTTCAAAGATATACGGTGAGTTTGTTTTTATAATTTAGAAGCTTTATACTACTCCATCTCTTCATGATTTATGCATTTTATTGAAGTGTTAGTATATTGGTGGGAATAATTAGGTTCTTGGGTATGTGCATCACATGTGGCAAAATCGTAATACATGAAGTGCTATTAGTTCCCATCTTTCTTTTTACCAGATAAAAGCCACGTTAGAGATGTACAAAAAAAAATGAAGAGGAACCAAAATGACGAGAGAATCAGGTTGTTTTTATGTTGTTTTGAAACCCATCATGATTTACTTTTATTATGAGATGGTGTTTTTTGTATTAAATGTACAAGTGATTCAAGGACAAACATCCGTGTTATCAAACCGTTGCGCGCCGCAACGCGCGCGGGGTATAAAACTAGTTCAGCATAATTAAACAGTACTCGTTATCCCTCTTTATAAAATTCCCCAACCAAAAACCAATGAAAAGTTGGAAATACTAAGTTACTAAACCAGTCCTCATAGTACTTATCTAATAATAACACCACTAACGCTAACACTTATCACTAAAAGTAACCTTTATGCCATGCAAAGGTCTAACTAACACACATAAAGATAAAAGGCAACTCAGGCAATCTGCTCATACATATAAAAGTTCACGCTATTGGACCAATCGAATCTATACTGTGATAGTGCTATTGGGGGTTTTATGAAAGCAAGAGCATAGATTTTCTATTATCAAGAGGTTTGGTGACAAAAAATATTTCCATTGCCTTCAGTCCCAAAAGTGTTGTGAAAAATTACATATAGCTTTTTATCATCTTAAGGTTTAAAATGATGTTGAATCAACATTTATGCATTACTAAAGAAAAGCACATTTCATTTTTCTCCCTAGAAATGCCAAAAAAGACAACTTTATAGTATATGCATAGAATAAAAAGATGAAGTTCATGTAGAATTTGATAAAATGACTTATAAACTATATTCCTTCCTGGTAACCTTTTCGTAATAGGAAAAAGAAGTTACATGAAGGATAATATATTAATTAAGAGGGGAAACTAAAAAATGGCGTGTGCAATTCTAGAAACTTTACTAAAAAGTTCCATCACACGTTAAGAGCAGAATTCAAGTCATTTAAACAGTTTCACCAACTCTTACAAATTCATTTTTTGCACATAACGAAAGATCAAATAATTACTAAATTCCATGTTTCATAATCATAAGTGAGAACCATAAAATTATCAAACATCATGACATAAATAATAAATTCCGGCAGTAACCCTATAAAATTATCACTGATGGTTGTTGTATAAAACAGCTCATAGACAACAAACAAAAGGTACCTTCGGATAGCCTGGTTACATTGAGTCTGAAGTGCCTCGAGCTCCTTAAACTTTGTCCCAATGACATTATTCAGATCCCAACACTTCTCTTCCCACTTGATCCGCTCATCCTCAGCATCTCCTATATCCTTCACCAATGACTGTAACTCCCTTTTCATCCTCTCCGCATCCCGCATATTAATACCCTGTTCTTCCACCTTCTTTTTCAACTCCTCATTCTCCTCACAAATCCTATTCCTCTCCTCTATTTTTATCTTCAGTTCCTTGTCTTTTTCTTCTATTTGCTTCTCGGCATTCCCCTCATGAACCTTCAATTGCTGAATCAAAGCATTAAACTTCTCGATATCTTTTTCACACGTATTCTTTTCCTTCTCCTTTGCTTCCTTCAGCGATGGCCCAGACTTCATAGCCTCCAGTTTTAACTCCAAATCCTTAGCATTTTCTGATAACACATTTGTGTCCTCCAACAACAAATTCTTCTCCTGTTATCAAAATTTAAGGAATTACAATCAGCCTAAAAGTTTTACCGTATAGTTAGTTAGGATAAATAGTAACCAAGTTTTTCTAGTGTCCTACTAAAGTCGTTCAAGGTTTCTTGGTTCCTCTAATAAAGTCATGCAACTTTCATTAGGTATTCCAGTCTTGTGAATTTTTCTTTATAAATGTTAAATGATTTTAAAATTCAGCAAGAGAAACTTAATTCTAAATTGTGCGCATCACATGATGGGGTCTCATGCGGCGCCTTGTGCAGTTGGCCAATGTTTGAACAAATTGGACCGTGATTGCAATGGTCTGAGTTTTTCAAGTATGTTTGAACAAATTGACCATCCATTAAACAAATCTGACTATAAACGATGAGATTATCGCATATATTAAGGTTTAAAGTTATCATGTTAAAATACTATCTACAAAACCTTTTAGTACTTCTAATAACAAACGCCTCACATTCATGATGAGCACGCTTCGCACATTAAGCATAGTCGTTTCGGATCGGAAAGCCACACATTAGACAAAACCAAGGACTCAAATAAAGGAACAAGAATACCTGCTGTAATTTCCCCATGAAATCCTCATCTAGCTTTTCTACAGCATCATCATCTCCCTGTATGTATCTCAAATAACAATCCTTATTATAAACAAACATACCATCTCCAGAAAAGGAGTGCGAATTCCCAAGGTTGTCGTTAAACATTGCAATCTGTACAAGCCAATGAATGACAGCTAAGACATTAGGAAACGAGTGAGGCGTTCCAGGCAGGGGCGGATCCAGGGGGGGTTCCTGGGTTCCCAGGAACCCCCTCGGTTTGGAAAAAAATGGAAAAAGTTAGTGGAAACTTGATCGATTTCGAAAAAATTAGTGAGAAAATACCAAAAGGAACCCCCCAGGAAAAATTCCTGGATACGCCACTGGTTCCAGGTGCTTTCAAGGCAGATTTGTTCATCTTAATCGGACAATTCAAGCACTTCAAAACCGCAGACAAATCATCCTCTAACTTCTGCCCAACCGGATAATCGAGGCACTTGAGAACGTGTTTTAGGGTTTCAATAATGTTACTGTTGGATGGTAAGGGTTTGAGTTTAAGTGAGACCTGGCAGTTGGTTGTGGAGAGGAAGGAGTTGATGGTGGAAACGGCGTGGAGTTGGTAGGAGCGGTCGGTGATGGCGACGGCGGAGTTGCGGTGGTGATTGGCGCCAGTGGAGGAGGGACGGCTGCTGCAGAAACTGGCGTCGGAGTCGCGGCGGGAGACGGCGGAGAACTGCCATGGATCTGCCGGTGTTGGAGTGGTGGCTTGAGGGCGGCGTCCGGCGGGGCCTCTCATGGTTTGGTTTCCCGCTCTCAAAATTTTGGAATTGGGGAAAAGTTTGGGGGTGTTTGGGATTCCTTCTCAAAGATGACTTATTAACTTATATAAGTCATAAGAGCATTCTCATCCAATCCATCAAATTATACATACATTCCACTAAAAACAACTCCTATATCAATATATTTTCACTAAAAACAAATACTTTTTCTCTCTCCTTTTCAATTAAATAATATTATCATCACATTTTTCTCTTTCCTTCACTCACAACCACTTTCAATATATATTAAAAAAATTATACTGGGTGAACAGTGTCCCCCCAAATATACAGATGAACAGTAACATTTTCTCTCTCCTCCACTCACAACCACTTTTTTTACCCTTTACAATATAAAAACTCACTCTCACAAGTTTTGATGGATTGGATGAGAATGCTCTAAGTGAGAAGTTAGAAATTCTAACTTCTCAAAAATGACTTCTCAACTCACAAAATCCTCCAAAATAAGCTAGGCCAAACACTAAAAAAATAACTTTTTAACTTTTATAAGTCAATAAGTCATAAGTTGCTCCAAAATAAGCTAACCCAAACACCCCCTTTATGGTAAGACCTGTAGTGGCTTTCTTGAATAATGCCTCACTTTTGCAGTGGCGTTGTCCGGTGGCATTCTTGTCAACAAAGGGGTGTTTTGAAGAAATGTGCGTAGTGGTTTTGATGAATAATGCTCCACTGTTGTAGTGGCCTTACCCTCTAGGCGTTGTTCAACACCTGACACTTCGATAGTTACTAAAAAAATTTTAAACAAATAATATTCTAGTAATTAAATAAAAATTACATAAATAATAAAACAAATACAAATAATATTTTTAAAACTAATAATATTTTATTAATTCTCGTCTTAGCTTTCGTCATTCCCATCATCTTCGTCTTCTTCGTCATCTGATTCTTGCTCTCCCTCGTTTGGAATATGCCGAACCGACCACGCGTGTTCGACCAAATCAAGCGCTAACTCACTATGTGTGGCTTCAGACCGCAATTCATGTGCATTCTTCACTTTTTCTTCCATTGTTGCTTGGGGATACTCCTGAACGTCTTCCGGTACATAGTTCTGGCATATTGCTTTTCCTTCGTCTTCTAAAATCATATTATGCATTATTATACAAGCGTACATAGCATCTCTCGTTTTTTCTTTGCTCCATGCATGATAAAGATTTCTCAAATAATGCCACCGTTGTTGAAGAACCCCAAAGCATCTCTCAATATCCTTCCGCGAAAACTCTTGTACCTTTTTAAAGTGAGCTATTTTTTCATTGTACGGGTCCCTGAACGTCTTCACGACAATTGAATACTTAGGATAAATTCCATCGCACAAATAGTATCCATGCGGGTAGTAGCGTTTGCATAAAAGGATGCTTTGGCAGCTGTACCTATGGAGACTGCTCGAAAACGTTTAAATCATTGAATGACATTGCAACACCAAAGTAAGCCGACCATACCCAAAGGTCCTGTGAGGCAACCGCTTGAAGAATAATAATTGGTCCGTCTTGGTCACCTCGTGTGTGTTGACCTCGCCATGCGGTCGGACAATTATACCACTGCCAATAACGACAATCCAAGCTTCCGATCATGCCCGGTAAACCATGGAGATCAGAATGGACCTCGTAATTTTTTTGAAGGTCGGACCAAGTGGGCTTTCTCAGATAACAGAGACCGTAAAACTCTATAATACCTTTAAAAAAATATAACGTTAACCTAAGTTAAAAAAATATGAATGCATGTAATTAATAAATAAAAAAATAGTAATGTACCTTTACAAAAATGCTCCAAGGTATCTCGCGTTGTTTTCTCGGCCATTTTTAAATATTCGTCGTTGATATCCGTCGTGTTTCCGTACCCAAGGACCCGTAGAGCTGAAGTGCACTTTTGAATACCGGTGAATCCAAGTTTCCCTTTCGCATCAGCTTTTTGTTTAAAATAATCATACGTGTTTTCCAAGTCTTCAACGATGCGTAAAAATAAACGTTTACTCATCCGGAAACGACGCCTAAAAACTTCGGGCTTTGGGTAAGTAGGCGCTTCATCAAAGTAATCTTTAATCAACCGGTCGTTTGCAGCATGTCGGTCTCGTTGAATATATTCTCATGGTAAAATCTCACGTTGAGGCTCGTTACAATGTTTCATATAACGAGCCACTAGTTCGCACGCACTCGTAACCGCCTCTTGCTCGACCTCCTCATCGGTCGAGTCACCCTCATCCGCTAAGAAATTTTTGTAGTAATAATTTGCAATGGACGACGAGAAGGTGGGGGAATCTATTTTTTATAAAATGAGTGAAGATTGTATAAAGTTTTGATGTTTGAAGGTGTGGGTGAAAGAGTTTTTGTTGTTGTAGTTTGTATAAAATGGATGAGGGTGTGATAGTATTTATATAAAAAGGTTAAATTAAAAAAAATAAAAGAATATAGCCGTTAATTACGACCGTTGGCAACGGTAATTGGGCAAATGAAATTCGATCCGGCGGGGAATTAAAAACGCTCCAAACAAATTTCGCAAAAAAAACGCCCACCGAGCGGCATCTCGGGCGTGGTGGGGCGTTTTGTTCCCAAAAAAAGCCCAAAATCCAACGACTACGCATGGTCTAAGAGTGAAATATAAATAAAAAGGAGTTAATATTCACACGACCTTTCTCCCTCTCAAAATATATATATGAGGGAGATAGAGTACTACAAACTTTACTTTTGCATACCGGAGATTCCTACAATCATGCATCAGTTTTTCAAGTGGTTTCCATATCACAAACTCATTTTTTTAAGAGTAAATTACAAGTTTTGTCCTTTATGTTTACATCAAATTGCAGGCTTTGTCCTTTAGCGCAAAAGTTGACAAGTTTTGTACTTAATGTTTCGAAATCTTGCACGTTATGTCCTTTAGGCCAAACCCAGTTAGATTTTTTTTAGTTAAATCATATTACACAAGGGTAATTTGGTCATTTAACTCATTTTTTAATATTATTTAATAACATAAAGCAAAATGATAAATACAACTCTACCTCTCTCTCTCTACCCCCTCTCTCTACCCTCTCTCTCTCTCTCTCACGCTCAAACTTCACCCACGTCCCACCACCATCACCTCCCACCTCCCAACGACCTTCACCACCACCACCACCCCACCCCACCCATTTCTGGACTGAAAAACTACTACAACCCCCACCTATCGACCACCATCAATTCCACCACACCACCTCCACCTATCGACCACCACTACCCCACTGCACCCACCATCACCGTCCCACCCAAATCACCACCATAACCTAAATCACCACTGCACCCATCATCACCGCCGCAACAGTCCGATCATCTTAGTTCATCACTCACAGCCACCCCCGTTCAGATCTGAAAATCCTTTCGGATCTGATTCCACCCACCACAGCAGTCTTGTTTTGATAACCAGGCGATCAAACTACCCTCATTCAATTCATCTTCTTTTTCGATAAGATCACAACCAATTCATCATCTCCAAACCCTAATTTCACCAATTCACCGATCAAACCCTAACAAACCTTCATCACCTCCCCAAATCCCCCCACAAATCACACCAAAATGACCGATTCAACCGACAAATTACCATACTTTCAATTCATGCAATGATAGGTGTAGAAGACATCGATTTATGCACCGAAATCCTCTCCGCCCATAATTGGGACCTCGAACAAGCCATCTCCACCTTCACGGACTGACTTCATTCGTACGAATTGGGTCCATTCGCACGAATGACTTCTGACTTCCCTTTTACTTTTAGTTCATGCATGTTCCAAAGTGTTGAAGCCATTCCAGATTCACCGTTTTCAATATGGATGAATATGTGTTTTGGCAGAAGTGTGAACCGTGGGAGCCTTGGCTTTCAAAACTAGTTCCACCACCTCACTGATGGACTTGTAAATGAACAACCAAGAAATTTGCTAGAGTCAAAGTAAGTTAACCCCGCCTCTCCTCCAACACTTGCCATGTTGGGAATGACACGCTCGGGTTATCCTTATTTGGCTGCTTGGATTATTTTATTAGCTAGTTCCATTATTCTTATTCTTGACCAACCAGGTTTATCAACCATGTTGATAAACTTTGTGCTTTGGTGAATCATACAATGAGGTGTTTATACTTCCATGCTTGACTTCCATGAAATCTGTGACAACACTGGACTGATAATACTATACTATATGAGATATATATATAAAATATATTAACCATATTCATGGCGTTAACCAGTTAATGGTTAACTGTTCAAAAGGACCCTTTGTTCGCACGAACATGCCCATTCACACGAAGAGGACCTTCTGTTCGCACGAACTGGTCCCCTTTGCACGAAAGGACCTTCTGTTCGCACGAATTGGTCCCCTTCGCACGGAAGAACCTTCTGTTTGCATGAAGGAACCTTCTGTCCGCACGAACAGTGTTACGAACTTAGGTTATTTCATCTCAGTTCTAAATTCCTAGTTTTGATTCTGGTGGGCAAGTTAGGACCCATGAAATCACATAAACTCAGTGTTAAAACGAGTACTTAGACAAGATGTATTTTGGTGTATACATACTTTCTATACTTAAATTCCAATCCGAATCCTTCGTCAAATCCAATCAACTTACACACATTCGTTTACCCATTGTAGGGTAACCTCGGTATTCCAACTCTCACACTCGTCAACTCGCGGATTAACAAGGAAAGCTTTGCAAAACCGTGAGTGAAGGGGTAAGGTCCCAAAAACCTCGTGATAAGTACTTGGGACCATACCACAACCTTACCTTTTAACCCTCTTTAGACCTTGCGCGGCCGCACACTGGCCCAACAAAGAGAGCTTAAGAGAAAGACAGCAGATAACACCCGCGCGCCGAAAGGAAATTAATGAAATCCTTGCGCCTTTCTCCATAACAAACAGGGATAAAAATCCTAGTTAACACTTCCGCTTAAATAATACCCAGACTTGGATATTATTTACTACACTGATACCACACGATAAGGAGTCACACCGGATTATGGCAATAATCTTCTAGAAGACTCAATCGTGCACCACCAGACGGTTATAACCGTCTGGGCCACGTGTCATCACCCCGTGCTCTCTTGAAGTCACGACGATGGCATGGAATTAGAGAGAAATCTCCACTTTCCACGTGGCAACACCCCAGCCGTTGATCTAGATCGCGATCCGTGTGCTCTCACAATCCGATCAAGAGAATTAACGAAGGAAAAATAACCACTTATGGAGTTAGCATCTTCCGTTAACATTTCAACAACGAGTTTTCCCGCCCAAACTCCCGGCTATAAATAGAAGAGTAATTCAGGTATGATCTCCAAGTTACATTCACTTCACTTACACTTCTTCTTATTCAAATACCGATACTTATTCTGACGCCGGAGGGTGGTCACGGAGAGAACCCACCTCCCCACGACCTTCACCACCACCACCACCCCACCCCACCCATTTCTGGACTGAAAAACTACTACGACCCCCACCTATCGACCACCATCAATTCCACCACACCACCTCCACCTATCGACCACCACTACCCCACTTCACCCACCATCACCGTCCCACCCAAATCACCACCATAACCTAAATCACCACTGCACCCATCATCATCGCCGCAACAGTCTGATCATCTTAGTTCATCACTCACAGCCACCCCCGTTCAGATCTGAAAATCCTTTCGGATCTGATTCCACCCACCACAACAGTCTTGTTTTGATAACCAGACAATCAAACTACCCTCATTCAATTCATCTTCTTTTTCGATAAGATCACAACCAATTCATCATCTCCAAACCCTAATTTCACCACTTCACCGATCAAACCCTAACAAACCTTCATCACCTCCCCAAACCCCCCCACAAATCACACCAAATTGACCGATTCAACCGACAAATTACCATACTTTCAATTCATGCAATGATAGGTGTAGAAGACATCGATTTATGCACCGAAATCCTCTCCGCCCATAATTGGGACCTCGAACAAGCCATCTCCACCTTCACGGACTGACTTCATTCGTACGAATTGGGTCCATTCGCACGAATGACTTCTGACTTCCCTTTTACTTTTAGTTCATGCATGTTCCAAAGTGTTGAAGCCATTCCAGATTCACCGTTTTCAATATGGATGAATATGTGTTTTGGCAGAAGTGTGAACCGTGGGAGCCTTGGCTTTCAAAACTAGTTCCACCACCTCACTGATGGACTTGTAAATGAACAACCAAGAAATTTGCTAGAGTCAAAGTAAGTTAACCCCGCCTCTCCTCCAACACTTGCCATGTTGGGAATGACACGCTCGGGTTATCCTTATTTGGCTGTTTGGATTATTTTATTAGCTAGTTCCATTATTCTTATTCTTGACCAACCAGGTTTATCAACCATGTTGATAAACTTTGTGCTTTGGTGAATCATACAATGAGGTGTTTATACTTCCATGCTTGACTTCCATGAAATATGTGACAACACTGGACTGATAATACTATACTATATGAGATATATATAAAATATATTAACCATATTCATGGCGTTAACCAGTTAATGGTTAACTGTTCAAAAGGACCCTTTGTTCGCACGAACATGCCCATTCACACGAAGAGGACCTTCTGTTCGCACGAACTGGTCCCCTTTGCACGAAAGGACCTTCTGTTCGCACGAATTGGTCCCCTTCGCACGGAAGAACCTTCTGTTTGCATGAAGGAACCTTCTGTCCGCACGAACAGTGTTACGAACTTAGGTTATTTCATCTCAGTTCTAAATTCCTAGTTTTGATTCTGGTGGGCAAGTTAGGACCCATGAAATCACATAAACTCAGTGTTAAAACGAGTACTTAGACAAGATGTATTTTGGTGTATACATACTTTCTATACTTAAATTCCAATCCGAATCCTTCGTCAAATCCAATCAACTTACACACATTCGTTTACCCATTGTAGGGTAACCTCGGTATTCCAACTCTCACACTCGTCAACTCGCGGATTAACAAGGAAAGCTTTGCAAAACCGTGAGTGAAGGGGTAAGGTCCCAAAAACCTCATGATAAGTACTTGGGACCATACCACAACCTTACCTTTTAACCCTCTTTAGACCTTGCGCGGCCGCACACTGGCCCAACAAAGAGAGCTTAAGAGAAAGACAGCAGATAACACCCGCGCGCCGAAAGGAAATTAATGAAATCCTTGCGCCTTTCTCCATAACAAACAGGGATAAAAATCCTAGTTAACACTTCCGCTTAAATAATACCCAGACTTGGATATTATTTACTACACTGATACCACACGATAAGGAGTCATACCGGATTATGGCAATAATCTTCTAGAAGACTCAATCGTGCACCACCAGACGGTTATAACCGTCTGGGCCACGTGTCATCACCCCGTGCTCTCTTGAAGTCACGACGATGGCATGGAATTAGAGAGAAATCTCCACTTTCCCACTTTCCACGTGGCAACACCCCAGCCGTTGATCTAGATCGCGATCCGTGTGCTCTCACAATCCGATCAAGAGAATTAACGGAGGAAAAATAACCGCTTATAGAGTTAGCATCTTCCGTTAACATTTCAACAACGAGTTTTCCCGCCCAAACTCCCGGCTATAAATAGAAGAGTAATTCAGGTATGATCTCCAAGTTACATTCACTTCACTTACACTTCTTCTTATTCAAATACCGATACTTATTCTGACGCCGGAGGGTGGTCACGGAGAGAACCCCCATTCTCCCCGTGACGAGGCTGACGGTGTTTTGTTTTGCAGCTACCGAGAAGAAGAGAAGGTCCATCCCTTTGAATTGAACGAGATAAAACCAACCCTTTTATGCAGAACCTAACCCCCTGGATAATTTGATTCCGGTCATTTATCCAGTGTTTCTTCATTGGCGCCCACCGTTTTCTCTGTTTCATCCGTTTTCTCTCGTTTTTCGATTCACTCTGTTGATTCCATTTGTAAATGGAAGAAACATCAACTCATCGGCAAAATGGCCCTCGGCCAAATTTCGTTAACAATACCCAGGTTGAGGGTATTGTAGAAGAAGCCTCGGATGACAATGAAGTGCAGTTCACTAACAATCATCCAAATGAACCTGTCACCCCAGGGGTACAGCCGGAGATCCCGGTAAGCTCAATTCTACCCCCAGGAGAGACCCCAATCTCCTGGTATGTCAGATCTCATGGGGCATTGAATGTTGTGTACGCACAACTTTGTGCACAAAATGCTCCCCAAACCCAATCACGAAGGCCTGTGTCCCGAAACCGAGCACCATCAGTCCCACACGTTTCTCAGCACGATGGACCATCACGGGTCCAGGTCGAAGACACAGAGGTTTACTCTAGATCTCCATCGAGATACGAGTATACCCAGTCAGAAAATCGCTGAAGAGAATACCGGGATGAGTCTCATTCTTCTCGCCGTCAATCAGTTTACACCAGGTTGGGCCCATCACAGGACACCCATACCAGGGAATATGATAGGACCTACTGTGAAGGAGAAAGTACCAGTGTGTTTAGTCGGTTACAACCGAACTACAACAAGTGTAGACCCCGCGCGGTTTACAATCCTGAGGCTGAGCACAATTATGATATGTTCTATCGCCCTGCTGAAGCGGCGGAGAATTCAAAATTTATTAGCGAAATTGCTCTGGCTCCACTAGAGAAAGCGAAGCTCCCGTCCAACGTAGGCAAGTTCAACGGAATGACGGACCCTGACGATCATCTGCGAGTCTTCACAAGCGCAGGACTGGTGGGAGGCTGGACCCTACCGATGTGGTGCCACCTTTTCGTTCAAACCCTTACAGGCGCCGCAAGGCTCTGGTTTGACAACCTGCCTGTGGGAAAAATCACGTCATGGCGGGCGTAATGAATATCTGGCGCCACGATAATGGAAGTCTAGAAGACTTCATTACTCGTTATAACAAGGAAGTACTCGAAATCGGGTACATTCACGAGCACCTGATACGCGCTAAATTTAAATATGCAGTCAGGTGCGACGACATGACAAAAGTCCTGTCTGGAACTGAAGGACTCCCGAAAAGCTGGAAAAAATTAATGGCGGCGGCTATGGTCTACGCCCAAACGGAGAAGAATCTCAGTACCAACAGGCCACCACCACCGCACAGCCGTCCCTCAGATTTAGGCCCAAGCAGCGGAAAGAAATTTAAGAAAGGCTGGCGCGATTCAAGCTCAGGGAACTATTCATCAGAGGATGCACGAGCCACAATCAACAAGCTCGCTGCACAGAGAGAAGCTAAACAAGAAAACAGGGAGAGACAATGGACTCCCCTAACCAAAACTCCCGCGGAAGTTCTAAGTACGGAGGATTACCAGTTTAAGCCTCCACCACCCATGAAGAAAAAACGCGGACAGGACCCGAGTCAGTATGGTGATTATCACAAAGAAAATGGTTATACCACCAATAACTGCATCTCCTTGCGCACCGAGATAGAGAAGGCGCTTAAAAGTGGTGAGCTCACTCACCTACTACAGAACGTGCGCAAAGAGATAAAACAAATCACTCGAGGCGAAGAAGGCCCGAGTAAGAAAGCGAAAAATTAAGCAGCAACTCTATGATCTCCTTGCAGAACGGAACAGACTCTACAATTTATCAAGTCTAAACAAGAAATAGAGTGTAAGTTAAGTCCCGTGTAATTATTTTAATAGACTTTGTAACGGCCTTTGCACCTTATCCGTGAATAAACAACAAAGTTCCTATTATTCTTGCGTTTTTTTTACAAAGTGCATGCAATTTCTTTTGGTAAGCGCAAAAACATTATGGTGAATACAATACAAGTCTCATGAACAGTCAGCGATTATCCACATCGCGCAAGACCATACGTTCACACATGAGCTTCATACCACCTTTATTCGCCTTACCTAATCAAAGTAATTGTACCCATGCAAAATATTGTAAACTAAAACACATATCATACTACTCATGGCGCACAAACACGCCTAAAAAATTATCAAATTGCACGGCAGTGTAAGGTTACTTGCGCGGCAGCGCATTAACAAAAAAAGGGATACACATCCCAAGAAAGCTACAAAATAATTGTTCATACAATTATAAGAAGAAACCTACGCTAAGTCTTCATCTTCATCACCATCGGGGAAGATTTCCTTCAGTTGCGCTACATGGTCTTCAGACTGAAGAGCAACATTTATCAGATCCATGACAGGAAGCTGCAAGTTGTTGAATTCTGTCTTCATAGCTGCAAGGACGGCACCAGTATTAACACCATGAGTAGCAGCTCTGCTAGTATCCCAATCAGCCTTCAAGGCACTAACTACATGGTGTGAGCATTCCGCATATCCTTGAGCATATCCGTCATTTCGCGCAGCAACCACCAAACGCGCAATCGTTTTATCTAGTTCTTCAGAGTTTAACACTGATTCAGCAACCTATAAAAACAAGAAAGGTGAATAAGGGGAAAGTGCAGAGCATTTCCACAAGAAAAACGTGCAGAATACAACTTACACTTGCAATTCCGCATTCTTTCAGCCATAGCATATCACTTTTCAAAGGCTCAAGTTCACTTTCCACTGTCGCTCGCGCCGTTTCAGAATTTTCTAGCTTCTCCTCAGTTTCAGCTAGACAGCGGGGAGTTTCAGCCTTCTCAGAACGCGCAAGCTCCAAATCTTTCTTGAGTTGTTCCTGGTCAGAAAGCAAAGCAGTAAGTTCTTCTATCTCTTTATCTCTAAGAGCAAGAGTGGCGCACGCTTGTACCTCTCGTTGTTCGCTTCGCTCCCTGTGAGAAGGCGCCTCATCTCGCGCAGCTTCAGTGTCAGCTTTTTCTTTCTTCAACTTTTTGATCTCCGCATCTTGTTTCTTCAATTTCTCAACTTCAGCCTTGAGATTATTAACAACATTGCGGAGACCCATCTTTTCGGCATTATCTTTCTCACATATCTTCTTCTAGTTCTTGCACTCCTCGGAAAGAAGGGCAGCTTCGGCTTCCGGTTTTCTCTTACAGCCCGCAACGGACCATTCTTCAGTTTTTCGATCAGCCTCAAATTTTGCCTGATCAGCTTCCAGTTTAGCCCTCAGCTGGGCAACACGGTTCTCATCATCAGTAACTTTCTTCTTGGATACCTTGAAGGCAGCCCACTCCTTATGCATACTGTGCCACTCACGCACTATGCGATGCGTAGTGGATGTATAAGAAGCAACCTCCTCAAGGTAAGCGTGGTAAGTTTGATCATGAAGACGACCCTCTTGGAACTTAATCTCTCCAGGCGGAAAAATTCCCTGCAACCAGTCCCGGCATACGCGCTAATCTGAGAAAGTGTCACCTTTCTTCAGATTCCAAACAGGGACATGAATTTCGGAAGCATCCTTTTCCGAGTAAGTTCTATAATAATAATCCCCCAGCGTTTCATCTGGGCGGATTGGGGAATTCTTGGCAGCGTTAGAGAATGAGCCTTGGTCCTCAACAGTAACCTTCTCAACATTCTCAAGCATAGAACCAGAAGCCTCGAAAAGGGAAGTGACAACAGGGATCTCCTCAGCAGTCTTCCCTTTCTCCGAAACATGAGCTGCAAGATCAGGGGTTTGGGGATTACCAGCACCATCCGCAATATCTGGGCTAGTAATTTTCTCCGCAGCAATATCAATAGGCTTATTAGCCTCAAGATTCTCTGCCTCAGCAGTCTTCCCCGCCTCACGCTCAGGAATCTCAGTATTCTTTAACTGATCAGCAACAGAGGCACGAGGAGGAGAGGGCGGAAGATCTTCATTAACCACAGGCGATGGTTCTGTGGGAACAGGAGAACTCGGTTTTTCTGTAAAAACAAAGTACATGAATCACGCTTATTTAAGGAAAGAAAGCAAAAGATAAAACTTACCAGGAACATGTTCCGAAATAAAGGCATCTAGGTTACCCCTCCTAGTAATCTTCTTTCGCTGAATCTTCTTCGCAGGCTGACCCCCAGCTTCAACATCAGGTTGTTTCCTTTTCCCCGTTTTCTTCCTCACTAAGCGCTCAGGACTTGATTCCAAATCAATGGGATCATCAGGGTTGGATGGAGGGATATCAGCAGTATCCTTTGGTTCTGGCTTTGGTCTTCCTATAACTGCAGGCGCAAGACCCTCCAATGAGTCAGATACCACCACATAATCACACCAGGAGTCAGCGGAACAACGCATACCTTTCTTCTCTCCCCCAAATTCTTAACCTTCGAAGGTTGAGCTTTTTCAGCGTCACCCTTCTTCGGGGCAACAGTGGCTACGGGTGCGCGTTTTTTCTTCTCAGGGCCTATGCCCAAATTAGATAGTTCGCCTGCTACAAAGAGCAGAATAAACTTATTCACACGCACAAAAGTAACAAACAAAAAATACTATGATGAAAACTTACCAGCGCCAGCAGCAGGTTGCGCGGACAGATCATCATCCCGCGGAAGAACAAAATTCTTCACAATATGGTGATACCACAGCTCCTCATCTGGCTTTTTAGAAATAGTAGACATCTTTCCACCTTCTCTCTCAAACACAACAACGTATATCGAGACAACTGCAAAGAAGGAGAAGTGAAGATAAACTTCAAAAAAAAAAAAAAAAAAAGGAAAGGAAAGGAAGAAAATGGAAAACAGGGCAAGCCCCAAAATCTTACCTTTACCACTTTCCATATACACCGGCTTGTCTTCACGATTCATCCTCCAATTCAGACTCATGCTGGCACCAACAAGGGCTTTCTCCGGTAAAGCAATAGACGGAACGTCTTTCAGATCATGGTACCAATTTTCGTCAACAGGAGTCTGAATGGTTTCAGTGGGGACATCCTCTTTTCCCCTAAAAATCATCTTCATCGGAACAACCCCTGCCTTGATAAAAAAGAATTTTTGTTTCCAGTCGTGGAATGATTTTGGGGGATGAAGGAGAATCTTCTTCGCCGATGCTCTTTGTACCAAAGAATAGAACCCTTGAGAATAGTGCATTTGATGAAAAACTCAAAATCAAGGAAGCGACGGTTCAATATGCATCGTACGGCATACAAATTCAAAATGCCGAACCCTAACCATACCAATTGGGTGCATCTGGGAGATGTGGAACTTGTAATACTCAAGAATTTCAAGAAAGAATTTCGTTACAGGCAAACGAAAGTTGCCTACACAAAAGATATCCCAAAACAAGGTCACATACCCGGCCGGAGCATCCGCCGCCATCTGACCCTCTTCAGGGTAACGGGCACCCCAGTTTTCTGGGAACCTGAGATTCCGAATCAAGCCATCAAAAGTTGCCCTAGACCACTTTAATGGTGGAAGTTCGGCAGACATTTCTTCAGTGGAGTCTTCGTGATGATCTCCGGTTGACATAAGAGGAAGAAATTGCAAATTCTTTCTAGGAACGGATAAAGAAGACAAAGAGGGAAAAGGGTTTCAATGAAGTAATGATTACTGGAAATAGGAAACCCAAAACACTTATATACCCACCGCCATAAATAGCCTAGGTAACTGCAACAACACTTTTTCGGGATAGCACAGTTACCCAAGCGACAGGGGGCGAGTAGGGAACAACACAAACGCGAGTTCACGCGCGTGCAGAACACGGTCAGTAGTTTGCATCTGACAGTGACAATCTATCACATAGACATTACTGTACCTTTCATACCCAAAGTCAAAGATTTTCAAAAATCAACATAATAAGCAAAGTGTATCTTCTCAGAGAAGATCCTCCACTTTCACGCCAAAAAGCCCTATAGCAAGAAACATTTCTCTCATATAGTCCAGTGCTCCACTTATTTGCATAAGAGCAACACTAGACTGGGGGGACTTGAAGGGGTAAGGTCCCAAAAACCTCGTGATAAGTACTTGGGACCATACCACAACCTCACCTTTTAACCCTCTTTAGACCTTGCGCGGCCGCGCACTGGCCCAACAAAGAGAGCTTAAGAGAAAGACAGCAAATAACACCCGCGCGCCGAAAGGAAATTAATGAACTCCTTGCGCCTTTCTCCATAACAAACAGGGATAAAAATCCCAGTTAACACTTCCGCTTAAATAATTGTAACACCTGTGTCATTTCAACCATCAAACAAATGCCCAACCAGTGAAATATTGTATTTCATACTTGGGATTTGTAAAAATATGTGTATCGTTTACACATATCAACTCTTGTTCGATTTCAAGCTCTAAATCGCTTTCTGGAAGGTTATACACGCACTTATGCGTAAATATAACCAGTTTAATGCAACGAACACTCCGGAATAGTGAAATAGGCTTAACATACCTTAAATAACCTTTACATAACTTAGAAATAAGTTTTGAAGGCTTTGGTATGGCAAAAACATGTTAAATCGCTTACAGGGACTAAAGTTGACAAACTGCGAAAGTATGCCAATTTGAACTGTAACAGACATTCCGGAACATGACCATAAGTTAAACATACCATAAATATCCTTTACATAGCTTAGAAATAGGCTTTGAGGTGTTCGGTATGCTAAAATAAACTTTTGTGTCATTCAGGGACTAAAAGCGTCAAAAAGTGCACAAGTTTGCATTTTTACGCATAACTTACGTTCTGAATACATCCGGACATCCAAAAATTTATGTAAGCATGACTACATTATATTTTAGTGTTCGCCTTAAGAAAAATCCATTCGTCGCGTCATTTGGATCGTTTTTCGCGCTTATGCGCATTCCGTCGTAATTAAGCGAACATCGCGTTCGTACAGCTAAACGAACCGACATCCGAGATATTTTTGAACACATTTTAAGTCCCCTATACTTTAACTTCATTTTAGAGCTTTGAAATGGGGTTAACGGGCCTTAAACGTGTCAAAAATGGCCTAAATACAGTTCAGGGACCAAATATGTAAATCTGCCAAAATAGGTGCTAGCGCACCGCTACAATATGAGTGTAACGGTGCGCTAGGGGTCTGCAGAACAAGATCAGATCGAACAGTCAGCGTATTCCAGCTGTTCGATTCACATCCACATGTTTCCCACTTGCATATTCAGCTGATAAGGATGGCATTTAGCTTCCATAAGGTTCCGACAAGTGTACGGGTTGGATTAAGGCACGGTTTCCTTGAAACGATCTTAACGGTGGACCGAAAACTATAAATACCCCACCCCCCATTACTTCAAATGCACTAGAATTCTGATTTGAGGAGCTCTAAGTTGAAACCATTGTTTCATACCTGAGATTCTTGAATCGGGATTAGCATTCGGGGACCCTGGGTAAGTATTCTTTCGTTCTTTTCCTTATTTTTACTGCTTTTCGAGTCAGAAAGTCAAACTTTGTTTGACTTTCAGCGTTGACCAGTAATGGTCAATGCGAAGTTCGTTTGAACTTCGCAACGTGAGTGTAATCACGTTGGTCATAGTCCCTTGGGACTATGCCCACTGATTACCACGTTGTCTAGGGTCGTAGGGTAGGCGATCTAATAAATCGCCTATACCTTCGAACCCGACCCAGTTTGGTCGATCATTAGGATCCGACCAAACACATTAGGTGACCATAGTAGGTAGGGCATAACCTTCCGAGGTTATACCCTATGGTCACATCGTTTAAATAGTTGTATGATAGGTAGTTTATATGCCTTAGGTAAATTACCAGAATACCCTTTTCATGTATAATTGGTAATTAAGCATATGTAACCTAAACTTTTGTCACATAACTGATTATGTAACATGTTTAGGCATATAACACTTGTCATAGGACTAGTTAGGCGATCCGAACGCGTTTCACGCGAACGACGCGTTAAAGTAGCATAAGCTACCTAAACGGGTCGTAATGGGTCGTAAACAATTAGGTTAAGTTTCATTTAGTATGTAGGCTTTGTTAAACCATATCATATGAGTTCATACACTCATTTGGTTTACAAACCCTAATGCTACCCAGTCTTCCGATATAGGTCCGGTTTATTAACATAGTTACCTATATTAGGTGCCGTTTGATTCCGAGATCTATAGCATTACTTGGTGGTTATCTTTAGACAACTGAGCAATCTCAAGTGAGTACATAGACCCCTCTTTTACTGTTTTCCAAACTGTTTTGGGGTGGAACACATGTGCCTACTTGTTACTTTCATGCTTTCCTGTTTTCACATCATATACTGCTATGTTCATTAGTACATTATAGTACATGATTTCAATACATTTTATGCTAGGTGTGCCCATTGTGTGCATTACTTAGTACATCGTTTTACATGACATTTCCTGCTAGGTGTGCCCGTTGTGTGCATTACTTAGTACATTGTTTTACATTGCTTTTCTGTTGCATATGCTTATCCAGCGTATGAACACATTATACTACATATTGAACCGTTGAAATCATTTGACTGTGATCCGTTGATATCTGTGAACCGTTTGTATCTGTGAACCGTGTGAACCGTATTTGACATAGACATTTCGGCATAGACATTTTAACATGATTGACATTTGATCATGCATTTCCCACAAAACATAACTTTGATTTAAACCAAGTTTTACTTCAATACTTTGTTTTTGTGCATATGGTTTAGTTGAGACATTTCACTTGCCATACATGACATTTTGACATAGACATTTGACATGGATATTTGACATAGACATTTTGACATTGGTTTGGTTTGATTAAGTGATTAAGTAACGATGCGTGTGTAATATGATACAAGCATGGTGGATACGCCGCTGGTACTTCCTATATATAAGTGTTTGTATGGTATTACATATTGTAGCGTTATTTGAATCATTTCAGTTTGAGACATATGACATTTTATACAAATAATATACTTTTCACAAGACATTGTTTTACAAACAACCTATCTTATACAAATCCATTTTACTATGGTTATTCATTTAACCATACATTATTCATTTATTGTATACATATCATCTGAACTCATTGTTTTTCAAATGATTTACAAAACAAAGCAAATTACAAGGTTCATGACTAAACATTTTCTCAAACATAAGTCATGGAACCTATTTTCACAAAACCTATGTATCTCACAGGCATTTTTATGCTGACGTACCTATTTTCACATGTGTTTTTCAGGAACTGTTGCATAAGATGATCAAGATACACATAGGCAGACTTGGGCTTTAGTGACAATAAAAGATGCAAGACTAGTTAATTATGTTGTATTCCTTTGTTTATTGAGACATTGTAACACTTTTACTTAATAAAACGAAACTTCAATTGCCATGGTTATGAAACAATTAATTCTGTTACAACACTCCCCGATGTTTCCGCCACGTTTCGTATGTTCTACGTGGTCGGGGTGTGACAATAATACCCAGACTTGGATATTATTTACTACACTGATACCACACGATAAGGAGTCACACCGGATTATGGCAATAATCTTCTAGAAGACTCAATCGTGCACCACCAGACGGTTATAACCGTCTGGGCCACGTGTCATCACCCCGTGCTCTCTTGAAGTCACGACGATGGCATGGAATTAGAGAGAAATCTCCACTTTCCCACTTTCCACGTGGCAACACCCCAGCCGTTGATCTAGATCGCGATCCGTGTGCTCTCACAATCCGATAAAGAGAATTAACGGAGGAAAAATAACCGCTTACGGAGTTAGCATCTTCCGTTAACATTTCAACAACGAGTTATCCCGCCCAAACTCCCGCCTATAAATAGAAGAGTAATTTAGGTATGATCTCCAAGTTACATTCACTTCATTTACACTTCTTCTTCTTCAAATACTTATACTTATTCTCACGCCGGAGGGTGGTCACGGAGAGAACCCCCATTCTCCCCGTGACGAGGCTGACGGTGTTTTGTTTTGCAGCTATCGAGAAGAAGAGAAGGTCCATCCCTTTGAATTGAACGAGAGAAAACCAACCCTTTTATGCAGAACCTAACCCCCTAGATAATTTGATTCCGGTCATTTATCCAGTGTTTCTTCAGTGAGTATACTCGACACCCTTTTTCTTCTTACACTTTTGGGTGCACACGTTCATGCTATTAAACTCACATGAAACACACATACTTTATGCTTAATCGCCAACAAAACAATCCAACATACATGTTTAATACGTTGTGTTTGAATTCGTGTACACTAGGCTATTCTTATGCTTTATACTTGTCATTAACTTTGTACAAGCCTCCCTTAACATGTATAGCGGTATAGGAGTAACGCACCACCTGTATTCTTGAGGTCATGTTAAGTTAATCATAACGGTCTTGTCGTTGCTATGACAAGATTAGGCTAGCGGGAATCTTTGGGTTGACATTTATAGTTGCATGCTAGTTATACGTTAATTCTAGATAACTGTTTAGCAATGTGGATTCGTTTAAAACTTTTTATATTTATGTTAGTATTAAACTTGTATGCTCGTCAATACTTTTTGTATTGAACTATACAAAGGATAAAATATCTTTTTTTCCATATGATTGTATCGGGTTTTTGTTAGTCTCCCGCTAACTCTCTTCTATAAATAATAATAAAGCAAAACAAGTTGGGGCCACTTGGCATTTGCTTAAACCACTACTTGCCACATGGCATTCTAAAACTCCATGATGAAAAAGAATGAGCGCTAAAACCACATATGTTATGCTTTTCTTCACACACTTCTCATTCATTCAAGCGCTACTTTTCCTCTCTCCTTCCTATCAAATCAGGGTTTCCTTTTCTTCCCTCTTCATCACCGTAATATCATTATCATCGGAGTTTCTTTTCTTCCTCCTTCGTCATCGTATGTAAACCCTAAAGGAATTCACACCAGTTCTTCAAGGATTACTGATTCATTTTAATGGAATGATGGATCTTTCAAATGCCGTTGTTCTGCGAGCAATAGAGTCCCAATCATGGTGAATGCAAAGATGCTGAAGATGGCCTCAATCAGGTATAAAATTCATCGATTGAGTTTCAATTCGGTTGATTCGCGATTGTTGTTGTTGTTTCCACATGATTCTCATCTATTTCTGATCCATTCACAAACCCTAGATTTCAATTGTTTTCCTTTTCTCTTCCATTGTTTTCTTTAAACCCTAGAATTGATTGTTTTTTGTTGAGGCTTGATCTAGGGCTTGATAGATGGTTCTTCTTTCTTCATTCGATCAAAAAGATGAGATTTTCGGTAAGTTTACATCATCCTCTTTGATTAATTTTGCTTTCGATTGGTCGGAAATACAGAAAACTTCAAAAGACCCATACTCTTTTTCGTTATGTTTCTACGATTCAGGCTCTACAATCGATTGGTATGTATTAATCCTTTTGGTATTTGTTATTGGTTAGGGTTGGTTTGATCTTTCAGGAGTGTTCTTTTTGAGGTAACATATTATGAGAGCTGATGTTTATACACACTTCTGTTTAATTTGCTTATGTTAAAGGGATGCTGGATTTTATCTCAGTTTTTTTTTAATTTATATAATTTGAAGTGATTTTGATTGTTTTTAGATGGGTTAATGTTTGTATTGTGAATTAAGTGTCCAATTTGTTGTTTTTTTATGATAATGTAATTGTGCTTATTAGGGTTTGTTTTGAATGGTTTAGGATAAAGTGGTGAAGAGTGGGTCGATATGGAAGTTATTGAGGAGTTCCTCGGGTGTAATCGATTCGGTTCGATATGGAAGGTATTAAATTTGAGCAAAAAATGAACTTCTAATCATACCATACTTCTTAAGCAGGTCACTTGATTCGGGTACAACAAAGAGTGCCGGAGTATGGTTAGACCACACAAAAGGTGTTCCATTTTCTTAATTTTGTGGTCAACGTAGGTTTGTATTTTCATGTTCTAACTGATTTTTTTTTGTGATAAAAAATACATGATTTGTGAAACATATGTTGTCTCATGTTTACTGATTTTAATGTGTTACTATTGCAACTAGATGTTTGATTTTTGTTTTTGTTCACGATATTCAAGACTTTAAACATCAGGTTAGAATGTTTGTTAATTCTCTGTTTGGTTAATTAGCCAATTGTATCAACATATCTTGCTTCATGTGCCAAGTCTTACATTTTTCACCACTTATGCGCTCCAGGTTTTATTTTGGGCTGAAATTTACTACAAGAGTCTGTTGATTTTATCCGTTTATATGTCATAAAACCAGATAATGGGATTTAAAAACCAAATTAGCATTTTTGAATAAGCATTTCTTACCAGACTTCATCACCAAATTATTATTCTCGTGCTCATTCTATATGTATATCTATTATCTTTTAAATGATGTCTACCTATTTTTGAAATTGCACGGAGATGACTTATTTAATGGTTAGATTTGTGTAATTAGGTTTTAAATGATGTGAAGTAATATCTTAATTTCTTTCAATTTTATCAGGGAGGGTTTTTGTTCTGTTTTGGTTTTTAGGTGTGTGATTAGGTGTTTTATTGTCTTTGGTTTACAAATTCAATTTTAATTATATGTTTTGTTTCGTTTTTTATAAAGTTAGGGCTATACGATAGTTGAAATCCTTTTACTTATGTACATAGACTACATGACTATGAATCAAGGATTCAAAACCAAATTTTTTATTGTTGATGCAACAAATACTAGACTGATGGTGGTAGCTGGGCTGGTTACGCAAAAGGGTTGGAGGGTTCAGTTTTGCCTAACGCAGGTCGTGGGGTCCCCTCACGTTTGCTAGACGTGGAGAGAGGTTCACTAGTTAGATTTTGTTGTTTGCTTAAGATCCTCCACTGAAATGTGTTCAGCTTCGGATGTGAGAGCAATGGGAATGTGTGTGTTGATTGTGATGAAGAGTGACTTGCATGGAACAAGTACTCAAGAGCAGTGACTAGAGATCCCCATGGAATCAGAGCTGATCGGAACATATTTTGCACTAAATGAAGTGTCAATTTATAGGAAAGGTCATCTCCCAAAGAAGAAACCATTGACTAGTGAAACATGTCTGCAGTGGGGGACTTACCCTTTTGGGGGTTGAAGCGTTTTGACCTGCGGGTAAAAGACTACATTCTGTGCATTTGTCTTACTTTTACGGCTAGGAGAGTTGTTGAAGTAATCAGAGACATGACTGATTACTGTACACGTGCTGCTTTATCCTAGCTCCCAGGTTTTTAACCTTTGAACCTTTTAACCTTTTAAGCGTTCATGTGTTTAAGTCATTTTGTTTAGTCTTGGGCTACCCCCGTCATCAACCCCCCAAGTCAGAGGTTTTTGGGAGATAGGTTCAAAGACTTCTGACTTCTACACATTTATTTTTATTGCTTAAAGGCTTCGAGGCTTGAAGGGTTCATTACAGTTGAGCTTTTTGAAATTTGAATTTTGACAAGACAGTTGATGTGAATGACGGCGGTTTCTGCAGGGAGCAGTTTTAATTAACTGTTGTGTAATCATAACTTCTTATTTTTAACCTTATTTTTCATTTTTTTATCAACATAATCACAAAGTTCCTTCATTTTCTCTCAAGTTTCCTTCATATCTTCCCTTTCCTTCGTCCAGGTTAGTTCTTTATTTTCATTTTTCAATCATAACTTATGGGTGCTCGTACGGATTTTGTTAGGAAACTTTATTTGTAAGTATTGAAGAAAATCATATTCAACTTGATCTATGAAGAAGACAACAGTCCTAAAGATCGCAACAAGAAAAAGAAGAAGATCGGATAGGACAGCTGAAATGAACAGCATCTACTTCAAAGAATCACAAGTTGATCAAGAGCTGAAGAAGATTATCAGAGAAGGTCATTTCTGATGGATCTGATGATATTTCTGATGAAATATCATCAGTTTCTGACGATTCTGGTCATCAGATTTTCTGATGATTTGTTCACCAGAATTTTTGATGAAGTGGTTTATCAGAAATTCTGATGAATACCCCACTTGTCTAAAAATCAACTCTATCCTGCCACAATAACCGAAGCACTTGACATTATTGGATCTCATGATTACAAAGGCAACTTGAACGTTGGATTCAATGAATATGTCAAATTGCTACTTTATGCAGGACTTTTACATGAATAAACAAATGTTTATTCATGTATTCAGCCTTCTATAAATAGAAGGCTCACCAAGCAGAAGACAATGAGTTAAGCTTAGCATTCAATACATACTACAAAACTCCATTGCCCTCTCACCCGCAGAATTCAAGATTCATTTGTAATAGATAATAATCTTACAATCACCTTGTAAACCATTTTGTTTCAAAGTGATATAAACTTGATAATTATGTAGGTCTTGTTTCTTGAAAGTCTGATTTCCATTTCCGTACAACTTTTTCACATCTACTGAAATTACTTGCCATATTACGTGAAAAGAAGTTTTTAAGTCCAAACTGGGACCAACAATTGGTATCAGAGCAGATTGAATAAATTATTTTCAAACGATCAATCGCTCATCTTCTTTTCTCTAAATATGGCCAGCTTTCAATCATGGAATAATGCTTTTAACATTGGTTCTATGTCTAAACCTCCGACTCTGGTCAGAGAGGAATACCCCAAATGGAAAATCAGGATGGTCAATTTCCTCAATGGTCATGACCGAGCTCTGTTTCAATCCATTTAAAGGGGTCCACATATACCAATGTCTGAAATACCAGCTATTCCAGCAACTGACCAATCACCTGCAATCCCTGCCTCCCGAGCTCCCAAAAGTGAAATAAATTGGAGCCCGGAAGACAAGGAAAGGGTGGCTGGGGATGAAAGGGTAAAGTCACTTTTAATAATGGCTATCCCCAATGACATATTTTCATAAGTTGATGCATGTGCATCAGCTAAGGAAATATGGGATCAGTTGGAAAATCTTTGTGAAGGAGGAGAAAGGATGAAAAGAAACAAGAGAACAAACAACGTTTCCTCATATGAGAGGTTCAAAAGTTTACCCAATGAAAGATTAAATGAAACATATCAAAGATTTACAAAACTTTTGAACGAGCTAAAGAAATTTGGAATAACAAAATCAAATGATGAAAGAAACATAAAATTTCTGGATGCTTTACCTAGAGAGTGGAAAAGTCTAACCATGACTTTGTCATCAACCTTAGAACTAGGTAATATGAGTCTTCATGACTTATACAGCATTCTGGTCCCTGAAGAGGAAGAAATATTTGAAGAAACCATTCAAAGAGGGGGATCTTTAACTCTTATTTCAAACTCACAAAGAACACCACCTACCAATGATCCACAACCTTCAAACAGTCAAAATCTTGAAATTTCTGATACATCATCAGATTTCAGCTTTTGCTGAAGCAATAGCACTGCTCACCAAAACATTTGAGCAGAGGTTGAGGGGAGGAGGCCAAAGGTACCAGAGAAGTGACAGGGGGAGGATGGATGGAAGATCTAAGGAAGAAGATAGATCTAAGGATAAAGGGAAGGCTGAAGTTGTGTGTTACAAGTGCAAGCAGAGAGGTCACTATGCATCAGAATGCAAGACCAAGAAGCTGAAGGATGTTGCTTATTATGAGAAGAATCTAGAAGAGGTAAAGAAGCAGCAACAAGTAAGCTTAATTGTTGGGACAGATACATGGCTATCTGATGATTCTTCTGATGATGAAGAAGAAGAAATGGCTAATTTCTTTCTTATGGCACTTTCTGATGACTTACCAGAAACTTCAGGACAAAAGGTAAATTTAGACAATCTTGATCTTGAACACAAGCTAAACAAGCTCATGTCAGATTTTCTAAATCTGCAAGATAAACAGCAATCAGATAGTAAAAAATCTGATGAGTTGCAAAGGACCATGAATAATATCTTACTTGAAAACCAATTACTAATAGAAGAAAGTTTAGATCAGAGAGCTAAAATTGAGTTATATGAAAATGAAAGAAAAGATCTTTACAAGAAAATTAATGATAAAGAAATTAATGTAAGAGGTTTTCAACAAGCAAAAGAATTCATAAACTTCATTGAGTCCACACCAAAGAACAAAGGAGAGGGTTTGGGATATGTAAAAACAAGAAATAGCAAACCCACGGTCTTTGTAAAAGAAACCCATCAGATTTCTGATCAGTTTTAATCAGAATCTGATTCTGAATCATGCAAGTCAACCTGTTCTGAATACTCTTTTGAAAAACCCAACTTCAAAGCAAAGATAAGTGAATGCAAACAAAAATCTTTAAATATTCCAAAAGCAGTTCACTCATCTTTTCAAAACTATCCGCATATTCCATCACAAGAAAGAATATCAGAAAATTCTGATAAAGAACCTTGTATGTGTGTTGACATATTGAAGCTTGTTCAACAACATCTCCAAAAGAAAGATGAAAAATATGTTTATGGCTCAGCATATAATAGATATTCTGATGAAAGCCCATCAAGAGAACATAATCTGATTAAAATCTCATCAGAAAAAGTACCCAAGCAAGTCTGGGTACCAAAAACCCTCTAATTTTTCCATTTCAGGACCATCATGTGCAGCAAATCTGGTACTGCGATTCAGGAAGCTCCAAGCACATGACTGGGGACAGGAGCTTGCTCAACAATTTTGTTTCAAAGCTGGGTAAAATGGTAAATTTTGGAAATGGAGTAAAAGGGAGGATCATGGGATATGGATGCATAAGGTATGGATGTTTGACCATAGAGAAAGTAGCCTATGTTGAAGGCTTAAAATACAATCTGCTAAGTTGTGGTCAATTTTGTGATAAAGGTTTTCAGGTAACCTTTTTACCAGAAAAATGCTTGTTAATAGGGATGGATGATAATAAAATTTATTTAAGTGGAAAAAGGATAAGACAATCAATTTACTACTTTGATTTCAAAGAAGAAAAACATCCAAAATTATGTTTATTTTCAAAAATCAAGAAGGGTAGTAGTTGGTTATGGCATAAGAGGTTGGCCCACTTAAATTTCAAAAACCTAAGCAAATTAGCAAGCAAGGGATGGGAAAATTTGTGAAGCTTGTGGATGGGAAAATCCATAACCAACTACTACCCTTATATACAGAAATTTGGGAAAATCCATATGGGAAAATCCCATCCGCAAGCAAGGGATGGGAAAATTTGTGAGCTTCTGAGTCTTCAATTACACAAAATTTGGAACTTTTACATATGGATTTGTGTGGACCCATAAGTACAGAAATTTTTTCTGGAAAGAACTACATACTAGTAATAGTAGATGATTTCTCCAGGTACACATGGGTAGAATTTTTAAGGAAGAAAAGTGAAACCCCTGATCTGATCATTAATTTCATCAGAAAAATTGAAACTCTGTTGAAACTAACAGTCAGAAGAATCAGATCAGACAATGGGACAAAATTTAAAAATTCAAAAATTGAGAACTTTCTTGTGAGTAAAGGAATTTCTCATGACTTCTCTGCTCCCAGAGCACCTCAACAGAATGGGGTGGTTGAAAGAAAAAATAGAACTTTAGTAGAAGCTGCCAGAACAATGTTTGCTTATGCTAAGATGCCTACTCATTTTTTGGCAGAAGCAATAGCAAATGCCTGTTTTACCCAAAACAGAACCATAATCAACAAAAGGCTGAACAAAACACCTTACAACATTATCAATGGAAGAATTCCAAGTGTAAAAATTTTACATACATTTGGTTGTAGATGTTTTGTTTTCAATGATTTTGAAAGCCTTGAGAAATTTGACAGAAAAGCAGAAAAATGTATTTTTCTTGGTTATTCTTTGTCCTCAAAAGCTTATAGAATTTTTATTCTAAACACAAGGACAATCAGAGAAAGTCTGTATGTTTCTTTTGATGACTCATCAGAAACAGAGGTTTCTGATGAATACATGAAAGAAGTAAATTTTTCTGACAAACAAGAAAATTATGAACATCTCTTTGAAATGATAACAGAAGATTTCTTAGAACATGATAAATCTCTCACAAACAAATCTATAGATAATTCATGTACTAACCCTGCAGAACAAATGGGAAGTGCATCAGAAATCTTGAATCAGAACATTGAAAATATGTCTGATAATCAAAATTCTGATACACTACATGCAACTGAGGCAATTGTTCAGGGGGAAACTTCAAATCCATCCGAACCAACAACTTTTCACAACAAGTTGAGATGGATTAAAGGACATGTTCATTCTGACATCATTGGCAATCCAGCAGATGGTGTAAGAACAAGATCTGCAACAGCACATGAGTGTGCATTTGTTGGGTTCTTAAGCAAAATAGAACCCAAATCTGTCAAGGAAGCTCTAAATAACTCAGACTGGATTCATGCTATGCAAGAAGAGCTGGATCAGTTTGAAAAGAGCAAGGTATGGGATCTGGTGCCTAAGCCAAATGACAAATCAGTCATAGGCTCAAAATGGGTATTCAGAAATAAATCTGATGAAAATGCATAATCACCAGGAATAAGGCAAGGTTAGTGGTCAAAGGTTATTGTCAACAAGAAGGTATAGACTATGATGAAACCTTTGCACCAGTAGCTAGATTAGAAGCTATAAGAATTTTTCTTGCATTTGCTGCATCCAAAGATTTCAAGGTTTATCAAATGGATGTAAAATCTGCATTCCTGAATGGAAGAATTGAGGAAGAAGTTTATGTTCATCAACCAGAAGGCTTTGTTGATCCAAAATTTCAAAATCATGTCTATAGATTAAACAAAGCCTTGTATGGTTTGAAGCAAGCTCCTAGAGCCTGGTATGAAACACTCTCAAACTTCTTACTCAATTATGGGTTTACTAAAGGTACTATTGACACAACACTTTTCCTCAAAACACACAAATGTCACACTTTGTTAGTCCAGATATATGTTGATGACATCATATTTGGATCAACAAATGAAAATTTATGTAAAAAGTTTCAAAAGTTAATGACTAGCCACTTTGAAATGAGCATGATGGGTGAGTTAACCTTTTTCTTAGGTTTACAAGTAAAACAAAGAATTGATGGGATATTTTTGAGTCAATCAAAATATGTGAAAACAATTCTTCAAAAATACTCACTTGAAAACTGCTCAGTTTCAAAAACTCCAATGGAAACAGGGAACAAATTGGATTCTGATAAAGATGGAATATGTGTAGTGTAGATATAAAAACCTATAGGGGGATGATAGGATCATTGCTATATTTAACAGCAAGCAGACCAGATATTATGTTTGCAACATGCTTTCTGGCCAGATATCAATGTGATCCTAAAGAATCCCACCTAAAAGCTGTAAAAGGGTTTTCAAATATCTAAAAGGCACTTCAGAACTTGGTGTCTGGTATCCTAAGGATACAAACCTTGAACTAATTGCATATACAGATGCAGATTATGCAGGGTGCAAGATTGACAGAAAAAGCACATCTGGTGCATGTCAAATCTTGGGAGAAAAATTGGTGTGTTGGGCAAGCAAGAAACAAAACTGTGTTGCAACATCAACAGCAGAATCAGAATATGTAGCAGCAGCAAGTTGCTGTTCACAAGTGCTATGGATGCAAACTCAGCTAAAAGATTATGGAGTGAATCTGACAAAAATACCAATCCTATGTGATTCAAAGAGTGCAATTGCAATAACAGAAAATCCAGTTCATCACTCAAGAACCAAACACATAGATGTCAGATATCACTTCATAAAAGATCATGTTGAGAAATGTAACATAGAAATGTATTTTGTTCCAACTGAAAACCAAATTGCTGATATCTTTACAAAACCTCTTGATGAAAAGAGACACAATTTTTTGATCAACAAACTGGTCATGGTTAATATAAAAGATGAAGATTTTTCAGAAAACAAAAGGACACAAATTGAAAACCAAATTGATGAACATCAAAATTCTGATAATCAAAGAACAATTCAACAAGTTTCTGACAGTGAAATCCATCAATCTGATGGAATATCAGAAAATCTGACAAATCATCAACAAATGTGATGATTTAACAGAAAATCTGAAGAAGTATCAGAAAATCTGGTGAGATCATCAGAAATTCTGATATCACATCAGAAACTTTGTTGAAACATCAGAATAATCACTAATCATCCTTTCATTTTCATCCTCATACATATCTCATACATGTATAAATTTATATCTGTGTATAGTCTGTTTTTGTATTTTTTTTTCTGTTTTTCTAAAATAAAAAAAACACAAAAACATAACAATAGATCTAGGGGGAACTAAAACAGCAAATCTGATAAAAACAAGAAAAATCTGGTGTAAAATAGGAAAAATCTGTTAAGACTAGTGAAACATCAGAAATTCTGATGTCTCACCAGAAAATCTGGTAATAAATCAGAAAATCAAAATTTTCATCAGAAAAGTCTCTTGCCAATTGGGAAGTCTGATAAAACAACAGAAAAGAACATTTGGAAACATGGCTTTATGCCAGACTCGAAGAAACTTATAACCAACTAAAAAAAACTTTTTGAAATAAGTTTCTTTCAAAAAAAATTTCTAAGGATTGGAACAAGCTGTGTAACAAACACTTCCTGAAAATCAGAGCAACGTGTGGAGTTCAGAACTGCAAGGTAAGTGAAAATCTCAAAACTCTACTTATTCCCTCTCATCTAAAAAAAAAATAAAAGAAATAAAAAAAACGATGATTCAATTTCTATATATGAATCAAATGAATTCTGATGAAGTATGATGAAAATCCATCTCTCAAAAATTTTATTCAAAGATTTTCTAATATATATCATCATAAGGAAAAACTTGGGAGAATACACAATCTCAAAAGGGTTGCTCTTGGACCTTTTTGAAACAAAAGGGGTCCAACATAGAGAAAAGGTGCAAGTTGGACATTTGTGTTTATCTGCTAAATCCTTGGATTCTCTTATTTTCATTAAAAGATTTATATTAAATTAGAGATAATCCAAAGGTTTTTCAAAAACGGTTGTTTCCTAAACGGATTAAAACATCATTAAGGTGTCATTAACCACCTTGAATACAAACAACCCACGAAAAACACTCAAAAATCTCTGTCTCAATACACTATATATACCTCATTCAAAACAGAGACTTCCATCTTCAACCTTCAAACTCAAAACCCTAAAAACCCTTTTTCCAAATCAAAAACCCCAATTCTCAATGGCTGCTATCAACTTCAATATACCACCAGTTGAACACTCTGTTCCTTTCATCACCGAAGCTGAATTTCTTCCATTAAAGAGCAAAAATGAAACAATGAACGATAATATTGAAGAATATGATATAAAGTGTCAAATCCTAATTGAATTTCTGATCAGATGCCCGATAACTCAAGCTCTCACAAAGACCAGAGAGGTGCCAGAAAAACTCAAACAACAAGTTGTAAAAACTCTCAAAGTCTCAAATCAAATCGAGCTAACAACACATGTATGGGGATATATCTTCATTACAATCTCACCGGAGAAAATAAGGGAATGTTTGGAACGACCTTTAAGCCAAAGCTATGAAGAAGCACCAGAAAAGGAAGACATGTTTTCACTACTTGATGCTGTAATGGGTTACAAACAAAGATTTCAAAAAACAGTGAATTCAAGAAGAATAAGCTACCTGCCTTCTGGCAAGTGTTAATGGAAATTCTGAACAAGTGTTTATCATAAAAAATTGGAGGTACAGATCAGATAAATATGAATGTTCTGACAATCATGTTCAGTCTCATAAGTGGGTTGAATATTGATTTTGGAACAGAAATATTTAATCTGATCAGAAGATCAATTCTGACTAATACTGGAAGGATAAATTCACATCTACCTTTTCCCAGATTTCTGTCAATCATAATTTCTGATGCATTTTCCAAAAGGAACCTAGAAATTCCAGCATCAGAAAATATGTGGAGTACAGAAATTATGAGACCTTGGACTGCTGTAGGGTCTTGGAAGTCAGATTATGATGTGCCTGTTCTGACAGAAAGAATGATGAATCTGATACCAGAAGATTCACCATACAGAACAAAATACCTAAGGATGTTAAGCAAGAAACCAGAGAATAAAGAAGTTTTTGATAGTGTGTCCCCCATGGAGCATGATGCACAAGAGTCAAGCACACCAAGAATGGAGCAGCAGGGTGAATCAGAACCTCATCCAGCTGATGAAGATGTGAACATGAGTCCTGTAGCAGAAGAACATCATGCTGAAATCTCACATATGGAAGAAACAGGTGCACAACACTCTAAACTTAATATTGTTCATAATTCTGAGAGTGATTCTGATGATTCAATTCAAGGAAATTATGAAATTTCAAAAATGGGCACTATTTCTGTAAGACAAAGTGAGATTGGTACCAAAGACCTATTTTCTGAATCAGATTCTGATGAGGAAAATGTGGTAACAACAGGTGGAGATCAGTCCACTGATCAAGGAAACCTGGATGAGAAAGTTAAAAGTTTCTCAACAACTCATGGAGAACCTGAAAAGGTTAAAGGATATGAGGAAAACCAGAACTTGAATACGTTTCAGTTTTCTGGTGAGGGGATAGAGAATACGGAATATTTCCATCCTCTGATACCACTTGTAGGATCGGTTTTCGACTCCGAAACGATTGCGTATCGACACATGTGACGTGCGGAATCCGTACACGTGCGTGGACTGAACACGAGAACGTACTAAATCTGTGATTCTATTCAAAGATATGAAATCGTACAATCACGTGAATCACCTTTTGCACTTTCTCTCTCTAGACTCTCTCTCTAGGATCCAAGGCTCTCCAAACTCCAAATGTGCAAAAGTTCTAAATCTAACACATTAGATTCCTATTTTTAGGCCAAGGGGCTTTATGAAAGATCTCATTAATTACATAAATGCCACCTTGCCTTTTCTCTAATTATTACAATAAAAAGTCTTGTTTCAATCCTTTTCAGCTACGACTCGTATTGACGGAGGCGATAGACATAAATGCACTAACAAACTCCCCCTTGGATATTGTCGCAGTCAATCTCGTAGCGTCTTGTCTTTCTCTCTCTCTGAGTCTTCTTGACAGTTTGACGTCTTCAGCAAACACAGACTCCCTCTTTCTTGAGCAGAATCCCCGTGGATCTGTCTTCAGCTTCAGCTCCCCCTTTCAGTAGACTCTTTTCTTCAGGCTCCCCCTTTCGTCAAGCTTCCGTGCTTTTGGGATCGACACCTGGCTTTCTGGATACAAGCTCCTTCAGGATAGTTACCTGGCTCCTTGAATGCACGCTCCCCCTTGCATTGAGCTCGTCTTCAGACTCCTCCTTAGACTCGGCTATCGGGATCGTAAGCTGGAATAGTATCTGCAACTCTCAAACAATTATAAGTGAAAACGTTTTGAAACATCCAGGATTGATTACCTGGCTCTCTCAGCATAAGCTAAAACATTTCAACAGTGAAAGCATTTTCGAATTACCAGGAATCGTGACTTGGCTCTTACAAACTTTTAATCAAGATCCTGGCTCTAAAATATAATAATATGAATATATCCAGGATTACTTGATTCTCTCCCCCTATCGACTTGCTTTAAAGATTTGACGATATTAAGTATCGAACAACGAAACCTAGCTCTTTACAGCAGATTTTTAACAATTTGAACATCCAAAACCTTCACGATTTATCATCCAAGTCCAACTTAATGACCTTGGAGATTTCACAAACTGTTTTTGATTTTTGATTTTAAAATTTTCAAGTTTCAAATTAATGAACTTGTTTATTTTCAGAAACACGATCAGCATACTTAGATTTTGAAACTCAGCACTCAGACATCGGTTGTGGAAACTAAAGTAGAATCAAAATCTTTTTGTATTTTTTAGGAATATAAAGCAGTAAAGAAATATTTACAAACATATTTACAGACAATATTTTTGTTTGAGTTCGCGTCAGAGGATCATATCAGTTTATGACAAATCACTAGTACCGTTGAGCTTTAAACACTTTATGTTCAAAACGATTCACTTAGATTGTCATTATAATGATCCACTTAAATTTTCACACAAAGTTCAATTGATTCGAGATACGAATTGGTGTTTTAAGAACTTAAACTTATTCGCGTGTCCCACCTCAGAATATACTCCCGTATCAAAATTCCCTAGATTCAGTCTTACAGGTGAGTATACCAATTTGATATCTGTACTCTGGGTTAGTGCGAGACCTTGAGAGCTCAGGTATGAACTTCCGTTCAGTCAAAGAGATGAAGGCTCGACTTTAGGTGTGTTCCCTTTAGGGAATCTTTTCTTCAACTGCAATTGATTCATATCTTTCGATATTTACTCAATTTTTATGCAGAGGGTAAGCTTTTTTTTAAAGCGTGTAAAGTATTATACGAGGTCTAGTCCATTGCTTCCGCAATATCAGAAGACCAGGTATAATACCCCAGATATCAAACAGTATAATGACCTAGTATCTCAGAATCAGGAAATCTCTCAAACAAGATTTCGGGGGTTACCCATATATCCGAGAGATGTTCCCCACGAGATAAGCAAGTATTGATATTTAGGTTTATATCTCGAAAACAATCTACTAAGCGTGTAAAAACCTACTGGCATATCATCAGTGAGACCGTTTATCACATTAAAACATTCCATTTCTTTAGCGTACTGTGATTGTCTACTGATGTACTATCATTTCCTCTTTTTACACAAAAACTCATTTTTTAATTTTATCATGTTTTTGGCTTTTTTTAAAATTTTCAAATGTTTTTGGATTTTCTGACAATTTCTTACACCCCCTAAAATGCAAAACCATTTAAAGAAAATTTTGACAACCTGATACTGATAGCTTCGTCTCGCCATCCATTTTCTGCTTCTCATGCACTGATTTGCAGAAAATATAATGTACCCCCATGATTTACAACACATTGATATTTTACAGTTTGAAAACCGTTTTTCAATCTTGTGAAATTAATCATGTTTGTTCAGCCGTGAGGGTTTCGGCGTATTCAAGTAACATATTTTTGTAAAATTTAAAAACAAACATATTTTTTATTTTTCAAATTTTGACAAAATAAAAACATATTTTTGGTTTTTAAAATTTTCAATTTTTAGGGTTTTTGAGATATGGTTTATTTATGTACAGAAATGAACAAACTCCCTGTTTCTCAAATGCAGGGTTTAGCTGCCTTCTCCTCTCGTGCCAGGCTGCTTCCTCCGTTGATTTTGCTTTCATCTTCTTGTTGAAGCACCTGCACATTCAAATGTATTCAATTACTCGAACAAGTTAGCCCAGGTTTGTTTGACCTTAGGCATTTCAACACAATACGTTTCATTCAACTTCGGAAAATCTTTATCATTTTTCACAAATGAATTTTCATTCCGATTATCATTCACAGAAACCGTTTGTTTCTTTTCAACCCAAGTTTGTCCTTTAGAAGCACTTCTTTTGTAAAAATGTGATTCATTTTGAACATTTTGATTTTGAACAACAACTTTTGGTTTCCAAAACTGGTTTGGTTTTGTTGCATCAACAGTTGTTTTCCAAATTTGTGTTGTTCTTAATCTGGGTGTCACCGGTTTCGATGTTTGTTGTGAGTCAGCCTTTGACATTTTCGGCTTCCAAGTTTGCTTTGAATCAAACTTGGTTGATTTCGGATTCACAACATCAGACTTCTTTTTCGTTTCAACACCAACAGGTTTAAAATCTGGACAATTTCGACTGAGATGTCCAATTTGATCACACTTAAAGCATGTTCTCTTGGACACATCTTTAACCTGTTGTTGTTGCTTTTTCTCTTGAGCGTAGAACTCTTCATTAGACTGTCGTCTAAATTGGAGTTCTTTCTCTTCTTCAGAACTTGTTCCGTGAACAAAGTTCATCTTTTCCTGATAATTTGGCGTTTCATTTCTTTTCCATTTCTGTTTCTTTTTATAACCCAACCCAGCCTTCATGTTTTTCTTTTTGTAACCAGGTTTATTAAAAAAAGTTTTGTGACCTTTTCCAGCAAACTTTGAAATTTTGGACTTTTCAATCTCTACCAGTTTGAAAACGTTGTTGATTTTATCTGAAATCACATTTTGAATTGGGAATTCATTATCTGAAAATAGTTTGTCCGATCCAATCATGGTATAAACCAATCCTTTTGAATCATCATTCACAACTTTTTTAGATTTTGAGTGTTTAAGATAACTATCATGAAAACTTCCCTCATTTTCATCTTGTGATTCAGACTTATCTGTTTTGGTAGACTCCTCAGCTAGAACACTTTCAACAACCTTACCAACCACCTCTGAATCACCGATGTCATCAGATTTGGTCTAAGTCACATCGATGTTGTCGGGTAACTGGTCAACCATGTTTATTGCTTTTTCCACCTTCTCGCCATCATAGAATGTATAATTATTCTCCAACGGTGGTGGAACCTGATGGTATTCAGACCCAATTCCCTTTTTGTTCTTTTCTGACTCTTTCCCATCGGGTGTGATGTTGAAAATGCGTTCCAGAATGTATGAAGATGCATGATAACTCTGAAGTTTATTGACCAACTTTTCTTTATCTGCCAGTTCTTGTTTAAGTTTAGCGACATCATCAATATATTGATTTAAAACCATTTGCTTACCTTCATATCTGGCTTCAAGAAATTTAGTTGTTTTCTGACATGCAGACAATCTATCATCTAAACTTTTGACTCTACTTTTCAAAGTTTCATAAGCTTCTTTACAGTATGATATGACAATTTCATTCCATCATATTCTTTTTGCAACTCTTGAATAGTTTTATCTTTTGGAACACATTCGTTGCAAACAGCTGAACACTTTTCTTTCAATATTTTGTTTTCTTTTTCAAGATCATCACATCTTTGTTTCAGCTTTTCATTTTCTTGTTTCAAAAACTTTTCATTTTTAATCATTTCATGACTTCTATTTTTGAAAATCTTTTCTATTTTGGTAAATTCAATGTCTCTGATTTTAAGCTTTTCATCCTTTTCAATACAAGCACTGCACATTTCCATGCATTTCTTGCACTGTTGTTCAGCTTTATTATCAATTGATTGATCAGAAGAATCATTTTGAGTTATTACCTTAGTGATTGGCACTGTGATTTCGTTTGCTTGTGGATTCTGATCTTCTTCAAACACTTGTTGTTTGTTTGCAACAGCTTCCTCAGATTTTTTGTCTTCTTTCTTCACTTCCTTCACCAGCTTCTCACTTTCATCAACAATCTCCTCAACCGTTTTCTTCTTCTTCTCCAAACTGGCATATATCACCTTCTTTATGCCTTCTTTAACCTTTTCTTTGTACCTTGGAATCTCCTCAAGGCCTTTGCACCAGACACTCACAGTCGGTATTGCAGTAACTAGTGCTTCAAAATCAACTGTTTCAGGATTAACCGTCGGGTTTCCTTGAGGATCGACAAAGCATTCCTTTTCTTTGCTCCACCTGCCTGCTTGTGTTGCTTCCTTGTAGGCATCATACACTTCATCCAGCCTAATGCGAGCATGCCTTTCTTCTCGACTTTGTTTGATTTCAGTAACCATTGCCTTGGCTTTTCCAGCTTCTTTGTCATGTTGACTCCAATCATACCCTTCATCATCATGAATTATGATTCTGGATCCTTCCTTCTCATCTAAGAACTCATGACCGGGCCTTCCAAGCACTTTTTGCCAGTTATCTCCATGAATCTTTGAGCTCTTCTAATGACGCTTGCCATGCACCAGCGAATGTCCATGAGTTCCATCTCTTCTGGATCGACTTGATCGTAATCCTCCTTCGTCATGTTTGGATTTTCGATCTTACCTGCAATTAAACCTTCGTAAGATACCATAATAGATGCTAAGAAGCTCATGTGCTGTTGAGCAAACTCGTTGTTCAAAAGTGGAGAATTTTTCCAATCCTGGTTTGGATTAGATTTTGATGATGCAGATGCAGATGAAGAATGATATCCTGGATCATAGCTCGAAGATTTGTTGTTTAACGAGTCACCAGTATTTTCTGCACTATAACCAGTTTTGATCTTTGGAGATTCATTCTTTTGTAGCATTCCTGTGCGATAGTATAGATCAACGTTTTGTTGATAACTTGAGTTGGACATCTTGTTTTGTTTTTGTAGCAACAAATCACGTCCCTCTATTTTCTCAATCAAGCTCTCTAACGTCATCTCGTCGAACTTATCATCATTTTTCAAAACGATCACATAGGTTTTCCAATCTTCCTCATGTGGCAATGCCTCGACGAGTTTATCCACCATCTCTTCTCTCTCTTTGTGGATTCCAAACCTTTCCATTTCAATCTTCAGATGACAAAATCGTTTTATCATTTGACGAACTGTTTCATTCTTCATGCAACCAAACAAGTCAAACTCTTTCTTTAACAATGATATCTTGTTTTTCTTGATATCCTTCCCACCTTCAGCTTTCAACTTTATCGCTTCCCAAATTGACTTAGATGTTTCACCATGCTGAAGTAGTGAGAATATATCTTCTCTGACATATTGTTGAAGTAGAGTTTTCATTTTTAATTCGCTTGAATGTTCCTTTTTATCACCAGCTGTGAATTGTTTAAGTGTGATTAATTCATGTTTTTCATTTCTTGGTTTTTCATATCCTATTGTCAACATAATCCAACTATCATACGCATAGGCTTGTACCCAGTTCTCAAATCTTTCATACCACCAGTGATAATCTTCGATATTCATGAGCTTTGGTGGTCTCAGATGATTTCCGTATACGTTATCATGATTCAAACTCTCATAAATAACAGTTGTAGCATTCTTTGGTGTCACTGGAGTTTCTTCCGATGTAAACGCGTTATAAAACGTGTTATAAAACTCTTCGCCGATTTCCGACATCTTTGAAATGCTTCTTGAATTTTTCGTTCCTTGAATCTTTCGCCTCGTTTATCACCTTGAATTACAACACCTTTGAATCACCTAAATAAAAAACAAATGAAATGATTAGGATCGAGTGGCAATTCGTTCGGATTGCCACTCGATTCTTTGCACTTTAAACTTTTGAATCAAACAAAATCCCTTGAATCGGATTGTAATCCGATCGGGTGGGTCAACAAAAGTCAAACTTTTTAGTGAAATGTAACGGATCGGGTGGTGATCCGATCGAGTCACCACTCGATGATTGACACTACACGACAAAAATAGAATTAACTTTCAATGTATTGAAGGCCGACAGACTTTATCATTTCACGTGCAGCTTACTTCAAAGTCTAATACTTCACATGGAATTATGTCAGATCATATGCAACGTTATTAAACTTCACATGACACTTGCCACTAAAATCAATTCTATTGGACCTTTACACTATCACATGCAATCTCAATTCAAAGATAGCTGACAAACAATTTCATGCAAAAAACTTCATTGGACCTTTAGTTTATCATCACATGGGCTGACATCTTGTAATAAATGGACTTTGACTTTAAAAACTCACCTAACAAATAAGTCAATTAAGAACACAATGTTTAATGCATAAGCAAACAACATGCAACGGATCGGACGGTCACCCGATCGGGTAGGTCAACCAAAGTCAAACTTGCAATGAATAGGGTGGTAATTCGTTCGGATTACCACTCGATTCATTGCACCTTAAACTTTTTGAACAAACCAAGTCCCTTGAATTGGGTGGGTATGTCTTGGATAGGGTGGTAATCCGATCGGATTGCCACTCGATTCGTTGCACCTCAAACTTTTTGAGCAAACCAAGTCCTTTGAATCGGATTGTGACCCGATCGGGTAGGTCAACCAAAGTCAAACTATTTAAAAATTGCAATGAATCGGATTGTGACCCGATCAGGAGGGTCAACAAAGTCAAACTATTTAAGAATTGCAATGAATCAGATTGTAATCCGATCAGGTAGCCGTTTGACTCTTTGACCTCAACAATGAACTTTCACTTAAAATATAAACTCACATGCAAACAGTTATCATATGGCCGACAAATATCATATGCACACAATTATCATTGGGCCGATTGAGTTAGTGGGCTGCCATTTCATTTATTACCTTTTCAGTAAACACATGGGCCATCAATTTATAAAATCAAAGTGATTTATGTGATCACTGACAGTGTATAACATCTATTGGACCGATATAATAGTATTCAATCAAAGCACATGGGCCATTCCACTAATACTTACCTGATTGGACCGAGATATTACGCATTAATTGAATTGTGGAATATAGTGTGCTTTAATGACCATCAAAGTTGACTGACTTAAGGTTGACCAAGTGACCCGATCGAGTGGGTCAACAAAGTCAATATCTTTAATGAATTGCAGTGAATCGGGTGAGGTGTCGTTGAATCGGATTACCGCCCGATCGGGTGGTAATCCGATCGGGTGACAGTCAACAAAGTCAACATTTTAATGCAATGAAATGAATCGGGTGGGACTTGAATCGGATGGTCACCCGATCGGGTGGTCATCTGATCGGTGAACATCACCTTGAAGATTAACAGCAACAATCAACATATTCATACTTTTTCGAACAAAAATTTTTAGATTTCTCCCAAACTACTTTGAATTAATATCTGAAAATTTGTAGGCTTTTAGATCAAGTGTTTTCGCACAACATATCCAAAAATTAGCCGATTTTAACCGTAAAAACCATGTTAATTTTGCAATTTTAGGATAAAAACGTGAAGATATGAAAAATTGAAGAAATTTTGTGTCACACCCCGACCACGTGGAACAATCAAACGTGGCGGAAACGTCGGGGAGTGTCGTAACAGAATTATTGTTTCACAACCATGGCATACAAAGTTATATTTTATTTATCAAACAAGAGTGTTACATTGTCTCAAAACAGGAAATAAAGAGTTCATAACATAGTTAAACTAAGTCTATCTTCATTTTAAGTCTCTAAGGCACAGGTCCGCCCTAGTGTCACGATCATCATCCTATGCAAAAGCTCCTGAAAACACATGTGAAAATAGGTACGTCAGCATAAAAAATGCCTGTGAGATACATAGGTTTTGTGAAAATAGGATTCATGACTTAAGTTTAAGAAAAATGTTTAATAAAATTTAGTCATGAACCTTGTAAATTGTTTTGTTTTGTAAATCATTTAAAAAAACGATAAGATCAGATGATATGTATACATAAAAGAATAATACATGGTTAAATGAATAACCAAGTAAAATGAGTTGTATAAAATAAGTTGTTTGTAAAGCAATATCTTGTGAAAGATATGTTATTTGTATAAAATGTTATATGTCTAAATTGAAATGATTCAAATAACGCTACGATATGTAATACCATACAAGCACTTATATATAGGAAGTACCAGCGGCGTATCCACCATGCTTGTATCATATTACACACGTCTCGTTACTTAAATCACTTAAACAAACCACCAATGTATAAAGTCCATGTTTAAACCAATTGTAAAAAAGTCCTTGTATAAACCATGTCAAATGTTAAAAAGTCCAAATGTAGTCAAGTAATGTGTAACAAATGTTATGTATTGTAAGTAAAGTATTGTCACATAATCCAAATGTAGAAATGTACAAAACAAAGTATTTTGAATATATCAAAAAGTTATGTTTTGCAAAGTGAATGCATGTTACATTGATACAAACATTTATGTGGTAAGTTAACGCATACATTCAAGCCTTGAGACAGTCGGATAACCCTTTTAGTCAAGATTATCAAAAGAAATGTTTTCGGATTCAGTCATTCCTTACATCCAAACAAACCCGGGATGTCAGGAATGGGATTTGTCAAGTCCTATGGTACCAGTACTTACTTCCGAGCGGCGTAGCTAATGTTAATGAACGTATATAAGTCCCGTTTGTGCAAACCAAATGTCATAGCAAATGTGAACATGTTATATGAAAACAATGTACTAAGTATGCTAAGTTAACATACGAAGCAGAAAAGTCATGTAAATCAATGTGCTAGCATGCTATCAGTCAACATACATAGCAGAAATGTAAAGTAATGTACTAAGTATGCACACAATGGACATACATAGCATAAAATGTAATGTAAAACGATGTACTAAGTATGCACACAACGGACATACATAGCATAAAATGTAATGAAATCATGTACTATAATGTACTAATGAACATAACAAGCATATGATATGAAAACATGGAAAAGCATGAAAGTAACAAGTAGGCACATGTGTTTCACCCCAAAACAGTTTGAAAACAGTAAAAGAGGGGTCTATGTACTCACTTGAGATTGCTTAGTAGTCCTTGAGTAACAACCAAACAATGCTAGAGATCACGAATATCAAACGGCACCTAATATAGGTAACTATGTTAATAAACCAGACCTATATCGGAAGATCGGATAGAATGAGGGTTCGTAAACCAAACGAGTATGGAGACTCGTGTAATATGGTTTAACAAAGCCTACATACTAAAATGAAACCTAACTGTTGGTGCACTACATCTGTCGACTTCGTCTTGTATCGAGTCTTAGTTTTAGATTGTTAGATCAGGGCACATTTTACGAGAAAATAGGATAGCGTATAGGTCTAGACTGATAGGTCCGCTTATATGGACATAGGAGGTCCGCTTATGGAGCTTCAGGAGGAGGAGTTTTATAGAGATTTGCTGGATTTCATCTAAAATTCTTACTTCTACATCTTCTTTCTTCATCAGAACGAGATTTAACGGTCGAAATCCGCTCAAAATTTTACAGATTGTAGATAATTGATAATAGATAAACCCTTGAGAAGTTCAGGCTTAAAATCAGATTAAAAGTGACCTAAAAATGCTTGTGAATAGGTTCCGCTTTTCTGTCATTATTGGAGGTTCGCTTTTTAGGTCCACTTATTAGGTCATGTTTGTTGTAGATCCGCTCTAGAGGTCCGCTTATAGGGACATAATTGTAGTAGGTTCGCTCTAGAGATCCGCTCCTAGTTACACATTTGTTGGAGTTCCGCTCAAGAGGTCCGCTCGTAGTTACAGTTATTTGAGATCCGTTTTTGTGGTTCGCTCATTGTGACTTTGTAGAGGTTCGCTTGTGTGGTTCGTTTGTTGTGACATAGTCTGATTCGCTCTGTTCCGCTTTTGTGTCAAATCGGGTCTCGTTCTTGTGACATTTAGTCATCGAACAGGATAATCACGTGAAGTTGTCAGTAGTTGGGAAAAGATATCACTTGGTTGTGTCAGTTTGCATGTGAATTTTTAAAAGTTATCAGCCATTTTCAAGAAGTGATATGCATGTGATATGCATTATGTGATCTGATCAGTTTGTATATGTGACAACCCGAGTTTTCAAGGTCTATTTGATTTAATAACTGTTCACTAAGTGTTGTTTGCATATTCGTATTTGGTGTGCATCATAGTGTTTATATATTTATAGATTGTAAATAACATGCCTTGTATTAAGTATGTGTTTATGTAAATTAAGAATAATAAAATGGACACCTCAAATGAAATTAAGTGTTTTCGTCCATTTGAGGCCAGCAAAAAAAAAAGCATATGGGCTTCGGCCCAGTAGTAATGAGTTTTAATGGGTTTTGATACATTTTGTTCCCCACTTTACTAAAAAGATTAATCACAAAAACCGAAACCCTAGAGCCCTACTGTGCGACGGCAGCCACAACCCTTCAAGCTTTTCCCTTTCGATCAGACCTAGTGACACTCCATCTCGGTTAGTTGCACTGTTGTTGGTTTGATGCATGATTTCATATCTGTATGTGTATGTGACTTATTAGATGCTAATGTTATGTGATTATGTTATACCTTTCCACGAATGATATGGTAATTGCATTATGATCTTGCTGATTCAGTAACTCATATGATACCACGAATGGTTTTGATTGAATGGATTTGCATATTAGGGATCTGTACATTCTGATACAAGATCGGTTGCGGTATGCATATAATTGATTGATTATTAGTCGAATGGATGATACATGTTTTCAAGTTAGTTGTTAAATTGAATACTGATTCTGTATGATAGAACAATGATCCACGAATTTATATCAGGAAATTAATTTATGTAACTGTTGAGAAGATGATGTACAGCCAACGAAATCACAGCAATGGACGAAAACACTCATGTGTTTTCGTCAAGCCCAAGCTTATGTTCAGTAAAAGCCCAAGGGTGTTTTCGGCCCAAGTTGGATTTCGGCTCACATAGGATTTCGGCACTAGTGTTTTCATCCACTAAGGGATCTCGGCTATAGTTTTATTAGTGAAGGGATTTTGTGACTTTGTAAAAGTGTTCAAAACTTTAAACAGCAACTTTGTTATGTGATGTCTGTTAACCCTGTTAAGTTGTTAATTTAATTATGTTAACAGTGTTAAGGGTTAACCATGTTAGGTGTGTTAAATCCTGCTATGCATGTTACAAATATAAACCCAGTTAAGATTATTAACTCTGGTTAGCTTATAAACCTGTTAAACTCATTGACTATGTTAAGCCATTAACTCAGTTAGTTTATTATTTCTATTAAGCGGGTAAACTCTGTTTAGTTTACTAACTTGTTATATATACTAACCCTGTTAAACCAGTTAACCCTGTCAAGCATGCTAATGAGTATCAATGTTAGAATTAACTGTGAAAAAAATAAGTATGTAAAGCATGAATGTTATGGATGACTACCTGTTTATGTGGTGATGAGAATAACTGCCAAACACACTCTGTGATATTACTGTGACTTAGATTGCATGCGAAACCTTACAAACATTTACTGACTGAACATACATGCACTATAGGACTTGACTGATTTCTTGTGAGCACATAGTTTAAGCATACCGAGCAAACCAAGGTGAGTTCACACTCTTACCAAGGCATGGGATTCCCGGGGTTGGGAATGGGTTGATTGATTATTTATGCTTAAGAGTTATCGGAATTACATACCATTGGCCTCGGGAGAGGAAGGTCAATGGTAGATACTACTAGACTAGTGATACATATACTTTTCTTCGCACACATGCCGGGATCGGCCGCGATACTAGAACAATCTTTGCAAACATGCCTGGAATGGCCGCGAACTATACTTTAATCTTCACAAACATGCCTGGAATGGCCGCGAACTATACTTTAATCTTCGCAAACATGCCTGGAATGGCCGCGAACTATACTTAAATCTTCGCAAACATGCCTGGAGGGCCGCGATGCTGTTACATACGATACATGATTTCTAAACGAACATACGATTTACGATACGAACATTATAACTAAATAACCAACTGTGAACTCGCTCAACTAGTTGTTGACTCTCTGTTACATGCCTTGCAGGACCTTAGGTACTTTTGGAGCTTGCACGGGAGGCACGGTCGTTGTGGACATGGATCGTGAATGTGTTGTTAAACATTATGACATTTTGTACTTAAACTTATGTTGGGTTTTTACATTATTGCTTCCGCTACACACTTGTTTTATGTTTGGTTTAAAAACACCTATCGTATTGATGAATGACTTTTACTATATACTTATGTTCAATATGATTGGTGGCTTGATCCTGGTCATGTCACGCCTCCAAGCGGTGGTACTCCGCGTGTGGATTTTGGGGGTGTGACAGATTGGTATCAGAGCCATTGGTTATAGAGAACTCGGTTTTAATAAGGGGAAAACGTTTTTTTTTTAAAACCAGACTATAACCAGAACAGTGCTCAACGATCCACAACGACGCCTCGCTCCACGTGCAAGACTCAACATCCTAGGTAATATGGTATATGTTTTATTGCCTACTTGATAGAATTGCATAGAACTTTGCTCGTGGTATGCTTAGATTACATTGTCTACTATTCGTTATTGCTCGAGAACACTTGTGTGCTTACTCTCTTCTGTCATCGCACTATTCGCGAACCTCTCTTACTTATGTTATCGTTGCTATCAAGATCATGAGTGGACACGTTAACCTAACTCAAGCCCAGTTGGCGGCTTCGATCACTGAACAAGTTACTGCAGCACTCGCAGCTGCCCAGGCAGGAGGTGTAACCTGCCATCACCACTTACTCTAGGATCTTTAGATCCTACTCTCGTAAACCAACACTCGTACTCAAGTATGTTACTCTTAAGCACACGACAGGTCAGCACGCTCAGCCACCTAAGTGCACGTTTCAAAACTTTCATGGACTGTCGTCCTAGTATTTTTAGTGGCACAAAAGGGGCCGTTGGACTCCTCCATTGGTTTGAAAAGCTCGAACCGGTCTTCGAAATGTGTGAATGCCCTGAGGCTCGTAGGGTGAAGTACGCCACTGGTACTCTCGAAGGCACTGCGCTAACTTGGTGGAACGCGCAAGTTCAGATGCTGGGGCTGGCGGTTGCTAATGCCACCTCATGAAATGATGCTAAGGAAGAGAATCAAACGTGAATACTGTAGTCATGGTGACATCCACTAGTTGGAAGTGGAGTTCTTTAACTTGAAGATGACGGGATCAGAGATAGAAGCGTACACGAAACGATCCAACGAACTGGCAGTGTTATGCCCAACTATGGTGGATCCTCCCATCAAGCGCATTGAGCTGTACCCCAAATGCTTAGTACCAGAGATTCAAAGTCATGTGACTACTGCTAACCTTGCTACTATTCAAGATGTTACTCGTCTTGCTCATCGTCTCACAAACCAGGCAGTGGAACAGAACAAGCTGCCTAAACGCATTGGTGCTACTACTACTACTACTACTACTACTACTACTACTTCTGCTACTCCTAGTGACAACAAGCGAAAATGGGATGGAACCTCCAGCAAGGGTTCAATTTCAGTTCAGTCCCAGGCACAGTAGCAAAGAACGGAGGAGTACAGGAGCCCTAGTCAGCAGTCTTTTGGTAATCGAAGTCAGGGTGGATACAGGGGAAACCACCCCAAGTGCAATCGATGTAATTTGCACCACAGCGGGCAGTGCAACAAGGATCGTCGTCAGAAATGCAACAAGCTTAGTCATGGAGCCCAAAGATTGTAGAAGCTCACGTCCTGTAAACCAGAACCGACAACAGCACCCACAAGCTCCACAGAATCAGCAGCAACAGCAGGGTAACAAGGGATGTTATCCGTGTGGTGCTGAAGGTCACCTCAGGAGACACTGCCCACAGTTGAACCAGAACCAGAATTAGAACCACAACCAAGGAAACGGGAACAATAACGGGGGTAATAACGACGGCAATGGTTCCAGGAGTCGAGTGTTCGTGATTGGTCAGGGCGACGCAAGGAATGATCCTAACGTGGTGATGGACTTTCCTTATCAAATTCATTCCTATAGTTCTGGGTAGTTTCGACATCGTCATTGGTATGGATTGGTTATCCCAACAGCAAGCAGAGATCCTATGCAAGGAGAAGATCATTCGCATTCCCCGTTCTGGTAAAGAACCTCTCGAAGTTCAAGGCGATAAGAATGGTGTCGTGAGTGGCATCATCTCCTTCTTGAAGGCACAGAAGGGTTTGCGAAAGGGCCACATAGCTATACTAGCACTCGTTACAGATACATCGAAGAAAGAGAAAAAGATTGAGGATATTCCAGTAGTACGTGATTTTCCTCAAGTGTTTCCTGAAGAGTTACCTGGGCTACCGCCTCATCGCCAGGTCGAATTTCAGAATCGAGCTAGCTCCAGGAGCAGCACCCATAGCTCGAGCACCTTATCGCTTAGCTCCAACCGAATTGGAAGAACTGTCCAAGCAATTGCGAGAACTCTTGGAAAAGGGTTTCATACGTCCTAGCTCTTCGCCTTGGGGAGCTCCGGTACTATTTGTAAAGAAGAAGGACGGTACCTTCCGCATGTGTATAGACTACCGCGAACTGAACAAGGTGACTGTGAAGAATCGCTATCCTCTTCCACGCATCGATGACTTATTCGACCAGTTGCAAGGGTCGAGCTACTATTTAAAGATAGATTTGAGGTCAGGCTATCACCAACTGAGAGTCCGAGATGAGGACGTCTCCAAAACAACATTCAGAACTCGCTACGGCCATTACGAGTTTTTGGTCATGCCATTCGGGCTAACGAACGCACCTGCGGTTTTCATGGATCTGATGAACAGGGTGTGCAAACCTTATCTTGACAAGTTTGTCATTGTTTTTCATCGATGACATCCTGATCTATTCGAAGAGTGAGGAGGAACACGAGCATCATCTACGACTTATTTTGGAACTCCTTCGATCGGAACAGCTGTACGCTAAGTTTTCAAAATGCGACTTCTGGCTTCGTGAAGTCCACTTTCTAGGCCACGTGGTAAACAAGGATGGGATTCATGTCGATCCATCCAAGGTAGATTCGATCAAGAACTGGCCTGCACCTCGCACACCAACCGAAATACGCCAATTCTTGGGTTTGGCGGGTTATTATAGAAGGTTCATCAAAGACTTCTCAAAGATTGCACAGCCGCTTACACTACTGACACAGAAAGGTGTTGTTTATCGTTGGGGTAACACACAGGAAACAGCGTTTCAGCACTTAAAGGATAGATTTTGTAGCGCACCTATCCTCTCATTGCCTGAAGGCACCGATGATTTTGTAGTCTACTGCGACGCATCAATTCAGGGTCTTGGTTGTGTATTGATGCAACGGGATAAAGTCATTGCTTATGCTTCGCGCCAACTTAAGATTCACGAACGGAATTACACTACACATGATTTAGAGCTGGGAGCTGTTGTTTTTGCGCTCAAGATATGGCGACATTACCTGTATGGCACTAAATGCGCCATCTACACCGATCACAGGAGTCTCGAGCATATATTCAAGCAGAAAGAGTTGAACATGCGACAACGTCAATGGGTCGAGCTACTGAACGATTACGAATGTGCTATAAAGTACCATCCGGGCAAAGCCAATGTGGTGGCCGACGCCCTCAGTCGAAAAGATACTACACCCAAACGCGTGCGAGCATTACAACTTACCATCCAGTCTAGTCTTCCTTCACAGATACGAGATGCTCAGGTAGAAGCATTAAAACCAGAAAACGTCAGGGCTGAAGCCCTACGCGGCTCAAGGCAACGATTAGAACAAAAGGCAGACGGAGCCTACTATGTAACAGGACGCATCTGGGTCCCACTCTATGGAAACTTACGTGAGCTTGTAATGGAAGAAGCTCATAAGTCTCGCTACTCAGTACATCCGGGTTCGGATAAGATGTACCACGACCTCAGAACTACATATTGGTGGCCTAGCATGAGGGCCCACATCGCAACTTACGTTAGCAAGTGTTTGACTTGTGCGAGAGTCAAAGCGGAATATCAGAAACCATCAGGCCCACTCCAACAACCTGAGATACCACAATGGAAATGGGAACAAATTTCCATGGACTTTGTTACTGGCCTACCTAGATCTCAGCGCGGAAATGATACTATTTGGGTGATCGTGGATCGACTCACAAAGTCTGCTCACTTCTTGGCTATCAAGGAAACGGATAAGTTCTCCACTCTAGCAGACGTATACCTTAAGGAAGTTATCTCGAGGCACGGGGTGCCCACCTCTATTATCTCTGATCGTGATGCACGTTTTACTTCAGAACTGTGGCAAGCAATGCACAAATCTTTTGGTTCTCGATTAGACATGAGCACAGCTTATCACCTTCAGACGAATGGGCAATCTGAGCGCACTATTCAAACTCTAGAAGACATGCTTCGGGCGTGCATAATTGACTTTGGCAATGGCTGAAAAAAAAAAAAAACATCTGCCACTTGTGGAATTTTCGTACAATAACAGCTACCACACCAGCATTAAAGCTGCTCCATTTGAGGCATTGTACGGGCGTAAATGCCGATCACCTCTTTGTTGGGCAGAGGTGGGTGACAGTCAGATCACAGGTCCAGAAATGGTAGTTGATACTACTGAAAAGATTGCTCAAATACGACAACGCATGGCGGCAGCTCGTGACCGTCAGAAAGCATACACAGATAAAGACAGGAAACTACTCGAGTTCCAGGTTGGGGATCGAGTGCTACTCAAAGTTTCACCCTGGAAGGGTGTGGTTCGTTTTGGAAAAAGGGGCAAACTCAATCCACGTTACGTCGGACCATTTGAAGTCATTGAGAAAATAGGCAAAGTGGCCTACAGACTGAACTTACCAGCTGAACTCAGTGCAGTTCACAACGTCTTTCACGTGTCGAATCTGAAGAAGTGTCTGTCAGATGAGACCCTCATAGTTCCTTTGAAGGAGCTCACTATCGACGAACGGTTGCATTTCGTCGAAGAACCAGTTGAAATCACGGACCGGGATGTTAAGGTCCTCAAGAACACCAGAATACCTCTTGTTCGAGTTCGTTGGAACTCCCGTCGTGGCCCAGAGTATACCTGGGAACGCGGAGACCAAATGAAACTCAAATATCCCCAGTTATTAGGAAACACTGCAACTACTACTGAGGTTGGAGCTACTACAGAATTTCGGGACGAAATTCCAAATCAACGGGGGGATGATGTGACACCCCAGGAAAACCCGTGAACGACACAACACAACTAGCTTCCTCAGTAACCACGTGCTAAATTTCAGGACGAAATTTCTTTCAAGTTGGGGATAATGTGACAACCCGAGTTTTCAAGGTCTATTTGATTTAATAACTGTTCACTAAGTGTTGTTTGCATATTCGTATTTGGTGTGCATCATAGTGTTTATATATTTATAGATTGTAAATAACATGCCTTGTATTAAGTATGTGTTTATGTAAATTAAGAATAATAAAATGGACACCTCAAATGAAATTAAGTGTTTTCGTCCATTTGAGGCCAGCAAAAAAAGCATATGGGCTTCGGCCCAGTAGTAATGAGTTTTAATGGGTTTTGATACATTTTGTTCCCCACTTTACTAAAAAGATTAATCACAAAAACCGAAACCCTAGAGCCCTACTGTGCGACGGCAGCCACAACCCTTCAAGCTTTTCCCTTTCGATCAGACCTAGTGACACTCCATCTCGGTTAGTTGCACTGTTGTTGGTTTGATGCATGATTTCATATCTGTATGTGTATGTGACTTATTAGATGCTAATGTTATGTGATTATGTTATACCTTTCCACGAATGATATGGTAATTGCATTATGATCTTGCTGATTCAGTAACTCATATGATACCACGAATGGTTTTGATTGAATGGATTTGCATATTAGGGATCTGTACATTCTGATACAAGATCGGTTGCGGTATGCATATAATTGATTGATTATTAGTCGAATGGATGATACATGTTTTCAAGTTAGTTGTTAAATTGAATACTGATTCTGTATGATAGAACAATGATCCACGAATTTATATCAGGAAATTAATTTATGTAACTGTTGAGAAGATGATGTACAGCCAACGAAATCACAGCAATGGACGAAAACACTCATGTGTTTTCGTCAAGCCCAAGCTTATGTTCAGTAAAAGCCCAAGGGTGTTTTCGGCCCAAGTTGGATTTCGGCTCACATAGGATTTCGGCACTAGTGTTTTCATCCACTAAGGGATTTCGGCTATAGTTTTATTAGTGAAGGGATTTCGTGACTTTGTAAAATTGTTCAAAACTTTAAACAGCAACTTGGTTATGTGATGTCTGTTAACCCTGTTAAGTTGTTAATTTAATTATGTTAACAGTGTTAAGGGTTAACCATGTTAGGTGTGTTAAATCCTGCTATGCATGTTACAAATATAAACCCAGTTAAGATTATTAACTCTGGTTAGCTTATAAACCTGTTAAACTCATTGACTATGTTAAGCCATTAACTCAGTTAGTTTATTATTTCTATTAAGCGGGTAAACTCTGTTTAGTTTACTAACTTGTTATATATACTAACCCTGTTAAACCAGATAACCCTGTCAAGCATGCTAATGAGTATCAATGTTAGAATTAACTGTGAAAAAAATAAGTATGTAAAGCATGAATGTTATGGATGACTACCTGTTTATGTGGTGATGAGAATAACTGCCAAACACACTCTGTGATATTACTGTGACTTAGATTGCATGCGAAACCTTACAAACATTTACTGACTGAACATACATGCACTATAGGACTTGACTGATTTCTTGTGAGCACATAGTTTAAGCATACCGAGCAAACCAAGGTGAGTTCACACTCTTACCAAGGCATGGGATTCCCGGGGTTGGGAATGGGTTGATTGATTATTTATGCTTAAGAGTTATCGGAATTACATACCATTGGCCTCGGGAGAGGAAGGTCAATGGTAGATACTACTAGACTAGTGATACATATACTTTTCTTCGCACACATGCCGGGATCGGCCGCGATACTAGAACAATCTTCGCAAACATGCCTGGAATGGCCGCGAACTATACTTTAATCTTCGCAAACATGCCTGGAATGGCCGCGAACTATACTTTAATCTTCGCAAACATGCATGGAATGGCCGCGAACTATACTTAAATCTTCGCAAACATGCCTGGAGGGCCGCGATGCTGTTACATACGATACATGATTTCTAAACGAACATACGATTTACGATACGAACATTATAACTAAATAACCAACTGTGAACTCGCTCAACTAGTTGTTGACTCTCTGTTACATGCCTTGCAGGACCTTAGGTACTTTTGGAGCTTGCACGGGAGGCACGGTCGTTGTGGACATGGATCGTGAATGTGTTGTTAAACATTATGACATTTTGTACTTAAACTTATGTTGGGTTTTTACATTATTGCTTCCGCTACACACTTGTTTTATGTTTGGTTTGAAAACACCTATCGTATTGATGAATGACTTTTACTATATACTCATGTTCAATATGATTGGTGGCTTGATCCTGGTCATGTCACGCCTCCAAGCGGTGGTACTCCGCGTGTGGATTTTGGGGGTGTGACAGTATAGAGGTCCAATGAAATTATCATATGCTTTAGAGTTGTTGGCATAGTGTTGTGAGTATTGAAAGCATCGTTCAAGTGATTACATTTTAGCAGCCTAATAGAATTTTTAGAAAGATTGATTTGTTGTCGGCCCAATCACAGTCTTCTAACAATCAGTTGTCGAATTAGTGGATTAAAGGCCCAATCATAGTTTTTGAATTAAAATTGAGGTCCAATGGAAAACTGTTGACTTTAATTGACAGCCCACATCACTCTCATTTGCGGCCCAATCATAGTTGTCAAAGTTGTCGATTATTATAAGTATGCATGTGTTTGTCGGCTACAAGTTGTCAATCATTATTGATCATTGTATTTGAGGCCCAATCATTGTTGACGGCAAATCAGTTCACAAGAGAGGTGGTTCAGTCCGTTTTGAATTCAAACTCATTCCAGGTTGTGTGGTTTAGCAAGGTCATTGGAAAGGGTCATTTAAAATTGTTCCGGGTCATAGCAGTTCGCACAGTGTGTCAACCTTCAGTCCGCACAGTTTGTCAATCTTCAGTCCGCACAAAATATTCATCAGTTCGAGTATTAGTTTGTTTCAGTTAATTGATAAGTCCGTTTAAACTGATCGTTTGTTTGTTCGTTCAGGTTTTTTCCCGAAATATCTTCTGATTACTGAAGCATGGAAGAGGAATTCTACAACGCGTTTGCCACACCAGTCGCTCCGGTTACTGCTGCTGAAAATTTATACAGTGAGAATGAAACGGGAACGCATCAGAAACCACCAAAGTTGATGTATATTGAAGATTTTCAGGGTTGGAAAAACCGTTTTGAGAATTGGGTTCAGGCTTACAGATTCGATGCTTGGTGTTCTTTACTGAAAGATTACGAGAAACCAAAGAATGAACGTGGTTTGGAAAAGGGTTTCAATGATTTTACTGAAGCTGATAAGTTGAAATACACTAGTGAGAAGATGATGATCAGCATTTTACAGCAAGCAGTTAAAGAAGACATCTTTGTCTTACTTCAACATAATGGAACTGCTAGATCAATCTGGGAAGCTTTACTTCAGAAATTCCGAGGGAGTGCTGATATGATCAAAAACAAAAAGGCCTTATTGAAGAAGTCTTTTGACATATTTACTGCATTTGATCATGAAACCACAAAGGAAACAATAGATAGATACTGTTATCTGGTTCTAGAAATGAAAAGATTGGATATTCAGAAAGATGATGATGAGTGGGTTGATAAGTTAGCAGAGGCATTACCCCAACAGAAATGGGGAACTTATCTAATGATTGTGAAACTCATGAGGAAGACTGAGAGTATGAACTTGGCACAGTTTATCCAGAAGATTGAGGAACAAGAGCTGGATATTCAAAAGACTGCTATAATGACGAATCCAAATGCAAAACAAGATGTCAGTTTGTATTATAGAGGTAACAAGTTTGAGACCACTCCCAGCCATAGTCCAAAGATTCAAACTGGTTTTAGTGCTGACAGCTCATCTGGAACAAAGATTAGTAATGTGACTCAAAGTGGTGGATTTTCTTCATCATTTTCAAGTTTTGATCCAAATAGTGCAACATCAACTTCTCAACGACAAAATTCAACACATCTTCAGTGCAATGTTACATTAAACATTCAAAATGGTCAGAATTTGTCTCCAGAAGTTGCCAAGCAACACATGGCATCACTGGTTACTATGTTAGAATCTTACGAAAGTTTGATCGATGGGAAGATTGGCAATCCGATGCTTACCAAAGAAGATTACGACCAAATTGATGCTGAAGAACTTGAAGTGATGGATATCAAATGGTGCTTAGCAAGTGCTTGGAGGAGAGCTGAAAAGTTTCAAGAGATTACTGGTAGGGATGAATTTCGAGGAATGGCTACCTCTCCATTGGGATTTGATAAATCAAAGGTTACCTGTTTCCGTTGTAAAGGAAAAGGTCATTTTAAACGAGAGTGCAAAAGTAAAGAAGCTACCGGGAATCAAGATAGAAACAATTATTTTCAGAAATCAATTTTCCATTAGACTACTCAACAACCTCAAATTGCACATGCTCATGCTACTAATGATGGAAAGAAGAAAGCTTTACTGATTCATCAAGATGATGAAAAAGTTGCAGAGGGATTTAGTTGGGATAAATACATTCCATCTGATTCAGGCTTTGTTGCTAGAATACTAGGTGAAGAGGCTAGTGAGAAAAGAATCCCGATATTTCCTGATCTTGGAAGCGATGTGGATACCGATGATGAGGAAGAACATCTCAACAAAGCTAGAAAAGGCATTGATCTAACTAGTTTTAATTTGTTTTTTGCAGATAAAATGGAGATGTTGTACCAGAAGAAGATGGCAAGATTGAGGAAAGAGCTGGAAGCAGCAAAAATGCAAGCTGCTGAAAAGACAGAAGCAGGAGAAGAAATTGTCGAAGTAGAGAAAGTTGTTGATAAAATTGTTGAGGTCGAAAAGATTGTTGAAATTGAAAAACTTGTCGAAGTAGAAAAGATTGTCGAAAAGATTGTTGAAGTTGAAAAGACTGTCGAAGTCGAAAAGATAGTTGAAAAGGTGGTTGAAGTTACTAAGCCTTGTGAGAAGTGTTCAGAATCTTGCAAAGCTTTTGATGAAAAAGACAAAAAGATTGTTGAGTTAGAAAAGATTAAAGAAGATTTATTATCTGATGTGAAGTATGTGAAAGAATCCTATGATGTTCTAAACAGGACAGTTGATGGTTTGAAAAGAACAAATTCAGAAATTGAAAAAGCAAATGACAAAATGAGCGCAACATTAATGACAAAGCAGAGTGTTATCAATGAATATATTGAAGACTGTGCTAAGCTGAAGAAAGAAGTGGAGCTTGAAAAGATTGAAAGTGAAAGGATTAAACGATTACTGTTGAGTTATACTACATGTGATTATCTGATTGATCGTGTTTATCCTACTGTTGCAGGTCTGGAAGCGTTCATGGATAAAAAGATTGAAGATACTGATACTGGTAAGAAACCAAGTGTCAAGTATAACAGATGTCCGCCCCCGATCCATGAAACTTATTCTTCCAGGAATCCTAATGAGGAGCGTCTAAAAAAGGCAGTCAACATCAAGTTAAAGTCTGAAATCATTGATGAATTACCAGACAATATTGATGTTACATTCACAGCGTCTGACACTGATCATGAGTCTGAGTTAGTAAAGAAAGTTGTCGATCAGGTGTTGGATATGGATGAAGAGTCAAAACCGGAGTCTAAGTCTGAAAGTTCGAGTTCATCAGAAAAGAGTCCGAGTTCATCGGTTAACAGGGTTTACAATAGAGAAGTCCTGTTATCAAGATCTAATTTGAATGATGGGTTAATCAAAGTGGCTTATACTTTGCTTGATTCAGACAAATTATATTCTGATGAGGAATTTCCAATAAGAAGTGTAAAAACTGAAATGATCAAAAAGGTTTTCAAATTGATAGAAATTAATATTTCTGAAATAAAAGATTTAAATCTTGTTGAAAAACCTAAAAAATACACTTCAAGAGTTCAACAAAGATTGAACAAGAAAAAGGGTTACAGTTATGGTTCTGGTTATCGAAAGAAACCAAACTACAACGGTAATCTCAAAAAGAAAGGTCTTGGTTTTATTCCTCCAGAAAATTATAAAAATGAGAAAAATTATAAACCAAAAACAACATTTGTTGCAGGTGGAAGTTGTGAAGATGAGCAGAAGAAACCATTCTGGAAACAGTCAAATCAAGAGTTTCTTGCTGAAGTGAAGAAGAATGTGAGAAGGATTGCTGAAAGAGTTGATAGTAGAACCTGTTTCAAGTGTCAAAAAGTTGGACACATTGCTTGGAACTGCCAAAAGTCCATTTATTCAAAACAGGGAGTGTCTTCTAACTCTGATATGAAAAAGAAATGTGTTGATAAATCGACTTTAGAAGTTGGTGAAACTTCAAAACATTTTTACAAAAGACAAGTCGATTTGAGTAAACAAAAATGGGTTGTTAAATCTGAGGGTAATTCTGACAATGAATCTGATTCCATAAAATCAGATGAGTCTTTGGTTGAGAAAAAGATTGTGAATTCTGTTCCAGATGTGAACGATGAGAATTTTCCTCCATTATCAAAAGAAAATTTGATGAAGAAAGTGGGAAAAGTAGAGATCTCAAATCAATTCTTTGCTGATGAAGGAGAATTTGATGTTGAGAAGGCTTTTAATGGTAAAGTCAAGCATATTTTTGGTAAGATGGTAGACAGGAAGGTAAAGGATGCTAAAGAGTTTTACAAATTAAAGTGTTGGTGGGATAGATGTTTGTCTCCAAAATCACCCAAGGCTGGTCAGGCTTGGGTGACAGCATTTTCACCATAAATTCCTGACTTGCCGGAGCTCCCAGGTTGGTAAGAGTGGAGCAGGAATCGGCATTTTTCTTAGCAAATGATTTTACAAGTGGTACAGTTGGTAAAGTACAGGTGGTATATTTAAATTGTTATATTTTGATGTGCAAGTGATTATAGTTGGTGAGTGAAACTGTAAGTGGTTGAAAAAGGTTTTCATTGACAAGTGGTTAATCAAGGTCATTAAGTTGAACTTGATTGGACCATACTTACATGTGGTATTTTGGAGAACAAAATGATGAGTTTATCTCTTAACCTACAAGTGGTTTGAAAATCAACAAAACTAATTTTCCGGAAAAACCATTTGATTAAAACAAACTTAAGTGTTTTGAAATCACAATGGGAAAATAGTTTGTTGTAAGGGCGAGTTCTGATTGTTTATGCCAGGTGAATGGCGATCTGAAGCGATTTGATATCAGTTGTCATTTTGTTGTATAGTTTGTTTTCAAATTTCCTAAAATGTGTTTGCATTTTAGGGGGAGTAAAATTTCTGAAAATCCAAAAACATTTGAAAATTTGAAAAAGCCAAAAACATGATAAAATGAAAATGAGTTTTTGTGTCAAAGAAGAGGAAATGATAGTACATCAGTAGATAGTTACAGTATGCTAAAGAAATGTATTGTTTAAATAGCGTTAAACGGTCTCACTGATGATATGCCGATAGGTTTTTACACATTTAGTAAACTTTTTCGGGATATAAACTAAATTAAAAACTTGCTTATTTCATGGGGAACACTACTTGGATATATAGGTAACCCCTGAAATCTCGTTTGAAAGGTCCCTCTTTCTGAGATACTAGGTCTTTATGCTCAGTGATATCTGGGGTATTATCCCGGGACTTCTGATTTTGCGGAAGCAATGGCCTAGTCCCCGGAGAATACTTTCTGCTTGCTTGAAATATAGCGCCGCCCTCAGCAAATTGATGAAACAATAAAATTGATAGTCATTGCTGTTGTAATACAAAAGATCCTCTAAAGGGGACACACCAAAAGTCGAAGCCGTCATCTCTTTGCGTATCGAAAGATCGACCTGAGCTCTCACGGCCCTCGCACTATAATTTATTCCCCTGACAGATATCATCTGTGGTATACTCACCTGTAAGACTGAATATTGGGATCTGGATACGGGAGTATATTCAAGAGGTGGGACACATGAATGAGTTTAAGTCCTTAAAACATCTAATTCATATCCTAAATCAGTTGAAATTTGTGTGAAAATTTAAGTGGATCAGTATATTGGCAATCTAAGTGAATTGTTTAATTCTTAATGTGTAACTAAGCTCAACGGTACTTGTGACTTGTTATAACTGATATGATCCTCTTGCACGAACTCACAAAAATATTGTCTGCAAATATTTCTTTATTGCATTTTTATTTCATTTCAAAAATACAAAAAGATTTTCAGTGTGTTTTAGCATAAATTTTTAAAAAAGTCAAAAAAAATTTCGACAACTGATGTTGGAAAGCTGATTGTCAAAATTCCGAGTGCTAAACATGATGACATTGTTGTGAGGGGGAGTGTGTTTTAAAGTGTCAAAATGTATTATCTAAATCAACAAGTGGTTCTTCATGAGTTTGTGATCTGAGGGAGAGTGATTGTTGATGCTTATGTTTATGAGAGGGAGTCATCTGATTATATCAGAATGTTGATGCATTTAAATTGTTAAATTTAGAAATTCATTTCTGGGTTAAGAATGTGCAGGTTTAGCCATGTTTCGATCCTGGAAATTGAAGATTTTATAGAGTGTCAGGTTTCGGATTCTGAATACAAAGAAAGCCAGACATTGATCCTGAAGCAGATATTGCAGAAGAACAAAGGAATGCCAGCAAATCCTTAGGGGGAGTCTGAAGATTTTCAAGTTAAAGAGAGTCTGTTGATGAAGATAGAGAGAGAAAAGCCCAGAGTCTGATAAGACAGAAGATGTGAAGATACAGCATTGTCGTGACTCGATAGTCGACTCGTCAACATCTGAGGGGGAGTCTGTTGGTGCACTACATCTGTTGACTTCGTCTTGTATCGAGTCTTAGTTTTAGATTGTTAGATCAGGGCACGTTTTTATGAGAAAATAGGATAGCGTATAGGTCTAGACTGATAGGTCCGCTTATATGGACATAGGAGGTCCGCTTATGTGTCAGGTCCGCTTATATGGACATAGGAGGTCCGTTTATGTGTCAGGTCCGCTTATTCGTACATGTCCGTATGTGGGAACCTACGAACACTATAAATACCACATAAGCGAACTCATTTGTCACTTTGTCAAATTCCATACCGAAGTGCTGTCGGTGTGAAGATCAAGCTGTAATCATTGTCAAATCAATAAAACAATAGATTAAGTGAATTGCAAGCTGTTTCTATGTTGATTACTTGTTTTCCGCACCTGTAATTGACGAACACTCCTCTAAACGACTCATTCGGGTTAGTAAACGATCCTACACTAACCTAAGTGCTTACGACCCATTACGACCCGTTTAGGTAGCTTATGCTACTTTAACGCGTCGTTCGCGTAAAACGCGTTCGGACCGCCTAACTAGTCCTATGACAAGTAAAATATGCCTTAACATGGCTAATATTGTTGCCAAATCAGTTAGGTGACAAAAGTTTGGGTTATATATGCTTAAACATCAATTATGCATAAAAAGGGCATTTTGGTAATTTACCTAAGGCATATAAACTACCTATCATACAACTACTTAAACGAAGCGACCATAAGGTATAACCTCGGAAGGTTATTCCCTATATACTATGGTCACCTAATGTGTTTGGTCGGATCCTAATGATCGACCAAACGGGTCGGGTTCGAAAATATAAGCGATTGATCAGATCGCTTACCTTTACGACCCTAGACAAGCACAAAACTAAAAGTGACGAGCTAAGCATGTTAAAACATGCTTAACTAAGTTAGAAAACAAGTTTGGTATCAAAACAAACGGTTTTGATACCCATAACTAGTTTGGTTACAAAATACGCAAGAATACGTATTCTGGCCGAAACTACGGCTCGTCACTGAGCCTAGATAACGTGGTAATCAGTAGGTATAGTCACTAGGGACTATAACCATCGTGATTACGCTCACGTTATGAAGTTCAAACGAACTTCGCATTGACCATAAACTTGTCAATGCAGAAAGTCAAACAAAGTTTGACTTTAACGCTAAAACAATAAAAGAACGAAGGAACACTTACAAAGGGTCCCCGAAAGCTTTGATTTCTCAAGTATTCTCAGGTATGAAGTGGGTATTACTCCAACTTAAAGAATTTTCAAGAACTCAAGTGGGTTTTGATCAAGGCATGGGGGGGGGTATTTATAGTTTTCGGAGAGCCGTTAAGATCGTTTCTTGGAAACCGTGCTTTGATCTTGGCCATACACCTCAAGACCCTGGTTTTAGAAAACCATTTGAGCCCATAGTATTGCCCCAAAACCATGTGCACAAGTGGAATGGACTAGATGCAATGTTTCTGCACATTCTGCTGTCTGGGGAGTCCTTACGGACCGTAAGGGTGATGGCTTACGTGTGACAACCCTCACTAAACCAGGTATCCGTACAACTTAATTAATAATTAATTACTGCTTAATTACTGTGCTTGCTTGAACTTGTGAATAAACTGCTACTTGATTACTGATACATGTACTTACTTGCATCATACTTTACTTGCTGTCACTACATTATTTACATGTTGAACCTTAGTGACAAACATGATGCACACAAAGCACAGTAGCACTATATCGGATAACCTATAGAACATGCTGATAAAGCCAGCATCCGGCAGACACTGCCTCTAAGGCCGGTATGAGCCAGAAATATTTTGCTACACTAGTGGTGAGTGTAGGGATACAAGGGTTGTAGAACTGCGTCTCTAGGAATAAGTTACAATGACTGGATGTGCCTAAAACGTACTCTAAGTACAAAATTCAGCACTTTACATAATAATTCAGCTTTTAGCTACCTAATAAAGTGCCAAAACATGAGAAAAATATTACTAGACACTTTCCAAAGTGTCAGAAATGAGTTGTGTCACTAAAAGGGGTATTAACGACACTTTAAAGTTTTGTTAAGCACTTTAACGGATTACTATCCAACCGAACAACCGGACTATACCCGGAACCTGAAAATATTGTTATTTTCATTATTTATCTTTTTCTGAGCCAGTTAGGGTCCCTGAATACCCTAACACCCATTGTAACGCGTGACACACAACTAACCAGGTTAAGCACTAAACTACTTTACTTAACCTAACTATTAACCTAACTAACTAGTTAGAATCGAACCAAGGACCCCCCCCCCCCCCCTCTCTAACCGGCCCCAACTAGAAGGGGACACCCCTTGTCCTTGATTTATTATTTTAATCCTCTTGCATAATATCTAGAAGACATATCAACCATTGGGTAATTAACTTGTGTTTTGTCTATAAGTATCATCTATAACACAACATAACATACACTACACAACTCAACACACTCACACTCCTCTCTCTCCCTTTGGCTCTCGGCCGAACCCACACCCACACACCCATCCATTTTCGAGTTTGATCTTGCAAGTTCCAAGCATCTACAAGTGGTAAGGGTCGCATATTAGGAAGCTTGGTGCAATCGGAAGGCGAAGGACCTCTTTATCTTGCTTTTATCCATGCGTTTTTCGCATAGATTCTTCCCTAGCCTCGAGCTAGTGGTATGTTGCTTTAATCACCTTCTTGAACTATTCTAAAGTGGTTAATAGGATTTGTAACGCTTAAAACTCGTTAACATACAAGATGATACATGAAAGTCTACTTAAAACACTAAAAATGATGGTTAAAAGCTCATTTGTTGTGTAAAACTTGTAGTATTTGATTTGTGTGATTATTTGGACCCGATCTATGTTGTGGTAGCTCGGATCATCATTTAACCCGGTTTAGTCATGATCTTGGATTATGACATAAAGCTTGTTTAAGTGTAACAAGGGTTAGAAGATGAAACTCTACCACACAAGAATCATGAACTTGTGTAAAAGTGTTTTAGCTTGTACAATAGTGTTTAAAACTAGTAGGTCTACGTATCTACAAGCGGTATTTTCAAAGGACCACGTGTCAAGAGAAAACATACTTTAAAAGACGGATCTTACACTAACAAGAATGGTTTTTAGAACACACAAGTTTCGACAAAATAACTATTTTTGAAAAAGATGACGAGAAGTTGTAAAGACGAAACTTCCATAAAAACGAGGTTTTTACAAAATCGGATTGTTTTATATAAAGATCCACTAAAAGTAATGAGATTTACTTCACAGTTTGGATAAATCACAAGTTCATGAAATTTATGCGATTTATATACATGTTTTGACTAGTTTGTGATTTGAACATTGTTTTGGTTGAATGAGAAAATTGTTGGCTGATTTGTAAAAGAAAATGATACGCTTGAAAGCGTGGCCACCTCCAGTTACAGAGGAAACTCTGGCGAAATTTTTCCAAAAACCTAACACTTAGAAATATTTTCACTATAAGTGTTAGAAATACATTTTGACTTGTTTTCAAAATATAAGTTTCGCCACGACTATATTTACAAAACATCAGAGGTGGGATTTTCACAAAATAAAACGTGATACATAAATATATTTAGTATATATTTTTCACAACATCACTTGTATAGGTGTGTATGATTATTTTGTGAACTACGTAAATATTATTTTTAGAGTAAAAATAATATTACTAAGTATTATTTTGAGAAAATCACATGTATTAAAATATAATATTTTTGGGAAGAATATTTATATTTTGGAGTTAGGAAATAAAAAATATTAAGTGAGACTTAATAGTGAAATCTGAATGTTACGAACACACATGTATTAAATCCCCCATCCTTGGGAAGGAGAATAACTACCAAGTATATACAGAACGTAAACACGAAATAGTTGCCTAACTATTTCCCAAAAACTTAAACCATAAAGCTAATGCACGGCCATCCGTCTAATAGAGTTAGCACGTGTAGGTCGTCATACAGCTGATCGATTTGGAGGCATACTTGGTAGAGACGCACCACGGTGAGTTCATGTCCCCCTTTTCTCTAACTGTTTTCAGTTTTCTTAACTACGGGGGTGGAATACATGTTACTTTGATTACAAGTACTTTATACATGGTATGGTTAGCGTAAGGAGGTTTACTACTTAGATCATGTGAGTGGGTAGGAGCAATATGAGGCCATTAGTCCTCATGGCGGGACCGAGGGACAGGAGCGGTAGATCTATCTGGGTGTAGCGAGCCCAGCCCCAGGCCAAACTAGAAACGGACCTCGGGGTGACTTTGTCCACATACTAATGCCGTGGTGAAATCTGCTAGGTTTGAGTCTCCCTATTTGCACTTCACATATATCAGTGGCCTTGCAAACCATTGGTGATCTCAATTCCCTTATTTGCTACATACCAAGACTATTTTTATAACTCACAAAGGTTTACTTACTCACTTACACATGAACTCGCTCAACATTATTGTTGATTTTTCAACTTACATGTATTTCAGGAAATTAAAGATCTGGCGCGGTATGTTATGTTTTCCCGCTGCATAAGGGTTCCAAGGTCATCCCAGTTTAGGAAATGTGACTCTTTCCTGGACAAGTCACAAATCTTAAACTGCGTTTATTTCATGTTGATGTTTATGTTTCTCAAGACAATGTTTTATGTTATGATGTTGTAAGTCTATAAGACAATGGTATGTTACTCTGGTTTTAAAACTTAATCAAATGGATGATCTTGCATGATTTTATTTCATATAGCTTTGTTATGATTAAGCTATGGTATTAAGAAGTCACACCAAATTAACCACGCTTCCGCAAAGCCAGGGTGTGACATTACGGTCCGTAAGCTATCAACTTTCGCAGAATGTCAGTTTTGGTCCCTGTTGTGTAATAAGGCCCATTTCGACACGTTTAAGGCCCGTTAAGCCAACGTTAAGGCCCTAAAATGATGCCTAAACATTGTGGACATGAAACATGCTCAAAAATATGCCGGATGTCGGTTCGTTTGGTCGTACGATCGCGATGTTCGCTTAATTACGACGGAATGCGCATAAGCGCGAAAAACGATCCAAATGACGCGACGAATGGATTTTTCTCATGCCAAACACTAAAATAAAATATTTTAGTTCTTACATAAATTTTTGGATGACCAGATGTATTCAGAACGTAAGTTATGCGCGAAAGTGCAAACTTGTGCACTTTTTGACGCTTTTAGTCCCCGAATGACCCAAAAGTTTATTTTAGCACACCGATCCCCTTAAAGCCTATTTCTAAGCTATGTAAAGGATATTTATGGTATGTTTAACTTATGGTCATGTTCTGAAATGTTTGTTACAGTTCAAATTGGCATATTTTCGCAGTTTGTCAAGTTTAGTCCATGTAAGCGAATTAACTTGTTTTTGCCATACCAAAGCCTTCAAAACTTATTTCTAAGTTATGTAAAGGTTATATAAGGTGATGTAGAGTTTAGTCCATATGTTGATGTTCTGGAGTATTTGTCGCATTAAACTGACTACATTTACGTACCAGTTTGCGTATAACTCTCCAGAAAGTGATGTAGAGTTTGAAATTGAATAAAAGACAAAACATGAAAAATGTAAAACATAACCAAAAAAACATTGGGATCAAATAAATTTGTTTTATTGATAACTGAATTGTTTACAATGATTTCAGACACAGATGTTACAGTCTCCCCTACTTGTGGAAATTTCATCCCGAAATTTATTTAGAGGAAACTCGTGGAAAAAGATGCGGATATTTCGCCTTCATTTGATCTTCGCGTTCCCAAGTAAACTCGGGTCCACGTTTAGATTCCCAGCGAACCTTGACCAAAGGAATGCGCTTGCGTTTGAGCCACTTGACTTCACGTTCCATGATTTCCACTGGCTTCTCAACAAATTTCAGTGTTTTATCAACACGAATTTCGTCAAGCGGTATGTGGAGGTTCTCATCAGCTAAACACCTCTTGAGATTGGACACGTGAAAGGTTGGATGAACATTTCCAAGTTCAGGAGGTAACTCAAGTCTGTAGGCTACCTTACCGATTCTTTCGACGATCTTGAATGGTCCAACGTATCTAGGTGCAAGTTTTCCTTTCTTTCCAAATCTGATCACACCTTTCCAAGGTGAGACCTTAAGTAATACACGATCACCGACTTGAAAATCCAAGGGCTTGCGTTTTGGGTCTGCGTAACTCTTTTGACGGCTTCTAGCTGTCTGAAGGTTATCACGAACTTTCTTAATCTTGTCAGTTGTCTCTAAAATGAGGGCCGGTCCAGTAAGCTGAGCCTCGCCGATCTCATTCCAGCAGACTGGTGAACGACATTTTCGACCATAGAGAGCCTCGAAAGGAGCCATGTTGATGCTGGAGTGATAACTGTTGTTGTAGGAGAATTCAATTAACGGAAGATGTGAATCCCAACTACCACCAAAATCGATCACACAAGCTCTAAGCATATCCTCCAGAGTCTGGATTGTTCTTTCAGATTGACCATCCGGTTGCGGATGATAAGCTGTGCTCAGATTAAGTTGGGTCCCCATAGCAGATTGCATGGTTCTCCAAAAATGAGAAGTGAAACGAGCATCTCTGTCAGAAATGATGTTCAAAGGAACACCATGTCGAGCTACAATTTCATCCACATAGATTTTAGCAAGTTTGTCAGCAGAAAAATCCTCACGGATTGGCAAGAAATGCGCTGACTTAGTAAGACGATCAACAACTACCCAGATGGCATCATGACCTTTCTTTGTGCGCGGAAGTTTAGTAATGAGATCTATAGTAATGTTTTCCCATTTCCAAACTGAGATCTCTGGTTGCACCAATAAACCAGAAGGACGCTGATGTTCAGCCTTAACCTTAAGACAAGTAAGGCATTTTGATACATATAAGGCAATGTCTTTCTTCATACCAGGCCACCAATACTGAATACGAAGATCCTTATACATCTTATCTGAACCAGGATGAACAGAATAACGAGACTTATGGGCTTCATCCATAAGCAAGGTGCGAAGGTTATCTTGGCTTGGGACCCACAAACGGTCCATGAAGTAGTACGATCCATTGTCCTTCAGTTCCAGATCAGGGGTTATGTGATAGGGAAATTCCTTATCCATCAAACCTTGTGAAACACAAGATTGTTGAGCCTGAGAAATGCGGGCTTGGATATCGGATCGAGCTTGAATAACAGATTGAACACGAACACAATGAAGCTTAGTACGTTCCTTATGACTCAATGCATCGGCTACGACATTCGCCTTACCAGGATGGTAGCGAATTTCGCAGTCATAGTCGTTTAGAAGCTCAACCCAACGTCGTTGCCTCATGTTGAGTTCTTTCTGATTGAAGATATGTTGAAGACTTTTGTGGTCCGTGAAAACCACACATTTTGTACCGTGCAAATAGGGTCTCCAGATCTTGAGAGCGAAGACAACTGCACCCAACTCAAGATCATGAGTGGTGTAGTTCTTTTCATGCACCTTCAACTGCCTCGATGCATATGCTATGACTTTGTTTCTTTGCATCAGAACACAGCTAAGACCCAATTTAGATGCATCGCAATAAACGACGAAATCATCATTGCCCTCAGGCAAAGTCAGTACAGGCGCGTCGCAAAGTTTTTGTTTCAAAGTCAGAAACGCTTCCTCTTGCTTGAATCCCCAATCAAAGGGCTTGTTCTTCTGAGTTAGAGCAGTTAGAGGAACTGCAATCTTTGAGAAGTTCTCAATGAAGCGGCGGTAATAACCCGCAAGACCAAGAAAAGAACGAACTTCAGTAGGAGTAGTAGGCGTATCCCAATCCTTGATCGTACTGATCTTGGAGGGATCTACATGGATACCTTGTTCGTTGACAATATGTCCTAAGAATTGAACTTCTTTAAGCCAGAATTCACACTTGGAGAATTTGGCGAAAAGTTGCTCTTTCTTTAGGAGTTCCAGAGTAAGACGAAGATGTTGCTCGTGATCAGCTCGCGTCTTAGAGTATATCAAGATGTCATCAATAAAAACAACGACAAACTGATCCAAATAAGGCTTGCAGACCCTATTCATTAAGTCCATGAAAACAGCAGGTGCATTAGTCAAACCAAATGGCATGACTGTGAACTCATAATGCCCATAACGAGTGCGGAACGCCGTCTTGGGAATGTCTTCTTCATGCACCCGAAGTTGATGATATCCAGATCGCAGATCAATCTTCGAAAAATAAGAAGCGCCCTGTAACTGATCAAAGAGATCATCGATGCGAGGTAGGGGATATCAATTCTTGATGGTAAGCTTGTTAAGCTCACGATAATCGATACACATCCTAAAAGATCCATCCTTCTTTTTGACAAAAAGAACGGGAGCACCCCAAGGTGAAAAGCTAGGACGGATAAAACCTTTGTCAGAGTGCTCCTGAAGCTGCTTAGACAACTCTTGCATCTCAGACGGTGCAAGGCGATATGGAGCTCTGGCAATGGGGTTTGCACCAGGTACGAGATCAATACGGAACTCGACTTGGCGTGCTGGAGGTAGACCAGGTAACTCTTTAGGGAATACTTCAGAATAATCCCGAACAACAGGAATATCTTGAATAGACTTACCTTTGCCCTTATCTGCTACAACATGTGCCAAAAAGGCCACATAGTTCTTTCGTAGATACTTCTGAGCTTTAAAACAAGACATGAGTTTGAGACCACCAGCAGGTTTCTCACCACGAACCTGTAGGATCTCGCCTGTCGAAAGCGGCACACGAACAATCTTCTCAAAACAAACTACCTCTGCGCGATGCTTGGCTAACCAATCCATACCCACAATAACGTCGAAGCTTCCAAGTTGCATAGGCGTGAGGTCAATAGGAAAAAGATGGTCGTTAAGGTTCAACTGGCAGTTGCGAAGAACAGAATCAAGAACAATGGGTTCACCACTAGCAACTTCTACTGTCAAGGGTTTACTTAGTTTCGTTCTAGACACGCGAAATAATGGCTCAAAAGATAATGACACAAAACTCTTATCGGCACCCGAATCAAAAAGAACAGATGCAGGCTGATTATTAATAAAGAACGTACCGTTCACCACTTCATTGTCCGCTTGTGCCTCTTGTGCATTCATGTTGAAGACTCGACCTCGAGCCTGAGCCTGATTCTGATTTGGATTCAGATTCTGGTTGGCTAGCCTTGGGCACCGGTTTCTGTAGTGGGTCAGATCCCCATAATTGTAGCACGAACCAGGAGGAAAATGAGGTCGTGCAGCTTGACCTTGTTGCTGAGCAAGAGGCTGAGTAACTTGTTGGGCTTGGTTCTGAACTGCCTGGTTCTGGTTGGCAGGAATGCAGCACGTAGCGGCCAGATGACCAATTCTCCCACAGTTAGTGCAATGACGACATTGGAGATGTGGTAGGTGATGGCCGTTACACCTGTTGCACAAAGGTGCATTGCCAAGATAAGGCTTCTTGGCTAGTGGTTGCGCAGGCTAATTTGGTGCAGCTTGAGCCTGTGCAGTAATGGCATAGTTTTGGGAAGCCTTTCGCTTCCTAGAACCCTTTGAGGAACCAGAATTCTTTCCCTTCTTGTTTTGACCTTTCTTGCTATCTTCTTTGTCAGATGCCTGCTTCTTACCCTTGTCACCCTTTTTGTGCAGTTTTCCCTTTCGAACCTGCGACTCAGTCAATGTCGCTGCTAACTCGATCGCCTGACGGAGTGTGGTAGGGTTACTACCAGTAATGATGTCTTGTACTGAGTCAGGTAGGCCATCGATGTACCTTTCGATAGCCTTGTCGAGTGGGGTAACCATTGTTGGGCAAAGCAGACTCAACTCCTCAAACCTATCAGTATACGCTCTGTGCTCGCCACTGTCTTGTTTCAAGTCATCAAACTCTCTCTCTCTAAAGCTCGCTGTTCATGGCGAGGACAGAACTCCCTCATCATAAGGGCCCTAAGTTCAGCCCATGTCTGTGCTAGAGCAACTTCTGCACCACGATCTCTCATAACCCCGTTCCACCACGTAAGAGCCCTCTTCTGAAACACACTCGAAGAAAACTCGACCTTGCGATTGTCAGGACACTGCACGTGACGGAAAGTATTCTCAATGCTCTCAAACCATTGAAGAAGCCCAGTCGCTCCCTCAGAACCACTAAACTTGAGTGGTTTAGCCGAGTTAAAATCCTTGAATTTGCATGGAGCATTGTTGTTGTTGTTGGCTTGGTTCCATTGAGCAAAGAGGTTTGGGAATTGAGCAGCCATTTGCTGCGCAATAATTTCTGCCAGTTCGGCAGTCACTATCTGGTTTTCGCATCGAGGAGGCATTCTAAAAGAGGAAAACATGAAAGGAAACGAGTGAGATGATTGGATGAAGAGAATGAGATGAAACAAAATCAACAAAAGCAAAGATGGTGGTCATTCGTCCGCATCACAAAGCAAGCAAACGACACACAGTGACTAATCAAAGTAAATGGGTCAAAAATAATGTATCGCGAAGACATGCTCGCCTATAAGTGAACACTCACCCCAAGAGTTCCCAGGTAAGAGTGACTGGTCCGATTATGTGGATTTGTACGAACACTCTAGCCTTAGACAGAGTACAGGCATTCACTCTTCCAGTTTGCACGTGTTCACACTATTTAGAACCCAAAACATTGACGAGATTTTGAAAATTTGAAAATCACAAGACCAAAAATCAAACTGGAAGGGTTCAAAACCTTACAATAAAGGGTTCAAAACCTAGTAATCAATCATCCAAAAACAGATGATTAATTTTCAAAGCGGATTCGAACTTGATGTTCCCGTTGTGGTTATCACCTAAGGATAGGTGAAGTGCATGTTTTAAAATCTAAACACAAGATAACTTGTGTTGGGGTCCTAGAAAGGTTATAGTCTAGGTCAAAGAATTACTAATAACCTAATTCCCTATAACCATTGGCTCTGATACCAACTTTTCTGTCACACCCCGACCACGTGGAACAATCAAACGTGGCGGAAACGTCGGGGAGTGTTGTAACAGAATTATTGTTTCACAACCATGGCATACAAAGTTATATTTTATTTATCAAACAAGAGTGTTACATTGTCTCAAAACAGGAAATAAAGAGTTCATAACATAGTTAAACTAAGTCTATCTTCATTTTAAGTCTCTAAGGCACAGGTCCGCCCTAGTGTCACGATCATCATCCTATGCAAAAGCTCCTGAAAACACATGTGAAAATAGGTACGTCAGCATAAAAAATGCCTGTGAGATACATAGGTTTTGTGAAAATAGGATTCATGACTTAAGTTTAAGAAAAATGTTTAATAAAATTTAGTCATGAACCTTGTAAATTGTTTTGTTTTGTAAATCATTTAAAAAAACGATAAGATCAGATGATATGTATACATAAAAGAATAATACATGGTTAAATGAATAACCAAGTAAAATGAGTTGTATAAAACAAGTTGTTTGTAAAGCAATGTCTTGTGAAAGATATGTTATTTGTAAAAAATGTTATATGTCTAAATTGAAATGATTCAAATAACGCTACGATATGTAATACCATACAAGCACTTATATATAGGAAGTACCAGCGGCGTATCCACCATGCTTGTATCATATTACACACGTCTCGTTACTTAAATCACTTAAACAAACCACCAATGTATAAAGTCCATGTATAAACCAATTGTCAAAAAGTCCTTGTATAAACCATGTCAAATGTTAAAAAGTCCAAATGTAGTCAAGTAATGTGTAACAAATGTTATGTATTGTAAGTAAAGTATTGTCACATAATCCAAATGTAGAAATGTACAAAACAAAGTATTTTGAATATATCAAAAAGTTATGTTTTGCAAAGTGAATGCATGTTACATTGATACAAACATTTATGTGGTAAGTTAACGCATACATTCAAGTCTTGAGACAGTCGGATAACCCTTTTAGTCAAGGTTATCAAAAGAAATGTTTTCGGATTCAGTCATTCCTTACATCCAAACAAACCCGGGATGTCAGGAATGGGATTTGTCAAGTCCTATGGTACCAGTACTTACTACCGAGCGGCGTAGCTAATGTTAATGAACGTATATAAGTCCCGTTTGTGCAAACCAAATGTCATAGCAAATGTGAACATGTTATATGAAAACAATGTACTAAGTATGCTAAGTTAACATACAAAGCAGAAAAGTCATGTAAATCAATGTGCTAGCATGCTATCAGTCAACATACATAGCAGAAATGTAAAGTAATGTACTAAGTATGAACACAATGGACATACATAGCATAAAATGTAATGTAAAACGATGTACTAAGTATGCACACAATGGACATACATAGCATAAAATGTAATAAAATCATGTACTATAATGTACTAATGAACATAACAAGCATATGATATGAAAACATGGAAAAGCATGAAAGTAACAAGTAGGCACATGTGTTTCACCCCAAAACAGTTTGAAAACAGTAAAAGAGGGGTCTATGTACTCACTTGAGATTGCTTAGTAGTCCTTGAGTAACAACCAAACAATGCTAGAGATCACGGATATCAAACGGCACCTAATATAGGTAACTATGTTAATAAACCGGACCTATATCGGAAGATCGGATAGAATGAGGGTTCGTAAACCAAACGAGTATGGAGACTCGTGTAATATGGTTTAACAAAGCCTACATACTAAAATGAAACCTAACCTAAGTGCTTACGACCCATTACGACCCGTTTAGGTAGCTTATGCTACTTTAACGCGTCGTTCGCGTAAAACGCGTTCGGGCCGCCTAACTAGTCCTATGACAAGTAAAATATGCCTTAACATGGCTAATATTGTTGCCAAATCAGTTAGGTGACAAAAGTTTGGGTTATATATGCTTAAACATCAATTATGCATAAAAGGGGCATTTTGGTAATTTACCTAAGGCATATAAACTACCTATCATACAACTACTTAAACGAAGCGACCATAAGGTATAACCTCGGAAGGTTGTTCCCTATATACTATGGTCACCTAATGTGTTTGGTCGGATCCTAATGATCGACCAAACGGGTCGGGTTCGAAAGTATAAGCGATTGATCAGATCGCTTACCTTTACGACCCTAGACAAGCACAAAACTAAAAGTGACGAGCTAAGCATGTTAAAACATGCTTAACTAAGTTAGAAAACAAGTTTGGTATCAAAACAAACGGTTTTGATACCCATAACTAGTTTGGTTACAAAATACGCAAGAATACGTATTCTGGCCGAAACTACGGCTCGTTACTGAGCCTAGATAACGTGGTAATCAGTAGGTATAGTCACTAGGGACTATAACCATCGTGATTACGCTCACGTTATGAAGTTCAAACGAACTCCGCATTGACCATAAACTGGTCAATGCAGAAAGTCAAACAAAGTTTGACTTTAACGCTAAAACAATAAAAGAACGAAGGAACACTTACAAAGGGTCCCCGAAAGCTTTGATTTCTCAAGTATTCTCAGGTATGAAGTGGGTATTACTCCAACTTAGAGAATTTTCAAGAACTCAAGTGGGTTTTGATCAAGGCATGGGGGGGGGGGTATTTATAGTTTTCGGAGAGCCGTTAAGATCGTTTCTTGGAAACCGTGCTTTGATCTTGGCCATACACCTCAAGACCCTGGTTTTAGAAAACCATTTGAGCCCATAGTATTGCCCCAAAACCATGTGCACAAGTGGAATGGACTAGATGCAATGTTTCTGCACATTCTGCTGTCTGGGGAGTCCTTACGGACCGTAAGGGTGATGGCTTACGGTCCGTAAGCTATCAACTTTTGCAGAATGTCAGTTTTGGTCCCTGTTGTGTAATAAGGCCCATTTCGACACGTTTAAGGCCCGTTAAGCCAACGTTAAGGCCCTAAAATGATGCCTAAACATTGTGGACATGAAACATGCTCAAAAATATGCCGGATGTCGGTTCGTTTGGTCATACGATCGCGATGTTCGCTTAATTACGACGGAATGCGCAAAAGCGCGAAAAACGATCCAAATGACGGGACGAATGGATTTTTCTCATGCCAAACACTAAAATAAAATATTTTAGTGCTTACATAAATTTTTGGATGCCTGGATGTATTCAGAACGTAAGTTATGCGCGAAAGTGCAAACTTGTGCACTTTTTGACGCTTTTAGTCCCCGAATGACCCAAAAGTTTATTTTAGCACACCGATCCCCTTAAAGCCTATTTCTAAGCTATGTAAAGGATATTTATGGTATGTTTAACTTATGGTCATGTTCCGAAATGTTTGTTACAGTTCAAATTGGCATACTTTCGCAGTTTGTCAAGTTTAGTCCCTGTAAGCGAATTAACTTGTTTTTGCCATACCAAAGCCTTCAAAACTTATTTCTAAGTTATGTAAAGGTTATTTAAGGTATGTTAAGTATATGTTGATGTTCCAGAGTATTTGTCGCATTAAACTGACTACATTTATGTACCAGTTTGCGTATAACTCTCCAGAAAGTGATGTAGAGTTTGAAATTGAATAAAAGACAAAACATGAAAAATGTAAAACATAACCAAACAAACATTGGGATCAAATAACTTTGTTTTATTGATAACTGAATTGTTTACAATGATTTCAGACACAGATGTTACATTTTGACAAATCTGGATGAAATTGACTCTGAAGCTGCTGAATTCGTTTGCGAAAATGTGTGTCTGATCCGTGCAATCGAGCTCCTGCTCTGATACCACTTGTAGGATCGGTTTTCGACTCCGAACGATTGCGTATCGACACGTGTGACATGCGGAATCCGTACACGTGCGTGGACCGAACACGAGAACGTACTAAATCTGTGATTCTATTCAAAGATATGAAATTGTACAATCACGTGAATCACCTTTTGCACTTTCTCTCTCTAGACTCTCTCTCTAGGATCCAAGCTCTTCAAGTCTCCAAATGTGCAAAAGTTCTAAACTCTAACCCTAACACTTCTATTTATAGGCCATGGCTTTAATGAGAGATCTCATTAATTACAGAATTGCCACCTTGCCTTTTCCTACATATTACAATATAAAGTCTAGAATTAATCTGTTTCAACTACGAATTGGATTGATGGAGGCGATAGACATAAATGCACTAACAAGAGGTGGAACATCTGTTGTTCCTCCTATTATCCAAGGACATGAATCTATGTCAACAGAACAACTACACAAAGAACTTGAAGACACAACTGTTGTTTGTAGTGAGAAAACAACCACAGAAGATAAACTTGATCTGATATTGGAAGAGATCAGAAATCAAAGATCAGACATCAAGGTATTATCAGAAACTGTCATAGCTGTGGAGAAGCAAATAGAAGACAACACTGCAGCCCTCAACAAACTGCAAGAGTCATCAGAAAACAGAGAGAGCTCATCAGAATTCAAGAAAGCTCTCAAAGAACTGCAAGAAGTCAAGAAACAGATGGCTGAGGTTGCAAGTGCAGGGGAAAGCTCAAGTTCAGGAAGAATCCTTGAAGAAATTCAGTTCCTCGGATCCAACAACAGCAGCATGGCTGAGGCTTTTGAGAAACTGATGGTGGAATTGTCTGCACAGAATGAACAAAATCAACTGGAATTTCAGAAAATGAAGAAATAAGAAGAATCAAATACTCAAACTCTTACTGATGTTCATCTGTTAGTAAAGAGGTTGCAGTATAATGTTGCCAGACTGGCAAAGATTGATTTTCATGAACTGAAAACTCCAATTCCACAAGAAAAACCAGCAGAAGGGTCAGAAACTCCTCAACAACAATTCAAACAACCAGAAACCACTCAACAAGATTAAACCAAACAATCATAAACTCCAACAACTCAAAAACAGAAGCAACCCATGGGTCCTCCTCCTAGTAGACAAAAGTCACTCATGGGCCCTCCACCAAACATTCCAAAACTAGATACTTCAAGAGTCCAACAGACAGAACCTGTTCCAGTTCAAGCAACTTCCACAGCTCTCACAGGAGAAACAGAATTAAGCATAAAGATAGATACAAAAGAGAAGAGAAGAATGGAACACGAAGTAACCTCTTCAAAAAGGCCAAGAAAAGTGATTAGAGAAGATTCAGATGGAAACCTCAAAGAAGTAGAAGTGCTGAAAGGTGATTTACACACAATCATGTACCCTGAAGAACACCTAAAGCATTACTACTGGAAAGGTCCAGAAGACAACCCAAAAAGGCCACTCTCTCCAATGAGCAAAAACATTGTTCCAGTCAGAAATAATGGAAGCTGGGAAATTCTGCATAAACCAATGACCAATCCAATAGTCTCCATTGAGAGAATCATCACTTTAACCACTGGAGGAGGTGTCTTAGGAAATGAAGGTCAGAACAAATACACCTTGATCAGAAAAGATAACAGTGAACAAAAGGTTACTGATGGAAATCTGGCTGATGATATTCACCCAATGGGCATAGTAAAAATGAAGAATATCATTGATAAAGAGGAAAGTGGTTCAGTTGTGATCAGAGAGCTCTTGACAGCATCAAAAGAGCAGGAGCAAAATTGTATAAAAGGGCTGCACTGGCAGACTTTGATTTATGTATCAATTTTGAGTACAGCAACAAAGTGCTAATACCTCCTCCTAACAACACAATTCCAGCTGAAATCCCTTCTAAATTAGTAAGAACTGGAGCAATCTTTGACAAACCATAAATGTGTGTAGTCTTCAAAGATGCTCATGATGAGAAAGCTCAATTCAGAATCAGTGAAATATGCAGGTATTCAAATCAAACTCTGAAATATATAAAGAACTGCATGAATAAGAAACAAGAGCAACTCAAGAAGAAGGGAAAGAATAATGAGCAGCTGAGAAAAACAATTGAAGATTGCATTGAAAAGTGGATGGAATCCAGAGGATGGTACAAAGAACTTTACAAAGAAACTCAAAAGGAAATTAATCACAAGAAAAGGCTGAAACCATGGGACAAATACAGAAGTGGAGTGAAGATCAATTAATGAATTGATGAGATTAAAATTCTGTTTTTGAAAACAATATTTTATTGTTGTTTTTTTTTTGAACAATGGTTGGTTTGATTATGTTCTATCTTTCTGAACTTAGTTGTTTGAATTTTCTTTTCAAGGATTAGTTAAAAGTTGTTTATGTTGATATAGATAGTTCATTTTCTTACAATACTTAGGGGGAAACTGTTAGGAAACTTTATTTGTAAGTATTGAAGAAAATCATATTCAACTTGATCTATGAAGAAGACAACAGTCCTGAAGATCACAACAAGAAGAAGAAGATCGGATAGGACAATTGAAATGAACAGCATCTACTTCAAAGAATCACAAGTTGATCAAGAGCTGAAGAAGATTATCAGAGAAGGTCATTTCTGATGGATCTGATGATATTTCTGATGAAATATCATCAGTTTCTGAAGATTCTGCTCATCAGATTTTCTGATGATTTGTTCACCAGAATTTCTGATGAAGTGGTTTATCAGAAATTCTGATGAATACCCCATTTATCTAAAAATCAACTCTATCCTGCCACAATAATCGAAGCACTTGACATTATTGGATATATGATTACAAAGGCAACTTGAACGTTGGATTCAATGAATATGTCAAATTGCTACTTTATGCAGGACTTTTACATGAATAAACAAATGTTTATTCATGTATTTAGCCTTCTATAAATAGAAGGCTCACCAAGCAGAAGGCAATGAGTTAAGCTTAGCATTCAATACATACTACAAAACTCCATTTCCCTCTCACCCGTAGAATTCAAGATTCAATTGTAATAGATAATAATCTTACAATCACCTTGTAAACCATTTTGTTTCAAAGTGATATAAACTTGATAATTCTGTAGGTCTTGTTTCTTGAAAGTCTGATTTCCATTTCCGCACAACTTTTTCACATCTACTGAAATCACTTGCCATATTACGTGAAAAGAAGTTTTTAAGTCCAAACTGGGACCAACAGATTTAGCCGTAAGTTATTCGCGTTTAACCCAAGAGGAGGTTGAAACGTTTTGTATGGAATGGGGGATTGGGCTGAAGTTTAAACCAGTTGCTCCGGGGATGGATGTTTCGATCGATCAGTGTCCGGCTAGTTCGATTGCTCTTTATTGTCGACACTTTGAATTTTCTAATCTCCGTCATCCGTTTTCACTCTTCGTTTTAAATGTATTAGAGTATTATCATGTGTCTTTCGGTCAAATACACCCGCAGGGTTTAGCTAGGGTTTTGCATTTCGAGGTTTTGTGTCAGGCGTGTGGTTCCGACCCTACCTTGTTGTCATTTCACCGTTTCTTTCGGTTAGCAAAGAACGGTGATTGGTTTACATTTGAGACATCTAAAGCCGATATTTGCTTGGTTTCGTCTATGGTCACTACACTTGGTGCCTGGAAGGATCGGTTTTTCTGGGTCTCGGATGAGATTCTTCCGTTCAAAATGGTTTGGAGGCGACCTGAGGCCATTCTTAACGAACCTGAACCATCTGCTTCTGAGATAAACACCCGTTTTCTTGAAATTATCAGGGAATGTCCCTCAAGGGTTTGTCCTTTTCCCGAGCAACTGTTGGTGTTACTGGGTATTAGTAAGTTATGGGATAAACCGAATCGAGACCCGGTTCTTATGAGGGATGGACAGGGTATGTTTTTGCACATTTATTTTTCCTCTTTTTCTTGCATTTTATGATCCCTTAGATATGCTTGTTCATTTTTTGCAGTCATGTCTGCTTTGGAATTCATTAAGAGTGATGATACATCGGATGTTGCATTTGGGGATGTCCAGGCTACTCCTGGTGAAAATGTTGTGGTTAAGGGTTCTGAACAGAGGTTCGAGGGTTCAGGTTATGTAGGTGTGCCTGATGTAAAGGGTTTTAAAAAGGCTATTGTTCCCAAGGTTGTTCGACATTCGAATCGTTGTTTGAATACTTCTTGTCCACCATCTACTCCAGAACATGTGGACTTGAGTGATGATATTGGTGTTTCTGTGGATCATGCCCTGGATGAAGGTGTTGACAAGGAGAAGGAGTTGGTTATTACTGGGAAGAAGTCTGTTGGTAAAGGGGTTGTTGTAGCAGGCTCATCTGGTAAAAGTGTTAGCGGTTCTGAAGGTCTTGATGTTCATCAAATTTATGTTCCTGACTGGGGTGTGAAGTTGGGCGATAGTTTTAAAGATGCTACTGTTTGTGAGGATGTGCTGAGCCATATTGCTCCTCCCTTGGTTCATGGTACTATTGCTGAGATGGATGATGATATGATGCTGTCTCGTATGATATTAAGTACCAGCAACCTTGCTGCCATGCTTCCTCAAGGAGTTGCCGGTTTTCGTAAGAGGATGCATGAGTATGAGGAATTTTCGAAGAAAAAGGACAAAATGAAGGCTACTGTGAGCACTTTGAGGAAAGAAAATGAAGGTTTAGTGAGAAAGGAGGAAAATTTGTTAAGCAGGTTGAAGAGTTAACCCAAAAGCATGAGGCGGAGGTTGGTGAGCTAAAGAAGCAGGTGGAAGCCTTGGAGGCTTCGAGGGTTCAACTTTCTGATGACAACAAATGGTTGATTGAACACGGGTTTCAACAAGTTGTCACTTATCTCCTGCATTCGGCTGAGTTTAATAGTGTTCTGGGTGGTGTGTATGGTGAGCTTTTGGAGCATGGGAGGCATCAGGGTTATGTTGCTGGCTACAAAGCTTGCCAGTCTGGTGATTCTCAAGACAAATCCTCCCTCTAACACCCCAAAGCTCTCAAGGTTTTCCAGGATTCAGTCCGAGAGATGGAACGCTTGACTTATCCTTACGTTGGTAACGTCTCAAAATGTTTTGGCAAGCCCATATCTGTTTTGCAGGATTTGAAGCCACGTGGGCTTGATGAGGCTGTCTGGAAGGAAGTGCTTGGATCTTTGTCAAAGAAGTGTTCCTACATGGGGGATAGTGAAGATACCTTTTCTGGTGCTGGTGAAGGCTCGAAGGATCCAAGCCTTGAAGCCTCTGGGACGGCTGTTGAGGAAGGTAAGAAGAAGAAGAAAAAAGCTAAGAAAGCTAAGGGTGATGAAACTGGTGCATCAAAGTCTGTGGTAAGTGATGCAAAGTAAGAACTTTTAAGGCTTATTCGTAACTTTCTTAGCATCTTGTTGAACAATGTTATGTATCCTTGTTAAACACTTTAGGTTTTACAGAAAACCCTTAAGGTTTCTATTTTGTGGTTGTGTTTAGCCTTGGTGGCTTATTTGAACAATATCTATATGTACAAACCGTTAAGGTTTGCTTGAACTTGTTTGATCACTTAGAAGCCTTTAAGGCTCTTATCTTATGTTATTACCTTTCTATTATTTATCTTGTGTTGTAATTTCTTATACTAGTGCCTGTTTTTGTAAGGCAGCTCGTTTGGGTTCAAGCCTTCAAGGCTTCTGGCTATTTGAATGCTTATAGCTTGAAGCCTTCAAGACTTCCAGTGTAAGGACTCTCAAAAATGTCCTAATTTTACCCGTAAGTGAAAACCCGAACCCTGAAACCTACTGTACATGAAAAACTAAGAAATCAGAATTAATGGGTTTCAGGCGGGCCGCGTAAGGGTTAGCTTAGCCTTACGCGGGCCGCGTCAACATCAAGTTTTATAGGTTTAGCCGGGTATTATAGACGGTTTATTAAGGATTTTTCCAAAATAGCCATACCATTAACTAAGCTAACCTGTAAAACAACAAAATTTGAGTGGGGACCTAAACAAGAAGAAGCCTTTAAGATTTTAAAGCAGAAATTAACAAATGCTCCAATTCTAGCCTTACCAGAAGGAACAAAAGATTTTGAAGTATATTGTGATGCTTCAAAGCTAGGATTAGGATGTGTGTTAATGCAACGCAAGAAGGTAATTGCGTATGCATCAAGGCAATTGAAAAAGCACGAAGAAAACTATACGACTCATGATCTAGAGTTAGGAGCCATAATTTTTGCCCTTAAAATTTGGAGACACTATCTGTACGGAAGTAAGTGTACTGTCTATACAGATCATAAAAGCTTAAGGTACATATTTGGGCAAAAAGAATTAAACATGAGGCAAAGGAGATGGATGGAAATCCTAAGTGATTACGACTGTGATATACAATATCACGAAGGAAAAGCAAACGTAGTAGCTGATGCTTTAAGTCGTAAGTATCATGAGAAACAACGACGAGTTCGTGTTCTTAGATTAAGTTTACACTTAAACTTAATGGATCAATTGAAAAGCATTCAAGAGACAGCAATCAAGGATGATGCTGAAGGAATGAAAGGAAGAATAAAAGAATTAGAGCAAGGAAGTGATGGAATTTGGAGATTCCATAAGAAACGGATTTGGGTACCTAAGCAGGGAGAATTAAGAAATAAAATCCTAGATGAAGCCCATAAATCTAGGTATACCATGCATCCTGGTAACAACAAGATGTACCAAGGTTTAAGAAATAACTTCTGGTGGATTGGTATGAAAAAGGACATAACTAGATATGTTTCTAAGTGTCTTACTTGTTCACAAGTTAAGGCAGAACACCAAAAACCTTCAGGTCTACTACAACAATTAGAAATGCCTGTATGGAAATGGGAACTCATAACAATGGATTTTGTTACTAAGTTACCCAAAACCAGAAAAGGTAATGATGCGATTTGGGTAATTGTGGATCAATTAACCAAATCTGCTCATTTTCTACCTATGAAATAAACCTTTAGCATGGAAAGGTTAGCAAAGTTGTATGTGGACGAAGTAGTATCCTTACATGGAGTTCCACTTTCCATTGTATCGGATAGAGATAGTCGTTTCACTTCTCACTTCTGGAAAAGTTTCCAAGAAGCAATGGGAACCCGACTAAATTTAAGTATGGCATATCATCCACAAACAGACGGGCAAAGTGAAAGGACGATACAAACACTGGAAGACATGCTCCGAGCATGTGTGATAGATTTTGGTGGAAACTGGGATGACCACCTACTTTTAATTGAATTCTCCTATAATAATAGTTATCATTCAAGTATTGAAGCTGCCCCTTTCGAAGCACTGTATGGAAGAAAGTGCAGAACTCCAGTATGTTGGGCAGAAATAGGAGAAAGTCAATTATCAGGACCAGAGATTGTGCAAGAAACTATCGACAAGATTACTCAAATCAAAGAAAGATTGAAGACGGCTCGAGATCGCCAGAAAAGCTATGCTGATAATCGACGTAAGCCACTCGAGTTTCAAGTTAGAGACAAAGTACTTTTGAAAGTATCTCCTTGGAAAGGAATAGTTCGATTCGGTAAGAAAGGAAAACTAAGTCCAAGATACGTAGGACCATTCCCAGTGATCCAACGTATAGGACCAGTTGCTTATCGTTTACAACTACCGGAAGAATTAGCTGGAGTACATGATGTGTTTCATATATCCAACCTCAAGAAATGTCTATCTGACGAATCTTTGGTAGTACCTCTCCAAGATATAGAGGTAAATGAGAAATTGAAGTTCGTTGAAAAACCACTTCAAATCGAAGATCGAAAGATCAAGTTTCTCAAGCACAAAAGATTAGTGCTAGTCAAAGTCAAGTGGGATTCCAGAAGAGGACCCGAATACACTTGGGAGCTGGAATCGGAAATGAAGCAAAAGTATCCTCACTTATTTCAATGAATCTCGAGGACGAGATTTTAAATAAGGTGGGGAGGATGTAAGGACTCTCAAAAATGTCCTAATTTTACCCGTAAGTGAAAACCCGGACCCTGAAACCTACTGTACATGAAAAACTAAGAAATCAGAATTAATGGGTTTCAGGCGGGCCGCGTAAGGGTTAGCTTAGCCTTACGCGGGCCGCGTCAACATCAAGTTTGACCGGATAAGTGTTCCGGATCCACGTGTTGACCAGCTGTCGAACCTACTCGTGACCAATCAGACCTACGCCTAGACTAGGTGGCCACGCGGGCCGCGTAGGTGTCGATCGAAGGTTTACGCGGGCCGCGTGAACCCCAAATTTTAGCTATAAATAGAAATGGCCATGGGCAGTCCTCTGGTGTCGAAACCAAAACTCAAAAACGAAGTTATACTGCTCCAAAGTTGAAAATTCAATTATTATAGCGAGGTGCTGCTACGATACAGGGTATTAACTCGATCGCTGCTACGATTCAATATCCGATCGATTGAAACTATCCAATGGATGTTTAAGTGCTGCCCATATTAGGGTTATGCTTTGTCATTCGTCGTGAATTCGATGGATGTTTAAGTATCGCACTTTGTCATTCGTTGTGAGGGTTTAATCTCGTGAGTTATCGTAAATGTTGTATTAGTTACTAACCTAGTTCGTGTGCATATTGTTTAAATTTAGGTTAAAAGGCTAATCAGTAGGCTAAACTCTGCCCGTATAAATCTGCAATGTGAGTCATTCTCTTTTTATCAACTGTTTTACAATACCTCAAATTATTTTCAAATGTTATAATTACAGGGATTAAGTCGTGGTTATCTTAATCACTGGCTAGTGGGGTATTGTGCAGATTACTAATTTCTCATGGGTTAGGCTAATAAGCCCTAACACAGGTTAGGCTAATAAGCCCTAATAGTGATAATCATCACTACTTGGGTGACAGGACCCAATAGTGGTATGACCATCGTCACACAGTGTGACACGGCGCCAGATAAAAATAAGATAGAAGCCATTGTAATCGCTCTTATGCTGTAATTGATAACTATGTGTCGTTTTATCAAATTTGAATGATTCACCAGTATTTCCCCGCTGATAAAATATTTTTTAAAACATGTTTCAGGCAACCTGCTGTAAATCAAGGAAACGTGCTACGGAGCACTAACAAGCTTGAAGAGGTGGCTCAGTTAAAATAAATAAACATTTTTAATAAATCAGGGAAATTCCTAGTTAAATTCCTCTATTGTAAATTACGAGGTTTATCTCAAATTATAGAATAAAATAATTGGGCATTTTGAGTTTTAAAAGATCCTGTTAAAAATCTTCCGCTGTCGCATAACAGATACCACGTGTTCCTGTCCCGCGGCTCCTGACCGGGTAAAACCGGAGCTGGGGCCGTGACAGGAAAAGGTGGTATCAGAGCTACTGATCGAGCCACTGATTCAAAGCCTATTAAGTATTTCAAAATACTTAATTTTCCTAATTGCCATTCTGTGATTATGTGATTATATTTTGATTATCTGTTAATTTACAGAATGGGTAAGCAAAGAATTTCGGATATCTATCTTAAACTAGATAATTCCTCGAAAGATAAGGGAAGTACATCCCAATCAAATTCCTCAAGATACTCAGTAGATACTGAGGAAGGAATATTTGTTCGAAAGGCACAATATGAGGAACCACTTTCTCCTAATAAAAGAAGTTTGATTATTAAGAAAAGACAGGAGAAAATAAAGGAATCACAACAAAAAGAAAGAAGAATTAATCAAGAAACCCAGGAACTAGGCAGTAATCCACCATGGGAAGATCAGTTAAATGAAAAATGGGCAGGTCTCTATATGCTAGCCACGGTAGCAGTAAATGCTAACATACCATGACCCAGTTCTAGCACCCTTATCACCTACAAACCAGAAACTTTACCCAGTAAATAAATAAGTTTTCAATAAACCTTAGTATGCTTTAATTTTCAGTTGTCTTTTGTATTAAATTAGTCCCACGGTGTGCAATAATACTTGAATGTTTATCTATGAAATTTTGTTATGAAATTTTAACTTAGCATTTTGTGTGCATTTTGCATATATGCTAAACAGCATGAATGAGTTATCTTAAGCCCTTCAGAATCTCAATCTTTATCCGGTGAAAATAGAAGTTTCCAGAGACTTTACTGGTTACATACCCGATATAGAAGAACCTATGGAATTCAACGCTCCTCCACGGAGAAATCAAAACCTAATAAAAGGAGAAGATTCGTAGGCTGGAGGCGTGTACGCAGAAGAAAACCAGTAACTAGAAAGACCCCCAAAATAGAGAATCTCATAGATAAAGGAAAAGGGATTGAGATGGGGGAAGGTGTTAGGCAAGCAGAAATGGAAATTGGGGAAAGTTCTAGGCAAGTCGAGGAGTTGCCATTACAAGAAGAATTAGATCGCCTACTGGCAAGCTGTGATATCATTAGCCCTATCAACACTAACCTTTACCCTTATCCTGCTGAAACTCAACTTCCAATAAATTTGGAACCAGCCATCCCAGAACCTTTAATCCATACTCAACCTCTAGGAATGGACGAGTGGTGGACCAATGATTGGCAGTTTCAAAACCTTCTAAATAATCCTTATACATTTTTCCCTCAGTTCGACCCAGAACCTATACCAAACCCACCAATGAGTAATGAAACCTTAGCTGAACTCTGCCATTTTGGCGAGGAGCTGATAGGTGCAGGGAATAGGATTCGGGAGGTGGGAGAGCAAATCTCCTGGAAGTACGACGAGAGGGAGCGTCGTTACTAAAGTATCAGCAGAAGGAATAGTGTGAGAACGTAACTGTGATTGTATAATAATAAATAATAGTAGTATTAACAATATAACCCTGTAAAATAAAAATAAAACTTTGTAACATAACAGTGTGTACGGATGCATAATATAATATATAAAAAGGGAAATCGAGAAATCGATAATTTTGGATATATATATGTGTGTTATGAAATTTATATGATTATTTTGTGTATAATTGTTAATTATTCTATACTAATAAATTATATATATTAATTATCAGATGGAAAACGCTAATAATGAACCAGTTAATGAGGTTAACCAATCTGAGCAACACCAGGAGGATCAATTTATGACTAAGCAAGATATAGAAAATATTGTTGCTCAAGGAATAGCCAATGCTATTCCTGCAATCCTTGCTGCTGCCCGGAAACCTGTTGAACCTCAAATGATTCCTAGCAAACGTACTCATGGGGACAATTTCAGTAATAGTGTAAACGGAGGCGGCAACAACAACAATAACAATAACGATAATATTCTGCAAGTCCCGATTCTCAAGAAAATGAAAGCTGCAACGCCTGGTTGCACTTACAAAGAATTTCTTGCTTGTAAACCAACTGAGTTTGCAGGTAATGAAGGGGCGACTGCAGCACTGCGTTGGTTAGAGAAAACCGAGGCAGTAATTACCATAAGTAAATGTGCTGAAGAAGACCAGGTCATGTATGCGTCACATCTTTTTAAAGAAGGAGCGCTAGAATGGTGGAACACGGCACTGCAAGCCAAAGGAAGAAATATGGCCTATGCCATGAATTGGGAAGAATTTAAGCAGCTATTGGAAAGAAAATTATGTCCTGAATATGAAAAGGAACAAATGGCAAATAAGTTCCTAACTCATCGAATGATTGGTGTAGATTGTCGAGGGTATACTTCGATATTCTTCGAGTATGCAAGAATAGTACCAACTATGGCTTCGCCAGAACCAGTACTTATTTCTCACTATATTTGGGGATTGATTGGCGAAATCCGTAATATCGCCAGAACCAGTACTTATTTCCAACTCTGGCTTCGCCAGAACCAGTACTTCTTTTTTACTAGCCTCATTGTTTCTAAGCACCAAGTCTCCTGGCTTGAAGCGTTCGTGCTTGACTCTCTTGTTGTAATAGGCTTCCATCATTTGTTTGTACTTGGCTTCTTGAATTGCAGCTTGGTCTCGTGCTTCCTCTAGGATTTGTAAGTTCAACATGGTCTCTTTGTGGTTTGCTTCGGGATCCATGTTGACCGTTCTTTGAGTTACAACTCCTTCTTCGGCTGGAATCACGGCCTCAGATCCAAACACTAAGCTGTAAGGTGTTCTTTTGTGGCTTGTTTTTTCGGTTGTTCTTATGGACCATAGAACACTTGGCAACTCTTCAAGCCAATTGCTTTCATGCCTTCCCAATCTGGCTTTGATTCCTTCAACTATGCTTCGATTCATCCTTTCAACTTGACCGTTTGATTGTGGGTATGCCACCGAGCTGAAAACCTGAGCTATTCTGAATTCTTTACACCAAACCCTGAAAGGCTTTTCAGCGAATTGCTTTCCATTGTCGGTGACAAGCACTCCCGGCAATCCATAGCAACAAATGATGTTTTCCCAAACAAAGTCAATGACCTGTTTGCCCGTGATTTTTCCAAGTGGTTTAACCTCCGGCCACTTGGTGAAGTAGTCTATGGCAACTAATAAGAACTTCACTCCACCTTTGGCCGGTGGGAATGGGCCGACAATATCCATTCCCCACTTATAAAATGGCCAGGCTGAAGATATCGGGACAAGGTCATGATTGGGGCTCTTTGGGACCGGTGCATGAATTTGGCAAGAATAACATTTTCTCAGTTGTTCAGCGGTGTCTCGGTACATGGATGGCCAAAAATACCCAAGGTTCATTAGTTTAGCAACCACCACTCTTACTCCAAAATGAGCTCCGCATATCCCTTCATGAACCTCTTTGATCAAGTACTGTCTTTGTTCGGGACCGACACATCTCAACAAGGGTGCAAGGTAACCCTTTTTGTAGAGGATTTCACCTTGCAACACGTACTGTCTAGACTTGACTTTAACCCTTTCAGCCTCTGTTTGATCAGCAGGTAACTCACCATTTTAAGGAATTTTTTAATTGGAGTCATCCAATTGGGGCCTTCTTCGGTGATTATGTCTTGAACTTCCAATTCTTCAATTGATGGAGTTTTCAACACTTCTACCAATACCTTTTTAGTGAGGTGGGCAAAGGTGAGAGAAGGGAGTTTACTCAAGGCATCAGCTTTCTTATTTTGAGACCTAGGAATTTGCTTAATGGTACATGTTTGGAATGTGTTCATCAGCTCTTTAGATTTTTCTTTGTACCTCTTCATATTGGGCTCCTTTGCAACATAACTGTCATTCACTTGGCTTGACACCAGCAACGAATCTGTGAAGACTTCAAGCTTTTGAACCTTCATTTCCTTAGTCGACCTTAATCCGGCTATCAACGCTTCATATTCAGCTTCGTTGTTGGTAGTCTGAAATTCAAATCAAAGAGCATACGTGAATTCTAACCCTTCCGGGTTGATCAGAATGAGCCCAGCCCCTGACCCTTCAACGCTTGAAGCCCCATCGGTAAAAAGCTTCCAGGCTTCAAGGTCTGAGGGTTCAGTGGCAGCTGTGTTTACTTCAGTGATTGTTTGCTTCGGGACTTCTACAATGAAATCAGCCAAGACTTGGGCTTTGATGGCTTTTCTTGGAACATAGGTGATGTTGTGTTCACCTAGTTCCACTGCCCATTTGGCTAATCGTCCTGAATTTTCTAGTTTTTCAAGCACACTCTTAATGGGTTGGTCAGTGACCACTTGTATAGGGTGTGCTTAGAAATACCTTCGAAGCCTTCTAGCCGTTTGGACTAGGGCTAGAGCAAGTTTTTCCAGAGGAGGATACTTGATCTCTGCCAGTTTTAGAGTTTTACTGAAGAAATAAACGGGTACCTGAACTTTGTATCGTTCAATGGTGAGGACCGCACTTATTGCTTCTTCAGCAACCGAAAGGTATACAGAGATCAACTCTCCCGTTTCTGGGGCTGCAATGTCTGGGAGTGAAGCTTGGTGTTGCTTCATCTGGTTGAAGGCTTCCTCAGCTTCTTCAGTCCACTTGAAATCCTTTTTGTCAGAGCATCCTTTAAGTGTTTTGAAGAAAGGCAACGATCTTTCTGCCAATTTTGAGGTGAAATGCTTTAAGGCTGCAAGCTTCCCGTTTAAGCTTTCTACCTCTTTTTTGCTTCGTGGTGGTTTGGTTTCGAGAACAGCTTTGACTTTGTTTGGATTGGCCTTTATACTTTGTTTTCCCACAATATGCCCCAGAAACTTTCCTTCTTCAAACCCAAACGAACATTTCTCGGGATTGAGTTTCATGTTGACCTTCCTTAGGTTCTTGAAGGTTTCTTGGATGTCATCAAGCATTTGGTATTCTGTTTTGCTTTTTATTACCAAATCGTCGACATATGCTTCCATGTTTCTACCAATTTGACTAGCAAAAGCCTTGTCAACTAGGCGTTGGTAGGTTGCACCCGCGTTTTTGAGGCCAAAAGGCATCTTTTGGTAGCAAAAGATTCCTTTGTCCGTGTGAAAGGCAATTTTCTCTTCATCTTCTTCCTTCATGAGAATTTGATGGTAACCCTTGTAAGCATCGAGAAAACACTTGATGGGGTAACCAGTGAGCGAGTCAACTTTGAGATCAATTTCTGGCAATGGGTAACAATCTTTAGGACAAGCCTTGTTCAAGTCCTCGAAGTCTATGCACATTCTCCAAGAGTTATCGGGCTTTCGAACCATGACTGGGTTTGCAACCCAGGATTGATACTTGACTTCCCGGAGAATTCCAGCTGATACAAGCTTTTCAACCTTTTGGCATGCAGCCAAGCTTCTTTCAGGTGCTAGACTCCGCTTCTTTTGGACAACAGGCTTGACACCAGGTGGTATTTTCAGCTTGTGTTCAGCAATGCTTCGAGGGATACTCGTCATATCTTCCGGGCACCAAGCAAAGACATCTCTATAATGTACTAGCAGCTTTTCGAGATATGAGAGGGTTTCTTGTGAAAGGCTTGGATTAACCCTTATCCTTTGTTCAGGATACTTAGGGTTTATGATTAGCCTTTGCTTGTCTTCTTCACTCTTGGAACTTTCTCCTTCAACCATGTAGGCCTCTTGAGTGGGTTGAAGGGTTGCAACCCCTCTCTCGGTAGGAAACTTGATTGTGCCATGACCAATAGAAACAGCCATGTAGAATGCACACTGCCCCGACCTTCTTATGATCACGTCATAGTTCGAAGGTATATTGATGACCACAAAAGTGAAAGGTTGGACTCTTTCCTTCTTGCCTTCGCTGAAACGGACATCAAGGGTTAGTTGCCCTAAAGGCTTGAGGGGTATGTTGGCAATACCTTTTATGGAGGTTCCTGAGGGTTGAAGCTTCAAATGTTCCTCATTACTTAAACGGTTGAAGAACTTCTCAAACATGATTTTAGTGGCTGCACCAGTGTCTATGTACGCTCTGCTTGTTTGTAGTGTACCCACAGTTACTTCAACCACAAGGGGGTTTGAGAGTGGGTCCTTTTCTATTGGAGGGAAACAAACACACTGAATCTCCCAAGCTTCCAACCGCTGCCGTTTGTGGGGAACCTTTCCATCAAAATCCACCATATTAACTTCCTTGCCTTTTCCTTCGTGAAGGGGTAAGGTCCCAAAAACCTCATATCAAGTACTTGGGACCATACCACAACCTCGTCATTCAACCCTCTTTTAGACCTTGCGCGGCCGCGCACTGGTCCTACAAAGAGTGTTAGAAGAAAGACAGCAAGTAACGCCCGCGCACCAAAAGGAAGTTAATGAATCCTTGCACTTTTCTCCATAACAGACAAAGGATGAGAATCCTAGTTTAACACCTCCGCTTAAATAATATCCAGACTTGGATATTATTTATTACACCAATACCACACGATAAGGAGTCGCACTGGATCATGGCAATAACCTTCTAGAAGACTCAATCGTGCACCACTAGACGGTTATAACCGTCTGGGACACGTGTCTTCATCCCAGGCCTCCCTGAAATCACGATGATGGCATGGAAATGGAGAGAAACCTCCACTTACCCACTTTCCATGTGGCAATCCCCCAGCCATTGATCTAAACAGTGATCTGTGTGCTCCCACGTCAGATCCAGAAGATTAACAGAAGGAAAAATAACCGCTTACGGGGTTAGCATCTTCCGTTAATATTTCAACAACGAGTTTTCCCGCCCAAACTTCCGGCTATAAATATGAGAGTAATTCAGGTATGAACTTCAAGTTACACTCACTTCATCAATACTTCTTCTTCTTCATAAACACATACTTATTCTCACGCCGGAGTCGGGTCACGGAGAAAACCTCCATTTTCCCCGTGACGAGGCTAACAGTGTTCTGTTTTGCAGTGTTCATCGGAGAAGAAGACTGGTCCCTTTTAATCGAACAAGAGAGAACCGCCCCTTTTTATGCAGAACCTAACCCCCTGGATAATTTGATTCCGGTCATTTATCCAGTATTTCTTCATTGGCGCCCACCGATTTCTCTGTTTCATCCGTTTTCTCTCGTTTTTTGATCTACCCTGTTGATTCCATTTGTACATGGAAGAAACTTCATCTCACCGGCAAACCGGCCCTCGGCCGAATTTCGTTAACAGCTTCCAGGTTAAAGGTGTTGCAGAAGAAGCCTCGGATGACAATGAGGTGCAATCCAATCATCTGAACGAACCTATCACCCCAGGGGTATGACCAGAGATCCTTGTAAACTCAATTCTGCCCCCAGGAGAAACCCCAATCTCCTGGTACGTCAGGTCTCAGGGGGCACTAAATGCAGTATACACACAGCTGTGTGCACAAACTGCTCCCCAAACCCAATCACGAAGGCCATGACCCCGTGCTCATGCTTCTCAACGTGATGGCCCATCCCACGTTCAGATCGAAGACTCGGAGGTTTACTCTAGATCTCCATCGAGATACTAGTATACTCAATCAGAAAGCCGTCGAAGAGAGCATCGAGACGAGTCACACCTCCACCGAAGACCATCAGTTCACACCAGGTTGGGTTCTCAACGGAGCACCCACACCAGTGAATATGATCTAACTTACCGTGTAGGTGAAAGTGCCAGCGTGTTTAGTCGGTTACAACCGAATTACAACAAGTGTAAACCCCGTGCGGTTTACAATCCCGAGGCTGAGCACAATTATGATCTGATTTATCGTCCTGCGGAGGCGGCAGAGAATTCAAAATTCATTACCGAAATTGCTCTGGCCCCGCTAGAGAAAGCAAAGCTACCGTCGAACGTGGGTAAGTTCAACGGAATGACAGACCCAGACGATCATTTGCGAGTTTTCACAAGCGCAGGGCTGGTAGGAGGCTGGACCCTACCATTATGGTGCCACCTTTTCGTCCAAACCCTTACAGGCGCTGCAAGAATCTGGTTTGACAACTTGCCCATCGGGAAAATCACGTCATGGAAAGATTTGCGCGAGAAGTTTCTGGTTCATTTCAGCCAACAAAGGCGATCCATCCGCGACACAGCAGATGTGATGAACATCTGGCGTCATGATGACGAAAGTCTAGAAGACTTCATCACCCGATATAACAAAGAGGTACTCGAGATCGGGGACGTCCATGAGCAGTTGATTCGCGCTCAATTTAAATACGCAGTTAGGTGCGACTATATGATAAAAGTCCTATCTGGGACGGAAGGACTCCTGAAGAGCTAGTAAAAAGTAATGGCGGGGGCTAAGGTCTACGCCCAAACAGAAAAGAATCTCACTACCAACAGGCCCCCACCACCGCACAACCGACCCTCAGATTTAGGCTTAAGTGGCGGGAAGAGATTCAAGAAAGGGTGGTGCGATTCTAGCTCAGGGAACTATTCATCCGAGGATGCTCGAGCCACAATCAATAAACTTGCCGCGCAGAGAGAAGCCAAACAAGAGAACAGGGAGAGACAATGGACTCCCTTAACCAAGACTCATGCGGAAGTTTTAAGCACGGAGGATTATCAGTTTAAACCTCCACCACCCATGAAAAACAAGCGTGGACAGGACCCAGCCCAGTATTGTGATTACCACAAGGACAGTGGTCATACCACCAACAATTGCATCTCTTTGCGCACCGAGATAGAAAAGGCCCTTAAAAGTGGTGAGCTCACTCACCTACTACAAAACGTGCGCAAGGACATAAAACAAATCACCCGGGGCGATGAAGGCCCGAGCAAGAAAGCGAAAAATTAAGAAGTAACTCTATGATCTCCCCGCAAGAACAAAACAGACTCTACAGTTTATCAAGTTTAAGCAGGAAATAGAGTGTAAGTTAAGTCTCGTGTATTTATCTTAATAGACTTTGTAACAGCCTCTGCGCCTTATCCCGAAATAAACAACAAAGTTTCTATTATTCTGGTGTTTTTTTACAAAAGTGCATGCAATTTCTTTTGGTAAGCGCAAAAACATTATGGTAAATATAATACAAGTCTCATGAACGGTCAAGTGATTACATCACACAAGACCACACGTTCACACATGAGCTTTACACCAACTTCATTCGCCTTACCTCATCAAAGTAATTGTACCCATGCAAAATATTGTAAACTAAACACATACATCATACTATCATTGGCGCACAAATACGCCTTAAAAAACTATCAAACACGACAGCGTTTCAGAATAAGTTACTTGCGCCGCAGCGCATTAACAAAAGAAGGGATACACATCCCAAAAGACTACAAAAAAATTGTTCAATACAATTACAAAAGGAAACCTACGCTAGATCTTCACCTTCATCTGGGAAGATTTCCTTTAGTTGCGCCACGTGATCATCGGATTGCAATGCAACATTTATAAGGTCCATAACAGGAAGCTGCAAATTGTTGAATTCTGTTTTTAAAGCTGCAAGCGCAGCGCCAGTATTAACGCCATACGTAGCAGATCTGCTAGTATCCCAATTAACCTTCAGAGCGTTATTCACATGGTGCGAACACTCAGCATAGCCTTGGGAATACCCATCATTTCGCGCAGCAACCACCAAACGCGCAACAGTTTTATCCAGCTCTTCAGAATTCAACACCGATTCGGAAACCTACAAGAACAAGATAAGATAAATAAACAAGAAGCACAAAGCATTCCTGTAAAAGAAAACAAACAAGAGGCAACTTACACAGGCAATCCCACGCTCCTTCAACCATAACATATCGCTTTTCAAAGGTTCCAACTCGCTCTCTATTGTTGCCCGCGCCGTATCGGAAGCCTCTAGTTTTTCTTCAGTATCAGCCAGACGGCGAGAGGTTTCGGTTTTCTCAGTACGCGCAAGGTCCAGATCTTTCTTGAGTTGTTCCTGATCAGAAAGCAAAGCGGTAAGTTCTTCTAACTCTTTATCTCTAAGAGCAAGGGTGGCGCAAGCTTGTACCTCTCGTTGTTCACTTCGCTCTCTGTGCAAACACGCCTCATCACGCGCAGCTTCAGCATCAGCTTTCTCTTTCTTCAACTTTTCAATCTCCGCATCTTGTTTTTTCAATTTCTCAACCTCAGCCTTGAGACTATTGATAACATTACGGATATTCATCTTTTCGGAGTTATCTTTTTCACATATTTTCTTCCAGTTCTTGCGCTCCTCGGAAAGAAGAGCAACTTCGGCTTCCGCTTTTCTCTTCCAGCCCGCAACGGACCATTCTTCAATTTTCCGATCAGCTTCAAACTTGGCCTGATCAGCTTCCAGCTTAGCCTTCAACTGGGTAATTCGGTTTTCATCGTCAGCAATTTTCTTCTTGGACACCTTGAAAGCATCCCACTCCTTGTGCATACTATGCCACTCACGCACTATGCGATGAGTGGTCGATGCATGAGAAGCAGCTTCCTCAAGGTAGGCATGATAAGTTTGCTCATGAAGCCGACCTTCTTGACACTTAATCTCCCCTGGTGGAAATATCCCTTGTAACCAGTCTCGGCACACGCGCCAATCTGAGAAAGTATCACCCTTCTTCAGATTCCAAACAGGGACATGGATGTTAGAAGCATCCTTTTCCGAATAAGTTCTATAGTAATAATCCCCCAGAGTCTTATCTGGGTGGATTGGGGAATTCTTGCCAGCATCAGAGAATGAGCCTTGATCTTCAGCAGAAACCTTCTCGATATTTTCAGGCATAGAACCAAAAACTTTAGAAGGAGACGTTGTAACAGGGATTTCTTCAACAATTTTCTCTTTCTCCAACTCATGAGCAGCAAAATCAGGAACTTGTGGGTCACCAGCACCATCCACAATCCCTGGGCTAATAACCTTTTCTGCATCCGCAGAAACATTAACAGGCTTATCAGCTTCAAGATCCTCAACCCCAACAGTTTTCTCTGCACCACCCTTGGGAACTTCAGTATTCTTTAACTGATCAGCAACAGGAGCGCGCGGAGGAGAGGTTGGGAGTTCTTCGTTAACCACAGGCAACGGTTCTGTGAGAACAGGAGAAGTTGGGTTTTCTGAAAAAACAAAGTCTATAAATATTCAATGCGCATAAGAAGAAGAAAGCAAAGATGACACTTACTAGGAGCAGACTCTGAAATAAAGGCGTCCAGATTACCTTTCGTGGTAATTTTCTTCCTCTGAATCTTCTTTGCAGGCTGACCTTCAGCCTCAGCGCCAGCCTGTTTTCTCTTCCTTGCTTTATTCCGCACCAAGTGCTCAGGGCTTGATTCCAAATCAATGGGATCGTTTGGGTTGGACGGAGGGATATCAGCAGTATCTTTCGGTTCCGGTTTCGGCCTTCTAATAATAACTGCAGGCACAAGACCCTCCAAAGAATCAGAAACCACCACATAATCACACCAGGAGTCAGAGGAACGGCGCATATCTTTCTTCTCTCCTCCAACATTTTTGACCTTAGAAGATTGAGCTTTTTTCAGCATCATTCTTCTTCGGCGCAGTAGTAGTGGTTGTCACGCGTCTTTTCTTCTCAGGGCCTATGCCCAAATTAGATAAGTCACCTACTAACAAAGCGTAGAATAAAACTTATTCAAACACGCAAAAGAAGCAAACAGAAAATAATATGATGAAAGCTTACCAGCACCAGCAGCAGGTTGTGCAGACAAATCCGCATCCCGCGGAAGAACAAAGTTCTTCACAATACGATGATACCACAACTCTTCATCAGGTTTCTTTGGAAGGGTAGCCATTTTCCCACCTTCCCTCTTGAAAGTAACAACGTACAACAAAACAACTGCACAAAGGGAAAAGTAAAGGCAAATTTAAAAAAAAAAGAGAAAGAGAAGATAAGGAAAAGGGCAAAAATCTTACCTTTGCCATCTTCCATGTACACTGGCTTCTCCTCTCGTTCCATCCTCCAGTTCAGACTCATACCGGCACCAACAAGGGCTTTCTCCGGCAAGGCAATAGACGGAACATCTTTTAGGTCTTGGTACCAATTTTCGTCAACAGGAGTTTGAATGGTCTCAGTAGGAACATCTTCCTTTCCCCTAAAAATCATCCTCATTGGAACAACTCCGGCCTTGATAAAGAAGAATTTTTGTTTCCAATCATGAAAGGATTTTGGGGGTTGCAGCAAAATTTTCTTTGCTGATGCTTTTTGAGTGAAAGAATAAAACCCTTGGGTACAGTGCATTTGATGAAAAACCCGGAATCGAGAAACCGTCGGTTCGATATGCATCATCCGGCACACAAACTCAAAATGCCGAACCCTAACCATACCAATTGGGTGCATCTGGGAGATATGAAACTTATAATACTCAAGAATTTCAAGAAAAAATTTCATCACAGGCAGACGAAAGTTGCCTTCACAAAAGAAATCCCAAAAGAGGGTTATATACCCAGCCGGAGCATTCGCCGCCGTCTGACCCTCTTCAGGGTATCGGGCACCCCAGTTCTCCGGAAATCTGAGGTTCCGAACCAATCCATCAAAGGTTTCCCTGGACCACTTCAACGGTGGAAGTTCGACAGACATTTCTTCCATTGAATCTTCGTGATGATCTCCGGTTGACAAAGGAGGAAGAGATTGCAATTTCTTCTAAAAAAGACGGATAGAGAAGACGAAGAAGGGGAACGGTTTCAACAAAGTAATGATTACTGGAAAAAGGAAATCCAAAACACTTATATACCCACCGCCATAAATAGCTTCGGTAACTGCAACAACACCTTTTTCGGGGTAGCACAGTTACCCAAGCGACAGGGGCGAGTGGGAAGCAACACAAACGCGAGTTCACGCTCGCGTGTAAAACTCGGCCAGTAATGTGCACCTGATAGTGACAGCCTGTCACACAGTCCTTACTGTACCTTTCTCATCCAAAGTCAAAGATTTTCAAAATCACCATAATAAGCAAAGTAAATCTTCTCATAGAAGATTCCCTACTTTCGCGCCAAAAACATTTCTCTCATATAGTCCAGTGTTCCACTTATTTGCATAAGAGCAACACTAGACTAGGGGGACTTGAAGGGGTAAGGTCCCAAAAACCTCATATCAAGTACTTGGGACCATACCACAACCTCGTCATTCAACCCTCTTTTAGACCTTGCGCGGCCGCACACTGGTCCTACAAAGAGTGTTAGAAGAAAGACAGCAAGTAACGCCCGCGCGCCAAAAGGAAGTTAATGAATCCTTGCGCTTTTCTCCATAACAGACAAAGGATGAGAATCCTAGTTTAACACCTCCGCTTAAATAATATCCAGACTTGGATATTATTTATTACACCAATACCACACGATAAGGAGTCGCACCGGATCATGGCAATAACCTTCTAGAAGACTCAATCGTGCACCACTAGACGGTTATAACCGTCTGGGATACGTGTCTTCATCCCAGGCCTCCCTGAAATCACGATGATGGCATGGAAATGGAGAGAAACCTCCACTTACCCACTTTCCACGTGGCAATCCCCCAGCCATTGATCTAAACGGTGATCCGTGTGCTCCCACGTCAGATCCCGAAGATTAACGGAAGGAAAAATAACTGCTAACAGGGTTAGCATCTTCCGTTAATATTTCAACAACGAGTTTTCCCGCCCAAACTCCTGGCTATAAATATGAGAGTAATTCAGGTATGAACTTCAAGTTACACTCACTTCATCAATACTTCTTCTTCTTCATAAAAACATACTTATTCTCACGCCAGAGTCGGGTCACGGAGAAAACCTCCATTTTCCCCGTGACGAGGCTAACGGTGTTCTGTTTTGCAGTGTTCATCGGAGAAGAAGACTGGTCCCTTTGAATTGAACGAGAGAGAACCACCCCTTTTTATGCAGAACCTAACCCCCTGGATAATTTGATTCCGGTCATTTATCCAGTGTTTCTTCACTTACCCCCTTCACTAAGTGGGCAAGTTCCCCGGATTTGACGGCTTCTTCAATCCTCTTTTCGAGTTGGAAGCAATCATTAGTATGGTGGCCCTTCTCTTCATGGAATTCACAAAATTGTGTGGAATTTTCATTCCTCTTGCTTTTAGGGAGAGGCCTGGGAGGTCGGAAGCTTTGCTTCACTTCTTCTGTGGCAAGAATCTCTTGAGGGGTCTTGGTAAGGGGTGTGAAGTTCATGGCCTTCTCCCTGCTGGGAGGGTTTCGACCTTCAGGCCTTCGTTGATCTGAACTGTAACACCTCGTAAAATCACGACCAATATTATAAAGACACGTGTCATGGACTTTAAACATGTAAAGGAATTATCTCAGAGGGACTAAAGGTGACAAACAAAGAAAGTATGTGTGTAGAAGGATTCAAAGTGTCAACATTTGATAATTTCGCCTTTCAACAACCCTACACGATGTTTATACCCTTAAACGAATGAATCATGAATCGTACGAAACCGTTTGTGGAAGAAAGAAAAAATTTGCAAGCCGCAAGGGTTAAATGTGTCAACATGTTTAAATTATAGCTCTGAGTGACCTTTTAACAAACCCGAAGCTTTGTAACGATTAATTATGCTCCCGAGAATAAGTGATAAAAATTTCACAAGGTTTCGATATCATATGAGGAAAATACGTTAACATTCGTAAATAAGAGGTTAAAAGCGTCAATGTTGAAATTAAGGACTTTTCGGTGATCGTATAACTAACCGGGAGCTTAACAAAAGTTTGTTTATGACTTAGAGTCCTTAAAAGTCAAGTTTGGGGGTTAAAAGTGCAATAAATGAAAGTTAAAACATGTTTAGAGGGACCAGGGACCAAAAATGCAAAGTCTGAAAACTTGTTGACCGGATCTGACATCCATACCGGGCGCGTAGGCCTTGGCCAGACCTTACGCGGGCCACGTAGAACCTGCAGGTGCAGAAAAACTACACAGATGCCTGTACAGCAGGTTGCACCGCCTTTGCATTGTGGTTTTCGATCCCAGGGGCTGCACCAATGGTTTTACATGCATAGGGGACACCTGGGATGATCAAGAATCACCTGTAGAGCTTGTTGGAATGATCTTGTGAGTTTTAAAGTTCTATATAAGAACTTGTTGTTTGTTAGTTCACTTGCACTTTTCAAAATTTATTCACAACACACTTTCTGGAGCTCTCTGGACTTCAAGCAAGCTTTCCTCAACTCCTAATTCGTGCTAAGAGCCTTTGTAAGCATTCTTAGCCTTCCTAATTCAAGTTTTACTAGTCTAATGATCAAAAGTCAAAGCCGTCATAATTAAGCTTTGACTTAGTGATTAATCACTAATGGTCCAGTCATTTTTCGAATTGAAAGTGGCTATGAGTTGGTAATTATGTGGGTAATAAACCCTTAAAAGGGCACCCTCTGATTTCCATTCAAACTAGGTCAATTGTCGGGTCAAACTTAATATTAAAAAGTCAACAGAAAGCTATTTTGCAAATAAACTCATAATTAACAATGTAGAAGCCATGAAACATGTTTTAACACTTATATAACTTGGTAATTAATGTAAGAACATGTCTAAGCATGTTCAACCCGACAATTTTGAGTTTAGGCTCGGTTCGGAACCGAAAGTCGCAAAAGTAGACTTTTGCTTTGACTTTCAGTTCTGACCCGATTTAGATTAGTTTAAATATGCCTTAGAGTTCCATTAGGACCAGGTTATAGGTTAGTATAACCCTCTGAGGTTATACAACTTGGTTCCTAATTAATCCGATTCATTTGCATGTTTCCGTTAATTGCTTAAATATTGACCATTATGCCCTTTTGACCTTAAAACGAGATTTTTGAAAATGTGAGAGGACAAAAACCTTTGTTACTGATTTATAAACATGTACTAAAAACTTGACATCAGTTTGAGGTCTAAATTAGGAGTTATGCTCAATATCGTAATTTGAAAGCTTTTTATTAATTAAACGGCATTATTAGCATAAAGCCTATCTAAACCCAAATTTTGACACCAAACTTTTACCCACTGATGTAATATAATATTTTGGGATTTTTGAAGATTTTTATTTATTTTTAAACTGAACATAACATAGGGTTCTTGCTTTGATTCGGTAATTGTCGGTTATACCCTTTTTGCTAATAAAATGAGTTTTACATAACATATTGATACCAAATCTTTTGCTACTAATTTTATATGATGAATAAAATATTTTAAGCCTTCTGGGCTGATAAAAATCTCAGCTTTCCTTATATAACCCGAAAATCACCTAAAACCGACTTTTACGCGTTTTAAACGCATAGTATGGGTTAAAACTATTTTTGGCATATAAGACTTAATACCTACTGATGTTTTAAGTAAATTTTTATACTTTAATAGTAAGCAAAAGTTTTGAACTCTGATTTCTAAATTTGACCTTTAAAGCTTATGTGAAATTACCAAAATGCCCCTACGGTGCATAGTTTGGTTATAAATGATAAATTTCACATATACGCAATACCTTACTGATATAACTTATTAAATTAAATATTTTTACTGATCATTTTAGACCAGAACCTCAGATTAATATTTAACCTCTTTTATAATCCTTAAAATGACCAAAATACCCCTACGGGGCTTAAATTGATTTTAAATCCGTTTTGGGCATAATGGAAGGTATCCTACGGATATCAAAACATATTTAAGGCATATTAACTTAGGAAACATGTTCATGACTCATTTGGTTACCCATTATGCATTTATCGCGTTCGGTACGGTTTATGTAACTAGTTTGCATAAATTAACCGAAACGGGTCAAACCTTATCATTTTCACTTCAAAATTCAGAATGTGTTTAGTTTACCCATATTATACAAGTCTTCATACTTGTCGGGTCTAAACCACATTCTAATCCGGTCTTCGCTTAATCATGTGTTTTGAACCGTATACCTTTCTTTAAAACTAACCGGTCTAAGTTTAAACTTAAGTGAGACCCGTTAGGAATCTAATAGGTTATTAAAACCTTCGTTCCAGATTTAGGATAACAGTAAAAGATAGTTGCACTTGCTGATTGTATACGGCTGGGAAAAATTTGTATAATTTGCTCAGGTAAATACTTTTAACTTATTTTCCCTTATACGGACTTGGGGTACGATATATAAAATACCACTTGGTCGGGTATTGAAATTTTAATTGTATGAAGGTTAAATCATTGAGATAACCCGTTTAATCTGTTTTGTTTATTCTAAGCCTTTGGAGGGTTAATGACCATGTCCTGGATATTCTCGGCTCATTCATTGAAATGGCCACGACTTAAGCACGGGGTGTAGGCATACACTTGCCGGTGCGTATGTAAAAATAATGTACCCACCTGTTCGAGAATAACTCGCCGTGGGATATATTATGTGGTGTGTCTATTAATCTTTAACCCGGTTTTCAACCCGGGCTACTGAACGTATAATAAACATGTAATTCTTTAACAAGTTTATTTTTAAATAATTATCCCAAGTTATAAAAGATATTTTGTGCCTTGCGCATTCAAATCAATTTTCTTAAACATTTTCAAAATGAGTCGGTTAATTGTATTTACCAGTGAAAACTGACGTATTTTCCAAAAAGGTTAAGTGCAGGTACTAATCGAAATGGGCTGGCTACACCTAGCATCAATAAAGAGTCTTGCAAGCTTAGATGTTTATAAATATGTTGAACAATGTTCCTTTTAACTTTGATCTGCCTGTGGATCCCTTTCATTCGGTTTGTAATGTTTTTATCTTTCGACTTCTATGATGATATCAACTACGTCACGATACTCCCCACCGGGCCCACCGGTAATACGTGGATATATCGGGGTGTGACATGAACCCCTTTGGCGTCTGTCATAAGAATGGAAATTTCCCTTCTTCATGGCTGGGCTGTTGCCTCGCCAACTAGATCCCCTTTTTCTTTGTTCTTTTATGTCCACAGCCTCCTCTCCTCTGATGTGGGCTTCGGCCCTTTTGAGAGCTTCTTCCAAGGTTTTTGGCAGGGACTTGTTAAAATCTCTGGTAAGGTATTTGGAGGTAATTGCATTCATGAAACCGGCTACTCTCATCTTTTCATCCGCCCACACATACGTCAAGCCCTCCTTTTTATACCTTTCTATGAACTCTCGAAGGCTTTCATTGTCCCTTTGTTTTATCTGGAAGATCACCGTTGCGTCTTTGACGTACCGCCTTTGCTGGGAGAAGTTGGCCAGGAACCCTTTGCTAAGATCATCGAAGCTTCGAACGCTTCTGGCAGGTAAATCATTGAACCAGATTCTGGCTGATCCGATAAGGGTTTGCATGAACATTAGACAGCATTCAGCATTAGACCATTTCTCAATCCTGGCAGCACCAGTAAAGATCTGGAGATGATCCTCCGGATCCTCAGTCCCATCACACGTCTTGATATGGGATGGCATTTTGATCTTCGTTTGGAAATCATAATCAACGATCTACTTAGAGAAGCATGACAAATTGCTTGGTTTATATAGCTTGGCCAAATCCTCTTCCACTCTTGCACCTGTGTTGTTGTTATTATTGTTGTTCCCTTGGGTGGCCAACACTTGGTTAATAAAGTGTTGCCACGGGAAGCTTGCCATCATCTGGGCCATCATCTGGGGCATAAGATTGAAGCCTTGAAGGCTTCCAGGTGCAACAGGGCAGTTTACCCCCAAGGGAGTGCTGATGATGGCACTCCGTGCCAAGGGAAGCATAGACAAAGCTTGTTCCCATGTAGTTGTTGCTGAGGGTGGAAGGCTTGCTACTGGAGATTGTAGGAGCTGGTCCAAAGTCAGCTCGTGCCCCAAGGGAGCACCGGTTGCAATTGGTTGGGAAGAAAAGAGAGGAAAAGACGTTGGATCTGACCTCGTGTACAAATATGGGTTAGGATTTGGAGGAGGATTGCTGGGACCAGCCTCATTCCTAGACGTAGTTGGTTGTGAACTTGCAAAAGGAAGAGCGGGAGGCCCAGGAGATAGTGATGGTTCTGGCTCGTCATAATCCAGACGGATCCTCATTCCCTTGTCTCGTTCAATACTCACGTGTTGGTTAAGGAGAGACCTTAACTCAAGAAAGTTATTAGCAACTCCTTCAGGTGTAAGGTCAATACGTGAGGGGGTGTTAGAGGCACCAACGTTGGGAGATGGTACTCTGGAATGAGACGGTGTCGGCGTTTGGAAAGTGAGAAACTCGGGGTATGTTGCTCCAGTTGGAGTGCTTCCCGGTGTTAAGATAGAAGTTGGTATAGCCACGGGAGTTTGGCTAGTGTTTGGGGTAGAGGTACGTGGGATTTGGTTTACCTCTCCCGGAGACTCACCTTCCGACATGCTGATCTTTGAACAGAAATGGAGCTACACTACTAGGTCTTTTGAGAAAAATTAGTGGCGTAGCCCCACGGTGGGCGCCAACTTGTTGATGCAACAAATACTAGACCGATGGTGGTAGCTGGGCTGGTTAGGCAAAAGGGTTGGAGGGTTCAGTTTTGCCTAACGCAGGTCGTGGGGTCCCCCCACGTTTGCTAGACGTGGAGAGAGGTTCACTAGTTAGATTTTGTTGTTTGCTCAAGATCCTCCACTGAAATGTGTTCAGCTTCGGATGTGAGAGCAATGGGAATGTGTGTGTTGAATGTGATGAAGAGTGACTTGCATGGAACAAGTACTCAAGAGCAGTGACCAGAGATCCCCATAGAATCAGAGCTGATCGGAACATATTTTGCACTGAATGAAGTGTCAATTTATAGGAAAGGTCATCTCCCAAAGAAGAAACCATTGACTAGTGAAACATGTCTGCAGTGGGGGACTTACCCTTTTGGGGGTTGAAGCGTTTTGACCTGCGGGTAAAAGACTACATTCTGTGCATTCGTCTTACTTTTGCGGCTAGGAGAGTTGTTGAAGTAATCAAAGACATGATTGATTACTGTACACCTGCTGCTTTATCCTAGCTCCCGGGTTTTTTTAACCTTTGAACCTTTTAACCTTTTAAGCGTTCATGTGTTTAAGTCATTTTATTTAGTCTTGGGCTACCTCCGTCATCATTTATCTTCATACGCTATGCATTAAGAATGCCTCTTTAATGTATATGCTTTAGGGTTGTATATAGATACCTATACTACTTGTTGTGTAAATACAAATAACTATTTTCTTTTAAATTTGGTTAAAGTTGGGCAGCATATTCTTATCCTTTTTACCATTATAGCATACTAGGTTATAACCCCGTGTACTACACGGGGTTGAATAAATAAATTTTATATACTAAATAATAAAACAATATATCTTTAAAACCTCATTTATTGTACGGGTTGAATAAATATAATTTTATATATTAAATAATAAAAAGTTATATCTGAACCATATTGTACGGGTTGAATAAATGTAATTTTATAAACCAAATAAAAGTTATATATTTAAAACCACGTGTATTACACGAGTTGAATAAATGTAATATTGTTTACCAAATAATAAAATAATACATCTTTAAAAATCCTCATTTATTACACGGGTTGAATAAATGTAATTTTATATACCAAACAATAAAAAATTACATCTTTAAAAATATGCGCATTACACGGTTTGAATAAATGTAATTTTCTGTACTAAATAATAAAAAGTGTATATCCTTAAAAAAAACCTCGTGTATTGTACGAATTGAATAAATCTAATTTTATATATCAAATAATAAAAAGTTATATCTTTAAAAACCTCATGTGTTACATGGGTCGAGTAAATGTAATTTTGTATAGTGAAAATAAAAATATTTAATATATTAATACAAAGTTTGGTTTTCGTGAGAAAAATAGATTATTCTGTTGTTGCAAAATTTGTTAACGAAGTCTCAATAAATTTAACCCTGTATTTAAAACTCCGTAAATGTATAAATGATAAATAATATTAGTTAATTTTATTTTAAGTTTCGTAAAATTTATTTGATACCAAACTAAACAAAACGTTCAAATATAATTAATTCAAATCTATACTATATAATAAAAGAAACCAATAAAATGACACTTGTCATTATTCTAGACCATCATTAATTGTAGATAATTATTAATTAATTTAAATTATTAAATTTAATATATGTTTCAAACATTTTAAAAATTACAGATAAAGTTTCATAAAATATTAAATTTTAAAGTTATATAATTTAATAATTACCGTAATTTATACTTATCTGATTAATTTAAATTTAAATATTATTTTGTAGCAATAAGTTTATCTATTTGGCTAATTATTATATTCCTAATCTGGACATTTCAATACTTTTTAGAACTAATAATTTAAGACCACTATTATTTAAATAAAACTTGGGTTATTAAATGTATGTTCACATGACTGTTAAAACTTGTGAGAAAGTCGATGATAAAGGTGGTCTTCTAATCGATGGTTCAAATGCTTTCATATTTGTAAACTTGACAAACATCACACGTTTTGATCATACATGACACAAAATTTTGTTTGGATATAAAAAACGCGTCATAAAAATATCGTTTTTTAATAGTTAAATCTTCGTTATTAACTATTTGACTTTTTATTTACTTAACCCGTGTAATACACGGGGTTATAACCTAGTAAATAATATTATAAATGAGAAGGAGATTAAACTAATAATATTTAGTAGGAGGGTTATCTATAATATAAGATATTAAATTAAATAATATTTAGTAGGAGGGTTATCTATAATTAATTAGAAGAGATTAAATTAAAATAATTATCTATAAGAGATGGCCTAATATGATGACAAGTGTCTCTAAAGTGGTTTCTTTTATTATATAGTACTAGCGGTAAGACCCGTGTGCAAACACGGGTCGTTTCTTAGAAAACCATGCATAACAAATATAAATGATGAATATGGTTATATTTATAGACTTATAAATAAATTAGTCAGTCGGTAAATACTTAAAGTTTAGAGTATAAAAAATACAAAAATATACAATTTATTAATCTTTTGTAAACGAAATAACATTTGCATTCAAACATGTTCCATCAACCTCCACAAAACACTATTTTAACCCAAAAGTGGTTTTAAACCACCTTTTTAACCCAACAGTGGTTTCAAACATCTGTTTTCATCCATCTCTTGACCAAAGTCAACAGATGTATCAACTAATGTTTTATTTTCAAACATCTGTTGACAGCAACAGAGCTTTCATCATTTAAACTCTCAAACCTAAATATTCATTTACTTAATTTAAATAACAAACATGGTTAATAATTTTAACACGACTAATTATATAAAATATGAAAGTGTCAAACAAAGGTAACTATATAATAAACAAACTTCAAAACAGCACACATCATTCAATAAAATACAGCATAATAATTTCTAATCAATGGACGAAACAGTAGTCTCGATAAATAAAGCTCCTTTTGGATCACAGTAGTTGTCAACATGTTGGAGGTATTTCAAAACTTCATTGCTCAAATCAACTTCTACCATATCTCCCCAACTTCAACTTCAACCTTAAATACTTAAAGTTTACAGTATAAAAAATACAAAAATATACAATTTATTAATCTTTTGTAAACAAAATAACATTTGCATTCAAGCATGTTCCTTCTCCAGAAAACAATATTTTAACCCAACGGTCGTTTCAATCCCCTTCAACCTCCACAAAACACTATTTTAACCCAACAGTGGTTTTAAACCACTGTTTTAACCAAACAGCGGTTTCAACCACAGTTTTCTCCACAACACTCTGCTTTATCCCAACAGTGGTTCCAAACATCTATTTTCATCCATCTGTTGACCAAAGTCAACAAATGTATCAACCACTATTTTATTTTCAAACATCTGTTCACAATAACAGAGCTTTGATCATTTAAACAGACCTTTGCCAATATTACAAGCTTTTACACTCTCAAACCTAAATATTCATTTAGTTAATTTAAATAACAAACATGGTTAATAATTTTAACACAACTAATTATATAAAAACTACAAGCGTCAAACAGAGGCAACTATATAATAAACAAAGTTCAAAACAGCAAACAACATTCGGTAAAATACAGCATACTAATTTCTAATCAATTGGCGAAACAGTAGTCTCGATAAATAAAGCTCCTTTCGGATCACTGTAGTTGTCAACATGTTGGAGGTATTTCAAAACTTCATTGCTCAAATCAACTTCAATAATATCTCCCCAACTTGAACTTCAACCTTAAATACTTAAAGTTTAGAGTATAAAAAATACAAAAATATACAATTTATTGATCTTTTGTAAATAAAATAACATTTGCATTCAAGCATGTTCCTTCTCCAAAAAACAATATTTTAACCCAACAGTCGTTTCAATCCCCTTCAACCTCCACAAAACACTATTTTAACCCAATAGTGGTTTTAAACCACCGTCTAACCAAACAGCGGTTTCAACCATAGTTTTCTCCACAACACTTTGCTTTATACCAAAAGTAGTTCCAAACATCTGTTTTCATTCATCTGTTGACCAAAGTCAACAGATGTATCAACCACTGTTTTATTTTCAAACATCTGTTCACAATAGCAGAGCTTTGATCATTTAAACATTAACAGACATTTGCCAATATTACAAGCTTTTACACTCTCAAACCTAAATATTCATTTAGTTAATTTAGATAACAAACATGGTTAATAATTTTAACACAACTAATTATATAAAAACTACAAGCGTCAAACAGAGGTAACTATATAATAAACAAAGTTCAAAACAGCAAACAACATTCAGTAAAATACAACATACTAATTTCTAATCAATGGGTGAAACAGTAGTCTCGATAAATAAAGCTTCTTTCGGACCATTGTAGTTGTCAACATGATGGAGGTATTTCAGAACTTCGTTGCTCAGATCAACTTCAACCATATCCCCCCAGATGCTTGTTATCAGCCACTTGTTGTTTTCAATTATATTAGTCCTTCGACGCCTATCTACATAATCAACTACACGAGGATTATTGAAACAAACACCTTCATCCAACCTTCTTCTTCGTATCTGAGCAAATCAGCAATTAGCTCAGCAGACTTTCCAATAACAATCAAATGCAGCCTCTTTGTGATGGTCAAAAAATGCCCTTGGCAAGGATTGACTACGATACTCTCTGGAAAATGAAGCATTCTGAAAGTCTCAGAAAGAACATCGAAAGCATCGATGTTCCTCTCATCTAGTGGATACCAATAATTTGAAACCATGAAATATATGGTTTTATCAGCATAAACTCCTGTAGACCATGAATAACCTCTTGAACCATAATTATTTACGCTACCGAAATTTATTGTTCTCCATGACTCACGACGTCGTGAGTAAAAACGAGCAGTAGCCACATTACAGTAACATCTGATGTTCAGCACTTTCAGATCATTGAATTGATCAAAATAAATTCCACCAGTATCAGAGTTTCGATCATGATTGTAATTTAAGTAGTCGTCAGACAAATCCTTATAGCGCCTGGTAGTTGGATTCCAAAGAATCAGCTCACAGCAAATCCCTTCATGACAAACTAACAACAATCCATTAAATGATGATAGAATACCTAAGAAGGTAGGGTGGACAATGTTAGGAAAACTTAAGGTTTTGCTTCTAACAACATCCAAATTACCAGTAACTACGTCGTCAACGACAATTGACGTGTCTTTAAAGGAGAGTAGTTTCTTTTGTAGTGAATCTCCACTTCGGAGAGCATGCATCATCTCACATCCATGACTTGACAGTTCCCTATAAAAATTCTTGGAATGACATTTCAAACGACCAATATCTTCTGCAGAGAGCCTTGTGAAAATTTCGTCAACAATCACTTGAAAGCCAATGTTTTCCATTTTGTAGTGAACAAATGCGTCTTTGAAAGCCAAAGAAATTGTAATGATATTGATAAACAAAAAACTTTTAAAGATGATTGAGTAGATGGATGAAACGGTAATGATGAAAACCTCTGCCCAATGTATTTTATATACCCAATGAAGGCGGTTATGACTAAATACATCGTCAGACGAAAGAATATGATGCGACATTCGTTAGGCTTTTAATGCAAAACATTTGAAAAATGTGTTTCCATGGGAAAAGTATAAAATTAAACACGTTATTATAATTACAATTAACTTCTTCATTTACCATAAGACGCCTTTACCATAAGATAGAAGTGAGTGAGTGACATGCATTAATTGCAAAGTACATATCCCCGGGCATTTTGAATTTGAAATTACCGGCAATTTTAAAACATCTGCTAAGGTATATGTTTGCCAAAGGAAACATCTGCTAAGTTATACTTTCTTGGAGATGGGCAGTGGTTTGCCCTCTTGAATGTGGGCCAGACCTTTGACATTTGAATATAGAGCAGTGGTTTGAAATTAAATTTATTTTAACTCAGATAAAAAATCTAAGATAAAAATCGCTTCATTTGCAATCATCATTTAGTCATAAGTCAGATAAAAAAATCTATTCATTTAAAGACCATCAATACTCTACATAGTAAACAAATGCTTCTACAACTCCAGCAGACAAAGATATTGCAAACATCTGTTTGGCAACAACAGATATTGCCAACAGTAGCAAGTCAAACAGCCGTTAGATTAGCAGAAGATCACCACTGAACAAATGTTCTCTTTGGGCAGACTTTACCTTTGACAGAGAGTTAAAGTAACAAATGCATCAGTATTTACAATTGAGAGGAGGAAATTATTCGAAAAGCTCTATTAGGCAACAACAGATGTTGGCAACAGTAGCAAGTCAAACAGCCGTTAGATCAGCAGATGATGATTTGGAGCAGATGTTCTCTTTTGGCAAACTTTAACTTTGACAGATCTATACACTAACATAAATTGATTCAACATCAACATAATCTAATTAAATTCAGTAACAATTCAGTTCTACATCAAAAGTACCGATCTGCAATAATCAGATGATATTAAAAATTACATAATAATACTTATGCACCTTAAAATTAGTAAAAATAAAATGCCCCACAAACATTAATAGGATTAAAATTTAGTTATGAGGATTAAAAGATCAACAATTACATCGAGTACTGAACAACGAAACTTTAAAATCTAACAACAACACCAAGAAATTTAGGAATCTAACATCAAAAATTTAGTGCTTTTACCTTCAACTCCATCGAGTACCGAACTTCTCAATGTATATCTTCGATAATGGCCATGAACTCCACGGAAGTACTGAATGCATCACCATCAGGTTTCTGGAAACCTGGTCTCTCGTGAACAGACCAAGATGCAGTACATGAAAACACTTCTTCAGCTGCTGAAGAGTAGCCCTATCCTCATATACTTAATCCTCAACTTGCTTCATAAAGAGCTGCTTTAAACCAAACTTTATGCTTCTTTTAATACAAAAAGTCAGGAAAGAACAAATCTCTAGTAAAATAAAATCTTATCTTACAGCAGTAGCAAATCCTTTCTTGCATTTAGTAGGAACTACTGTGGGTTCTACATCATCATCATCATCTGCCCAAGTCAATTATAATCATCATTTAGTCATAAGCAAAAATTATTTTAAATGTACATTTAATAATCTTTCTTTGTGTTTAATTTAACTTTATGCTTCTTTTAATACAAAAAAGGCAGGAAAGAACAAATCTCTAGTAAAATAAAATATTATCTTACAGCAGTAGCAGATCATTTCTTGCGTTTAGTAGGAACTACTGTGGGTTCTACATCATCATCATCTGCCCAAGTCAATTATAATCATCATTTAGTCATAAACAAAAATTATTTTAACTGTACATTTAATAATATTTCTTTGTGTTTAATTTAACTTTATGTTTCTTTTAATACAAACCTAAAATAACCCGCAGATGATTATATGAATTTCAAACAACTGTGATTAGACTAAAATATAAAGCGAGAATTAGAGTATATCACTTCAAAATTAGAAATTCAAAATTTCAAAATTAGAGTGATGTTGGAACAATGATGCTGGAAACAACCGTAGAACAATCATCATCATCATCTGCTCAGATCATTCACAATAATCATTTAGTCATAACTCAGATAAAAAAACTTTAGTAAAAATCAAAAACCAAAACAAACATAATCATATATATCACATTACCATCATCAAAGCAAACCACATATCCCCAAAATTTGTTCTGAAAGTGGATCAGAGAGAGCTTCCGTTTTCTCTTATCCTTTATGAACAAATGTCGAGTATTGAGAAGAAGGGATTTGAGGGAGAGATACATTAGAAATGTGGTTTAAAAATACAAAAGCAGAGAACACGAGAATGTAAATATGAAGAGTGAAATGAGAATATAAATCAGTTTATATAAGAAGATGATTAACAGAAGTGAGTGAGTGACATGCATTAATTGCAAATTACATATCCCCGTGCATTTTGAATTTGAAATTACCGGCAATTTCAAAACATCTGCTAAGGTATACGTTTGCCAAATGAACCATCTGCTAAGTTATACTTTCTTGTAGATGGGCAGTGGTTTGCCCTTTTGAATGTGACCAGACCTTTAACATTTGAATACACGGCAGTGCTTTGAAATTAAATGTATTTTAAAGTGATTTATATATTCCGGTTTATGATGCAGTAATGACATAAGAAAAGCATTATTGGACAGCCTCTTTGGCTGACACACCAGCTTTTCTTATCTTATTAGGTTTTCTCCTTTTATAGAAAGTATAGATAGATTCTTATCCAAATTTAATACATAAACAAATTACAAAACTTCTGTTTTCAAAAGAGATGGTTAACTAAGAATTCAAAATAATGGCCAAAAAAGTGTTGACAGGTTGATGTGAGTTCCAAACAATGATGTTTTTTTTTTCGGTTTAGAAGGTTTTTGGATAAAGAGTCACTGCTTATGACTGACTATATGCTTATTTAAGGATAAAATAAGCAGTTTGGGGGTTCCTTTTTTGTTTATTTCGAAAACAATAAGCAAACCCAAACACACTTTTAGAACAAAGTAATCACGATAATATATTATGGTTCAATATTTGATGTTACTAATATCTAATTATATAAAATGGGTTTTATCGTCTTTTTTGCATGTGGTTAAAGAAGTGGACTATAAAAATGGGCATTACAACAATTCCAATGCGATATTTGGTTTAAACGCCAACAGGAATGTGAACTGGTAGTATTGAGTCTGTTATCGTGATGCAGAGAATGCTTCTTTGTTACTGGTGCAACCGGGTTATTCGGCAAAGGTACACATCCTTTTTCTTTAATCTTTATGTATGGTGTTCTTGCACTCATTAATTTATTTATTTTATAACATAACAAAGAAAACTGCAAAAGTTTTTAAAGTTTGGAAAATTGAAATTAAAGCCCAAAACTTTGGAATTTGAGCCTAATGACGGGGATCCTTTTATAGCGGCATTTAGCAAGGATGAGTTAGCTGAAACAATATATTTACCCAATATAAATTAACAACATTGTGATGCATAGAGTAGTTGTACTCTTTACTTAGGGAGGTTTTCAAAAAAGTTTGATATAATTACATTTTTTATCTAAAACTATTTTGGTTTATTACTTTTAACCCCCAAAGCTTTCTATCTTTATCAATTTAACCTCATAAGTTTTTTACTTTCAACTTTGTTACCCTACACTCTTCATATTTCGCAAAAATTCCGTTTTACGCTTTGTTCTAAATCTTGCGATTTAACACAACGCAACGTTCATGTGTGGTTCAACGTTTTTACGTTTTGTTTTACGCTTCGTTTTAAATTTTGCGAGTTAACATTACACAACGTGCATGTGTGGTTCAACGCTTTTGTGGTCGTCTATTTTTTTCCCGTTTGATAGGTTCATCGTGACGCACGGGTCCTAAATCAACTTAGTTATTATTTTTTATGTTTTATATTTCGGTCTAATTTCATCGCATTAACACGTCGCAACTTCAGTGTTGGTGGTCGTTGGCGGTGCTGTGGCCTTCACGCTATTTGTCACGGTTTTACGCCCCCACCGCAACGCGGGGGGAATAATACTAGTTTAAGATTATTTGATTGGTGTCCTACTATATTTAATTATTTACATGACTTCTAATTCAAACTGTTATGGTAAGGTTATATAAATGCGAAATATGCTTTCAGTGAAAGACCGTCAACTTAAGTTCTTTTTCGTTCAAAATTAGGAACATTCATGTAGATATAAAACATAAACCATATAATAGCTTTTAGTAATTTATTAAAACAGTCATAGATTAGACCATGTGTAGTGGTAATACCCCTACCTTTGTACGTTTTGCGCCATGTGGCAGCCCAGTCAGCAATGGGGCAATATAAGGCGTTTTTCTAAAATGGGTGTAGTGGGGATGTGGGTATTGTGGTGTAATAGAATTAAATAAAAAAACCCATAAAAAATGTTATTGGACAATTGGAGCATGAAAACAGGTGACTGGCCAAAACAATTGAAGCAGGGCGTTGAAAAAAAAACGACAAAGGCAATTTTTTTGAAAAAAACGCCCAGGGGAGTGGTTTTTGGGCGTGGAGGGGCATGGAATTCATAAAAACTCCCAAAAATTACACCACTATGGGTGGTCTTAGGAATTAAAGATTGTTTTTTATTAGTATTTTACAATGAATAAAATATTGTTAATTGTAGCATTTTCGTATAATGTGCCAATTCTTAGTTCCATAAAGATTGTTGATCATCTTTCAAATACTTTTCAATTGTCCTTTAAAATGTATCGTACCTTATTTGTAATATTTGATAAAACTTATGTGAAGATTATAAATGCTTAATGGTCATGGCTCCACTAAGACTAAGCGGTATGGAGGCTCGTCCTAGGCCCGTCCTCCCGCCGCCGCCCCAAACTCCCCACCCCCCATGCCCGTCGTCGCCCCAAGCCTGACAACTTCGGCTCCCACCAGCCTAACTCGACGCCCCTCTCTCCTCTCTCCTAACACACACACATCTATACATACATACGTATATATATAAAGGGGTTCATCCCCCACCCCCTAGGTCCATCCCCTCCAAGCCGAGCCTACGTGGCGCTGACGTGGCGGCCCATCCCCTTGGGGATGAGGCTCTCCATACCCTCTAGTCTAAACAGATCTTCTTGATAACAAGGGATGTTAGCCTCATATGGGCGCTATTGTTATCACATCTGCCCAGGTATTAGATTATACACCTTCTCATTGTTTGTTAGTTGAGTCAAGTAGTTTAGTAGTGGTTCAAACAAACATGGATTTAGGTCCTTTAAGAGATATTGTGCTATATGGTTGTTTTATATATAGTCTACACATGTAAAGTTTTCTATCAATGAAAAGAGGGTTCTAAGCACAAAAGAACTGGGTTTTGTGAGAAGCACACAAAAGCGACAAGGTCTAAAATCGAGGCGCGAAAAGCGATAAGGTCTTAAACCGAAGCGCCAAGCGCGAAAGCGCACCGCTTTTCGTACCCAAGGAACAAATAGTTGTATATTATTCTTAAATATTTCACATAGGTTTCTAGCATCATTTATCCAATTTTTAGACAAAAAATCTTTATATATGTTTTAGTATCGAAATTACACACATTACAACCTGAAAAGCATGTTGTACAACAACTTGCTACATAAAAATAAGAAAAATACATGAGGCGCCCGCCTTAGTTGCGCCTTACCAAGGTGTATGATTTTGTTATTGCCGACTAAAATAACCATTATGGTTACGACTTACGAGTAGGAGCAAAATCATTGATTCATGGAATTTTATTTTACTCTATGAACAGGACACTTTACTCTTTTCTTGAATCCACTCGTGATGGAACCTGAACCTATAAGTCTGTTTAATCTCTACCAAATGTTATATATGACTTTATTTCAAATACCTCACTCAGTTACATAGATTGGTGTATTGACAACCTAAGATTGTCATAGTTTCTTTTATATAACTATAATAGTTTATTTTTATATAGTGACCCGAAAAAATAAATTTCATGAATTTGCTTAGTTGACCAGGTAAAACATTCCATAAAACTACTAGAGGGTAAAGCCAAGGATAACACAAATGTTTGCTTTCAAATATGGGAGTCAACCACTTTGAAAAGGATGGAAAAATAGTGAGACTGAATGAAGCGGAATGGATACAATTAGATGGCATCAAATTATCCTACCTAACAAAGCGGATACACATAGAAATTGGTAGCAGTCAGCAGGGCACAAATGCCTAGATTTTCCATTACATGTAAAATATTACATATTTGGATAATTTGCAGTTTCTTGAATTGATTAAACTTAAATATAGAGATGAGTTCGGTACCAACTGGTACAGGAAATCCCAAAAATGGGTACCGATACGGACCAGTATATAAGGGTAAAAATCAGTAAATTCCGATACCGAATCATTACCGAAAACGCTACATGTCGATATTGAATCGATATCGAAAATCGAGTCAGTTCAAGAAATTCGGTATCGGATACCTGGTACCATTTGTTGATCCCTACTTTAATATATGTGTTCAATGGGTGAAAAAAGAGGTGGCATAAAAGTAATTAAATATCACGCTGAAAAATTACTGATAATTTTATATACTCAAAAAAGATAAGTCATTATAGTTATATGTCGACTTTTTATATATAATTATATGATGCAAATTTTTTGAAAAGTCCTATAAAATTTCATAATATAATATTTTGTCTTATATTTTTAACAACATTTTTTTATCCTAAAGTAGTACGTATGTTAAGATCTCTCCATGTTTATAACATGGGTTAACAGATCTTCCTTTTCTTGCTAAGTGTGAAACTTTGCTATATGATCATTCTGCATTCATACTCATATGTCTAGAAAGTAATATAACTTTACATTTTTCTTTTATTGTTTGCAGTGTGGATCCTAATAAAAAGACGTTAAATATATAAGTTAAGAAGTGTTAAACTTGATAGTTAGGCGCAATGAAGGTTCTTTATATAAACCATTTGTTGTTCTAAATTTTATGATGTTTGAAACATAAATAACACAATAATAGTTGGATATAGATTTAAACTTAGCCAAAAAGGTAATTGTGAATTACAATTTGCATGTTAATGAGTATTCTCGCACCATTGTTTCTAGCACTTTGGCTATAAGTGATGTTATAACATTCTTATCTTATTTCAGTATTGTGTCGTATTTGATTATTTTACTAAATGAACATTATAAATTGTGAGTGTATAGATTATATTATTCGAAATTGTTTTCAAATTTTAGACATGAAGTTTTTGAACATGTGTATGTATAACCTCACCATGATGTTATAACATTCTTATCTAATTTTTGGTTTCCGGTTCCATAGTCTCTCAAGATCCATTGAGTTTATGTATCGTTTTTTATGGTATTTTTTATTGCTAATTGTCATTTGCTTTACACAATCTACTTCGTATAGATTTCAACAATTTAGTATATATATTTATATGGTACTTAATTGTAATATCAAACTCTCTATATATAGAACCCTTGTACCAGTATCGTTAAATCAAAAAATTCAAATTATTGAATATGTGTTGTTTTGAACATCTTATATATAATGGTAATATCAATGGGTCAGGTAATGCGTCAAAACATAAACATGTAACTATTAGCGTGAGTCAAAACAAGTTGGGTCGATTAAGTCTGCAAATATTTTTATCTTTTCATTTGAAAAAGTATTAGCGTGTTATATATGACCAAAAGGCATGAAAAGATCATCAAGTGTTTAGTTGACAAAAAGTTGATATGTAAAAGAGATGAGCGAGATGTACTATCCGGATGTGCTCAACTGTCTCAAAATATTAGGCTTACCAAATCATAGGTTAACGCTTGAAGTTGGTGTTCCAGTAATGCTATTACGAAACATTGACTAGCGGAATGGTTTGTGCAACGGTACAAGGCTACAAGTAACAAAGCTGTACAACCATGTAATAGAAGTAGAGATAATATCTGGTGTAAATATTGGTAGTCACACATATATAGCTAGAATTAATTTGATCCCTTCTGATAAAAAAGATTCCTTTTGCTTTTCAAATGAGACAGTTTCCACTGGCCGTATGTTTTGCAATGACAATCAACAAAAGTCAAGGCCAGTCACTTTCTAGAGTTGGTTTGTACTTGAAACAGCCCGTCTTCTCTCATGGTCAATTGTATGTTGCTTTATTAATGGCAAAAACAAGAGATGAGGTCAAACTACTAATACTTGACAATGGCGGGGAACCTACAGATAAAACAACTGTGACGTATGTGCTTGTAATCATTGTATAAACTCTTAATAGTTTAATTATCAATAAAAAATGTGATTTGACCCCAATGTTTGTTTATTTGTGTTTGACATTTTGCACGTTTTGATTTTGTTCAATTTCAAACTTTATATCGTTTTCTAGAAAGTTATACGCAAACTGATGCGTAAACGAAATCAGTTTAACGTGAAAAACACTCCGGAACATCAACATATGCTTAACATACCTTAAATAACCTTTACATAACTTAGAAATAAGTTTTAAAGGGTTTGGTATGGCAAAAACAAGTTTATTCGATCGCAGGGACTATTTATGACAAACTGCGAAAGTCTGCCGATTCATATAGTATCGTACACTCCGGAACATGATCATAAGTTAAAGATACCATAAATATCCTTTACATAGCTTAGAAATAGGCTTTGAGGGGTTCGGTATGCAAAAATAAACTTATTTGGTCAATCAGGGACTAAAAGCGTCAAAAAGTGCATAAGTTTGCATTTACGCGCATATCTTACGTTCTGAACATATCCTGATATCCAAAAAAATTTATAATCATTAAAATAATTTATTTGAGTGTTTGGAATGCTAAAATTTCATTCGTCGCGTAATTTGGATCGTTTTTCGCGTCCGTTCGTGTTTCGTCGTAATTAACCGAATAACGTGACCGTACGACCAAACGAACCGACATCCGAGATATTTTCAAGCATATTTCATGTCCCCTATACTTTGACATCATTATTGAGCCTTGAAAATGGGTTAATGGATCTTAAACGAGTAAAAAATGAGCTTAAATGCATGCAGGGACCAAAGTTGTAATTTATCAAACTGTTGCTGAAACCACAGGCGCTCGCGGGCCGCGAACGAGTAGACTGAAGTATACACGGGGAGCGAGAGACCCCCAGAACTGCAAAAACTGGTTTTTTAGCAAACAACAGCTGATTATCTGGGTTTGGACATGGTTAATCACCTACCGTATCATGGTCACAAAACCATATTCATTTCGAATAATGGCTGGACCATTTGAGTTTAAACCGAAGGTCAAACTCAGATTACGATAACTTTGACTTTTCGGTTTTTAAAATAAAAACTGAACTAAAGAGGGGGCTAAGACACTTACAAAGGGTCCTAGCAATCTTTTCTACAAGAACAAGCTCCCTTTTTTTATCAGGAACCACCAGATGAGATAGAGAAATGATTCAAGTGATTTGTGCAAATGAACAAGGCAACATGAAGTCCTATATATACTTGAAGAACACAATCTAAGATCATCACAGGTGTTAAGGAATGATCCCAGATGTCTACATGTGTCCAAGTGGTAAATTAATACCATCAACAAGCTCCAAGTTTCGATTTGGAAGTGTTTGAGGCGGTGGAACAGGCTGCAACCAGCAGCTGTCAACATTTTGCAGAACTGGGCATCTCTCGCGGGCCGCGTAGGACTCAAGGGGAGTCAACGCGGGCCGCGACAACCTTGTTTTCAGGTTAAACTTGTTTCAAGTTTGGCAGATTCAGTCCCTGGTCCATAGTAACTTTATTTGACTTCATTTTTTGCATAAGAGGCCCTTGTAGTTAGTTTGTAGAGGATCATGGGAGTATAACCAAACTCCGTTAGGCCCGGTTTCGTTAAACGATCACCGTAAACATAAGTTTCTTAATATTGACATTTTTAACCCAAAATCTTGAAAACTTGTATAACGATCTCGAAACCTCGTGAAACTGATATCACTTATTTTTGGGAGTATATTTGAATATTACGAAGCTCTGGGTTCGTTAAAAGGTCACTCAGAGGTAAGAATTAACATGTTGACACGTTTAACCCTCGCAGTTTATAATCTTTCGATTATTTTCACAAACGGCTTCTTATATACAAATAATTACTCGTTTGAGAATATATTCTTCGTGTATGGTCATTCAGAGGCACAAGTTTGGCATGTTGACACTTTTAGTCCCTTTGGTTTCATATTTTCATCGTTTGTCAACTTTAGTCCTTTAAACTCAAACTTTCACATGATTAGGGTTTAGGACACGTGTCTTCACATAATTGGACACGTTTTTACGTGGTGTTACACTTAGACTTTCGAACCTGACCTGTTTGGTCGATCATTAGGATCCGAACGAACACATTTTGTGACCATAGTTGTATAGGGAATAACCTTCCGAGGTTATACCTTATGGTCACTTCGTTTAGTTAGTTGTATGATAGGTAGTTTATATGCCTTAGAAAAATGACCAAAATGCCCTTTTTACGCATAATTTCATTTTAAGCATATGTAACCTAATTTTTGACATCTAAACTGATTAGGCAATATTATTAGACATGTTAAGGCATATGATACTTGTCATAGGACTAGCTAGGCGGTCCGAACGCGTTTTACGCGAACGACACGTTAAGGTAGCGTAAACTACCTTAACGAGTCGTAACGGGTCATAAGCACTTAAGATAGGTTCCGATTTAGAATGTAGGCTTTGTTAAACCATATTACATGAGTTCCTATACTCATTTGGTTTACGAAACTGATGTGCAGGAAGCGGTATGTTAAAAAGTTGTAAAAAATGGTTAAATAAAAGATGACTCAAAAATAAACTTTAGACATGCTTTGGTCTAATAGGTATCGGTACTCTCATTGATAGTCCCCAGGTAGGCAACGGGTCCTTTTATTTGGATTTGTACGAATGCCAGCCTAGACAGGAGTTCTCAACTACCGGTACTTAACCCTTCCAGTTACTACATGTCCGGCACAAAAACGCATTTTTACAAATAAAATACAAAAAGACAACTTTAAAAATAACTTTAAACTAGACAATCTAAGTTTTAAATTTATAAACTGGACTCGATCTTAAAACTACAACACACAACCGGCAAGTGTACCGATCAGTATAATATAGTTAAAGGAAGTCCGGATGTCGAACCCACATGACACTATTTAATTACGTTAATTAATTTATTTACACTAAAAATTACACAACAATAAAAAATTTTATATTTTTGTATTTTTGTTTGAAAGGGGGGGTTTGCTTTTAAAATAAAGATTTGCAAATTAATTAAAATCTATTTAATAATGATGAGCTAAAACAAATTAAGGCAAAGGGTTGATTTTATGGTGATAAAGGACTATCTAGGTTGGAATCCCACTTGTTAATAACATATTTTCTACCGGATAATTGTGTGATATGAAACCGGGATCTTTAAATATTAAATCCTAAGAGAAAACGTATAGGATTCCCAATCCTTCTCGGGAAGACACCTATGTAACTCTAAAGACTTATTTTTATTACCGGTTGACTAGACTTCCTTTCGGTTATCTAGTGTTCTAGAAAAGTGCTTGGAAAGACTAACTACCTCTCGGTTAGAAATCTAAAGCAATTTAAGAAACTTGATTTGGTTTAATAGACAAGTAATGAAAATGAAACTAAAATCGGGTTTCTTTCAAAACACAATCCTAGTAATTTACCAAACTAGACCTATTAATATCTTTATACATTTCGGCGCTAAGGATAGTAGAACATTAAAACCGGACTAATTCTTGATCATTATTTCTATGGTTTATTGGCCATTTTACCATAAGATTACCCAAACCCGCTAAGACTTAAAAATCAACATTAATTTTTTTATGAAAGACATTCAACGGAATTTATGTGAAATAAATTATCAAAATATTAACCAAGTTAAAATATGCATATACACCAAACTAGAAACTTAAATTATTTACTTAAATAGAACAAACCATAATCACACAATAACCGGTAAAAACTACATTTTTTTAACAAGTGTTCATCATAACCTAGATAGTTTTAAGTGTTTAGCCAAGCATCATGGTTATGAATATCACAATAATAATACTTAAAACAGAATTCATTGACAACTTATGAAAATTATAAAAATAAGAACAAGATTGTAGAAACAAGCCTTAATTCTTCACTTCAATTATCTTCTAGTTGTTGCCACTTGATTCCTATTGCTTCAACACCTTCAAAATCACCAGGAAATGCTCACAAGATTGCCAAAATTTGAATTATTGCAAGTGAATTTTCGTTGGACAAAATGTGTCTCCATATAATGAAGGTGGTAGGACTATTTAAGCACCCAAAATTTGGTAAACTTGCACTCAAATCCCACTGAATAATGAAAGTTGTCATTCATGCTTTTGCTTTTTGCCTCCACTAAACCACCCTACGATATATATATATTATTATTATTATTTTCTTTTTATTTATTTATTTATTTATATTAGATAATTTATATTGCTATCTTATACATAGAGATAGTGGGCTCGACCCATTCACGGAAAATAGCGGTAATTTCAATTCGGCCACTGGCGCCCCACTCTGCCCAACTTGCTGGTTATTTCCTGATAACTCGTTTTCGTTCCATTTGCACCAGGACCTGGCAAAACACAAAATAAAATAAAACAAACTGGAAACAAAATAAAAACTATACAATAATTATACATTTCACACGGGACAAATATGTGTATTTTACTACACATCAAATATCCCCACACTTAAACGTTTGCTTGTCCCCAAGCAAAGTCTTAAACAACCGTACAAACTGACATTTAAACGGTTAACTTAAAATGGATTAAAACACACAATAAAAATTAATGTACATATATGATTTAAAGTTAGCTAATAATGATAGAGATGAGAAAACTAAAGTGAATTTTTCAAAAATAGAGTTTTATCATCAATTACTCAATTACTTGCATCTTTGATTTGCTTCTCTCGGCTCACTTGTGTAAACTAGTGAATGGTGCACTAGTAATTTTCTGTGATCACTCAAAAGTCGGGCCATATATTAACATTATCATAAGCTTGTAATGAAATCTCATCTTTACCAATTAACATATAAAAATCATATAAATCAAGAGGACTTTTATTGTGAGTTGTAGCTTGGCTAGGGTTTAAAGGTAGGAATATATGGCTATTTACTGGGTGAAGTGTTTCAATCCGGTCTAGCAAATTATCCTAACAAACCTTACACAATTTTTTTTTTGTTACTTAACATCTTAAATTAACACACAAACTCACAAACCAAGTGACTCTTTTAAGGTCAGATCGTCAAGACCGGTTTTATCCAAGATGTGAATCAAATCTTCCTTAACCTTGTAGTGAACATTACTTCCAACTCTAATGGACCGTTCGGCATCGAGCCTAATAGCCCCCACCCTCATTAGAAGCGTGTATTCATGTTGGGATTCAGTTTGACTTCTTCTACATCTTCCTGTGTGAGACCAATTTCCACAACCAATACATTTGTCGTATCGTTTAGCTCTTCTTTTCATAGCACTTTTGGATGTCCCACAAAATGGTGGCATTTGTTCTTTTTGTCGCCACTTTTTTCTAACTTCATTACTTAAGTGGAATATTTTCTCTCTTAGTTCTGCAAGTAATCTTGGTTTCGCGAATTGTAGACAACAAAGCACATTTAAATCGAATGAATGCATCTCCAGTTCTTTAAAGTCTGCCGGTAAAGGACCAAAGCTAAATTGAAAGGAAAATTATACTAAACCGGAATTCACACAATGGGTTAAAACAAATGAACAGTAAAAGGCTCAACATGGTTTACTATTGGATAATAATTTTTTTTAAAGGTTTAAAAGAAAAGGGTAAACAACTGGGTTAATCCTATTGCATCTATCCTCTTTATACAATTTTATAGTTAATGATTTTGACAAGTATATCCGAGACAAGTTTTGAAATGTATACTATTATGCGGCACACTCAATCAAATAAAGTCTTAAGCATATGATGAATGCTCGTGAAAGGCTCAAAACTCACTAAAATTGGGTGTGTATTTTAGATGCAAATTTAAGAATAATTAGAAAAATTTCCATTTATGAAAAACACTTGAATATTTTCTCATTTGTACGATTATTAGATAAAAATAAGTCAAATATGCACAAAAATCAAACTACAATTATACAATTTTTTTTTAATGACTCAAATTTTAAGACTTAAACGATAGTTTCCTATCCCCACACTTAAATTTTACATTGCCCTCAATGTAAGATGGAAAACAACTCAAAAACTAAAATAAATAAAAAATAAAAAACAAAGGGCAAATTGGAAAGGACTTAGCTGGTTATATGATGTATAAACTCCATACTCTTGTCCAATCCAGCTCGATTGTATAGCATTTTGGTCGCGATCAGCTTTGACTCAGACTAGCACACTTGTTAAATTCCTTGAAATTTGTGTACAGCTCTGAAATCACCCGAATGGAGATTGAGTACGGGTGGTGTGATTCAAACCTGCATAAACAAAAACAAGCAAAAACCAAAGCAGTACCGAAAAAAAATGACTCAAAAACTACTAAATTAGACTCATAAACAGTGACTCAAAACATACATAAAACTAACTATCTACTCTAATCTTGAGTTTTCACTCAAGATCCTAAACGATGGTGATTGGTGGGACATCGAGACGAGTTACCTCCGTCTCGGTGGTGTTAATTGGTCCTCCTAGGTAATGTTTCAACCTATGTCCATTCACCTTCCAAGTGCCTCCATCCGCTTCATTCCTTAACTCAATTGTTCCGTATGGAAAAACTTCGTTCACTATGTATGGTCCCGTCCACTTTGATTTTAACTTACCGGCAAACCTCTTCAACCTCGAGTTATACAAAAGCACTTTGTCACCGGTTTTAAACTCCTTCAACCTCTTTAACTTTCTATCGTGTAACGCTTTCGTTTTCTCTTTTATGTTCCATGATCGTTCATATGCGGCGTCTCTAAGTGCCTCCAATTCATGAATTTGGAAATAACGTTTCCTAGCTGCATCCGTAAGGTCGAGATTAACGGTTAAGAGCCCAAAGTGCTCGGTGCTCTAATTCGACCGGAAGATGGCAAGCTTTGCCATAGACTATCATGAATGGAGTTGTACCCAAAGGTGTTTTGTAAGCGGTTCGAAACGCCCACAATGCATCATCAAGTTTATCCGACCAATCCTTTCTACTATTTCCAACGGTTTTTTCTAGGATTCGTTTGATTCCGCAGTTGGCATTTTCAACTTGACAGCTCGTTTGTGGGTGGTATGCGGTGGACAATCGATGAGTTACACCGTAGCGTGCCAATGTCTTTTCCATGAGGGTGTTACAAAAATGAGTACCACGATCACTGATTATCACTTTAGGTGTAACGAAATGAGTGAAGAGTTTCTTAAGGAACTTTACCACTACTCTTGCGTTATTTGTGGGTAACGCTTGAGCTTCTACCCACTTTGAAACATAGTCGATTGCTACAAGAATGTACCCATTCCCACTAGAAGAGGGAAATGGTCCCATGAAATCGATGCCCCATACATCAAAGATTTCAACAACTTGAATTGGATTTTGAGGCATCTCATCCTTGGATGAGATATTGCCGGTACGTTGGCAACGATCACAAGTCTTTACAAACTCTAGAGCATCCTTCACTACCGAAGGCCAATAGAAACCACAATCAAAGACTTTTTGTGCAGTAGTGTGTGGACCATGGTGACCTCATGTTAGACCTTCATGTATGTGCTTTAGAATTTCCAAACCTTCCTCTTTACTCACACATCTTCTCAAAATTCTATCACCTCCTATCCTGAAGAGATAGGGATCATCCCAAATATATTTTCTTGCATCTCGGAAAAACTTCTTCTTTTGTTGGGTGGTCATACCCCTCAACACCTCTCCATTTGCTAGGTAATTTGCCAAATCAGTGAACCATGGCATACCTTCTTTTTCGGCTACAACAAAATCTATATGCTCGTGAGGGAACTTATCCCCAATTGCTTCCTCGCGAATTTCCTCTCTTTCAGGATCCTCCAAACGAGACAAGTGATCTGCGGCCATGTTCTCCGCTCCCTTCTTGTCCTTGATTTCTATATCGAATTCGGAGAGTAAGAGAATCCATCGAATGAGACGGGGTTTTGCGTCTTTCTTTTTGAAAAGATAACGCAAAGCTGCATGATCGGTGAAAACAATGGTTTTGGAAAGAACGAGGTAGGAACGAAATTTATCGAATGCGAATACTACGGCGAGAAGTTCCTTTTCGGTGGTAGTATAGTTCTCTTGTGCATCATTAAGAGTTTTACTCGCGTAGTAGATTGGATGAAAGTGCTTTTCGATTCTTTGACCCAATACTGCTCCTACGGCGTAATCACTAGCATCGCACATGAGTTCAAAAGGTAAACTCCAATTGGGTGAGATAAGAATGGGTGCACTCACAAGTTTTTCCTTCAAAAATTCAAATGCTTTAAGACACTCCTCATTAAAGACAAAGGGTATGTCTTTTCAAGGAGTCGTGTTATGGGGCGCGTGATCTTTGAAAAATCCTTAATGAAACGCCTGTAAAAGCCCGCATGACCGAGAAAACTGCGAATGGATTTCACATTTGTGGGTGGAGGAAGTCTACTTATGGTATCAATCTTAGCTTTATCTACCTCTATTCCAGCTTTTGAAATTCTGTGACCCAATACTATTCCTTCTGTCACCATGAAGTGACATTTCTCCCAATTGAGCATTAAATTTATCTCTACACATCTCTTCAACATCCTGTCAAGATTTAGAAGGCACTGATCGAAAGTGGTACCATAAACCGAGAAGTCATCCATGAAAACTTCCATAGAAGTTTCAAGCATGCTTGGAATATGGCAACCATGCAGCGCTGAAAGGTTGCAGGAGCGTTACATAACCCGAAAGGCATACGTCGGTACGCATAAGTGCCGTAAGGGCATGTGAATGTTGTATTTTCCTGATCCTCGGGTGCAATTGGGATTTGGAAGTATCCTGAAAATCCGTCGAGAAAACAGTAAAACTGTTGACCCGCTAAACGTTCCAACATTTGATCAATGAACGGTAGAGGGAAGTGATCTTTTCGGGTGGCGTCATTCAATTTTCGGTAGTCAATGCACACACGCCAGCCGGTAACGGTTCTAGATGGAATAAGCTCATTTTTTTCGTTCATGATTACCGTCATTCCACCTTTCTTTGGGACCACTTGAGTGGGACTAACCCATGGTGAATCAGAGATGGGGTAGATCACACCTGCATCTAACAACTTCATGACTTCTTTCTTGACAACTTCTTGCATATTTGGATTGAGACGTCTTTGTGGTTGTACCATTGGTTTGTAATCTTCTTCCATGAGTATCCGGTGGGTACAATATGTCGGACTTATGCCTTTGATATCTGAAAGTCTCCAAGCAATGGCCTCCTTATTCTCTTTCAACACCTCTATTAACCGAGATTTTTCTTCCTCCACTAATTTTGATGAAATAATGACGGGAAAGTTTGACTCGTCACCTAGAAATGCGTATTCCAAATGGGAAGGAAGGACTTTAAGCTCAAGTGGGGCGGGTGTTTCAATGAGAAATTTCTCGCTCTCTTCCCCAACTTCTTTTAAATCGAAAATTTCAGGAACCCAGTCGGTCCCTTCCTCGTCTTCACTTTCTTCAACAACTTCCTCAGCTTCTGCAACTATCTTTTCTTCCACCAAATCGGCTCCACTAATGAATTCGAAACAATGGTCAACGTACGATAAGAATGATTCGATGAAATAGACTGAGTGACATGGACTAAAATCGTCGAAACCACTAGGGTGTTGCATGGAACGGGCTACCTCGAATGTTACCTTTTCCTCACCAACTTGAAGAGTGATTTTACCGTCGAAAACATCAATGATGGCTTTTGCGGTACGCAAGAATGGATGTCCTAAAATGATAGGAACTCTTTCATCAGCTTCCATATCAAGGATGACAAAGTCTACAGGAAAGACGAATTTATCAACCTTAACTAAGAGATTTTCAACTATGCCACGTGGATATTTGACTGATCGATCGGCTAAAGATAAGGACATGCGGGGAAGTGATAACTCTCCTAGGCCTAATCTAGCGTACATTGAATAGGGCATAAGGTTTATACTCACACCTAGATCGGCTAAGGCTCTACACTCGGTATCACTCCCGAAAAGACATGGAATGGTGAAAAGGCCCGGGTCCGTCAATTTTTCCGGCACCTTATTCAAGACTACAGCTGAACCCCCCCCCCCCCCCATTCAAAGGGATGTTAGAAAGCTCTCCAAGCCTATCTTTGCGTTTCAAAAGATCTTTTAAGAATTTTGCGTATTTGGGCATGGATTGAAGAGCTTCAATGAAAGGAATATTGATTTTTAACTGCTTGAACATGTCGAGAAATTGCTCGTATTCTTTGGTATACTTCTGACTCTTGAGACGAGCGGGATATGGGATACGTGAAAGATCTACGACGGGTGGTTGCTTAACCTCCATGGGTTGCTTTTCCTTGCTCTTCTCGACTTGAGGTTCCTCGGTGTGTGCGGTACTTGCTGGGTTTAACCTGTTTTGCACCTTACCGGGGCCTCCATCTCAATTTCTTCATCTACAGGCTCCTCCTCTTCCTCAACTCTCTTGTTCCTGATTACCTTTCCTAAGGTTCTGCCACTTCGAGTGGAAATAGATTTCAATTGGCCAGATGGGTTTTGTTGGGTATTGCCTGAGAATTGACCGGGAGGTCTTTCTTGCAATTGACGGGAAATATCTCCGATTTGCCTCTGAAGATCTAAGAAGTTTGAATGATTATTCTTGAGGAGAGCAGCATGGTCTTCTAAGATTCTTTGTGTGGATTGGTCTTTAACAAGTAACTGGGACAACATGGATTTAATCTCGTCTAGACCACTACCCAAGTCTTGGTTGTTTGAACCTTGACTGTTTGAACCCCCACTTTGATATTGCCTATTTGATCCTCCTGATCCAAACTGAACCTGTGAACCCCCACCAGAGAACTGACCCTGATTGTTTAAACCCCCACTATAGAATTGACCCTGCCCCCTGTTTTGATTTGAATTTGCTTGGAAACCAGGGGGTTACCAGAAGAACGGAACGTATTATTGTTGTTACGCTAATTTGAACTAAAGTTGGAGTTATTATTGATAAGATTTGTTGGACCTCGGGTTTGACCTGTTATGAATTCAACTTGCTCAACAGTGAGCGTGGGACATTCAATTGTATCATGACCTCCTCTGCAAACTTCACACCTATCTACCTTAGCTTTAATCATGTCAATTTCTCTTTTGAAGTTCTCAAGAGCAGCAGCTACCGTTGTTTCCAAGCAAACTTGGTGTATTCCTCGGGCGGCTGTGGGAGTGGGTGTACTCGTCACCGGAACGGAAGTCCTAACGGTAGATCGATGATCGATATCAGAGTGTGCGAAACTTTCAAAAAGATCGTTACAGTCGGCAACTGTCTTCTTTCCCATGAGATGGCCTCCTGCTGAAGTGTCAAATCGTGCGCGAGTTTCTGGAGTGAAACCGTTGTAAAATTTTTCTACAAGTGCCCAGTCGGATAGACCGTGTTGAGAACAACGAGAAAGCAAAGTTTGGAATCTCTCCCAAGCAATATGATATGGCTCGTCGGGCTCCATTCTGAATGAGTGAATTTGATCACGAAGGCGGGATGCTTTGGCGGGTGGAAAATATTTTGCAAGGAAAGCATCTCGAAGACCGGCCCAAGTGGTGAACGTGTTCGGTGGTTGTGAATCAAGCCAGGTGGCTGCGCGTCCGGCTAATGAAAAAGGAAATACTTGAAGAAAACGTACGTCATTTCCGGCACCTTCAAGATTGAAAGTGCTGCAAAGGCGTGTAAGGCGGTTTATATGCGCTGGAGCGTCCTCGTCATCACGACCATGGAATTGGCATGAATTGGTTATTGCAGTCATGATATAAGACGGAATTTGCCAAGATTTATCATTGTTTATTTCAGGAATTTGGATTGGTGAATTTGCTCCAGTGAAACCGGCAGTAGAACGCTGGTGTACGGTTTGATTATTAGCCATTTCGAAATAGGGTGGCAGACTTGAAGAGCCAGAGATTTCTAAGGAATCAGACTCTGTTTCTGTTTCGGTTTCAAAGTAAGGATTTTCAAAAACTTGGTATCTACTTGTGTTACCTGATTCTCCTTCCTGATTGATTGTTTGTCGGCTGAACAGAAGTTCAGGATCGTCTCGTGGCTCGAATTCAGGTGCTCCACGGGAGCGCGTGTGTTGCATAAACTAAGGAAATTTTAACCAAGAATCGGAAAGAAACAAGTAAACACACTCTAACAAATGATTCAATAAAAATTAAAAATGCAAATAAAACGAAAATACAAAATACACTAATGATATTTAGACTCCTATGACTCACACAAAACAAATAGCACGTAGATGTCAATTAAATGTAAACAAAATAATTAACGCAATCGCCAAAGTGTCCCCGGAAACGGCGCCAAAAACTTGATGTGCACGAAGCGGTATGTTAAAAACTTGTAAAAAAATGGTTAAATAAAAGATGACTCAAAAATAAACTTTAGACATGCTTTGGCCTAATAGGTATCGGTACTCTCATTGATAGTCCCCAGGTAGGCAACGGGTCCTTTTATTTGGATTTGTACGAATGCCAACCTAGACAGGAGTTCTCAACTACCGGTACTTAACCCTTCCAGTTACTACATGTCCGGCACAAAAACACATTTTTACAAATAAAATACAAAAAGACAACTTTAAAAATAACTTTAAACTAGACAATCTAAGTTTTAAATTTATAAACTGGACTCGATCTTAAAACTACACCACACAACCGGCAAGTGTACCGATCAGTATAATATAGTTAAAGGAAGTTCGGATGTCGAACCCACAGGACACTATTTAATTACGTTAATTAATTTATTTACACTAAAAATTACACAACAATAAACATTTTTATATTTTTGTATTTTTTGTTTGAAAGGGGGGGTTTTGCTTTTAAAATAAAGATTTACAAATTAATTAAAATCTATTTAATAATGATGAGCTAAAACAAATTAAGGCAAAGGGTTGATTTTATGGTGATAAAGGACTATCTAGGTTGGAATCCCACTTGTTAATAACATATTTTCTACCGGATAATTGTGTGATATGAAACCGGGATCTTTAAATATTAAATCCTAAGAGAAAACGTATAGGATTCCCAATCCTTCTCGGGAAGACACCTGTGTAACTCTAAAGACTTATTTTTATCACCGGTTGACTAGACTTCCTTTCGGTTATCTAGTGTTCTAGAAAAGTGCTTGGAAAGACTAACTACCTCTCGGTTAGAAATCTAAAGCAATTTAAGAAACTTGATTTGGTTTAATAGACAAGTAATGATAATGAAACTAAAACCGGGTTTCTTTCAAAACACAATCCTAGTAATTTACCAAACTAGACATATTAATATCTTTATACCTTTCGGCGCTAAGGATGGTAGAACATTAAAACCGGAGTAATTCTTGATCATTATTTCTATGGTTTATTGGTCATTTTACCATAAGATTACCCAAACCCGCTAAGACTTAAAAATCAACATTAATTTTTTTTATGAAAGACATTCAACGGAATTTATGTGAAATAAATTATCAAAATATTAACCAAGTTAAAATATGCATATACACCAAACTAGAAACTTAAATTATTTACTTAAATAGAACAAACCATAATCACACAATAACCGGTAAAAACTACATTTTTTTAACAAGTGTTCATCATAATGTAGGATCGGATTCCGACCTAAACGAGTCGTTTGGAAGAGTTCTAGTCCATTTCAGAGGCGGAAACTAAGAAACGGATCTGTAAACAGCTTGTTTCACACTTTAATCTTCTTTTATATTAATTTGACAACCTTTACATTCAGAAGAGAAACCGGCAGCACTTCGGTATAGCTCTGAGACAAAACTTTTACAACTGAAATGCCTATCAACCTATTTATAACATACATGATTTCGCTTGGAAGTTCCTCAAGCGAAATCCCTTACATTTGAAGCGAAATCCTATATGTAATATAATACAATTTGAAGCGAAATCTTTCAATGTGTTTTGTCTTCAAGTGAAATCCATGTCAATTAACATTCTGTTTCAACTTCATGCATTTCACTTTTGTCCTTTTGTGATGATGATGCAATCAATGATGTAACTTGTGTGATGTCATCATCATTGATGATGACATCATGCTTGATTAGAACCGCACCGAACCCGAGACTCGATACAAGACGAAGACGACAGATGTGTGCACCAACAGACTCCCCCTCAGATGTTGACGAGTCTTAAGTGTCGAGTCTTTGCAATCTTCAGTCTTTATCAGTCTTTTGACTTCCTTCAGGATCTCTACCTGGCTCTATTCTATCTCCAATTCTCTCTCTCTCTAACAGACTCCCCCTCAAAACATGCTGGGATCGTAGTCTGGCTTTTACAGAATTTCAGAATCCTCAGGTATCGGAACCTGGCACTCTATCTTCAGGTTCAAGATTGAAGCCTGGCTATACCTGCACATCCTTAACCCAGAAATAAATTTTCTAAATTTAACAATTTGAATGCATCAATAACAACTCTCATATGCATCAACAATCACTCTCCCTCAGATCACATACACATGATGAACCACTTGATGATTTAAAAACATATTTTGACAATTACAACATACTCCCCCTCACATCAATGTCATCATGTTTAGCACTTGGAACTTTGAAAATCAGTTTTCCAATATCAGTTGCCAAAAATCTTTTTGAATTTTTCAAAATTTATGCTAAAACACACTGAAAATCTTTTTGGATTTTTTAAGGAAAAGAAATGTAGTAAAGAAATATTTACAGACACTATTTTTTTTGTGAGTTTGTGTAAGAGGATCATATCAGTTTCTGAGACAAGTCACTAACACCGTTAAGCTTCATTTCATTTTAAGTTCTAAACAATTCACCTAGATTGTCAGTATACTGGTCCACTTAAATTCTCACACAAAGTTCAACTGTTTCGAGATACGATATTAATGTCTTAAATACTTAAACTCAATCGCGTGTCCCACCTCAGAATATACTCCCGTATCCAGATCCCAATAATCAGTCTTACAGGTAATTATGACACAAATGATATCTGTATATAAATTAGGTAATGCGAGGGCCGAGGGATCTCAGATCGATACTTCCGTATACGCAGAGAGATATCGGCTTCGACTTTTCGGTATGTCCCCTTTAGAGGATCTTTTAGCTACAACAGCAGCGACTATCAATTTTATTGTTTCATCAGCATGCTGAGGGTTTATGCTATGTTTCAAGCATTGCGGAAAGTATTATCCAAGGACTAGGTCAGAACCACCGTTCAGCAGAAGTCCCGGAATAATACCCCAGACATCATTGAGTATAAAGACCTAGTATATCAGATTATGAGACCTTTCAAACGAGATTTCGGGGGTTACCCATATATCCGAGAGATGTTTCTCCACGATATAAGCAAGTTTGAAATTTAGGTTTATATCTCGTCACAATCTACTAAATGTGCAAAAACCTACTGGCATATCAGCAGTGAGATTGTTTATCACATTTTTACTTTACATTTCTTTAGCATGCTGTGACAGTCCACTGATGTACTATCATTTCCTCTATTCACAACAAAACTCATTTTTGAATTTTATCATGTTTTTGACTTTTTCAAATTTTCAAATGTTTTTGGATTTTCTTGAAATTTCTACTCCCCCTAAAATGCAAACACATTAAAGGAAATTTGAAAATAAACTGTACAATAAAGTGACAACTGATATCAAATCGCTTCAATTCGCCATCCTCTTGGCATAAACAATCAGAACTCCCCCTATCACAAAACTATTTTCTCATTATGATTTCAAAACACTTAAGTTTGTTTTAACCAAAATGATTTTTCCGGAAAATAAGTTTTGTTGATTTTACCACTTGTGAAGTTAGGGGTTCGTCATATCGTTCCTCAATCATTTGTAGAAAATCAAGTACAATTTAATGTCCTTGATTTACCACTTGACGTTGAAAACCTCTTTCAACCACTTGTAAATAAACACAATCAAAATCTGATATAAAGAATGATGCCGATTCCTGCTCCACTCTTACCAACCTGGGAGCTCCGGCAATTCACAATCTGTAAAATTTAACAAACTTTAAGATTCAATCACACAATCAATCACTAAGAAAGATGCCGATTCCTGATCCGCTATCACAAACTTGGGATCTCCGGCAAGTCAGGTTTTTCAGTGAAAGAAAATATCCACCCAAGCCTGACCAGCCTTGGGTGTAACCTTCTCAACTTCACTAGGGGTTGGGCTATAAGTTGCCTTCTTTGTAGCATAAAACTCCTTTACCCCTTTAACCTTCCCATCAATCATTTTACCAATCATCCTTTTTACGTTTCCATTAAAAACTTTCTCAACATCAAATTCATTCTTATCAGAATAAAATTGATTTGAAATTTCAACCTTTCCAACCTTTGATTTAAAATTCTCAGCTCTCAATGGTGGAAAATGAACATCATCCATTAGAGTCACTGAGTTTTCACTTTTTACCTCAACCTGTGGCTCCTCTGACTTTGTGGAATCAGATTCATCGCCAGATTTTACCTCTGATTTCTTAACAACCCAAGCTTGGTTGTCAAGATTTCCCTTCTCTTGTAAAATCTTTTTGAACATTCACCAACTTCATATGTTGAATTTTTGAATACTTTGAATCTTTCAGTTGGTGGTTCAGCATTGTCAACAATAACTTCTTTCAGTTTTCCAGAAACTCCCTGTTTTGTATTTGTCGCTTTCGGACAGTTCCATGCAATGTGACCAGCTTCATTGCATTTTTATATGTGGAATCAGAAACTCCCTGTTTTGTATTTTTATAATTTTCAGGTGGAATAAAACCAAGTCCTTTCTTTTTGTAGCTACGATTGTGGTTTGGTTTCTTTTGAAAACCAAAACCAGAATTGTAACCTTTTTTCTTGTTTAACCGTTGTTGAACTCTTGAAGTGTATTTTTTAGGTTTTCCAGTAAGATTTAAATCTTTTATTTCAGAAATATTAATTTCTGTCATTTTGAAAACCTTTTTGATCATGTCAAAACGAACACTTCTTATTGGAAATTCTTTATCAAAATATAATTTGTCAGAATCATTCAAAGTATATGCAACTTCAAATGTTTCGTCATTCAAATTAGATTTTGACAACAAAAATTCTTTACTATAAACCCGGTTTCCCGATGACTTTGAATTCTTTTCGGACGAACTCGAACTCCCGACTGTCTGACACGAACTTTCGGACTCGGACTTTGACTCTGACTCCTCATCCTTATCCAACACCTGATCGACCACTCGTTTTATCAGTTCGGACTCATGATCTGTGTCGGACGCTGTGAACGTGACATCAATATTGTCTGGTAACACATCGGTTAACTCGGACTCTAACTTTAGATTGACTGCCTTTTGGACTTGTTCCTCATTCGGTTTTCTAGGCAAATACCCTTCCCAAATTGGAGGCGGACACTTGTTATAACAGACGTTCTGTTTCTTACCAGTATCCGTTTTCTTCTTTGATTTCTTGTCTTTATCTTCATCTTTAAACGCCTCGAAACCTGCAACAGTAGGGTAAATTCTATCAATTATGTAATCACAACTTGTATAACTTTTCAGCAATCGTCTAATTCTTTCATTTTCTACTTTTTCACCATCTAACTCTTGCTTCCATTTAGCACATTCTTCGATGTAAAAATTTATCTCTTTTTGCTTCGACATCATTGTTGCATTCAACATCTTCAAAGCAGCTTCTCTTTCTGAATTAGTTTTCTGCAAACTATTCACTGTTCTATTTAATACATCGTATGATTCTTTCATATTTTTTAAATCAAACAGCAACTTTTCTTTCATCTTCTCTGAATCACTAAACCTCTTGTCTTTTTCTTCACATTGTTTGCAAGATTCCAAACATGTAAGACAAGGTTTTGTGACTTCAACAATCTTCTCTACTTCCACAATCTTCTCTACTTCAACAACTTTTTCCACTTCAACTATTTTCTCAACAACCTTGACTTCCTTCATTACTTTTGCTGCTTTTCTTTCTTTGAGCTTTCTCAATTTGTCTGCAAAATAAGATTCAAAATTATCAGAAGATAGATGAAGTTTATCAATATTAATCTGTTCAATTTCTTCATCATTATCACTTGTCTCTGACGAACTGTTTTCAGATGAAACAGATCTTTCATCTTCACTTTTCTCTTCATCAGATAACACTTCCATCCATTCCTTCAGCATTTCCGGCTTTCGAATAATATGAGCAATAAACGCTCCAACATTTGAATCAGCTGGAATGTACTTGTCCCAGCTAAATCCTTCAGCCAATTTCTCGTCATCTTGATCCATGATGCCATAGTAAGCCTTTTTGTTTGCATCCTCGATCATTTTTCCATGTGCCGTTTGAGGTTCCTTTTGTTGATGCGGTTGATGAGTGATTTGCTGATAAATGGTCTTTCGATAATAATCATCTTTTCCAGCAGACTCCTTTGCTCCTCTCGGCTCCTGATTCCTGCACTCCCTTTTAAAATGGCCTTTCTCCCTGCAACGAAAACAAACAACTTTAGATTTATCAAATCCAAGATTAGAAAGATTTGCATCCAAGAAATCAGTTCTTCCTGTAACCAATCTAAATTTTTCTGCTCTCCTCAAAACACTAGCTAAAGCCCATTTAATATCCATCAGTTCTAGCTCCTCTGCATCAATTTGGTCATAATCTTCCTTTGTCAGCATCGGATTACCAATTTTTCCGGCAATCAATCCTTCATAAGACTCTAATGCAGTGACCAATAATCCCATATGATGCTTTACAACTTCTTCAGAATAATTTTGACCATTTTGAAGATGTAGAGCTACATTGCACTGAAGTAGATGACCATTTCCAGTAGATGAACTTTGAACACTTGGAGGATTCACCGTTGAAAACCCACTAGTGTTGACTGATCCTTGACTGCTTGGTGTAGATTGATTTCCAGCACTAAATGCAGTTTGTATCTTTGGACTTGCTTCAGCAGTTTGAACATTTCCTTTATAATACAATTTGATATCTTGTTGATGAGTAGAACTGTTCATTCTAGCAATTTTCTGCTGCTCCAGATCTTGTGCCTCCAACTTCTCTATAAACTGTGCAATCGATAACCTTCTAAATTGTCCGGAATTCTTCAATATCATCAGATATGTACCCCATTCCTTTTGCGGTAACGTGTCAGCAAGCTTTTCAATCCATTCTGCTGGAGTTTTTGTAATCTTCAACTGTGACATGGTGCGTACAAGATGACAATATCTTTCAATAAGAGTCTTTGTAGATTCACCTGGCATGCTTGAAAACGAGTCAAATTCTTTCTTTAATACATTTATTCTATTAATTGTTTCACTAGTCATACTAAAGAAATTTAAGTCCATGATTCGAAAACACTTAAAATGAAATTAAATCCCCTTTCAAACGAAATGATTTACCTCATGAAACACCTGTAGAACCTGACAAACAAACAAGCAAAACACAATCAGTTTAAAGATTTATCAATTAACTGAAACAAACTGGTACTCGAACTGATGATTTTCTGTGCTGACTGAACGTTGACCAACAATGCGAACTTCTAGGACCCGAATCGAAATCAAATGACTTGACCCTTTGAAACTTTTGAACTCCAAACCGTACGGACTGATAGAAACCACGACTCAAACCACGCAACTTGAGTACACACTGTGCAACTTGACTGACAAACGTACTGATCGAACTGTGCTAATCGACACAAACTCCAAACCTTGTAACCTGACTATTAAACTCGGTAAAGTAATTAAAATTCAAACACATGGGCCGATGACAAACTAATCACAATATATGGGCTTCAACAATCACCACCTAACACATTAGATGGGCTTACTAGTCACATTCATATTTTCAATAAAATCAGTATCATATACAGTTTAAGAACTAAACACAGTTAAAGAAATCATATCACAACCAATCTTCACAAGCCATCACATATATCGACAAAACACCTTGATATAATATGTATAACACATGGTCAACAACTTCGATAAGATAAAACTTCACAAAAGCCGACACTTTACTGAACAATATGATCAAATGCAATACGTAGTCTGACAATCTCGACACAACCAAAGCCACTTACATGTAATTATATTACTATGAATATTACTATGAAATTCAATTTTCGAGACCTTTTGATTAAAATCACCAGACCCGATATATTCTAATCAACACCACTATCACTTACATATAATTCTAGAACTTCACACCCACATGTGACTGACATAATTCAGATCCATAAACTCACATGATTCGATGAACTATCACATGCAAAATGATTAACATACATGCAAAACGACAACCTCTATTAATTTTTCACACAAGTCTAGGATAACCACCTCGGGAAGGATAACAATCACATGTACTATATAAACCGATACATTCACATGACTTGATGTATATTTCACACTAAACACAAACTTGTTCACCAGAAATATGATTCAAGCAGTCATTTAATTCAAGTGATCGTTTCAAGCTAGTTCAGATCTAAATGAAAATTCAAGCAAAACATTCAGGATATTTCAAGCAGACACAGTGCAGATTGAAGCGAAATTTTAAAACAAGTTGAAGCGGAAACTCAGTTTTCAAGTGAAGCACACAGTTTCAAGCGAAATCAAGATCAATCTTCAAGCGAAATTGTGTGAAATTTCACAATAATAATACTTAAAACAGAATTCATTGACAACTTATGAAAATTATAAAAATAAGAACAAGATTGTATAAACAAGCCTTAATTCTTCACTTCAATTATCTTCTAGTTGTTGACACTTGATTCCTATTGCTTCAACACCTTCAAAATCACCAGGAAATGCTCACAAGATTGCCAAAATTTGAATTATTGCAAGTGAATTTTCGTTGGACAAAATGTGTCTCCATATAATGAAGGTGGTAGGACTATTTAAGCACCCAAAATTTGGTAAACTTGCACTCAAATCCCACTGAATAATGAAAGTTGTCATTCATGCTTTTGCTTTTTGCCTCCACTAAACCACCCCACGATATATATATTATTATTTTTTTTCTTTTATTTATTTATTTATTTATTTATATTAGATAATTTATATTGCTATCTTATACATAGAGATAGCGAGCTCGACCCATTCACGGAAAATAGCGGTAATTTCAATTCGGCCACTGGCGCCCCACTCTGCCCAACTTGCTGGTTATTTCCTGATAACTCGTTTTCGTTCCATTTGCACCAGGACCTGGCAAAACACAAAATAAAATAAAACAAACTGGAAACTAAATAAAAACTATACAATAATTATACATTTCACACGGGACAAATATGTGTATTTTACTACACATCAGAAACCTCATTTTATCTGATCTTCCGATTTAGGTCCAGTTTATTAACGTAGTTACCTATATTAGGTGCCGATTGATTCCGTGATCCTTCAAGCTTTGTTTGGTTGTTATTTCAAGACTTATAAGCAATATCAAGTGAGTACATAGTCCCCTCTTTTACTGTTTTCAAATATTTTGGGGTGATACACATGTGCCTACTAGTTACTTTCGTGCTTTCATGACATATACTTACTATGTTCATTAGTACGCATATAGTACATGATTTAAATTGCCATTTGCCATGTATGTTGACTGAGCATGCTAGCACATTGATTTCATAAACACATTTGTTGCATATGTTTACTCAGCATATGGACACATTGATTTACATTACGTTTCTGCTATGTATGTTTACTGAGCATGCTAGCACATTGATTTACTTGAACATTTCTGCTTCGTATGTTTACTTAGCATACTTAGTACATTGTTTTCACATAACATGCTTACATTTGGTATGACATTTGGTTTGTTCAATGAAACTAAAATACGTTCATTAACATTGATCACGCCGCTCGGTAGTATGTAGTGGTACCATAGGAATTGACAACTCTCATTCCTGGAATGCTAGGTTTGTTTGGACGTAAGGAATGACAGAATCCGAAAACATTTTTAATAAACCTTTGATTTGTTTAAAGGTTTATCCTACAGTCTCAAGGCTTGAATGTATGCGTTTAACATTACCACATAAATGTTTGTATCAGTAAAGCAATGATTTTGCAAAACATAACTTTTGATTTAAACTATGATTTATATCAAATACATTGTTTTGTACATTTTACCTATGGGGTTGAGTAAATACTTTTATTCACTATACATTACATTTTGATTACAATTTAACATTGTACACACGGTTTGAGTTGATACTTTTCGCTTGCCATACATATTATTTGATTATACAAGACTTGAGTTACATTTGACATTAGATATTGTTTACACATAAACATTCAGAGATTGGTTAAAACAAAACATTTTGGTGGTTATTTGGTAAGTGATTTAAATAACGAGACATGTGTAATATGATAAAGCATGGTGGATACGTCGCTGGTACTTCCTATATATAAGTGCTTTTATGATATTACATATCGTAGCGTTATCTAAATCATTTCAGTTTATACAATGAGATATTTTCATAAGACATTGTTTTACAAACGACATAATTTATACAAATTCATTTTTACTTGGTTATTTAATTTAACCATACAAATATTCTTTTATATCATCTGATTTTCTTATCGATTTTCGTATGATTTATAAAAGAAAACATTTTACAAGATTCATGACTAACTTTTTATAACTTACAAGTCATGAATCCTGCATAAACAAAACCTATGTATCTCACAGGCATTTTATGCTGACGTACCTATTTTCACATGTGTTTTCAGGAGCTGATGCATAGGGTTGATCAGGATACACTTAGGCGGACTCGGGCCTTAGTGACAATAAAAGATGCAAGACTAGTTTAATTTATGTTATGTTTTCCTTGTTTTAAGACAACGTAATCAATGTTAATAAAATAAAATCGAACTTTAATTTACCATGGTTGTGGAACAATAATTCTGTAGCTCCACTCCCCGATGTTTCCACCGCGGTTTGTTGTTTTACGTGGTCGGGGTGTGACAACAACTAATGTGTTTTTATGCTACATTTAGAATGTTTTATGTGTTTAGTTGGTGTTAAGCCACCCGCGAAACTCGCGGGTTCTTAGACTAGTTAATATATATTTATCATTGTTGCTGCTAAAAAATAAAATAAAAAATCTATACTATATAATAAAAAAAACCTGATTTGGGACTCATGTCATTCAATGAGGGCATTAATAATTTATAGATAAATTTTAATTTTCAAATTAAAAAGATTTAAGTATTATATTAGAATTTTATCTTAATTGTAAATTTAAAGTCTAATATAAATTTCGTAAGTTTTACTTTCCCTTCTGGAATCAAATTAGATTTTTGTGATAATTAAAGTTTTGTCAAGAATAGAAAAAATCATTATTTAATCTATCTATAATATATTAATATTCAAAATAATGAAACTTGACTTACGTCAAATGAGATAACAATATCAATTTGTTTTTTAGCAAAAAAAAATGTGTTGAATAATAAAATGAAGAACTTAGGCTGTACATTATATATAAATCCAAATTTTTTGACTAAATCAGCTTTATATTTTAGGTTGTAATATACGAAGTTTTTAAAGATATAACTTTTTTATCATTTGCTATGTAAAATTAGATTTATTCAACACGTGTAATACACGTGGTTTTTTAAGTATATATATATTTTTTTTATTATTTGGTAGATTTTTCAACCTGACTATACACGGGTTTTTTAAATATACGATGTTTTTAGTATTTAATATACAAAATTACATTTATTTAATCTGTGTAATACACTATGACTCTTTTTTATATCTATTTAACACGTGTAATATACGGGGGTTTTAAGGATATATTTTTTTTTATTTGGTAGATTTATTCAACCTGATTATACCTGGGTTTTTTAAGGATACGACGTTTTTAGTATTTAGTATACAAAATTACATTTATTTAATCTGTGTAATACACATGGTTTTTAAAGATATATAATTTTTTATTATTATTTGATATATAAAATTATATTTATTTAACACGTACAATATACAGAGTTTATAAATATATAATTTTTTATTATTTAATATATAAAATTACATTTATTAAACTCGTGTGATACACGGGGTTCTAACCTACTGTAATAATAAAGTAAAAAAAAAACATAAGAGTGACGTCTCCACGCTCCCTAAAAGTGCGTGGATCCGCCGTACCCAACTTCTCTCCCGTGTGTCTCTCGCAATCGAATATCCTTTTCCCCAATTTTTCAATAATATATCACTTTCTCGATCTCTCCGTTTCTCATCAACCCAACCCAGCCCTAATCTCATCAATTTGCAGGTAAGATCTGTTTGTTTAACGCTTGTTACATCTTTCGATTTAGTTTTTCTCTTTGAAATTATCCTCACTTATAATTATTCCTATTATTTGTGCTCCAATCTTAGATTTACGATACTTAATTTCCGAGTTTTTGTTTTCAGAAGGATAAATCATGCTTCGTGTTTGGCGTTGTGTTCATTTTGATTTTGTTGTTCGTGTGATGCTCGATTGATTGATCTGTACTGGATCTAGATGGCTAGATTGCGTTTGAAGCTCCAGTTTTGTGGAATTTAGGTTTTGATGGTTCAGTTGATGTGGATGAACTGTAGTTAGTTGAGTTAGGGTTTGATTTTGCTAATTGCTAGTTTGATGCAAGTGTTCATTGTCAGTTGTCACTCTCTATGAGAGTTCGATTAATTGAGCTTTAAAAGTTTTGTTTTTGGTTGTGTGTTGTTGCTTATAACAGCGATAAATCGAGGTGATCCGTGATCTTTACATGTTCTAGAAATTGGATTTTCTTGTGCAGAAAAGTGAGGTGTTAGATTTATTTCCTTTTAGAAGCTGGCTTTTCAAATTTAGTCTCGTAGTTTAGTTTCTTGTTTGGCAGTATATTATGAGAAAAGCTTGTAGTTCAGTCATTCTGACTGTAGGAGAACGGTTTACCCTGAACCGTGGATCTGGTCAGGTATGATAGGATGCAAAGTCGACCCCTTTTTACTGTTTTAGGTTCATTTGTGATTTTGTTCTTGTTAAATCTTCTGGCTGTCTTTTTCTTAAGGTCCTGGTTTTGTTGTTTTGGCCCTGCTATTGTGTTTAGATGTCCGTATGAAAAGCCATCATGTGATATTGAAAAATCAGAATCAGATAATCAATTGTTTTAAAATGGGCTATAGTATAGAATACTGAATACAGTGTCATGTGTGCTTTTTCTGTTTGTAGTTGTAATAACAAGTTGAGGTCATGTTTGAGTGATTGAGAAATTAATGTTATTTAAGAAACTGTGGCTGTGTTCTCGAGTGTTAAGTGAAAAGAAAAGATGGGAAAAGTTGTTATTTTTATTTTGTTATTGAGTTTGAAAGAATCGGAAGGAAAAGCAACTAGAGTTCTTGCTCTTGAGTTGGAAGGGACGTACAGAAAAACTAACAATTTTACAATTATGCCCTTTATGCTTCAATATTTGGTATAAACTCCTTTCCTTCACATACTCTCCAAAACAGAGTTCTTGCTCTTGAGTCACACTAATCAGAAGCCCCTTAATGCTATAATTATCAGTTTGCCAGAACCGGTGTAATAATGATTGCTTGCCTGTTTTTCCCCTTTAAATCAATCTAGATAAGGTTTAAAGCGTGTCCAAAGTATTTTCTGTGCCATGTCCTTTTATGTCTTTTCTAGCAAAATAATTATGCATGTCTACATACATGTTTATGCATTTACATCTTCTCACAAGTCACAACTACTTCTAAACTCGAAGCTGGCTTTCACAAAATATATATAATGTTGGGCATGTGCCTATGCGTGTCTATTAATGTCATTTATGATAATTTTAGGGGATGCTTGGATGCGCATTTTGAAAGATAGTATGTGATTTATCATTTATATATTAATTATAATAATCAGATAATTAGATAGCTCTCACAAATCTAATTCCTTGAAAGTTTGAATTATTTGAAGTCTTATAGCGTATCTGTTCATGTCAGGCTTATCATCAAAATGGCAAAAGGCATCAGGGGAAGACGTAGGATTGCTTCACGATCACGGCACTACAGAACAACCCCGTATCCAATGCTGACTTGTGGACCCAACAGCGCGAATGAGAAAACAACCGTCAAGCCCATGAAAGATTGGGAAGACATTACCTGTTCTGTATGCATGGAATATCCTCATAATGCTGTTCTTCTTCTATGTTCTTCTCATGATAAAGGCTGCCGCCCGTATATGTGTGGGACCAGCTCTCGCTACTCCAATTGCCTTGACCAATACAAAAACGCCTACATAAAAGTAGCCTCACCACAACATTCCCAATCTCTGCAAACAAATGGCAGCCATGGGTTTGACCAGATGTCGGGTTGGCCCATTGAGAAATGTGGAGACCTGACCCAGCTCGCGTGCCCGCTTTGCAGAGGTCAAGTCAAAGGGTGGACTGTGGTGGAGTCGGCCCGCGAATATTTCAACTCAAAAAAAAGAAGCTGCATGCATGATAAGTGTTCTTTTGTCGGAGTATATAAAGAGTTGAAGAAACACGTGAGATCAGAGCATCTCTCGGTTAACCCGCGTGAAGTGGACCCGGATCAAGAACAGAAATGGAGACGGCTTGAACGGGACCGAGAGCGTGATGATGTCATCAGCACCATCACGTCCTCCATGCCCGGTTCAATGGTCTTCGGTGACTATGTCATTGAAGGGAACCCATACACCGACAACGAGGCGGGTTTTGATACGGGTGGTTTAGAAATGGGTATGGATAGTAACCTGGTCAACGTGCTTTTATTGCTTCACGCATTTGGCCCAGGTGGAAACACTGGCGGTTTTGGAGGGATTAGAAGGCGGGATCATGATGATGATGGGAATAGTAACGATGATGGCGATGATAACAACGGGATGTCACTGGTTAACCGTTTGCGCCGCCAGGCGGAAAGGCGAAGGCGGAACCGGACCCGGGTGTTCACAAGAGGTCAAACGTAGATGTAGAAAAAGAAAGCGAATGTAAAAAAGGGAATCAGGAAGATGTAGTTATTTTTAGGAGGGATAAAAAGGAGAAGTGTGTATGCTTCCCTGTCATCTGTCAACAATTGTATGCACATTTGTTTCTTAGGAGGGAGCTCTAGCTTGAAGCTCTGACAGAAGAATGCAGTTTTTTTTTTAAACTTTCAGTAGTTGACCACAAGGGTTTGTGTTGACTAAAATCTTCTGATTTCTGTATGTAATTTACTGATTCCCTAGACCTGTTTATGTTCCTTAAATTTATGATTCAGAAAACATTCTTATTTCAGATTTATGGTTGTGGGTCCTGTCATTTGTTTGATGTCTTGTTGAATTCATCCATCTTGATTCTTGACTGTACATTTTGGGAGTAGCTAATTTATATAAGCTATTAATTAATATTAATAATAGGTTCCTATTGTTATGGGCTTATGTTATATCAGTATTGCTAGGTTAGAACTCTGTGTATTAGAGTCTAAAATGAAGATTTGATTGCAAAGGAAAATAAGGAAACAGTGGGGGAATTTCGAAACAAGCGGGTCACATGTTATGGATCAAACTATGTCAATAAAAAGGGGAAAGAAACAACGTTGGGGTTATAAATTTTGGCAAATGACACCACATTCTATTCTATTAATACTTAAAAGACAAAGTCGGTCGCTTTTGCCACCGACAAATCACCCTCTGCATTTTACTTAAATGCTCTTCCTTTATCTCGGCTTTTACACAAATGTCTACGTCTCCTTTTGATTTTTTAGTCATACTCATCATAACGTATGACTTTCACGCCACCGACTCCCATCACAACCGAAGCAACAACCTACTGCATCTAGCTTCATTCAAGGGAGGTGGCGATGGATTTTAGTGGAAATGTCCGTTTTGGAAAGTGTTCCAACTTTTTATTTCTCTCTATATAAAGCGCCTTGTAAAGTGATCCACGACCTTGAAGGTTTGATTAAGCGGTTCCTTTGGGGGGGGGGGGGGGGGGTTCTAAGGAGGGTCATAAAATTCATTGGGTGGCGTGGGATAACGTTTCGGTCCTTAAAATCAAAGGCGGGCTGGGCTTGTGCAAACTTAGAGATGTTAATACGACCCTTCTAACTAAATGGTGTTGGAGATATAAGGAGGAGGAAAATAATCTGTGGTGCAAAATTGTTTCTGCGTTTCATAGTAGTGTTCGGAATTGGGACTTCCTTCCAGCCAGAAAAAATTTAGGAGGAACATGGAATAATATTGTTAAGCTGGTTGCCAGAACTACGGTGGGGAATATCCCGCTGAGAAGTTTTTTCAAAGGGATCCCCGGGAATGGAGATCGCATTTTGTTTTTTGTTAGACCCTTGGGTTTCGTGCGAACCGCTTAAAGACTTATTTCCCAGACTTTTTGTGTTAGACAGTAATAGAAGATGCATGATTAGTGATCGGTTGGCGATCGGGTCAGGTCAGGTCAGTTGGAGGTCAGCTGTGTCACACCCCGACTGTGTAAAACAACAAACCACGACGGAAACGTCGGGGAGTGCTGTAACAGAATTATTGTTTCACAACACATGGTATTTAAAGTTTGGTTTTATTTAAATTAAAGTGATTACATTGTCTTGAAAACAGAGAAAACATATCCTAAGTTAAACTATTCTTGCTGCTTTTAAGTCACTAAGGCCCGAGTCCGCCTAAGTGTGTCACGAACGTCATCACGCATTAGCTCCTAAAACACATGTGAAAATAGGTACGTCAGCATAAAAATGCCTGTGAGACACATAGGTTTTGTTGACGAAGGATTCATGACTTGTAGTTAAAATAAATGTTTAACAAAAGGTAGTCATGAACCTTATAAAATGTTTTTGTTTATGAAATCATATGAAAATTATATACTATTATATACTAATAGAAAACAAACTGAATGAATAGTGATTTCAATATATATTAATTAAATGAATAGTGATTTCAACATATATTAATTAAAACAAATGAATAGTGATTTGAACCTATATTAATTAAAACAAACTAAATCAATAGTGATCTAGGAAATATAAGAATATGGGGTATGGGGCGGGGGTTGTGACGTGCGTTGGGTACAAACGCCCAAGTCACCACCCCAGGTGGGCTTGGGTTTCGGCGTGGCCCCTTGGGCGGGGGTTTCAGCCAGGGCGTTGGGCGGGGCTATCAAGATGACATGGCGGGATCTCATTAGACAAGACAAGTAGCCGTTTGGGCTAGCCGTTGGCCAACGGCTATGTGTTTAAAAAAAGATATAGGAAATATTAGAATATGGGGTATGGGGTATAGGGCGTGGGTTGGGTACAAACGCCCAAGTCACCACCCCGGGTGGGTTTGGGTTTCGGCGGGGGTTTCAGCCCGGGCGTTGGGCGGGGCTATCAACATGACATGGCGGGATCTCATTGGCCAAGACAAGTAGCCGTTTGGGCTAGTCGTTTGCCAACGGCTATGTGTTAAAAAAATAGATCTAGGAAATATTAGAATATGGGGTATGGGGCGGGGGTTGTGGCGTGGGTTGGGTACAAACGCCCAAGTCACCACCCCGGGTGGGCTTGGGTTTCGGCGGGGGTTTCAGCCCGGGCGTTGGGCGGGGCTATCAAGATGACATGGCGGGATCTCATTGGCCAAGACAAGTAGCCGTTTGGGCTAGCCGTTTGCCAACGGCTATGTGTTAAAAAATAGATCTAGGAAATATTAGAATATGGGGTATGGGGCGGGGGTTGTGGCGTGGGTTGGGTACAAACGCCCAAGTCACCACCCCGGGTGAACTTGGGTTTCGGCGTGGCCTCTTGGGCGGGGGTTTCAGCCCGGGCGTTGGGCGGGGCTATCAAGATGACATGGCGGGATCTCATTGGCCAAGACAAGTAGCCGTTTGGGCTAGCCGTTGGCCAACGACTATGTGTTTAAAAAAAAGATCTAGGAAATATTAGAATATGGGGTATGGGGCGGGGGTTGTGGCGTGGGTTGGGTACAAACGCCCAAGTCACCACCCCGGGTGGGCTTGGGTTTCAGCGTGGCCCCTTGGGCGGGGGTTTCAGCTCGGGCGTTGAGCGGGGCTATCAAGATGACATGGCGGGATCTCATTGGCCAAGACAAGTAGCCGTTGGCCAACGGCTATGTGTTTAAAAAAAATTATCTATTCACTATAAATACTCACAATTCTATTCATTTTTTACCACAACTACTCCACCTCTTCTATAATGATCTCTATCTTATTTAAAAAAAAAAATCCTCATCCAACCACAATACGAAAAATGAATCCTCATAATCGTGGTTTTGACCCGAACAATCCGTGGGCATTCCAAGAAACACCTAGCCCAGCATCCAATCGTCCAATTGCTCCCTTTTTAATGCACTCCACGATGCCGGATATGACTGGTTACGCATCGTTTATCTCGAATCGTTTGAAGAATAATGTCGGTCAGTTTACTTATTGTGTGTATAAAAGGTAATCTAAACTGTGCAATTACTTGCATTGCTACGTTGCTACAGGATTTTATGAGCTCGGTACCAATCGATACCGAAAATACCGTTACCGAAATCCCCAAAAGTATGTACCGGTACCGAATATACCTGGTACGATACGGTTCGGTACCGGTTGGTACTGGTACAACACCGGTATTTGAGGGTAAAAATCGGTGAATACCGGTGCCGAACCGGTACCGAAAATACGTTACGTTTTAGTTCGAGCTACTTTTTGTTATTTGACATGTTTTGTCATTCTTATAGAACGATTTGGTTTAGCGCGCCGCAACGCGCGCGCATGGTAAACAACTAGTTGATATGAAAATCAAATGATATAAAAGAAAGGTGTATGGCTAAGTGAATAGCCAGTAGGGGTGTTCAAAACCGGATATCCGAAAATTCGGATATCCGAAATTTTCGGATACCAGATTTCACTATCCGAATCCGTATCCGAAATTTCGGATATCCGAATTTCGGATATCCGAAATTTCGGATACGGATTCGGATAGTGAATCGGATATCCGAAAATCCAACTTTTTATTTAATTTTTATTTTTTTTATTATTTTTTCATATTCGGATATCCGAATATAAGTTTTCGGATATTTTTCGGATATTTCGGATATTTTTCGGATATTTTTCGGATATTTCGGATATTTTTCGGATACTTCGGATATTTTTCGGATACTTCGGATATTTTTGGATATTCGGATATCCGAAAAAAAATGAAAATTAAATTTTCGGATATTTCGGATATCCGAAATATCCGAAAATTTTGAAAATCACTATCCGAATCCGAAAAATTCGGATATCCGAATTTCGGATATCCGATTTTTCGGATACGGATACTTTTGAACACCCCTAATAGCCAGGTAAAAAATGAGTTTGTATAAAATATGTCGTTTATAAAACAATGTCTTGTGAAAATATGTCATTTGTATAAAATGTACCATGTCCTTGTCGAAGTGGCTTAGATATCATAAAAGCACTTATATATAGGAAGTACCATCGGCGTATCCACCATGTTTTTATCATATTACACACGCCTCGTTATTTAAATCACTTACCAATAACCACCAAAATGTCTTGTTTAACTAATGTCAAATGTTTATGTATAACAATGTTTAATGTCTCAATGTCATGTGTAAATCATGTCTTGTATAGCAAATGTCAAGTAACAACAATGTCTTGTATGGTGAATAAAAGTATTTACTCAAACCACATGTATATGTCAATGTATAATCAAATGTCATGTGAAACCAAATGTCATGTACAAAACGATGTCTTTGAATAAACCATAATTTAGATCAAAAGTTATGTCTTGTAAAATCAATGCTTAATTGATACAAACATCTATGCAGTAATGTTTATCGCATACATTCAAGCCTTGCGACTGTCGGACAAACCCTTAACAAGTTAAAGGTTTATCAATTATGTATATCGGATTCTGTCATTCCCTACTTCCAAACAAACCTAGGAAGCCGAGAACGGGAGTTGTCAATTCCTATGGTACCACTACATACTACCGAGCGGCGTGATCAGTGTTAATGAACGTATTTTTGTCCCGTTAAACATACCAAATGTCATACCAAATGTAAGCATGTTATAAATTTGTAATTATAAATGCAATATTGGTAAATAAACAAAATGAATTAGCCAGGAACATAATAACCTAGTTAGAGGAAAAGCCTTGTAGTGACATGCTAGTGAGTTAAAACACCTAAGATAACAACCTGATAATAGATGGGGGACTAAAGGTGTTAAGTTTGAAACTTAACTTATTAAAAACAAAATAAAAACACCAAACACACACATTGAGTGTGTGTCTGGATCGAATAGAATACAGGGGGCGACCAAGAACCTCCATCAAACCCTAAATCACACAAAACTCACAAATTTGAGGCACAAATCAGTTCCAAAACGAAATTCGAGCTTAGATTGGTGATCTCCACTGTAAGGGGATCATAAGGTATGTGAATTTTATAAGAAATCTCTACTTGAATTTCTGGATGAACTTAGAGAATTCGAAATTTGTTGTTGCATGAATGATATATGAATGATATAGGAATAATATTGTGTCTAGGAGTGAACCCTAGACAATTATATGTTGAAATCATGCTTAATTCTTGTGAATTCCATAAACACCAATGAAGGTGATTAGTGGGTTTTGTGGGAACTTGACAAACACTAGGATTTTGGTTGTTGTTCTAGTGTAATCTGATTTTTATGAAGTAATTTCTAGTTGGTTGATGTTAAAATTGATATGAAATTGTCCGATTGATGTTAATCTTGGCTATATAACAAGTTATGAACTTGATAATGAATTGTGAGAAATTTGTGCCTTTAAGGTGTTTGTAAAAATGCCTCAAAGAAGGCTTAAAACTGAAATTAGAGCTAAAACGCATATTTGTAAAGTTTCGGCAAACTATGCGATATATGTTAAGAAAGGAGTTCTAAATAAATTGTGATTGAACTCTATAGGCAAGGAAACCGGGACGTCAAGCGGACAAGCCGGTGGTGATACGCGCTTGAAGGGAGTGCTTTGAAGGTACGTAACTATTAGTTTCGTTACGTTATGCAAGAATGTTTAGTTATAGCTTGTTAATAGTATCGTGGTGTGATATGCGCCTTTGAAGTGTCATTGAAGTGACGAAGTTCACTTGATAGATCAAACGGGTCAAATTTAATGATTAGAGTATGTTTGGTAAGCCGTGGAAGTGACGAAGTTCACTCGGCAAACCAAATGGGTCAAAGTAAATGGTTAAAGTATGGTGGGAATAAACCATACGGGTTGAAATGAACGGTTAGAATCGTTCGGTGTATCATAGAGAACGGGTCAAATATTGGTTAGAAATAGTTTGGCTTGACATTAAAGTGAGGATTTTCACTCGTCAACCAAACGGGTCAAAAACTATGTCCTTATATCGATTCTTGCGCGTAAAGATTTGAAAGCCTCATATTGCGCTGGTGCTAGATAGCAATTTTAGTAATGAATGGTTATACTAAGTTAAGGTTATGGATCCGTGTTATCGGGTCGAATGGTAGAAACTAGTTGCAAGAATTGCACAAAGTGGTAATGCTTGAATTTATAGAAAACAAGCATGAAATTCGAATATGAGCGTTAAGCCATGTAATGGTACGGATACGCCAAGAATTTCAAGCCCGGGGAATGGGTAAATAAGATTAGAATGCCAAAGAACAAATTGGCGAACAATTTGCACACACAGTTAACGGGTCGAATAATCGAAATAAGGATTTTGTGGGCCATTCGTTCATAATCCGGGTTTCGTTAAGTGAAATTTATATGGTTAGATCTGTAATCTTAATACGGACATATAGGAAAAAGAATCGGCTAAAACGGATACGTAAATAAAAAGTTATGAGGAATTAAGCGAAAAAAATAATAAAGAAGGCTGAGCTGGGCGAACCGTAGGCCATGGTTCTGAACCGTGGCTCACAGTCTGGCAGTTCTGCTTTGAGCTGGGCGAACCGTAGGCCACGGTTCTGAACCGTGGCTCACAGTCTGGCAGTTCTGCTTTGAGCTGGGCAAACTGTAGGCCACGGATCTAAACCGTGGCTCACAGTCTGGCAGTTCTGTTTTGAGCTTGGCAAACCGTAACCTACGGTCGGTTTGAAATAAAATTTTGATTTTGTTTGTTTTTCGTTGTTTAGCAATAGAACTTGAATTTATTTTTGATATTATGATGTCAAAACTAATAATTGATGTGGTTTTGACGTTAGGTAATGCTCGTTTCGTTGTGGATGTCGATCAAGCAAGGAAATCAAGAACCGAACACAAGTTTTGAATGCTTCCGCGATAATCTAATCTAGTTCAAACCATGTTGTTTTGTAAACACTTCTAAACGTTGAATATTTTAATCTAGTTAGTTGTCTATGTTCAAATGCTATAATGAAGTACAACTTAGTTTATTAACTAAGTTTTTGTTAACTATGTATTTCGTTTTAAAAAAGTCCGTATTTTATCATTGAACAATGGAATTATAAGAAGAGTGTTACAATTTAGTTAGATCAGTTATGTTGAAACACGATGGTTGGCTCATACATAACGCCTAGACTAATCCATTCGATAAACGGACCTGCGGCGCATCGCCCGCGGGTCATATTACTAGTTACTTATTTATTAAGTAGAGTTAAATGTCATTTTAGTCGCTCTGGTTTGGGCCATTTTTTCAGTTTAGTCAAAAGGTTTTATTTTTCGCCTGTGGGTCCAATAAGGTTTCATTGTTGCTATTTTAGTCCACTGGGTTAACTTCATCTATTATTTATGTTAACGAGAATGGCAATTCGGTCATTTTACCTTCTAGTTAACATAATTACATATAAAATAACCAAATTGCTCTTCTCGTTAACAAAAAAATGGATGAAGTTAACCCAGTGGATTAAAATGGCAACGGTGAAACCTTTTTGGACCCACATACGAAAAATGAAACCTTTAGACTAAACTGGCAAGATGACCCAAACCACAAGGACTAAAATGACATTTAACTCTATTAAATATAGAGATAAAAATTGTTACTCGCCCGTCTTGACGGGTGATGTGTGACCAGACATGTCACACATCATTGAGGTTCACTCTTTCTTCTTATCATAAAAAGTTGATACGAGTGATGGTGTGTGTACATTCAACATCTTTCTGAACCTATATCTTTGAATATTTGGCTCGTTAAGATCATTCGGTGTGGATCAGTATGAAAATGGGGTGTTATGCGACATGTGACAGCCACGTCGGCACGCGTCAGAAAAGTGGTGTGGTGCTAAAAAGGGAGGAGTGGAACGGGGTGTGGAAAGTGGCGTTTTTATAAAAAAAGAAATAAACATTAATCAATCAAAACCAACCCAAAATCCATCCACCAATGAAACGCCGCTACCTCACCTACACATTTGCCCCCACGCCGGTGGAGATCCTCAAAGCCCAACCAAAACAACATGCTCCACGCCAGACACTGGATAGTTAGCTTGGCGTGGACTGGCTTCCACACCGAATTTCCACGCTAACAACGTGTGGTCTAACAATGCATATGCTATTGATATATTTATATCTGTCAAAGGCTTTTCATAAATAAAAAGGAATACCAAGTTAGATACTATTATATGTATATTTTTTTATGAGTTAATTGCCCGGATGGTCCCTGTGGTTTCACGTTTTTTCACGTTTAGTCCCCACCTTTCGGAAATAGCAGGTATGCTCCTTATGGTTTGTCATTTTGTTACTCGGATAGTCCCCTGACATTTACTCAGGGGACTATCCGAGTAACAAAATGCAAACCATAAGGAGCATACTTGCTATTTCCAAATTAACTGATATCTACTCAGGGGACTATCCGAGTAACAAAATAACAAACCATAGGGAGCATACCTGTTATTTTCAAAAGGTGGGGACTAAACGTGAAAAAATGTAAAACCACAGGGACCATCCGGGCAATTAACTCTTTTTTTATATTCTTAAGTTTGTTATGAAATCCTTTATTACATTTGATTAAAAAAAACTAATAAATAAATTTTATAAGAGATAAAAAAAAGTAACAACCTTGAATAGAATCCATATACAAATCTTGCAAAACACAGTTTGATAAAAAAATGTTTGTTTATAAAAATAACATAATGTTTATCAAACTATTTATATAGCTGTTAAAATAACTCACGCTTCGACGCTGGCACAATAAAAATAACACAATGTTTATCAAACTATTTATATAGCGGTTAAAAAAACTCACGCTTCGACGTTGGCTCAAAATTGGCTTGTTTGTAAATGAGTCGAGTCAAGTCCGAATAAAGGTAAGCTTCCTCATATTGGCTTGTTTAACTTTGAGCCCAACCCCAAATCCAATCTACGCTATCTAGGCATCTAGCTTGGCTTGACTTGGCTCGGCTCGGCTCGGCTCGGGATAACCACTAATTCATTTAATTTTTAGAAAGAAAAAAATTGTTAACGGGCCTAAGAAGACCCAACTTGACATATGGGTGAGCCCAAAAAATATAGCAAAAAGCCGAGGCCTTTAAACCCTAGCAGCAACTTAAAGCATCGAAATCGTTAGGGTTTACTTCTTTCGGTTGGTGTTCAATTATAACAGAACACCAGAATCCACCAGCGGCTTCAATTAGGGTTCTACAAAGATGCCGAAATCCAAAAGAGACCGAGCAGGTAATTCGTTCATTATTTCTCTCAAAGTTGTAGATATTCGGTTTGGAAAGCTTTAAATTTGAACTCATATGATTCAGTAGTTTTGCTAATCTGAGTTTCAGGGTTGGTTTAAAGATTTAATATTTGTTACAAGTTGATTTAGGTTTGTATGAAATGAATTTGTGTTAATCTGTGAAATATGCAGTGACGCTGTCAAAAACGAAGAAGAAAGGAAGAGAGCATAAGGAGAACATAGTGAGCTCAATAAGAGATGCTGTTGAGAAATATAACTCCATATATGTTTTTAGTTTTGAGAACATGAGGAATTTGAAGTTTAAGCAGTTCAGAGAACAACTTAAATCCACCAGCAGGTGCTTAAAGTGTTTACTTTTATTAATTTACTGAATGATAGTATAAGTAGGGGTAGGGATGAGCTTTTTTTTTTCCCAAATACCCGTACCCGTACCGATTTTAGGTATTTGGTACATGTATCGGCACCCAGTTTTATTGATTTTGGTATTTGGTACTTTCAGTATTGGTACGGGTAAAAACGGGTACTGGTACCGAATTTTATGTAGACCTTTAAAAGGTTTTTTTGTATTATGTTCTATGTAGACCTTTAAAAGTTTTTTTTTTGTATTATGTTTTATTTCGTATTATGGTATTATAGTATTCGTATTGATTTTACCTATATGGTACCCGTATCGTATTGATACTCGTACCAATTTTACCTATTTAGTACTCGTACTATATTGGTACTCATGTCAATTTTACCTATTTAGTACTTGTACAAGTGCTCAAAAACTAAATAAAAACAAAATGGTACCAAAGCGGGTACTGTACCGAAAATACCCGTACCGTACCTATATATTTGGTACCCAGTTTTGTTCAAATTCGGTACCGGTACCGGTACGAGTACTGTACCAATCCTATCCCTAAGTAGGGGTGACGTTGGGTTTGTGGGTTGAATTGATGAGCTTGTGTCGAAGACATCAACCCGTATACGGTCCGTCTGATCACTTATTACTCAAAGCTAATACGGTTTGTAAACCGGTTAAAGAGGCTGACCATATAAAGCAACTTTTATTAACTCTTTTAAAATTGTTTAAGTTTACGCATTAAACGGTCAACCTGAACACGACATGTTTATTAAACGGGTTAGAACGTAGAAGTAACAACTCACAGCCTAGCTATTTCCGTGTCATGTTTTGGGCTGTGTGGTATATGATATCAAGGTATAATATATATGTTGTTTTCGGTTATCTTTGATGTTTCAGATTTTTCCTAGGATCAAACAAAGTTATGCAAGTTGCTTTAGGTCGCTCTGAATCCGATGAGATGAGGCCAGGGCTTCACAAGGTTTCTAAGGTAAGCAGAACATGTTAATACATACCTTTGTTTGTGATTGTTCATCTGTTTGTATGCTAATTTTCGTATAATGTTAGTTGGTCTTATTTATTTTACCATTGTTTGCATACAGCTTCTTAGAGGGGATTCTGGTCTTTGTTTAACCAACATGCCTGTAGAAGAAGCCCAAAGGTTAATACTACAAACCCATGTTAGAAGTGCTTCTGTTATTGAACTTGAATTACTACCTCTTACAGTTGGCACGTTAATATTGGTATTATAAGCTGTTTTTGTGGGTCAACCGACCGGCATTAAAAGATGACATGTGTGACCTGAGGTTCTGACCCGCAACTCTTGTCACCTCGAGCCGGACCTGTATGTTAATTCATGTGTCATGAATCATGATGCACACACACATCTATTTCACAATGGTGCTTTGTTCATTTTTCTATTATTTATTTTAATTTGTTATGGCTTCTACATGTTTGGCAGAATATTTAGCGAGTATGAAGACTACGACTATGCTAGGACTGGTAGTATTGCTACAGAAACGGTTAGTAGTTTTATACGCACACACACATATCTTTTTATATGTATTTATATTTCTATGCCACTGTTAATTTACTTGGGATTGTATATTGATGAATATTATTTTTATTATAAGTTTGTATGCTTACTTGAGTTATATATGACTCTTCAGGTGGAACTTAAAGAAGGTCCTCTGGACCAGTTCACACATGAGATGGAGCCCTTCTTAAGGAAGCAAGGGATGCCAGTGCGGTTAAATAAAGGTTTGCATTCTCTCTTTCTCTCGAATCATTTTGTTCGTAAGATTAGATTGTTATTGGAATAGTAGTAGTGCTCTCAATCTAATTGTTTATAAAAAATGAATGCTTTGTACTGAATTGGTTTCACGTAAAATACTCGCTATCTGACCCAGACATGCCACTTTTCCTTTAAGTACGATATTCAGTTTCTTTTTGGTGTGAAATAGGTGTGGTGGAACTTGTCGGAGACTTTGTTGTATGTGAGGAGGGTAATCCCGTATCACCGGAGGCGTCTCGCATACTGGTCAGTATCATACGTTTTTAAATGATCTTTTCTGGTTCTTATATTTACAGTTAGTTATTAGCATCTCATAATGTGGCCTTGATTTTGATGGGAATGCAGCGTTTAATGGAGATGAAGATGGCTACATTTAAGCTCAACTTGATATGCCGATGGAGCCCCGAGGATTTTGAAATCTATCAAGAAGGTTTGCAAGGATCGGATATCGAGTCTTCGTAAGTTATATTAATTGTATGCTCTTGCTTTAAAGCAGTTATATGACTGTTTTTGTGAAACGGTGTGTGTTTGGACACCTTTTTTGCTGGAAATCTGTAATGGACTATGCAAATCCTACCGGAAATATAGTGATTCTTATTGGTACTTAATTGGATCTCAAATGTGTTAGAATTATGCCAAGTTTTCTACTTTATAATCTTTTGAGGTGTTCATGGCTAGTTTGTTTGGACAGTTGTAGTTTTTTGCTATAATCCTCTGAAATTGGTTCACCGACTTGCATTATTTGTTTGGACAGTTGTAGTTTTTTTGCTATAGCCACAACGCAATGAAGCACCCTTCTTATAAAATTTTACAACAGGGCCAATAAAAAAGAGAACGTTCAATGCACTATCCTTCGTCGTAATGGCCTTAACGTGAGAAGTGAATGAAGCGCCTTTTTTGAATTTTTATTTTCTTATTTATTTAAGAATGATGTTTAATTTGCAAAATGTGTAAAAAATTCGTGATTGTACACTAGTAGAGTAATTATTGTAAAGTAATTATAATTACTCTACAAAATTGTAAAATCATGATTTTTTTTTGGATTTTGGGACTATGATACATGATTAATATGATGGGGGAAAAAGTTTCAATTTTTTTTTTTTCCTCTGTACAACTTACATTAAGCGTAATTTGTATGTTAAGATCATTTATATGATAACCCTATATATTAGATTAAACTTTAATTTTTAAATTTTATCCATAACGTTAAAAGTATCACGCATTAAATTTTGTTAATCTGTATTTTAAAAGTTTAGAAATTATAAGATCTCAAAAGTTTCACCTAATTCAAGTTGCCCGAAAAATATACAGATTTAGTAATACATGTTTCTTTTTTGGGTAAATTCGAAGAGAATGGAATAGACAAAAATGAAGTGAATCATTTCCATTCCATGACCTTGTTTGGTTAGTTGTAGACGATAAAGAACTCCCCGTAGAAACTTATATAAAGTTTTTTTTCTTAAAAATAATTCCGGGTTTTGTAAAAATATATAAAAACAAGGCAACTCATCGAGCCACAAACTGACTTGAGCAGAACACGAGCTCCATTTTCAGATCGGATAGGAACCAGGCCAGCTCAGTTTCCAGCTCGGTTAGCATTTTTGGAGCTCAGCTCGGCTGGTTGAACATCCCTACTGGATACAAACTGAAACTTTCAGCTTTGACTTACTACCCAACCGTGAATTTTGCTATCACCAAAGTACAATCTCTGAAACAATTGTTAACCATACAATCTGAAAGAATCCAACAATAAGTTACTTCATTTTCCTCAGTAATTCCAAATTTGGACAGCTTTTAGTTTTCAAATCTGAATCTGGAATCTTAAGAAAGCAAACAGAAAAGAAAGAAAAAAAAATCTAAACTTGTCAATGAAACTGCAATTTTATAAAACATTTTCCAGAGAAGCCTTTTTGTCCTCCAAAACCTTCAATTCTTGTCGCCAATCGTCTAACTTAGCTAATTTCTCCAACTGTTCTGGTTTCAAATCATTCCCTGCCTTTAGTTGTTGACCCTCTGTTAACCGGATCTACAACCAAATTTATGTCAAATCAACCGTTTAATTGATGGGTCAAATAGTCAAACATGAAACTCCTAAATCATTTATTTGAAGAATATAAAAATATTTATTGAAATAATACTGCTTTGTTATCATTTTTACATCATTAATTATTTATATATATATTTTTTAACAAATGGACACAAAAGTGTTACCCATTTCAACCCAAAACAACACATTTGGGCAATATCTTGTTAACCGAAAGTGGCAATTCCAAACCATTTACTTTTGAACGGGTAATTCGGGTACTGTATCATCTCAAACAAGTCAAATGAAAAAAAAAAAACTAGCTAAAAAGAGGAATGGGAAGCATAGCATGATCTGAAAGACACCCAAACTCTTTTAAGCATACAATCTCATAAATTGTTTCATTAAAAGCTTTGAATTATTACTACAACAATATTATTTTTGTAATCATTATTTGTTGATCAGCCCAACACCAACTGTACAAAAATGATCCATTTTGATCTGTTACCCAGCCCACCTGACATTTTGTCACCAAACAAACGACTAAAAACACTTAAGAAGCTATGAATTTGTGGAAGGGGTACAAGCTTAAGAAGTTTACCTTCTTTTTTAGGGCTCGAATTCGTTTATCAATATCAGGAACATGATCTCCCGTTTCTGAATTTACAGGAGGGCTGGCAGCCGAAGCGTTTCCAGAAATAGTGATCTCGTTTATCTGGGACACGACTAATTCGAAAGGTTCTGATGCTCGATCTACATCGTCATTAGACGAAACTTCACTTTTTCCCTTATCAAGGGAAGCCTGCTTCAACAAGTAGCAATGTAGCATACGTATACCAGGAATAAAAAAAAACATGTCACGGTAAATAAAAAAATACCAACAATCTATTTTAATTAATTTGTCAACTTTCATTCTAGAACATTAATCGACAAGACCTTCAAATAGAGGAAACATGTGCAGGACAGGAGATAGGAATATCAAATTCACACTGACAAAGGTGTTTTCGGAAAACAAGAGGTATTCTATGACAATACTGGGTGAAGAACGCAGATACTGTCGAACAAGTTCCGCTTGCTGCATATATATTAATTCCTGCTGGTGATTAATAATTTTAAAAGAGAATTTTCTGGCATAAATAATAATCTCAGAGGAAATTCAGTGTAGTCACAAAATCAATTGCTTATGAAAGAGATTATGGGATTAAAAAGATGACTATTTATCAAAATTTCAAAATATGGGAATTAGGGGTGTAAACGAGCTGGGCGGTTGTGAGCTACTCGAGATCGACTAGCTAAAAGCTCGAATCCAGCCGTGCTTGAATGATCCCGAGCTTCATGGAGCCTGAGAAGGCTCGCGGGCCAAAAGGAGTGTTATTTATATAGTATTATTATAAAAATAATTAAATAATATATATCATATATAGAAATTAGCATAGTTGTTAAAAGTCATCGCCTCTTGCGCCTAAGCCCATTTTTCAGGCGAGGCGAGTCAGTTGCGCTTTAAGTCGAGGAAATTGCGATTTAATTCTCCAGGTGATGGTTCAGGCGCACATTACGGCGAGATTCCTAGATTCTGGAGAGTTTCCGGCCAAGTTCTCTAAATTACGACAAGATTCTAGCCATATTTCTTCTTTTATCTAAAGAAAACTACTTTTCTACACTAATACACTAATATTTTAGAACTTTTTGTACTAGATAGATGATATAAAGTGCTATATAATAGATTTTGGTTATTTTATTTGAAGAATAGTATTCTTTTCTAATACATAATATATTTTAATTTTTTTTCATTATGCGCTTTATTTTTCTCAAGCCCTCGCTTTTTTTGCACTTAGGCCCCAGGCGAGGCCTGTGCGCCTAGCGCTTTTAATAACTATGGAATTAGAACTCTGAATATATAAAAAAAATTATAGATGCGTATAAAAATAATCGTTAAATGATAAACGAGCCAAGCTCGGGCTTTAGAAATGGAGCTCGAAAAGAGCCGGCTCTTCTCGTTTAAAGTTTAAAACATTAATAGGCACAAACTATAAGTTAAAAATCGATGATTAGTTGATTACTTATGAGCAAAAGGGTAACTTTAGATAGAACTTCTGTTTTTCCCAAAACAAAAATGTTACATATTTTTGGGACAACACTACAGGGAACTACAAATACATATCAATTGTGTTACTGAAATTCGATGATCTTAACGAACTGAAAACAATTTATTACTTCTCAATATATTTTTCACAACCCGAGCATTTTGTCAGAGGTCTATCCAAGATTAATAACATAGAACTCACCACATGGAATCTCTTCCGGTGTATACTAGTTAATGCTAAATCCTTCTCTTCTATAGTTTTGTTGATTATAGATAACTAACCTATTTGTTTCCATTACATTAGCTGAAACTCGTAAAAACTGGCATTCAAAACCGAACAAAGAATAGGTTACACCTGACATCGTTTCAACAAAAAAATATTCAGAAAAATCACTAGAATAACGAAGATAAGGCGATAACAGGTGGAAAGCCTGTGATACGATGCTAGTCTTTAGAGACCTAAATCGCACTTAATCTTGTTTCTCTATCTTCGTTTTAAAATGCACGCATCACATGATCCTGTGGTGATGCTTCATCGCGCAATGCAATTCCATGATGCGTGTATCACATGATGTGGTCTGAACAGATCTGACTATCCATTGAGCAATGGGTTTGAGTGTTTGAACAAATCAGGCCATTAATTGAACAAATCTGAGTCATCTGACTAGAGATGATGAGAATAACCATAGTTGTTAATAACGAATAGCGACAAGGGACCTATATGCTACATAGCGAATAGCAACCGCTATTTTATATATAGCGATACACTAGAAAAAGAATTCTGAAAATTTTTATATGTATATTATATCAAAATACCTTGGTATATATGCTATTTTACATGTATATTTAACAAAACCTATAAATCCAGCTATTTTATAGCTATATCCAATTGCTATTTACATAAACAAAAAAAAACTAAATGTCGCTATTCACTCTATTGGTCGCTATGACCCAAATAGTGACACTTGGTTGCTTCGTGCTATGCCGCTATTGACAACTATGAGAATAACTATGTTTTAATGATTAAAAGTGAACAAGTTTAATATATACGGATCAAAAACTTGGATTTTCGACAAGAAAAGTGCATAGAAAACCCTAAACGAAAAAAACATGTAACAACTAACAAGGCTTGATTGATGATATGGGATACATGCTTGGAACTTAGAAGTTGCTTGACTAGTCGAGAATTAAATAATTTAGCAAATTTTAATAACAAATGCCTCGACGCGTGGCTTTTGAGATCAAATTGCATCGGAGCGCCACACACATTTTAAAACCAAGTTCTCTATGAATTTGAAGGAAAGGTCCTCGGGTGGTCTATCGAAAGATAAGATATCCAGTTATGATGTTCATTACAATTTACAAAATCAATTTAGATTATAGAACTGTGAGAACCACGTGAGCTGCGTATGTATACCCTTTGCTTTAACTATATACATAAGGTGGGTACATAACCGTGCTTCCTCCACTCTCTTTCTAACCGTACCAACTATTGCGTACAAGTGCATTACACAGTTCTCTACTTAAAACGCGCCCCCTTCACGAGTAACGTAACGGGTATTTACCAACGGACAAGAATTATGTCGTGACGGTACCTACCTAACAATTATAAACTCTTTAACTTTGGTCCTAAGATGGCATTCATTTTATAGCAGCAGTTGGTGTTAAAAAAAAAAAAAAGACTAAGAATTCTAAGATATACATACATACATACAAAGGTTAGATAAGAGACCTGCAAACGCTTCTCCTTCTTCCTCTCATTCCGCTTAGCGGCTTTGGTTTTGGGTTTACTAACAACAACATCCACTTCAGGATCATAACCAGGGGGCACAGTCTCCAGTGACTCCTTCTTCAACTGTCCATCGTCACCACAAATCACACACACACACACACACACAAATTACAATAATGAATGTATAAAAAGAAAACATACGAGAGCGCCTTTGGATTTGTAAACGGCGACTTCATCCTGAGGCGTGTAACCAGCCCTGATCTTATAGGGTTTGCGCAGGGTTCCGTCGGGTCTTCGGGTCGGGCCAACGAGTCTTTCTCCTTCTTTTAGGGTTTTGGTGAGCTCAGCAGCCATTTCTTTGGCTTCATCTTCTCCTCCACCTACACCACTGCTCGCCATGAATTCAACAACAACAGAGCAGAAGAAGATCGATCGATCGGCTGCTAAGTTAAGTGGACTTGTGTTCCATTTAACCCTTTTTTACTTCCTTAAATTGGGTTGGGTGTGTTTAACCATTTTCCCTAATAAATATTGGGTTTTTTGTGATTTATTATCTTGCGGTATGCACATATAATAATTTATATATATGTAGTTATTTGGAGGGTTAAAAGTGAAATTGCACTAATTTTAACGTTACAAAATTTCGTGAAAACAACGTTAAAAGCGACGGACGGTTAATCATGCATCACTTAGTGGCGTTGATAGCCGAAAGACAAGGGGTGCATGCACCAATCTGTCTTTTTCTCGATTGCTAAGTGTTATGTGTCTTATGTCCAAGGCTTGATGCAAAACTACAATCGAGTTGGGGGTCTTACTGGAAGTGCCTCTCTATCCTACGGGGTAGAGGTAAGGCTGTCTACATCTTACTTTCCTCAGACCTTACCTTAGCTTTGCTATTGGTGAGATTTGCTGAGTATGATAATGATGATGTATTATTATTATTATTGGTTTAATATATATAAAGGTTTGTTTATTAAAAGAAAAATTACATATACTAGATAATTTAATTATTATCTATATATAATACACTAGTATTAAGCCTCTTCGTTGCAGCGGTTGTCGTAAAACTGTGTCAAGTAGTACAAATGCTATACCACTGTCCGTGACCACCAACACCGGAATAACTCGTAAAAATAAAATAAATAAAAACGGAAAAAAAATAACGCCACACGAAAAGTAGACGTAAAATCTTTAAACCGAAACGTTAAACACAGAAAAAATAACTAAGTCAATCCAGGTCCTGCGCGTTGCGACGAACTTGTCAAACGGAGAAAAATAAATGCGTTGTGACAGGCCAGTCAAACGGGAAAAATTATACGGAAAAAAATGTTGAACCCCACACGCACATTGCGATGCTTTAACTCACAAAATTTTGAACGAAACGAAAAACTTGGGAAAGATGAAATGTATGGTGGGTCAAAATTGAAAATAAAAAAGAGTTGGAGTTAAATTGCAAAAAGATGAAAAGTTTTGCGTTAAACGTAAAAAGCAAAATGTCTAAATTGCAAAAGAATAAAAGTTTTGGGTCATAAATGAAAAATGAAAAAAAAAAAACTACACATGAGGTACAACACCATAAATTACAAAAAAGGTTAAAAATTTTATTTTTGTAAAACTTGAATAAACTATTCATATATATGTATTAATCCATAACATATATGAGGAATAGTGTCTATTTTGTTTTTTATGGGTTTGTTATTATTATTTTTTTTGTGAACTTTAATGTTTTTCATTATAAAACATTAAATTTTATAACTTTTCCACAAAAGTTAAAATGAGTTTAGTTTTTTTTATTAGTTTTTCTTTTGGATTTTTCTCGGATATGATCGTCGTTCGGTGGCTACTTAGTACGGTGTTTAGTGGTCACATTTGATCCGTCGGTTTTTTTACCCCCTCAATTTTCTAATATGTGTCGTATAAATTCTACTTCGTCTATGTCTCACGTTACATGAGTCACTTCGTGTTAGAATTCTTATTTTTATATTATGTTGATCGTCGTTCGATTGCTACTTACAATTGTTTTACGCCACCTCTCTGTAATGATTTTACACCACATCCCCGCAACGCGGATGGCTATTGACTAGTTATATATTATATACTAGGTTAGAACCTCGTGTATTACATGGGTTGAACAAATGTATTTTTATATACTAAATAATAAAACAGCGTATCTTTTAAAGTTTTGTTTATCACATGGGTTGAATAAATGTAATTTTACATATTAAATAATAAAATCTTTAAGAACGTCGTGTATTGTACGGGTTGAATAAATGTAATTTATATACCAAATAATTAAAAAAAATATATCTTTAAAAACCCCGTGTATTACAATAAATCTAATTTTGTATGCTAAATAATAAAAAAAAGTTGTATTTTAAAAAGTCTCATTTATTACATAGGTTGAATAAGTGTAATTTTACATATTAAATAATAAATATTTATATCGTTATATTTTAGCACCATATTCATATTTTAATTACACGGGTGTGACATTTATGCCTTTACAACCGTCATACAAATACGAATCCAATGAAATCTCGCGTTTCATTCTCGGGATTTGTACAATTGCACATGACATTACATATATCAAACCTCGTATGATTTCGAACTCTCAAGAAGCTTTTCTAGAAGTTATACGCAAACTGTTACGTAAACGTAATCAGTTTAACGCGACATACACTTCGAAATAGTAACATAAGCTTAACATACCTTAAATAACCTTTACATAACTTAAAAATGAGTTTTGAAGGGTTTGGTGTGTCAAAAACAAGTTTATTCGATCACAGGGACTATTTGCGACAAACTAGTCTGCCGATTCGTATGGCAACGTACATTCTGGAACATGATCATAAGCTAAACATACCATAAATAACCTTAACATAGCTTAGAAATGAGCTTTGAGGTGTTCGGTGCGAGAAAATATGCTTATTTGATCAACAGGGACTAAAAGCGTCAAAAACTGCGTAAGTTTGCATAAACGCGCATATCTTACGTTCTGACCATATCCGGACATCCAACAATTTTTGTAATCACTAAAATATTATATTTTAGTGATAGGAATGCAAAAATACCATTCGTCGCTTAATTTGGATCGTATTTGCGTCCGTTCGCGTTTCGTCGTAATTAACCGAATAACGCGACCGTACGACCAAATGAACCGACATCCAAGATTTTTCCAAGCATATTTCAAGTCCCTATGCTTTAACATCCTTGTAGAGATTTGAAAATGAGTTAACGGGGGTTAAACGCGTCGAAAATGCCATAAAGTGTGTGCAGGGACCAAAGTTGTAATTTTCTGAAAGTCTGATGTAGGGGGTCGCGCTACGCGACAACCCTGCCCCTTTGTGGTCGCAAACCGCGACAACATGTTTTTGACAGAATTTTGTTTGCTGCATCAGCAGCTATGTGGCATCCCCAAAACCAACGTTTTTATGAGTAATAACTCGAATTTGCCACCATTTAACCAGTTTTTAACAAGTGTTTAAGCCACCATAAGATCATGACAATACGTGGGACACTTGTAATGATCTTGAGGCTTCAAAAACACTATAAATACCTCTCAATTCTGCTCATTTCAATTGCTCATTCCATTTTCTTCTTTGTGACAACCCTCAAAATCCCATGTATTCCGTACAAATTATTAATGACAATTAAAGTGCTTGACGACTGTGTGGAATCACTTAACTGCTTTCTGATATCTGTGTCATGCTTACACGTATTTGTTAATATACTAATAGTGTACAGAAATGTCACTAAATAGTCCGTTATATTTTCCTAAGTGTTAGAAAGTAAAAACGTTACAAAAATATATAAATAGGACGCCTTACGGATTAATTAAGCAGTTTAACGGAACAGTGTCGAACCGAACAACCGAAATCTACCCGGAACATAAAAATATTGACATTAACACTATTTTTCCTTTATTGAGCTAGTTAAGGTCCCCGAATACCCTAACACCCGTTATATTATATAACACCCTAACAATTAATTTAATCAACCAACTAACATAACTAAACCTTAGCTATTTAGTTAAATTTCAACCAAATGCCCCCCCCCCCCCTCCCAAACGATTGTTCCCCCATGTGAGACACACCCACTTACATTTTAAATATTTTATTTGTTTAGCCTAATATCTACACTACATATTGACTAATGGTTAATAATGGATGATGGATTATTTAATTGCATGCAAGTTCACAACACATCAACACTTTGCAAAAAAAAAAAAAAAAAAAAAAAAAAAAAAAATTCCCTCTTGCCTTGCCTACTGCCGAGAGCATTCACTTCCATCTATCCATTTTTCAATTTCCTTCAAGTAAGTCCAAGTACATACAAGTGTGAGGGATCACGCATAAGGAAGCTCGGTGCACCCGGATTGCCAAGGACCTCACTACGTTGCTATTAACCACTCGTTTTTCGTCTAGTTTCTTCCCTAGCCTCGAGCTAGTAGTAAGTGACTCTAAACCTCTTCTTGATCTTGTCTAGAGTGGTTAATAAAAGTTTCGTCGGTTAAAAATTACGAACATATAAGATCAAAGTCTAAAAGTTTACTAAAGTGATGAACAAGGTGGTTAATGGATGAATATGTGTGTAAATCATGTAGATCTTGTGTGGTTATGATGATTGGGTAATTATCTGATGCTTTACTGAATGATATTAGTATATGATGTTGTTGTGGTCACTAAACTCGTTAACGGAATCGATCGAACATGATTTAGATGGTTAAACACTTTAAATCAGAATCTGTCTAACTTTTACAGCCCACTTCTGTTGGCTGTAAACAGGTCTTAACCTCAACGAAAAATCGATATTTTGAATCTAAAATATGTTATTATGAAATACGGTTCTAATGGCACCGGAATCGTAATTTTTGGACTCCGTTTACTATTTTTAAAGTGTTAATTTGTAACAGCTACTTAAGCTGAATTTTGACAGCAATAAATGGGCGTCGTACTTTCGGTCATAACCTGAGTTTTGTGATGAATTGGACCATGAAAATTTTACTGTAGATGATAACTGAAGTATTTGTAATTACCCCACTGGAATTCCGCAAATCGGACTTACGATGAATTTGTAATAAATTGTTTCGTGGACGGTGGTCAGAAATACATAAATCTGAGTTCAGTCCCGAATATGAATTTTTATAAAATATTGGTGATAAACCGGACCCCGATATTTTTACACAATAAAATATGGAATGTTTATGATGTTCTATAAAAATTTGGGAATTTTTGGAATAATCTAACTATTTTATTTAAATGTCCGAAAACAGCCGGTTTTGAGTATTAATGCTGAAACGACATAAGTAGTGATTTGCGTGTCTAAATGTCGAGTATGCTATCTGTGAATGATTTGACATGTTATATATGTTATGTGCATTATCGTATGTTTGATTTTGAGTGGGGAATGGACGGGAAACTTAGATGGGCATAAACCGTTACAGTGATGCATGTTGTGTGATAGATACGTGTAGGAACTTTGTGTTCTATTTGAAAGCCACTAAATGACTAACTGGTAAATCATACTAGGACGTGATTGACCGACCTTGACTGTTAGCTATATTGAGAATCTAACCGAGCAAACCGAGGTGAGTTCACACCCTTACTAAGGCATGGGATTCCCGGTGGTTGGGAATGGGATTGAATAACTATTTATATTATCAACACTACTAGACTACCTACTACTGTCCTCGGATTGGGAAGGGCACGTACGTAAAACCTACGTACACTCACACCTACTACTGTCCTCGGATTGAGAAGGGCACGTACGTAAAACCTACGTACACTCACACTCACTACTGTCCTCGGATGAGAAGGGCACGTACGTAAAACCTACGTACACTCATACTTAACACCGTCCTCGGATTGGGAAGGACTCTTATGGATACGCCTAGTCTAGTAACATACATAATGGGAAGCCCCCACTAAATATCGTAAAGGTTTGGGAATCAAGAATAATGGGTAATACTTGGTTATGAAACGAACTTCCGATTCCTGATACGAACTCATTAACTAAACAACCAAACGTGAACTCACTCAACTTTGTTGTTGACTAGTTGTTACATGCCTTACAGGTCGCTAAATGCTTGGAGCTTGCACGGGGAAGGAGTCGTTGTGGAACATGGGTTGTTATATCCCATACTTAATAATTGAACTTTATAAACCTATGGAATTTATGTTTGAGACTTTAAACTTATGAACTGTGAACTTATGTTTTGAACTCATGTTTACGCTTCCGCTGTTTAAACCAAACAAGGTTAACTAGCTTTGGTCACCAATCGTATTATGTTTGGTTTTATTTACTTAATTGAATTGTTCAATATGATTGGTGGCTCGATCCTGGTCATGTCACGCCTCCAAGCGGTGATACTCCGCATGGTGGATTTTGGGGGTTGTGACAGATTGGTATCAGAGCCATTGGTTATAGTGAACTTGGTTTTTAATAAGGGAAAAAGTTTTTATTAAAACCAGACTATAACCTGTACAGTGCTCAACGATCCACAATGACGCTTCGCTCCACGTGCAAGACTCGACACCATAAGTGGTATGATTATGTTATATTGTCGGTTAGATAGTTCTCACTGTGCATTAGATAACGTGATAATTGCTATTTGAACCTTGTGTGCTTACTCTCTAATGTCGTCCCACACACCTACACACTTTCGCGACACTTTCCTCACTTACGTTGCTTCATTATGAAGACCATGAGCGGACGCGAAGGACGTATCAACCTCACTCAAGCCCAGTTGACGGCTTTGATCAACGAACGAGTTGCGGAGGCACTCGCAGCTAACCCTGCAGGAGGTATAACTTGCCATACCAACTCACCTTAGGACATTTAGATCCTACCTTCGCAAACCAACCCTCGTGCTTAATCTTGTCTTTTATTCTCACGCAACAGGTCAACATGCTCAACCTCCTGTGTGCACGTTCAAGACGTTCATGGACTGTCGACCTACCACTTTCAGTGGCACCGAAGGAGCAGTGGGCCTTCTTCACTGGTTTGAAAAGCTTGAGACAATTTTCGAGATGTGCGAATGCCCCGAAGACCGTAGGGTGAAATATGCTACCGGAACACTTGAAGGAGCTGCGTTAACCTGGTGGAAGGCACAGGTTCAACTACTAGGACTGGCAGTTGCTAATGCCACGCCCTGGAATGGTTTCAAAGAGCTGATCAAAGAGGAGTACTGTAGTCGGGATGACATCCACAAGCTAGAAGTGGAATTTTACAATCTGAAGATGACAGGATCTGAAATTGAGGCGTATACCAAGAGGTCGAATGAACTGGCCATCCTGTGCCCAACTATGGTGGACCCTCCCATCAAACGTATTGAGCTTTACCTCAAGGGCCTTGCACCAGCGATTCAAAGTCATGTGACTTCAGCCAACTTGGGTACCATCCAGCAAGTCGTCAAATTGGCTCATCGTCTCACCGACCAGGCAGTGGAACAAAACAGACTACCCAAGCGTATTGGTGCTGCTACTTCTGATGCACCTACCGACAACAAACGAAAATGGGATGGGAATTCCGGCAAAGGCTCTGCCTCTGTTCAGTCTCAGTCTCAGCAACGAAGGACTGAGGACCATAGGAGCCCTGGTCAGCACTTTTCTGGTAGTCAAGGGCAGGGTGGATATCGAGGAAACCACCCAAAGTGCAACAAATGCAACAGACACCACAGTGGTCAGTGCAACAAGGGACACTGTCAGAGGTGTCTCAAGATGGGTCATGAAGCCAAGGATTGCAGGAGCCCACGGCCTACGAATCAGAATCGTCAGCAGCAACAGCAAGCACCGCAGAATCAGCAACAGCAACAGGGCAACAAGGGATGCTTTCAGTGTGGTGCTGAAGGTCACTTCAAGAGACACTGCCCGCAGTTAAATCAGAATCAGAATCACAACCAAGGAAACAGGAACAATAATGGGGGCAACAATGGAGGAAACAATGATGGCAACGGTGCCAGGGGTCGTGTGTTCGTGATTGGTCAAGGAGAAGCAAGGAACGATCCCAACGTTGTGATGGGTAAGTTTCTTCTTGACGACTTCTTCGTTACTGTTTTATTCGATTCGGGTGCCGATACTAGTTATGTGTCCGTGAAAGTTAGCCAAATTCTTAAGCGCACCCCAACACTCCTGAACACCAAACACACGGTAGAACTAGCTAACGGTAAAAGTCTTGAAGCCACACACGTAGTTAAAGGTTGTAACCTTGTCTTAGCTGGTCAGACTTTCCCGATCGATCTTGTTCCTATCACACTTGGTAGTTTCGACGTTGTTATTGGGATGGATTGGTTATCTCATCATCAAGCGGAGATTGTTTGCAAGGAGAAAATCATCCGCATTCCTCGTTCTGATAAAGAACCCCTCGTGATTCATGGCGACAAGAGTGGTGCTGTCGAAGGCATCATCTCTTTCCTTAAGGCCCAAAAGTGTTTGCGAAAGGGCCACACTGCCATTTTAGCACTCGTTACTGACACATCCACGGAAGAGAAGAGAATTGAAGACATTCCTATTGTGCGCGAATTTCCCGAGGTATTTCCTGAGGAATTACCTGGTCTTCCTCCTCATCGCCAAGTTGAGTTCCAAATCGAGCTAGCTCCTGGAGCAGCGCCAGTAGCTCGAGCACCATATCGTCTAGCCCCATCAGAACTCGAAGAACTGTCCACACAGCTACAAGAACTCTTGGAAAAGGGTTTTATACGTCCGAGCTCTTCACCCTGGGGAGCTCCAGTCTTGTTCGTGAAGAAGAAAGACGGTACCTTCAGGATGTGTATTGACTATCGCGAACTTAACAAGGTGACTGTGAAGAATCGTTATCCTCTTCCACGTATTGACGACTTGTTTGACCAGTTGCAAGGGTCGAGCTATTACTCCAAGATTGATTTGAGATCGGGATACCATCAGCTGAGAGTCCGAGATGAGGACGTCTCCAAAACAGCATTCAGAACTCGTTACGGCCATTACGAGTTTCTGGTTATGCCATTCGGGCTGACGAATGCACCAGCGGTCTTCATGGATCTCATGAACCGAGTGTGCAAGCCTTACCTGGATAAGTTCGTTATTGTGTTCATTGACGATATCCTGATCTATTCTAAGAGTCAGGAGGAACACGAGCAGCATCTACGACTTATGCTGGAACTTCTTCGAAAAGAACGGTTGTATGCCAAGTCTTCGAAATGTGATTTCTGGCTTCGCGAAGTCCACTTTCTAGGCCACGTGGTAAACAAGGATGGAATTCATGTGGATCCATCTAAGGTTGAATCGATCAAGAACTGGCCCGCACCCCGCACACCAACAGAAATCCGCCAATTCTTGGGTTTGGCCGGATATTACAGAAGGTTTATAAAAGATTTCTCCAAGATTGCGCAACCTCTCACTTCACTGACTCAGAAGGGCATCATCTATCGTTGGGGTGATGCACAGGAGTCCGCGTTTCAACATCTAAAGGATAGACTTTGTAGCGCGCCTATCCTCTCATTGCCAGAAGGCACCGATGATTTCGTGGTTTATTGCGACGCTTCCATCCAAGGACTTGGTTGCGTATTGATGCAACGTGACAAGGTCATTGCCTACGCATCGCGCCAACTTAAAGTTCACGAAAGAAATTACACTACTCACGATCTGGAGCTGGGAGCAGTTGTATTCGCGCTTAAGATATGGAGACATTACCTGTACGGTACCAAGTCCACCATCTACACCGACCACAGGAGTCTCGAGCATATCTTCAAGCAAAAAGAGTTAAACATGCGACAACGCCGATGGGTCGAACTCTTGAATGATTACGAATGCGCTATCAAGTATCATCCGGGCAAAGCCAATGTTGTGGCTGACGCCCTCAGTCGAAAGGATACTTTACCTAAGCGTGTACGAGCATTACGGCTTACCATCCAGTCTAACCTTCCTGCTCAGATTCGAGATGCCCAGGTTGAAGCATTGAAAGCAGAGAACATCAGGGCTGAGTCCCTACGAGGATCGAGGCAGCGGCTAGAACAAAAGGGAGACGGTGCCTACTATGTAAACGGACGCATCTGGGTTCCATTTTATGGAAACTTACGCGAGCTTGTGATGGACGAAGCGCACAAGTCTCGTTATTCGGTACATCCTGGTTCGGATAAAATGTACCACGACCTCAAGACTACGTATTGGTGGCCTGGCATGAAAGCCCACATAGCAACCTACGTCAGTAAGTGCTTGACTTGTGCGAGAGTCAAGTCTGAATATCAGAAACCATCAGGCCTACTTCAACAACCGGAGATCCCGAAATGGAAATGGGAGCAAATTTCCATGGATTTCCTTACTGGCCTGCCTAGATCTCAACGCGGAAACGATACCATTTGGGTGATCGTAGATCGACTGACCAAGTCTGCACATTTTCTGGCCATCAAAGAAACGGATAAGTTTTCTACTCTTGCAGACATTTATCTAAAGGAAGTAGTGTCAAGGCACGGGGTGCCAATCTCTATTATATCTGATCGTGACGCGCGTTTTACTTCTGAACTGTGGCAAGCAATGCACAAGTCCTTTGGCTCACGTTTAGATATGAGCACCGCTTATCACCCACAGACGGATGGGCAATCGGAACGCACCATCCAAACCTTGGAAGACATGCTTAGGGCATGCGTAATCGACTTCGGCAATGGCTGGGAGAAGCACCTCCCGCTAGTGGAGTTCTCATATAACAACAGCTACCACACCAGCATCCAAGCCGCTCCGTTTGAGGCATTGTACGGACGCAAATGCCGATCGCCTCTCTGTTGGGCAGAAGTTGGTGACAGCCAAATCACTGGCCCAGAACACGTGGTAGATACCACCGAGAAAATTGCTCAGATACGACAGCGAATGGCGGCAGCTCGTGACCGTCAGAAACGCTATGCTGATGAGGGAAGAAAACCACTCGAGCTCCAGGTTGGGGATCGAGTGCTACTCAAAGTCTCACCTTGGAAAGGTGTAGTCCGCTTTGGCAAACGAGGCAAACTCAATCCGCGTTATGTCGGACCGTTCAAAGTCATTGAGAAAATTGGCCAAGTCGCCTACAGGTTGGATCTACCTGAAGAACTCAGCGGAGTTCACAACGTATTCCACGTATCAAATCTGAAGAAGTGTCTGTCAGATGAGCCCTTCATAGTTCCTCTCAAGTAACTCACAATCGACGACCAGCTGCGATTCGTCGAGGAACCAGTAGAGATTACTGATCGAGATGTTAAGATTCTCAAGCACACAAGAATACCTCTCGTTCGAGTTCGTTGGAATGCTCGTCGTGGCCCAGAGTATACCTGGGAACGAGAAGACCAAATGAAACTCAAGTATCCCCAACTGTTTAAGAAAAACGCAACCACTACTGAGGCTGAAGCTACCGCAGAATTTCAGGACGAAATTCCAAATCAACGGGGGGATGATGTGACACCCCAGGAAAATCTGGAAAACAACGCAACTTAACTAGCTTCCTCAGTAACCACGCGCTAAATTTCGGGACGAAATTCTCTTAACAGGGGGAGAATGTGACAACCCTCAAAATCCCATGTATTCCGTACAAATTATTAATGACAATTAAAGTGCTTGACGACTGTGTGGAATCACTTAACTGCTTTCTGATATCTGTGTCATGCTTACACGTATTTGTTAATATACTAATAGTGTACAGAAAGGTCACTAAATAGTCCGTTATATTTTCCTAAGTGTTAGAAAGTAAAAACGTTACAAAAATATATAAATAGGACGCCTTACGGATTAATTAAGCAGTTTAACGGAACAGTGTCGAACCGAACAACCGAAATCTACCCGGAACATAAAAATATTGACATTAACACTATTTTTCCTTTATTGAGCTAGTTAAGGTCCCCGAATACCCTAACACCCGTTATATTATATAACACCCTAACAATTAATTTAATCAACCAACTAACATAACTAAACCTTAGCTATTTAGTTAAATTTCAACCAAATGCCCCCCCCCCCCTCCCAAACGATTGTTCCCCCATGTGAGACACACCCACTTACATTTTAAATATTTTATTTGTTTAGCCTAATATCTACACTACATATTGACTAATGGTTAATAATGGATGATGGATTATTTAATTGCATGCAAGTTCACAACACATCAACACTTTGCAAAAAAAAAAAAAAAAAAAAAAAAAAAAATTCCCTCTTGCCTTGCCTACTGCCGAGAGCATTCACTTCCATCTATCCATTTTTCAATTTCCTTCAAGTAAGTCCAAGTACATACAAGTGTGAGGGATCACGCATAAGGAAGCTCGGTGCACCCGGATTGCCAAGGACCTCACTACGTTGCTATTAACCACTCGTTTTTCGTCTAGTTTCTTCCCTAGCCTCGAGCTAGTAGTAAGTGACTCTAAACCTCTTCTTGATCTTGTCTAGAGTGGTTAATAAAAGTTTCGTCGGTTAAAAATTACGAACATATAAGATCAAAGTCTAAAAGTTTACTAAAGTGATGAACAAGGTGGTTAATGGATGAATATGTGTGTAAATCATGTAGATCTTGTGTGGTTATGATGATTGGGTAATTATCTGATGCTTTACTGAATGATATTAGTATATGATGTTGTTGTGGTCACTAAACTCGTTAACGGAATCGATCGAACATGATTTAGATGGTTAAACACTTTAAATCAGAATCTGTCTAACTTTTACAGCCCACTTCTGTTGGCTGTAAACAGGTCTTAACCTCAACGAAAAATCGATATTTTGAATCTAAAATATGTTATTATGAAATACGGTTCTAATGGCACCGGAATCGTAATTTTTGGACTCCGTTTACTATTTTTAAAGTGTTAATTTGTAACAGCTACTTAAGCTGAATTTTGACAGCAATAAATGGGCGTCGTACTTTCGGTCATAACCTGAGTTTTGTGATGAATCGGACCATGAAAATTTTACTGTAGATGATAACTGAAGTATTTGTAATTACCCCACTGGAATTCCGCAAATCGGACTTACGATGAATTTGTAATAAATTGTTTCGTGGACGGTGGTCAGAAATACATAAATCTGAGTTCAGTCCCGAATATGAATTTTTATAAAATATTGGTGATAAACCGGACCCCGATATTTTTACACAATAAAATATGGAATGTTTATGATGTTCTATAAAAATTTGGGAATTTTTGGAATAATCTAACTATTTTATTTAAATGTCCGAAAACAGCCGGTTTTGAGTATTAATGCTGAAACGACATAAGTAGTGATTTGCGTGTCTAAATGTCGAGTATGCTATCTGTGAATGATTTGACATGTTATATATGTTATGTGCATTATCGTATGTTTGATTTTGAGTGGGGAATGGACGGGAAACTTAGATGGGCATAAACCGTTACAGTGATGCATGTTGTGTGATAGATACGTGTAGGAACTTTGTGTTCTATTTGAAAGCCACTAAATGACTAACTGGTAAATCATACTAGGACGTGATTGACCGACCTTGACTGTTAGCTATATTAAGAATCTAACCGAGCAAACCGAGGTGAGTTCACACCCTTACTAAGGCATGGGATTCCCGGTGGTTGGGAATGGGATTGAATAACTATTTATATTATCAACACTACTAGACTACCTACTACTGTCCTCGGATTGGGAAGGGCACGTACGTAAAACCTACGTACACTCACACCTACTACTGTCCTCGGATTGAGAAGGGCACGTACGTAAAACCTACGTACACTCACACTCACTACTGTCCTCGGATGAGAAGGGCACGTACGTAAAACCTACGTACACTCATACTTAACACCGTCCTCGGATTGGGAAGGACTCTTATGGATACGCCTAGTCTAGTAACATACATAATGGGAAGCCCCCACTAAATATCGTAAAGGTTTGGGAATCAAGAATAATGGGTAATACTTGGTTATGAAACGAACTTCCGATTCCTGATACGAACTCATTAACTAAACAACCAAACGTGAACTCACTCAACTTTGTTGTTGACTAGTTGTTACATGCCTTACAGGTCGCTAAATGCTTGGAGCTTGCACGGGGAAGGAGTCGTTGTGGAACATGGGTTGTTATATCCCATACTTAATAATTGAACTTTATAAACCTATGGAATTTATGTTTGAGACTTTAAACTTATGAACTGTGAACTTATGTTTTGAACTCACGTTTACGCTTCCGCTGTTTAAACCAAACAAGGTTAACTAGCTTTGGTCACCAATCGTATTATGTTTGGTTTTATTTACTTAATTGAATTGTTCAATATGATTGGTGGCTCGATCCTGGTCATGTCACGCCTCCAAGCGGTGATACTCCGCATGGTGGATTTTGGGGGTTGTGACATTCTTCTCTAACACTCAAGTGGAGTTGCTACCTTCTTAGGAGGCCTCCCAACTGAGTTTTCTAGTTGATTTTTCAGCCATTAGAGCATTGTAAGTGTTCTTTCATGGCTAGTTCTTTATTTTCAGCAATTACAAGCTGAAAGTCAAACAGTTTGACTACCGTTTGACTTTCGGTTTTGACCATGAATTGGTCAAATCAAAGTTCAATTGAACTTTGCAACGTGAGCGTAATCACGATGGTTATAATCCCTTGCGATTATACCTACTGATTACCACGTTGACTAGTCGAAGTGACGAGTCAAAGTTTCGGTCAAAATGCACGATTATGTGCATTTTGCGACGAAACTATTTTCGGGTATCAAAACACTTTGTTTTGCTATCAAATCAGTTTTCTAACTTAGTTAAACATGTTTTAACATGTTTAACTCGCCACTTTTAGTTTAGTGCTTATATAGGGTCGTAAGTCAAGCGGTCTCGACAACCGCTTAGACTTTCAAACCCAACCCGTTTGGTCGATCATTAGGATCCGACCAAACATATTTTGTGACCATATTTGTATAGGGAATAACCTTCCGAGGTTATACCTTATGGTCACTTAGGAAAATGACCAAAATGACCAATGCCCTTTTCATGCATAATTTGAATTTAAGCATATGTAATTTAAATTTTGACACTTACAATGATTATGCAATGTTATTAAACATGTTAGGGCATATAATACTTGTCATAGGACTAGTTAGCTATTAGAATGCGCTTTTGCGCAAATGACGCGTTAACGGGTCATAAGCACTTAGGATAGGTTCCAAATCAGAATGTAGGCTTTGTTAAACCATATCATATGAGTTCCAACACTCATTTGGTTTACAAGACCTCATTCTACCCGATCTCCCGATTTAGGTCCTGTTTATTAACATAGTGATTCCATACTAGGTGCCACTTGATTCCTTGATTTCCCGAGCTTTGTTAGGACATGTAATCAAGGATACTTGCAATCTCAAGTGAGTACATAGTCCCCACTTTTACGTTTTCAATGTTTTGGGGTGATTCATATGTGCCTATACACTATTTTCATGATTTCAAGCTATATGTTTTCACATGCATAGTACTTATCTTTTGACGAATTGAACGATTATCTATGGCTTAAACACTGATTTTCAAAGTTTGTAAAATTATTTGTTGGTTCATATTTTTTCTTATACATTCATTAACAATGATCAAGCCGATTGGTAGTACGATATAGCGCTATAGGACTAGACACCCCATTCCTGTTGTATGGAATGTCAGAAACCAAAATTTAAACCAAATAGATTTTCCTTTGTGGTATTTCTATAGTCTCCAAAGTATAGTTTGATACACTAGGTTTGAATGTATTACCAAATCACGATCTATGGTATATTTTGGTATACCACTAAGGCATATTTCTATATGCTGCCAACGTGATATTATTTTTATTAACCAACGTATAGATTGCAAATGTTTTCCAATTAAGCCATAAAAACTTATCTTTTCTTATTTCCAAAACCAAAGCATGGTTTGATATGCTATTATTTACCAAAGTATAGTTTGATATACTACCAAATCACGATTTAGGTATATTTCGATATACTACCAAAGCATATTTTGATATACTACCAACGTGATACTGTTTTACCAAAGTATAGTTTGATATACTACTAAATCACAATTTTAGTATATTTTGATATACTTCCAAAGCATAGTTGATATGTTCCCAATGTGATATTGTTTACCAAAACATAGTTTGATATGCTATTTACAAAACCAAAGTATAGTTTGATATACTACCGATGCTTTTATTCTTAAGCCAAAGTATACTTGTGATATACTAACAAATCTATTATTTCAGTAACCAAAGTATATTTTGATATACTATCTGTTTAACTATTTCAAAACTAAAGTATATTTTGATATACTACCTATCCTGTGACAACCCGAGTTTTCAAGGTCTCTGTTCGACTTAATCTTGTACTTATTGTTAAGTGTGTTTGTTTTTATAATGTCTTGATGTGCAATACATGTGTGGTTTGTAGATTGTAGTATACATGTGGTGTGTATAGATATGATATATATATTGTAGGGATTATCAGTTTGTGTAATTGAAAACAAAATAGTGGAGCCTTGCCGAAAACACCCCACCCGAAAACACTTCCCCCACAAAAACCATTTGGTGTTTTCGTCTGAGTGTGGGCCGGCGAAAACAGGAACTGGGCTTTGGCCCAGTAGCGAGCAACTATAGCATTATGTTATAATCTATACGATTAGAGTTTAATCACAAAACCCTAGAGCCTTACTCACTTGTGCGACGGCAACTGCAAGACTCCAAGCTTTCCTTTCGATCAATCTAGTGATCTTTTATCTCGGTTAGTTGCATGGTCGTTCGAGTTGTGCATGAATACATGTCTGTGTATATATGTTTGATTTAATAATTGATGAGTGATGATTCTGATGATTCGGTCCAATAGTATTAGGACTAGGGGTATGGTTGTCGGCCACTTTATATAAACCCTTTTTGACTATATTGATGTTATGCATGTGCAGCCAAACAAATAGGAATCATGATCGGCTACTAGGTTATTACTTACATGTGGGTGTCAGTGTCATGTGATGTTGTTTGTAGGTAGAATTGATTTGGTTGTGGGATCTTTATAATCTGATGATATGATTGATCTTGTGCCTGTCACTGAATAAACTACTGATTTATTGATGATCTTGACCTCACAATGGTTTGGTAATTATATGTTTACATGAATCGATCTGGTCGAATAATTGTGTTGTAATTGATAGTATAATTGTTAGATGATTACTGGAGTTCTGTGATTTCTTTTGCATAACTGTTCTAGTTAATGGAAACCCTATCTTACGAAATCATATTCAGAAGGAGACATAGGAACCAACGAAAACAGAAGGTTCAGACGAAAACAGGAGGTGTTTTCGTCACATCTTATATTCAACAAAAACCCTTGGGTTTTCGTCTATAGTGTTTTCGCCCAGAATGGGTTTTCGTCACATCTAGACTGTAACACTGTTAGTTTATTGATACCTTATAGTTATCAACTCCGTTTAGTCTATTAACTGAGTTAAATTTATTAACTCTGTTATGCTTTATTAACTCTGTTAACTTGACAAATATGTTAAGTTGCTAACACTATTAAACATGTCAGTATGTTATGTATGTATGATAACTCTGATTGATTCTGAATGATTCTGTACGTATGTTTTCTATGCTAAGTGCGTAAATATTGTCAAGTGTGGAACCTCGTTAAACCTGTTTAACGCCGTTAGACATGTTAATGGTTAATATTGTTCGAATAAACTGAGAAAGCCCTTATGTGAAACATGGATTTGCATGACTTTGATTAATTGCTTAGGTGATACATGATAATTGCTTAAACACACTTCGTGACATAAATGACATGTGAATCTTTACGAGTTTAACTGATTAAGTATACGTGCATATTTTAGGACTTGACTGATTACTTGCGAACACATACTTTAGCATACCGAGCAAACCAAGGTGAGTTCACACTCTTACCAAGGCATGGGATTCCCGGGGTTGGGAATGGGATTTAATGGTTACATGTACTTACATCACTACTAGAAGACGTACCACTGTCCTCGGGTTGGGAAGGACACCTATAGATACAAATAGACTAGTAACACCTGGGAAGTTCCCACTACTCTTCGCACACATGCCTGGATGGCCGCGATACAAATACTAATCTTCGCACACATGCCTGGATTGGCCGCGATACAAATACTAATCTTCGCACACATGCCTGGATTGGCCGCGATACAAATACTAATCTTCGCAAACATGCCTGGAGGGCCGCGATACAAATGTAACTAGTCTATGATACATGGGAAACCCCCACTAATCTTCGCAAACATGTCGGGAAGGCCGCGATACAAAATACGATACATTGGTTACTAAACAAACATACGGTTTACGAAACGAATACTATAACTAAACAACCAATTGTGAACTTGCTCAACTTTGTTGTTGACCCGTTGTTACATGCCTTGCAGGTCATTAGGTACTCATGGAGCTTGCACAGGGAGGCGCGGTCGTTGTGGACATGGATCGTGGATGCCATGTTAAACTTTTATGACATTACGAACTTAATACTTATGTTGGGTTTTACATTTATGCTTTCGCTAAACATTACTATACTATTGTTTTGAACACCTTTCATATTGTTTGGTTGATTTACATTTATTAATTACATTGTTCAATATGATTGGTGGCTTGATCCTGGTCAGTCGCACCTCCAAGCCCTCCAAGCGGTGATACTCCGCGCTTGGATTTTTGGGGGTGTGACAGATTGGTATCAGAGCCATTGGTTAAAGTGAACTTGGTTTTGATAAGGGAAAAAGTTTTGTTAAAACCAGACTATAACCTGTACAGTGCTCAACGATCCACAACGACGCTTCGCTCCACGTGCAAGACTCAACACTATAGGTAATACTGTTCATGTTTACATTACCTACTTGCTAGATTATATAGAACTTTGCTCATGGTATGCTTAGATAACGTAACAACTACTATTTGAAACCTTGTATGCTCACACTCTTCTGTTATTTCACACTTGCGTATTGATACGACGCACTCCTCACTTGTGTTCTTTTACTTGTGAAGATCATGAGTGGACGCGTTAACATGACTCAAGCCCAGCTGACGGCTCTGATTAACGAACAAGTTGCTGCGGCACTTGCAGCCGCACAAGCAGGAGGTATACCCTGCAGTCGTAACTCACTCTAGGATCTTTAGATCCTACACTCCTAAACCAACTCTTGTGTTTAACCTTGTCCTGATTCTTATACACAACAGGTCAGCACGCTCAGCCACCTATTTGCACCTTCAAGACTTTCATGGACTGTCGTCCTACTACTTACAGTGGCACGGAAGGAGCAGTTGGACTCCTCCATTGGTTTGAAAAGCTCGAGTCCGTATTCGAGATGTGTGAATTCCCTGAGGCTCGCAGGGTGAAATACGCCACTGGTACTCTAGAAGGCATTGCGCTGACTTGGTGGAATGCGCAAGTTCAGATGTTAGGGTTGGCTGTTGCTAACGCCACCCCTTGGAACGATTTCAAGGAATTGATCAAAGAGGAATACTGTAGTCGTGATGACTTTCATAAGCTAGAGGTAGAGTTTTACAACCTGAAGATGACGGGGTCGGAGATTGAAGCATACACCAAAAGGTCAAACGAGTTGGCTATTCTGTGTCCCACCATGGTAGACCCTCCCATTAAGCGTATCGAACTGTATCTCAAGGGTTTAGTGCCAGAGATCCAAAGTCACGTAACCTCAACAAATCTTGGCACCATCCAACAGATCGTCAAGTTAGCTCACCGTCTCACAGACCAGGCAGTGGAACAGAACAGACTGCCTAAACGTACCGGTACTACTACCACTGCTACTACTTCCGCTACTCCCAGTGACAACAAGCGGAAATGGGATGGGGATTCCAGCAAGGGTTCAGCTACAGCTCAGTCCCAGGTACTACAGCGAAAGACTGATAACTACCAGAGCCCTAGTCAGCAATTTTCTGGTAGTCAAAGACAGGGTGGATATAGAGGAAACCTTCCAAGGTGCAATACTTGCAACAAGCACCACAATGGCCAGTGCAACAAGGGTCGTTGTCAGCGGTGTCTCAAGATGGGTCATGAGGCTAAAGATTGCAGGAGCTCACGACCTGCGAATCAGAACCAGCAACAACAACCTCATGCTCCACGAAACCAGCAACAATAACAACAGCGAGGCAATAGGGCATGTTTTCAATGTGGGGCTGAAGGCCACTTCAAGCGGGACTGCCCCCAGTTAAACCAGAACCAGAATAACAACAACAATAATCAGGGCAACGGGAACAACAACGGGGGAAACAACAACGACAATGGTGCTAGGGGTCGTGCATTTGTGCTGGGTCAGGGTGATGCAAGGAACGATCCTAATGTGGTTATGGGTAAGTTTCTCCTCGACGACTTTTATGTTACTGTATTATTTGATTCGGGTGCGGATACCAGTTATATGTCTCTGAAAGTTAGTCAAATGCTTAAACGCGCACTAACACTTTTGAACACCAAACATGTCGTAGAGTTAGCTAACGGTAAAAGTCTAGAGGCCACACACGTAGTTCAGGGTTGTAATCTTATCCTCGCTGGTCAGACTTTCTCTATCGATCTCATTTACATAACTCTGGGTAGTTTTTACATCGTCATTGGTATGGATTGGTTATCCCAACAACAAGCAGAGATCCTATGCAAAGAGAAGATCATTCGCATTCCCCGTTCTAGTAGAGAACCTCTCGAAGTTCAAGGCGACAAGAGTGGTGTCGTGAGTGGTATCATCTCATTCTTGAAGGCACATAAGTGTTTGCGAAAGGGCCACACTGCTATATTAGCACTCATTACTGATACATCGAAGAAAGAGAAAAGATTTAGGATATTCCAGTTGTACGCGACTTTCCTCAAGTGTTTCCTGAAGATTTACCTGGGCTACCGCCTCATCGCCAAGTTGAATTTCAGATCGAGCTAGCTCCAGGAGCAACACCTATAGCTCGAGCACCTTATCGCTTAGCTCCAACCGAACTGGAAGAACTGTCTAAGCAATTTCAAGAACTCTTGGATAAGGGTTTCATTCGTCCTAGCTCTTCGCCCTGGGGAGCTCCAGTATTGTTTGCGAAGAAGAAAGACTGTACCTTCCGCATGTGCATAGATTACCGCGAACTGAACAAGGTGACCGTGAAGAATCACTATCCTCTTCCACGCATTGATGACTTATTCGACCAACTGCAAGGGTCGAGCTACTATTCAAAGATAGATTTGAGGTCAGGATACCATCAACTGAGAGTCCGGGATGAGGACGTCTCCAAAACGGCATTCAGAACACGCTACGGCCACTACGAGTTTCTAGTCATGCCATTCGGGCTAACAAACGTTCCTGCGGTTTTCATGGATCTTATGAACAGGGTGTGCAAACCTTATCTTGACAAGTTCGTTATTGTTTTCATCGACGACATCCTGATCTATTCGAAGAGTCAGGAGGAACACGAGCAACATTTACAAGTTATTTTGGAACTTCTTCGAACAAAACAGCTTTATGCTAAGTTTTCGAAATGTGATTTCTGGCTTCGTGAAGTCCATTTCCTAGGCCACGTGGTAAACAAGGATGGGATTCACGTTGATCCATCCAAGGTCGACTCGATCAGGAACTGGCCTGCACCTCGTACACCAACAGAAATTCGCCAATTCTTGGGTTTGGCAGGCTACTACAGAAGGTTCATCAAAGACTTCTCAAAGATTGCACAGCCGCTTACATTACTGACACAGAAAGGTGTTGCTTAGCGTTGGGGTAATACTCAGGAAACAGCGTTTCAGCACTTAAAGGATAGACTTTGTAGCGCACCTATCCTCTCATTGCCTGAAGGCACAGACGATTTTGTAGTCTACTGTGACGCATCCATCCAAGGTCTTGGATGTGTACTGATGGAACGGGATAAAGTCATTGCTTATGCTTCGCGCCAACTTAAGATTCACGAACGGAATTACACTACACACGATTTAGAGTTGGGAGCTGTTGTTTTTGCGCTCAAGATATGGCGACATTACCTGTACGGTACCAAGTGCACCATCTACACCGATCACAGGAGTCTCGAGCATATCTTCAAGCAGAAAGAGTTGAACATGCGACAGCGTCGATGGGTCGAGCTACTGAACGATTACGAATGTGCTATAAAGTACCATCCGGGCAAAGCCAATGTGGTGGCCGACGCCCTCAGTCGAAAGGATACTACACCTAGGCGTGTACGAGCGTTGCAACTCACTATTCAGTCTAGCCTTCCTGCACAGATACGAGATGCTCAGGTAGAAGCATTGAAAACCGAAAACGTCAAGGCTGAAGCCTTACGTGGCTCAAGGAAACGGTTAGAAGAAAAGGCAGACGGCGCCTACTATGTAACGGGATGCATCTGGGTCCCACTCTATGGCAACTTACGTGAGCTTGTAATGGATGAAGCTCATAAGTGTCGCTACTCAGTACATCCTGGTTCGGATAAGATGTAACACGATTTGAAAACTACATACTGGTGGCCTAGCATGAAAGCTCACATAGCAACTTACGTTAGCAAGTGTTTGACTTGTGCGAGAGTCAAGACTGAATATCAGAAACCATCGGGCCTACTTCAACAACCAGAGATACCACAATGGAAATGGGAGCAAATTTCCATGGATTTTGTTACTGGCTTACCTAGATCTCAACGTGGGAATGATACTATTTGGGTGATTGTGGATCGACTCACAAAGTCTGCACACTTTCTGGCTATTAAGGAAACAGACAAGTTCTCTACTCTAGCAGACGTATACCTTAAGGAAGTTGTCTCGAGGCACGGGGTGCCCACCTCTATTATCTCTGATCGTGATGCACGTTTTACTTCAGAACTGTGGCAAGCAATGCACAAATCTTTTGGCTCTCGTTTAGACATGAGCACAACTTATCACCCTCAGACGGATGGGCAGTCTGAGCGCACTATTCAAACTTTAGAAGACATGCTTCGGGCATGTGTAATCGATTTCGGCAACGGCTGGGAAAAACACCTCCCATTAGTGGAGTTCTCGTATAACAACAGTTACCACACCAGCATTCAAGCCGCTCCATTCGAGGCATTGTACGGGCGTAAATGCCGATCACCTCTTTGTTGGGCAGAGGTGGGTGACAGTCAGATCACGGGTCCAGAACTTGTAGTTGATACTACAGAAAAGATTTCCCAGATACGACAACGCATGGCGGCAGCTCGTGACCGTCAGAAAGCATACGCCGATAAGGACAGGAAACCACTCGAGTTCCAGGTTGGGGATCGAGTGCTACTTAAAGTCTCACCCTGGAAGGGTGTTGTTCGTTTTGGAAAAAGGGGCAAACTCAATCCACGATACGTTGGACCATTTGAAATCATTGAGAAAATAGGCAAGGTGGCCTACAGACTGAACTTACCACTAGAACTCAGTGCAGTTCACAACGTTTTCCACGTGTCGAATCTGAAGAAGTGTCTGTCAGATGAGACCCTCATAGTTCCTCTGAAGGAGCTCACTATCGACGAACAGTTGTGATTCGTCGAGGAACCAGTTGAAATCACGGACCGGGATGTTAAGGTCCTCAAACGCACCAGAATACCTCTTGTACGAGTTCGTTGGAACTCCCGTCGTGGCCCAGAGTTTACCTGGGAACGAGAAGACCAAATGAAACTCAAGTATCCCCAGTTATTTGGAAACAGTGCAACCATTACTGAGGCTGAAGCTACTACAGAATTTCGGGACGAAATTCCAAATCAACGGGGGGATGATGTGACACCCCAGGAAAACCAGTAAACTACATAACACAACTAGCTTCCCCAGTAACCACGTGCTAAATTTCGGGATGAAATTTCTTTCAAGTTGGGGATAATGTGACAACCCGAGTTTTCAAGGTCTCTGTTCGACTTAATCTTGTACTTATTGTTAAGTGTGTTTGTTTTTATAATGTCTTGATGTGCAATACATGTGTGGTTTGTAGATTGTAGCATACATGAGGTGTGTATAGATATGATATATATATTGTATGGATTATCAGTTTGTGTAATTGAAAACAAAATAGTGGAGCCTTGCCGAAAACACCCCACCCGAAAACACTTCCCCCACAAAAACCATTTGGTGTTTTCGTCTGAGTGTGGGCCGGCGAAAACAGGAACTGGGCTTTGGCCCAGTAGCGAGCAACTATAGCATTATGTTATAATATATACGATTAGAGTTTAATCACAAAACCCTAGAGCCTTACTCACTTGTGTGACGGAAACTGCAAGACTCCAAGCTTTCCTTTCGATCAATCTAGTGATCTTTTATCTCGGTTAGTTGCATGGTCGTTCGAGTTGTGCATGAATACATGTCTGTGTATATATGTTTGATTTAATAATTGATGAGTGATGATTCTGATGATTCAGTCCAATAGTAATAGGACTAGGGGTATGGTTGTCGGCCACTTTATATAAACCCTTTTTGACTATATTGATGTTATGCATGTGCAGCCAAACAAATAGGAATCATGATCGGCTACTAGGTTATTACTTACATATGGGTGTCAGTGTCATGTGATGTTGTTTGTAGGTAGAATTGATTTGGTTGTGGGATCTTTATAATCTGATGATATGATTGATCTTGTGCCTGTCACTAAATAAACTACTGATTTATTGATGATCTTGACCTCACAATGGTTTGGTAATTATATGTTTACATGAATCGATCTGGTCGAATAATTGTGTTGTAATTGATAGTATAATTGTTAGATGATTACTGGAGTTCTGTGATTTCTTTTGCGTAACTGTTCTAGTTAATGGAAACCCTATCTTATGAAATCATATTCAGAAGGAGACATAGGAACCAACAAAAACAGAAGGTTCAGACGAAAACAGGAGGTGTTTTCGTCACATCTTATATTCAACAAAAACCCTTGGGTTTTCATCTATAGTGTTTTCGCCCAGAATGGGTTTTCGTCACATCTAGACTGTAACACTGTTAGTTTATTGATACCTTATAGTTATCAACTCCGTTTAGTCTATTAACTGAGTTAAATTTATTAACTCTGTTATGCTTTATTAACTCTGTTAACTTGACAAATATGTTAAGTTGCTAACACTATTAAACATGTCAGTATGTTATGTATGTATGATAACTCTGATTGATTCTGAATGATTCTGTACGTATGTTTTCTATGCTAAGTGCGTAAATATTGTCAAGTGTGGAACCTCGTTAAACCTGTTTAACGCCGTTAGACATGTTAATGGTTAATATTGTTCGAATAAACTGAGAAAGCCCTTATGTGAAACATGGATTTGCATGACTTTGATTAATTGCTTAGGTGATACATGATAATTGCTTAAACACACTTCGTAACATAAATGACATGTGAATCTTTACGAGTTTAACTGATTAAGTATACGTGCATATTTTAGGACTTGAATGATTACTTGCGAACACATACTTTAGCATACCGAGCAAACCAAGGTGAGTTCACACTCTTACCAAGGCATGGGATTCCCGGGGTTGGGAATGGGATTTAATGGTTACATGAACTTACATCGCTACTAGAATACGTACCACTGTCCTCGGGTCGGGAAGGACTCCTATAGATACAAATAGACTAGTAACACCTGGGAAGTTCCCACTACTCTTCGCACACATGCCTGGATGGCCGCGATACAAATACTAATCTTCGCACACATGCCTGGATTGGCCGCGATACAAATACTAATCTTCGCACACATACAAATACTAATCTTCGCACACATGCCTGGATTGGCCGCGATACAAATACTAATCTTCGCAAACATGCCTGGAGGGCCGCGATACAAATGTAACTAGTCTATGATACATGGGAAACCCCCACTAATCTTCGCAAACATGTCGGGAAGGCCGCGATACAAAATACGATACATTGGTTACTAAACAAACATACGGTTTACGAAACGAATACTATAACTAAACAACCAACTGTGAACTCGCTCAACTTTGTTGTTGACCCGTTGTTACATGCCTTGGAGGTCGTTAGGTACTCATGGAGCTTGCACAGGGAGGCGCGGTCGTTGCGGACATGGATCGTGGATGCCATGTTAAACTTTTATGACAGTACGAACTTAATACTTATGTTGGGTTTTACATTTATGCTTCCGCTAAACATTACTATACTATTGTTTTGCACACCTTTCATATTGTTTGGTTGATTTACATTTATTAATTACATTGTTCAATATGATTGGTGGCTTGATCCTGGTCAGTCGCACCTCCAAGCGGTGATACTCCGCGCGTGAATTTTTGGGGGTGTGACATATCCGATTATCTCAAAACCAAAGTATATTTTTGTATATACTACAAACTTTTTATCAAAACAATGCATTTTAGAAGCAAAACTTTTACAAGGATTCATGGCTATGTTTTGTAAACATAAAACCTTTTCTTGTGTTATCCAAAGCAATGAATCTAATTCACAAAACCTATGTTACTCACAGGCATTTTTATGCTGATGTTTTATTTTCACATATGTTTCAGGTGCTACTATGTGATGATTGTTGATACATACTACACATAGGATGGACTCCTGCCTTAGCGACTTTAAAACATGAAAGACAATTATTTGTATTTATCTTGGTTGAATTAAAACAATGAGTTCATTAATGGAATAAAACAAATCTTTAATCACCATGTGTTGTGAAACAATGATTCTGTTACGACACTCCCCGACGTTTCTGCCGCGGTTTGTTGTTTTACGCGGTCGGGTTGTGACAGAAATGTGACAACCCTCAAATTTACATGTATCCCGTACAATTCATTAATGATAATTAAAGTGCTTGACGACTGTGTGGAATTACTTAACTGCTTTCTGATATCTGTGTTATACTTACATGTATTTGTTAACATACTAGTAGGATACAGAAAAGTTACTAAATAGTCTGTTATGCTTTCCCGAGTGTTGAAAATTAAAAGTGTTATAAAAATATACATAAAAGATACTTTACGGATTAATTAAACACTTTAACGGAACAATATCAAACCGAACAACCGGACTTTAACCGAAACATAAAAATATTGTCAATGACACTGTTCTCCTTTCTGAGCCAGTTAGGGTCCCCAAACACCCTAACACCCGTTATATTTCATAACACACAAATAACCTATTTTAATTCCTAACTTAACATAACTAGACACTAACCATCTAGTTGAAATCGAACCAAATACCTCCCCCCCCCTGACCGATTCGGTTCCCATAGGGAACACACCATCCAACTTTTGATTATTTTAATCCTGTATGTCTTATATCTAGAGAACACAATATCTAATGGGTAATGAGGATGCATGGTTTATAAATGTAACTTAAAGTCTCATGATCATTCATTCAAAACACTTAAACAAAATTTGTTCTTCTCCTCCCTCTCCCCTTGCAATCGGCCGAGACCAAGCACCCCACCCACCACCACTTTCCATTTTCAATCTTGTAATTACACACACACACAAAGGTGAAGGATCACATACAAGGAAGCTCGGTGTTCACGGAATCACAAGGACCTCTCTACGACGCTATTAACCATCCATTTTTCGCTTAGATTCTTCCCTAGCCTTGAGTTAGTTGTAAGTGCTTCTAAACACCTTCTTGATCTTGTCTAAAGTGGTTAATAGGAGATTTGTCGGATAAAAGCCATGAACATATAAGATCAAAGTTTAAAGTCTACTAAAATGATGAACATAGTGGTTAATGAACAAATATTAGTGTAAAACTCTTGGATCTTGTTTTGTTATGATTCTTGGTTGATTATCTGATGTGTTGCTGGTTAATATTGATGTTTGATGTTGTTACGATCACTAATCATGCTAACGGAATCAATCGAACGCGTCTTAGAAGATTAAAGAATGAAAACAGAATCTGTCCAAGTTTTACAGCCAACTTCAGTTGGCTGTAAACAGGTCATAAACTCTACGAAAAACTGATATTTTGAGTCTAAAACGTGTTATTATGAAATACGGTTCTAATGGCACAAGAATCGTAATTTTTGGACTTCGTTTGCTATTTTTAAAGCGTCATTTCGTAACAGCAGCTAGAGCTGCATTTTTCTGCTGAAAATATATGTTTTGTTTTCTGTCATAACTTGGGTTCTGTGTAGAGTTGGATCATGAAACTTGTACGGTAGATGACCACCGATGTATTTGTAATTACTCCACTGGAATTTCGTAAATCAGACGTTCAATGAATTTTAAATAAATTATCCCGTGGACTGTGGTCAGAAAAATATGAATCTGAGTTCCGTCCGGAAAATGAATTTTTATAAAATATTGGTAATGAACCGGACCCCGATATTTTACACAATAAAATTTGGAACGTTTAAGACATTCTGTAAAAATTTGGAAAGTTTTGGAATAATTTAACTATTTTATTAAAATGTACGAAAACAGCCGGTTTTGAATATTTATGCTGAAATGACATAAGCTGTAATTTGCCTGTCTAACTGTCGAGTATGCTATATGTGAATGATCTAACATGTTATATGTGTTATGTGCGTTATCGTATGTTTGTTTAAGAGTGGGGAATGGATGGGAAACTTATATGGGCATAAACAGTAAAAGTAATGCATGCTATGTGTTAGATACGTGTAGGAACTTTGTGCTCTATTTGAAAACCACTAAATGACTAATTGGTAATCATATTAGGACATGATTGACCGACCTTGACTGTTAGCTATTTTTGAGAGTCAAACCGAGCAACCGAGGTGAGTTCACACTTTCTACAAGGCATGGGATTCCCGGTGGTTTGGGAATGGGTTAAAGAAATTAAAACTAAATCTACATTTCCCTTTGGGAAGATATGTACGGCCATCCTACATAAATAGGATGCCATTGTTAATCCTACGAATTCTCCTGGTGCAGAATACGTACGTTCGTCCTCCTGGTGCAGGACAACAACCTTAAAACTAGCTAGACAAAACTCTATCAATAAGTCCCTCTTCATTATATCGACTTAATCGCCGAGGCCAATGGCGAGCGGGTCATTAGTTAATAGCGCTATTAGGTTTAACAAACCTCACACCATGCCGGTCGGACGGGCGGGCGTGTACTAATGGACTATGGCAAACTGTCAGTGATTATAGACACTGATGTAGGGCACAACTATTGTTCGTAGTAGTCGATATCATACCGTCTAGTAGTTCACACGGGGAAAGCCCCCACTGATTATGGTTATGGTTTGGGTAATGAAAAAGGAACTAGTTAAACATACTTTCAACTACGGGGTAACCCCCACGGCAATTAAGCCAACGAAAGTCAAACCATGTTTTTCAGAAATAACTTAAAACTAAACAACCAAACGTGAACTCACTCAACTTTGTTGTTGACTCGTTGTTACATGCCTTACAGGTCACTAAACGCTTGGAGCTTGCACGAGGAAGGAGTCGTTGTGGTGTACGGACTGTTATGTTCCGTGCTTATTAATTAAACCCTTATGAACTTATTAAACTTGCGTTTTGAACTTTAACTTATAAATTATGGACTTATGCTTTTGGATTTACCTTTATGCTTCCGCTGTTTAAACTAAACATGGTTAACTAGCGTTGGTCACCAATCGTATTGTGGTTGGTCTTATTTACTTAATTACGATGTTCAATATGATTGGTGGCTCGATCCTGGTCATGTCACGCCTCCAAGCGGTGATACTCCGCATGGTGGATTTTGGGGGTGTGACAGATTGGTATCAGAGCCATTGGTTATAGTGAACTTGGTTTTAAAAAGGGGAAAAGCTTTTTGATAAAACCAGACTATAACCTGTACAGTGCTCAATGATCCACAACGACGCTTCGCTCCACGTGCAAGACTCGACACAATAGGTGGTATGATTTATGTTATATTGTTGGTTAGATAGTTCACACTGTGCATTAATTAACATAGTAATTGCTATTTGAACCTTGTGTGCTTACTATTTTCTGTCACTCCACACTTACGCACTTGCGACACTTTTCTTACGTGTGTCCCTTCGATGTGAAGATCATGAGTGGACGTCTCGACATGACCCAGGGTCAGCTGAGGACCTGGATCAACGAACGGATTGCTGAAGCCTTAGCAACCCAAACAGGGAGTCAACCCATGCACCCTCAAACATGCATGGGCACCTTCAAGGCTTTCCTAGAATTCAACCCTCCCACTTTCGACGGCACTGAAGGGACAATCGGCCTTCTACACTGGATCCGGAGAATCGAATATACATTCGAAGAGAGTGAAAGCCCTGCCAGCAAACGAGTTGAGTACGCTACTGGCATGTTGCAAGGGAAAGCGTATTCTTGGTGGAGCGCACAAGTTCAGATGCTCGGATTGGCAGACGCGAATGCCATCCTCTGGAGCGACTTCAAGGATTGGATTAAGGAAGAATTCTGCCACCTGGACGACATTCTGGAACTGGAAATAGAGTATTATGGTTTGAAGATGGAGGGATCAGAGATTGAGGCGTACATAAAGAGGTCTAACGACTTGGCTGCCTTATGTCCTAACATGCCACAACCCATATCTAGGCGAATCAAGCTATACCTCAGAGGCTTAGTCCCGGAAATCCAAGGGTCTGTGAGTGCGGCCAACCTTCCCACAATCCAGCAAGTCGTTCGTTTGGCGCACCAACTCACCGATCAGGCAGTAGAAGAAGGCAAGTTGCCCAAGCGTAACACTTCCAATGCAAATGCTCTTATTAGTAACAAGTATATTTGGGGTGATCACCAAGGTGAGGGTCCTAGCTCTATACGACGGGAACCGCACAGGAAACTCGGGCTTAACTACCAAAAGCAGGGGGGATACCTAGGGAATAAACCGAAATGCCACAAGTGCCAACGGCACCACAACGGGTCATGTGCGGAATCGTGTTGTCATCGGTGCAAGAAGTTGGGACATATGGCTAGAGACTGTAGGAGCCCATATCCTGCAAACCGGAACCAACGGCAACACCAGCAGGGTAATGGGAGATGTTACCAGTGCGGTGCTGAGAGCCACTTCAAGAGGAACTGTCCGCAGATAAGACAGAATCGTGACAACAGCGGCAACCAGGGCAACGGGAACAATAATGGAGACAATAAGGATAACCGCAGGACTGGTAAGCATGAACTCTTGAATGGACAAGAGGAAGAAGGAAACAACCCCAACGTTGTGGCGGGTAATTTCCTACCAGAAAATTTCCTTGTTTCTATTTTAGTTAATTCGGGTACAGATGTTAGAAATGTGTTCCTAAGAGTTAGTCAGGTGCTTAAGCGTACCCCATTACCCATAAAACACCAAACATGCTGTAGAACTAGCTAATGGTGAAAGTCTCGAGGGCGCACACACAGTTAAGGGTTGTAACCTCGTCTTAGCTGGTCAGACCTTCTCTATCGATATTATTCCTATCGTACTTGGTAGCCTCGACGCTGTTATTAGGAAGGATTGATTATCTCACCATTAAGCGGAAGTTCTTTGCAACTAGAAGATTGTCCGCATCCCTCGTTCTAGTTAAGGACCCCTCGTAATTCAGGGTGACAAGAGTGGTGCTGTCGTAGGCATCATCTCTTTCCTTAAGGCCCAGAAGTGTTTGCGAAAGGGCCACACTGCTATCCTAGCCCTCGTATCTGATGCATCCTCGGAAGAAAGGAAGATAGAAGACATTCCTATCGTGCGCGACTTTCCTGAGGTATTTCCTGAGGAATTGCCTGGTCTTCCGCCTCATCGTCAAGTTGAGTTTCAAATCGAGCTAGCTCCTGGGGCAGCACCAGTAGCTCGAGCACCATATCGTCTAGCTCCATCAGAACTTGAAGAACTATCCACGCAATTATAAGAACTCTTGGAAAAGGGTTTTATACGCCCTACCTCTTCGCCTTGGGGAGCTCCAGTCTTGTTCGTAAAGAAGAAAGATGGTACTTTCAGAATGTGTATTGACTATCGCGAGCTTAACAAGGTGACTGTGAAGAATCGTTATCCTCTTCCACGTATTGACGACTTGTTCGACCAGTTGCAAGGGTCGAGCTATTACTCCAAGATTGATTTGAGATTGGGGTACCATCAGCTGAGAGTCCGAGATGAGGACGTCTCCAAAACAGCATTCAGAACTCGTTATGGCCATTACGAGTTTCTGGTCATGCCTTACGGGTTGACGAATGCACCAGCGATCTTCATGGATCTCATGAACCGAGTATGCAAACCTTACCTGGATAAGTTCGTTATTGTGTTCATCGACGACATCCTGATCTATTCTAAGAGTCAGGAGGAACACGAGCAACATCTACGACTTATGCTGGAACTTCTTCGAGCAGAGCAGTTGTAAGCCAAGTTTTCGAAATGTGACTTCTGGCTTCGCGAAGTCCACTTTCTAGGCCATGTGGTAAACAAGGATGGCATTCATGTTGATCCATCCAAGGTTGACTCAATCAAGAACTGGCCTGCACCCCGCATACCAACAGAAATCCGCCAATTCTTGGGTTTGGCAGGATATTACAGAAGGTTTATCAAGGATTTCTCAAAGATTGCGCAACCTCTCACTTCACTGACTCAGAAGGGTGTCATCTATCGTTGGGGTGATACACAGGAGTCCGCATTTCAACACTTGAAGGATAGACTTTGTAGCGCGCCTATCCTCTCATTGCCCGAAGGCACAGATGATTTTGTGGTTTACTGCGATGCTTCCATCCAAGGAGTTGGTTGCGTGTTGATACAACGTGATAAGGTCATTGCCTACGCACCACGCCAACTTAAAGTTCACGAAAAGAACTACACTACGCACGACTTGGAGCTGGGAGCAGTTGTTTTCACACTTAATATATGGAGACATTACCTGTACGGTACCAAGTGCACCATTTACACCGATCACAGGAGTCTCGAGCATATCTTCAAGCAAAAGGTGTTAAACATGTGACAACGCCGATGGGTCGAGCTCTTGAACGATTATGAATGTGCGATCAAGTACCATCCGGGCAAAGCCAATGTTGTAGCCGACGCCCTCAGTCGAAAGGATACTATACCTAAGCGTGTACGTGCTTTACAACTTACCATCCAATCTAACCTTCCCGCTCAGATTCGCGATGCTCAGGTTGAAGTGTTGAAAGCAGAAAACATCAGGGCTGAGTCCCCACGAGGATCGAGGCAACGACTGGAACAAAAGGAGGACGACGCCTACTATGTTAACGGACGCATTTGGGTTCCCCTATATGGAGACCTACGCGAGCTTGTGATGGATGAATCACACAAGTCTCGTTATTCGGTACACCCTGGTTCGGACAAGATGTACCACGATCTCAAGACTACGTATTGGTGGCCTGGCATGAAAGCCCACATAGCAACCTACGTAGGTAAGTGCTTGACTTGTGCGAGAGTCAAGACTGAATATCAGAAACCATCAGGCCTACTACAACAACCAGAGATCCCGAAATGGAAATGGGAGCAAATTTCCATGGATTTCGTTACTAGTCTGCCTAGATCTCAACGCGGAAACGATACCATTTGAGTGATCGTGGATCGACTGACTAAGTCTGCACATTTTCTGACCATCAAGGAAACAGATAAGTTTTCTACTCTCACAGACATTTACCTAAAGGAAGTGGTATCAAGGCACGAAGTGCCGACCTCCATCATTTCTGCTCGTGACGCGCGTTTTACTTCTGAACTGCACAAGTCTTTTGGCTCACGTTTAGATATGAGCACCGCTTATCACCCACAGATGGAAGGGCAATCTGAACGCACCATCCAAACCCTTGAAGACATGCTTAGGGCATGTGTAATCGATTTTGGTAATAGCTGGGAAAAGCACCTCCCGCTAGTGGAGTTTTCGTATAACAACAGCTACCACACCAGCATTCAGGCCGCTCCGTTCGAGGCATTGTACGGACGCAAATGCCGATCACCTCTCTGTTGGGCAGGAGTTGGTGACAGCCAAATCACTGGCCCAGAAATTGTGGTAGATACCACTGAGAGAATTGCTCAGATACGACAGCGAATGGCGGCAGCTCGTGACCGTCAGAAAAGCTATGCTGATAAGGGAAGAAAACCACTTGAGTTCCAGGTTGGGGATCGAGTGTTACTCAAAGTCTCACCTTGGAAAGTTGTAGTCCGTTTTGGCAAACGAGGCAAGCTCAATCCGCGTTATGACGGACCGTTCAAAATCATCGAGAAAGTTGGCAAAGTCGCCTACAGGTTGAATCTACCCGAAAAAACTCAGCGGAGTTCACAACGTATTCCACGTGTCAAATCTGAAGAAGTGTCTGTCAGATGAGCCCCTCATAGTTCCTCTCAAGGAACTCACTATCGACGACCAGCTGCGATTCGTCGAGGAACCAGTAGAGATTACTGATCGAGATGTTAAGATTCTCAAGCGCACCAGGATACCTCTTGTCCGAGTTCGTTGGGATTCCTGTCGCGGCCCAGAGTATACCTGGGAACGCGAAGACCAATTGAAACTCAAGTACCCCCAGCTGTTTAAGAAAAATGCAACCACTACTGAGGCTGAAGCTACTGCAGAATTTCGGGACGAAATTCCAAATCAACGGGGGGATGATGTGACACCCCAGGAAAATCAGGAAAACCACGCAACTTAACTAGCCTCCTCAGTAACCAGGTGCTAAATTTCGAGACGAAATTCTCTTAACAGGGGGAGAATGTGACAACCCTCAAATTTACATGTATCCCGTACAATTCATTAATGATAATTAAAGTGCTTGACGACTGTGTGGAATTACTTAACTGCTTTCTGATATCTGTGTTATACTTACATGTATTTGTTAACATACTAGTAGGATACAGAAAAGTTACTAAATAGTCTGTTATGCTTTCCTGAGTGTTGAAAATTAAAAGTGTTACAAAAATATACATAAAAGACACTTTACGGATTAATTAAACACTTTAACGGAACAGTATCAAACCGAACAACCGGACTTTAACCGGAACATAAGAATATTGTCAATGACACTGTTTTCCTTTCTGAGTCAGTTAGGGTCCCCAAACACCCTAACACCCGTTATATTTCATAACACACAAATAACCTATTTTAATTCCTAACTTAACATAACTAGACACTAACCATCTAGTTGAAATCGAACCAAATACCCCCCCCTTGACCGATTCGGTTCCCCTAGGGAACACACCATCCAACTTTTGATTATTTTAATCATGTATGTCTTATATCTAGAGAACACAATATCTAATGGTTAATGAGGATGCATGGTTTATAAATGTAACTTAAAGTCTCATGATCATTCATTCAAAACACTTAAACAAAATTTGTTCTTCTCCTCCCTCTCCCCTTGCAATCGGCCGAGACCAAGCACCCCACCCACCACCACTTTCCATTTTCAATCTTGTAATTACACACACACACACAAAGGTGAAGGGTCACATACAAGGAAGCTCGGTGTTCACGGAATCACAAGGACCTCTCTACGACGCTATTAACCACCCATTTTTCGATTAGATTCTTCCCTAGCCTTGAGCTAGTTGTAAGTGCTTCTAAACACCTTCTTGTTCTTGTCTAAAGTGGTTAATAGGAGATTTGTCGGATAAAAGTCATGAACATATAAGATCAAAGTTTAAAGTCTACTAAAATGATGAACATAGTGGTTAATGAACAAATATTAGTGTAAAACTCTTGGATCTTGTTTTGTTATGATTCTTGGTTGATTATCTGATGTGTTGCTGGTTAATATTGATGTTTGATGTTGTTACGATCACTAATCATGCTAACGGAATCAATCGAACGCGTCTTAGAAGATTAAAGAATGAAAACAGAATCTGTCCAAGTTTTACAGCCAACTTCAGTTGGCTGTAAACAGGTCATAAACTCTACTAAAAACTGATATTTTGAGTCTAAAACGTGTTATTATGAAATACGGTTCTAATGGCACCAGAATCGTAATTTTTGGACTTCGTTTGCTATTTTTAAAGCGTCATTTCGTAACAGCAGCTAGAGCTGCATTTTTCTGCTGAAAATATATGTTTTGTTTTCTGTCATACTTGGGTTCTGTGTAGAGTTGGATCATGAAACTTGTACTGTAGATGACCACCGATGTATTTGTAAATACCCCATTGGAATTTCTTAAATCGGAAGCTCGATGAATTTTAAATAAATTATCCCGTGGACTGAGTTCAGTCCGGAAAATGAATTTTTATAAAATATTGGTAATGAACCGGACCCCGATATTTTTACACAATAAAATTTGGAACGTTTAAGACATTTTGTAAAAATTTTGGAATTTTTGGAATAATTTAACTATTTTATTAAAATGTCCGAAAACAGCCGGTTTTGAATATTTATGCTGAAATGACATAAGCTGTAATTTGCGTGTCTAACTGTCGAGTATGCTATCTGTGAATGATCTAACATGTTATATGTGTTATGTGCATTATCGTATGTTTGTTTAAGAGTGGGGAATGGATGGGAAACTTATATGGGCATAAACAGTAAAAGTAATGCTTGCTATGTGTTAGATACGTGTAGGAACTTTGTGCTCTATTTGAAAACCACTAAATGACTAATTGGTAATCATATTAGGACATGATTGACCGACCTTGACTGTTAGCTATTTTTGAGAGTCAAACCGAGCAACCGAGGTGAGTTCACACTTTCTACAAGGCATGGGATTCCCGGTGGTTTGGGAATGGGTTAAAGAAATTAAAACTAAATCTACATATCCCTTTGGGAAGATATGTACGGCCATCCTACATAAATAGGATGCCATTGTTAATCCTACGAATTCTCCTGGTGCAGAATACGTACGTTCGTCCTCCTGGTGCAGGACAACAACCTTAAAACTAGCTAGACAAAACTCTATCAATAAGTCCCTCTTCATTATATCGACTTAATCGCCGAGGCCAATGGCGAGCGGGTCATTAGTTAATAGCGCTATTAGGTTTAACAAACCTCACACCGTGCCGGTCGGACAGGCGGGCGTGTACTAATGGACTATGGCAAACTGTCAGTGATGATAGACACTGATGTAGGGCACAACTATTGTTCGTAGTAGTCGATATCATACCGTCTAGTAGTTCACACGGGGAAAGCCCCCACTGATTATGGTTATGGTTTGGGTAATGAAAAAGGAACTGGTTAAACATACTTTCAACTATGGGGTAACCCCCACGGCAATTAAGCCAACGAAAGTCAAACCACGTTTTTCAGAAACAACTTAAAACTAAACAACCAAACGTGAACTCACTCAACTTTGTTGTTGACTCGTTGTTACATGCCTTACAGGTCACTAAATGCTTGGAGCTTGCACGAGGAAGGAGTCGTTGTGGTGTACGGACTGTTATGTTCCGTGCTTATTAATTAAACCCTTATGAACTTATTAAACTTGCGTTTTGAACTTTAACTTATAAACTATGGACTTATGCTTTTGGATTTACCTTTATGCTTCCGCTGTTTAAACTAAACATGGTTAACTAGCGTTGGTCACCAATCGTATTGTGGTTGGTCTTATTTACTTAATTACGATGTTCAATATGATTGGTGGCTCGATCCTGGTCATGTCACGCCTCCAAGCGGTGATACTCCGCACGGTGGATTTTGGGGTGTGACAAGAAAAGTTTGTATCAGAGCTCATGGTTATAGGGAATTAGGTTATTAGTAATGCTTTGACCTAGACTATAACCTTCCTAGGACCCTAACACAAGTTTTCTTGTGTTTAGATCTTAAAACAAAACCGTCACCTATCTTTAGGTGACAACCACAACAAGAACACAACTTACAAATCCGTTTTGAAAATCAATCATCTATTCTTAGATGGTTTGCCTTAGGCTTACGCCTTCAAAGTTTTCAAAATCTCGTCAAAGTTTGGGTCTTTATAATGTGAACACGTGTAATCTGGATGGGTGGGTGCTTGTACCTCGAGTTTTCTGTCTAAGGCTAGAGTGTTCGTACAAATCCGCAGTATCGGACCAGTCACTCTTACCTGGGAACTCTTGGGGTGAGCGTCCACTTATAGGCTAAAGCATGTCTTCGCGATACATTAATATGACCCATTTACTTTGATTAGTCACAGTGTCGTTTGTTTGTTTTAGGTAACGAACAAATGATCACAATCTTCATGCTTTGTCGATATTCTTTTAAGCATTCAATTTTGACTATCCAATATCATCTCACTCATTTCCCCTTATGATATAAAGTTTTCGAATGAAACAAAGTTTCAATCATGCATGTGTGATATATATATATATATATATATATTGCATTGAAAGTTAATTACATTGATATACATATGTTGGCATTAAACTTAATTAACTGTGAATGTTTATTAAAATAATTGGTTGTGTATGCTAGTTGTTTTTATTAATTTAATATGTATGTGTGTGAATTAAGCTAGCATATACATATCATGTGTTGAATTAAATAAGCAGCTAGTTTAAAGTATTAAACTACCATATATATGTATGTTAAATCAATAGTAATTAGACAAATTATTTTATGTAATACAAGTTGGTTGTGGGTCTATTATCTCGAACATAACGTAAGAGTAAGTAGCTGTGCGTTGTGTGTTACTGCCTGCCAAAAGAAAAAAAATATTACATTAGACATCGGGTTGTTTGGACATTAGGTATTGCAAAACCCTACTCGTATACTCACTATTATGACATTATACCTTAGGTCGCGAATAACGGACCTAACATTTATTTAACGCTAGAAGTACATTATCAAACCGAGCACCATAAGGTGAGTTCACTTCTCTTGAGCATGCGTCCCGATGGGTGGGACAATCAAACGGGTATTCCTTAAAGGAATACGTCTTTTCTGGGTTAAAACTGCGATGTTGGATAATATACTCACACCTATCAACTTAAGTCCCATCTTATACCGAATTAGTTACCTGAGAGGTAATGGGGTATTAGTTGATAGCGCTATTAGGCTTGGCAACCTCACGCCGTACCTGAGAGGACGGGCGTGAACTAATGACCTTAAATCAAGACCAATGTTTTGATAGGGGCATTGGGGACTGGCAAACAAACTGACGCCATCTTGCGGTACTCGAGTTATTATCAGCATTGTTATTAAACTGAACTAAACACTTGGTAACTAAACGTTTTGTAAAAACTGTGACTCGCCAGCTTTGTGCTGATACACTTGTTGCACGCTCGCAGGTCGTTAGATTCTTGGATGTGGAACTTGCTGTCTGGAATTGCTGGAGTGGTCATGGGTCGAGAGGCTTGCAAACATGTGACAAGACCATTGGTTTTCATATATTTACTGTTGAACATTGAACAATGATTTACTTATTGCTTCCGCTGAACATGTTAAACTTAAGGTTATTTTTTAGAATACTTTAACGTAATAAATAGGATCTTTTATATGATATCTTACTAATAGTTAATGTGATTGGTGTCTGGATCCTGGTTTGTCACACGCCTCACGGGGGTTTCCGCATGTGGTATTTTGTGGGTGTGACATCACCACCCACACATCCATCATTTTCAAACCATATCCTAGCAATCCAAGGTTACTACAAGGTGTAAGACGCTTATCAAAGAAGGTGTGAGGTGCTAGAACTTGAAGGACCACTTGGAGGAGCCATTAACCACTTGATTTCTTCCATCTTCATCATCTAACTTCTTGTGCCACTTCCCTAGCCATTAGAGCTAGTTGTAAGCCTCTTGATCACTAACATAATCATGAAGAAAACAAGTGATTTTGGTAATTTTTGGTGTATGTAATGAAGTTGTTGATGTTGAATCTTGTGTGTATGTTTAGATCTAGTATGTTAAGCTTGTTATAAGCTTAGATCTAACAAGTTTAAGCATGAATCTTGAAAGATCCATGGTTAAACTTGAAGATGAACATATGAAACACTTATGTGAACTTGAAAAATGAATTTTTATGCATAAACTTGTAATCTTGAAATAACAAAGTGTGTATAAAACTAACTTCTGAAACTAAAATCTATGAAAAGCTTGTTAATGGTTTTTCAAGAAACATGTTTATGAAAGATCTAAAGATGTTAAGCATGGATCTTGAAAGATCTATGGTGACACATGACGTTAAACATAATGATCTTTCTAATGAACATAAAAATGGTTTTAGAACATGATTTACAAACTTTGAAACCATAAAACTCATGGATGATTGAATTAGTAAATTAAAGTTTCATAAAAGTTTGTTTAAAAATTACAAGAGGACTTGTTTTTGGAAAGATCATTGTATGTTAAGTGTAGATCTCAAAGACTACACATTTTTAACAAGAATCAAGTTCACCATGATGTTTCATATGAAGAAATTAGTGTATGTTGTTAAAAATTGTTGAAAATTGGTTTTGGTGATAAAAAGAAAATAAACACATGTTTTGAAAACATGGGAAAATTTCCATTTTTTAGGGGAAACTATGTCAAGATTTTTATAAAATTTTGACACTTAGAAAAATATAAGTTTTGGTGAAACTTATTCCCCAAAAAATCACCTAAAAATATTTATCAAGGTTTCCCTAATTTTTGTATGAAATTTCAAGTTAAAAGATGATGATTTCTTCAAGTTAATATTAGGTGTATTATATGTAGTAGTGTATTAGGGACTTGAAAATACACTAAATACTCCTAAGAAGTATAAATACCAAAATACACATATAAATACACGAGGATACCTAAGCATACAAATGAACAAAAATCCTCACAAGAAGAATATTTGGACAATACAAGAAAATATATTTGTAAAAATATATTCCACAAATATTTGGGCTTTGGACAATTTTTTGACATAACTATACATATATTTGGACAAATATACAACCATTATCAAGTAATGGAAATTACACAAAAATCGGGTGAATAACAAGAATAATTATATATATTTTAGAGCATGACAAAATATATATATTCCCTACAAGACTTAAAAATACATTATTTTTAAGGAATATAATTCCGGAAAGTAATAAAAATCAAAGTATTGATTTTTGGCGAATAACGTAAAATACACAAGTATTTACATAAAAATACAAGTATACTTTCCTAAGTATACTTGCACAAAAATAATATCGGAAATATTATTTCAAAAAATACTTATATTTATTTTTGGAAAAATAATATAAGTAACATATATAAAAAGTAAAAAATATAATTTATTTTTAACACTTATTACCTTGAAAAAGACTACATAAACAAATATGTATTTGAGAGGTAAAATATATATTTACAAATAAACATTGCATATTCAAAGTACAAGACACAACGTACGGGCAAGACCCGACAAACAAGGGCATGACCCTCACAAAGAATGAACGTACAAAGAACAAATACAAAAATAAAAGATGGTGACTTGTACTTGTGTGATGCAAGTCTAGTGACTAACATACATAGAATAATTATAGGTCACAACGCTTACTAAGCAAATCTGGTGAAGTTTACGACGCAGGATACGCAAAATTGTGAGTTCATGTCCCCGCTTTTAAACATTTTATTGTTTTCTAAACTTGGGGGAAATACATGTACTGTGGTATGTAGAAGCAAAACTAAGGAATTATACTATAGATCATGTCACGAATAGGGTGTCATAAGCACCATTAATCAACTTAATACTTAGACCGTGGAACAAAAGGTTAGATCTAATGGGCTTCAGGCAGCCACACTTTACCGAGAGTGCTTTTGTGTCTCTAGTCGAGAATCGACAATTAAAATGCCTATGGTTTGGATATTTCCTATGTTGTTACATATGTTAGTGGCCTCGAGAACCATTAGCGATCTCGTATTCCTTACATTTACAGAAATACTTTTTTCAAGTACAATTACATACCATGTTTTCTACAACGGATACTTAAATGTTTTACACAAAACTGCATGAATTCACACCAACTTTTGTTGACGATTTGTAAGACCCTTGTTGTTTTATACGATTATCATATAAATTTCAACTATAATAGTGTATTTAAGATTACTATACACTTAAAAATGCGACTTTGTTAAAACATTTTAATAAATAAAACATTTCAACATTTTGTAAATACATTCGCCGTTTAAACGCGACGACGAAACTTAACGTGGAAGCTTGAATATTGAGTGTGTTCGGTTCTTTATCGAGCTTGATCGACATCCGGTACCATAAATTTCACCTACAATCCATAAAACATGAATTTAATTAGTCATACGTAGTTTAAAACGTGTTTAAACAAGTTCGCAAGACCAAACAAATTAAATAAATAATTTTCACAAGACCAGTATACCGTCGCGTCACGCGACGGCTTATGGCTCTTGCTGTCGCGTGGTGCGACGCCTCACTTTTTCCAGCAGGTTTTGTTTAAGAACCTGCACATTTCCAGCCAAACCATATTTTACGAAAACGAGCGTAACTTGCTCATTTTTATCCGATTTACGTCACGTTTCTTCCTACGTGATCGTAATTAAATTTTCTATCATATGAAATTAAAATCCGACATCCGGATTAACAAAATCCGAGACTTTTAAGTCTTCGGCTAATTATCTTTTTTACCAAGTTTTGACCCGTTCATGGTTTTATCAAACTAAAACTAGTTTGTTACATATAACGTATCATGAACCTTATTTTATATCAGTTTATTATTATTCAAGGTCCAACCCATGGGTTTCTTACATATTCTAAACCCGTTTTGCTTAAATACTTATTGTGACCCGTTAAGGGTATTTAAGTACGTTTAAAGCACACATCCCTTTCATTCGCTTCTAGCATTATATTACCACAATTCTTATCAAATAATCTTCCACCACAATTATAATTGTGGTGAATTTTAATGTGGTAACTATTTGTTCCGATATTTACCCATCAGATTACTATTTTACGACAAGACGCCTTTTTAGGCCTTTGACTCACAAGAATCCTACCTTTCGCTTTTATACTTGTCCTAAGTATTTACTTGATCGAATGAATTATTTCTAAACAACCCATAAGCCTTTTTAGGCCTTTGACTCACAAGAATCCTACCTCGTGCTTCCGCCTTAGAAAGGGGTGTGACAGGTTTGGGGTAGTAGAGTTGTATGTGCTACAAGGTCTTCGTCTTCGAATGAAACCCCTAAATTTGGCGATGGAAGTTGGAATTGGTGGTGGTGGTTGTCAGTGGGGTTTGGTTGAAGTGAGAGAGAGAGAGAGAGAGAGAGAGAGAGAAAGAGAGAGAACTAAGATAGATAGAAATAGAGAGGGGGTGGGGGTAAATATTAAAGCTTTGTTATAAATTTTAATTTAATTAAATTGGTAAAAAGACTAAACTACTGTTAGGATCTGAGTTTCTTATGATTGTGTTTTTGTTTGAGAATTATGAACATGAATGAGTAATTACAGCGGAATTAAAATGGAACAAACTTTGAACACACAATCAAATGGAAGAATTGCTTTCACACATGTTTGTCATGAAATCGAATGATTATATTTATTACAATGATTCAATTACACTTGCATGCATGCAATACAATCCCCCCCTCAGCCTGAGCTCACACTGGTTTGTTCATACAGAATGACTTGTGAAGAAAGAGCTAATAGAATAGTACAGGGTACTGTTCTATTTATAGTACAAAACAAACCACTGAAGCATCTATGCTGACGTCACCATGAAAGTGACATCTAACCTCCTAACAACCTACAACCACTGACCTATTACAAACACTGCTATTACAAACTACTGATTAACAATAAATACAAAGAAAAGCTAAACTACTGTTTCTCATTCCACTGTTATACTCCTAGCTGTGCTTTGTGTCTTCAGCAGTACTTGAACCATGACAGTAGATTGAGCATCAGTGCTTGCACTTCAACAGTCTTTAGACTTTGATCAGCTGTTGAAGACCAGCAGTTGTTGTAGATGGACAGTAGATAGAGGTCATAAGTTGTTAGGCCACTTTCAAGGGGAAAGAACTGTTGCATATAACTGCTTATTGTGAATCCACTGCTCTGATCCAGTTTTGGCTTTATCAATTGTTCCTTTGGTATAAAACTTGAAATAACAATGTGTGTATAAAACTAACTTCTGAAACTAAAATCTATGAAAAGCTTGTTAATGGTTTTTCAAGAAACATGTTTATGAAAGATCTAAAGATGTTAAGCATGGATCTTGAAAGATCTATGGTGAAACATGACGTTAAACATAATGATCTTTCTAATGAACATAAAAATGGTTTTAGAACATGATTTACAAACTTTGAAACCATAAAACTAATGGATGATTGAATTAGTAAATTAAAGTTCCATAAAAGTTTGTTTAAAAATTACAAGAGGACTTGTTTTTGGAAAGATCATTGTATGTTAAGTGTAGATCTCAAAGACTACACATTTTTAACAAGAATCAAGTTCACCATGATGTTTCATATGAAGAAATTAGTGTATGTTGTTAAAAATTGTTGAAAATTGGTTTTGGTGATAAAAAGAAAATAAACACATGTTTTGAAAACATGGGAAAATTTCCATTTTTTTAGGGGAAACTATGTCAAAATTTTTATAAAATTTTGACACTTAGAAAAATATAAGTTTTGGTGAAACTTATTCCCCAAAAAATCACCTAAAAATATTTATCAAGGTTTCCCTAATTTTTGTATGAAATTTCAAGTTAAAAGATGATGATTTCTTCAAGTTAATATTAGGTGTATTATATGTAGTAGTGTATTAGGGACTTGAAAATACACTAAATACTCCTAAAAAGTATAAATACCAAAATACACATATAAATACACGAGGATACCTAAGCATACAAATGAACAAAAATCCTCACAAGAAGAATATTTGGACAATACAAGAAAATATATTTGTAAAAATATATTCCACAAATATTTGGGCTTTGGACAATTTTTTGACATAACTATACATATATTTGGACAAATATACAACCATTATCAAGTAATGGAAATTACACAAAAATCGGGTGAATAACAAGAATAATTATATATATTTTAGAGCATGGCAAAATATATATATTCCCTACAAGACTTAAAAATACATTATTTTTAAGGAATATAATTCCGGAAAGTAATAAAAATCAAAGTATTGATTTTTGGCGAATAACGTAAAATACACAAGTATTTACATAAAAATACAAGTATACTTTCCTAAGTATACTTGCACAAAAATAATATCGGAAATATTATTTCACAAAATACTTATATTTATTTTTGGAAAAATAATATAAGTAACATATATAAAAAGTAAAAAATATAATTTATTTTTAACACTTATTACCTTTAAAAAGACTACATAAACAAATATGTATTTGAGAGGTAAAATATATATTTACAAATAAACATTGCATATTCAAAGTACAAGACACAACGTACGGGCAAGACTCGACAAACAAGGGCATGACCCTCACAAAGAATGAACGTACAAAGAACAAATACAAAAATAAAAGATGGTGACTTGTACTTGTGTGATGCAAGTCTAGTGACTAACATACATAGAATAATTATAGGTCACGACGCTTACTAAGCAAATCTGGTGAAGTTTACGACGCAGGATATGCAAAATTGTGAGTTCATGTCCCCGCTTTTAAACATTTTATTGTTTTCTAAACTTGGGGGAAATACATGTACTGTGGTATGTAGAAGCAAAACTAAGGAATTATACTATAGATCATGTCATGAATAGGGTGTCATAAGCACCATTAATCAACTTAATACTTAGACCGCGGAACAAAAGGTTAGATCTAATGGGCTTCAGGCAGCCACACTTTACCGAGAGTGCTTTTGTGTCTCTAGTCGAGAATCGACAATTAAAATGCCTATGGTTTGGATATTTCCTATGTTGTTACATATGTTAGTGGCCTCGAGAACCATTAGCGATCTCGTATTCCTTACATTTACAGAAATACTTTTTTCAAGTACAATTACATACCATGTTTTCTACAACGGATACTTAAATGTTTTACACAAAACTGCATGAATTCACACCAACTTTTGTTGACGATTTGTAAGACCCTTGTTGTTTTATACGATTATCATATAAATTTCAACTATAATAGTGTATTTAAGATTACTATACACTTAAAAATGCGACTTTGTTAAAACATTTTAATAAATAAAACATTTCAACATTTTGTAAATACATTCGCCGTTTAAACGCGACGACGAAACTTAACGTGGAAGCTTGAATATTGAGTGTGTTCGGTTCTTTATCGAGCTTGATCGACCTCCGGTACCATAAATTTCACCTACAATCCATAAAACATGAATTTAATTAGTCATACGTAGTTTAAAACGTGTTTAAACAAGTTCGCAAGACCAAACAAATTAAATAAATAATTTTCACAAGACCAGTATACCGTCGCGTCACGCGACGGCTTATGGCTCTTGCTGTCGCGTGGTGCGACGCCTCACTTTTTCCAGCAGGTTTTGTTTAAGAACCTGCACATTTCCAGCCAAACCATATTTTACGAAAACGAGCGCAACTTGCTCATTTTTATCCAATTTACGTCACGTTTCTTCCTACGTGATCGTAATTAAATTTTCTATCATATGAAATTAAAATCCGACATCCGGATTAACAAAATCCGAGACTTTTAAGTCTTCGGCTAATTATCTTTTTTACCAAGTTTTGACCCGTTCATGGTTTTATCAAACTAAAACTAGTTTGTTACATACAACGTATCATGAACCTTATTTTATATCAGTTTATTATTATTCAAGGTCCAACCCATGGGTTTCTTACATATTCTAAACCCGTTTTGCTTAAATACTTATTGTGACCCGTTAAGGGTATTTAAGTACGTTTAAAGCACACATCCCTTTCATTCACTTCTAGCATTATATTACCACAATTCTTATCAAATAATCTTCTAGCACAATTATAATTGTGGTGAATTTTAATGTGGTAACTATTTGTTCCGATATTTACCCATCAGATTACTATTTTACGACAAGACGCCTTTTTAGGCCTTTGACTCACAAGAATCCTACCTTTCGCTTTTATACTTGTCCTAAGTATTTACTTGATCGAATGAATTATTTCTAAACAACCCATAAGCCTTTTTAGGCCTTTGACTCACAAGAATCCTACCTCGTGCTTCCGCCTTAGAAAGGGGTGTGACAGGTTTGGGGGAGTAGAGTTGTATGTGCTACAAGGTCTTCGTCTTCGAATGAAACCCCTAAATTTGGCGATGGAAGTTGGAATTGGTGGTGGTGGTTGTCAGTGGGGTTTGGTTGAAGTGAGTGAGAGAGAGAGAGAGAGAGAGAGAAAGAGAGAGAACTAAGAAAGATAGAAATAGAGAGGGGGTGGGGGTAAATATTAAAGCTTTGTTATAAATTTTAATTTAATTAAATTGGTAAAAAGACTAAACTACTGTTAGGATCTGAGTTTCTTATGATTGTGTTTTTGTTTGAGAATTATGAACATGAATGAGTAATTGCAGCGGAATTAAAATGGAACAAACTTTCAACACACAATCAAATGGAAGAATTGCTTTCACACATGTTTGTCATGAAATCGAATGATTATATTTATTACAATGATTCAATTACACTTGCATGCATGCAATACAATCTCCCCCTCAGCCTGAGCTCACCTTGGTTTGTTCATACAGAATGACTTGTGAAGAAAGAGCTAATAGAATAGTACAGGGTACTGTTCTATTTATAGTACAAAACAAACCACTGAAGCATCTTTGCTGACGTCACCATGAAAGTGACATCTAACCTCCTAACAACCTACAACCACTGACCTATTACAAACACTGCTATTACAAACTACTGATTAACAATAAATACAAAGAAAAGCTAAACTACTGCTTCTCATTCCACTGTTATACTCCTAGCAGTGCTTTGTGTCTTCAGCAGTACTTGAACCATGACCGTAGATTGAGCATCAGTGCTTGCACTTCAACAGTCTTTAGACTTTGATCAGTTGTTGAAGACCAGCAGTTGTTGTAGATGGACAGTAGATAGAGGTCATAAGTTGTTAGGCCACTTTCAAGGGGAAAGAACTGTTGCATACAACTGCTTATTGTGAATCCACTGCTCTGATCCAGTTTTGGCTTTATCAATTGTTCCTTTGGTAGGGTTCAATCCCAACAATCTCCCCATGGAACAGATGATGCCAAAACTCTTCATTATTCTTGGATTTTTATTGCCTCATCAAATATTCCCTGACTTGTTCTTTGAATTGTAATTCAAAGTCCATGGAACTTGTATCATCCTCATCCCTGCACAGTGGAAGCTCAAGGAGATCTTGCAGATCTTCAACACCCAGGCCAAGTGCTTGTTCTCTTGATATGTGCTTCACCTCACCATTGGATTTGAGCAAAGTCAATACGTGGGTCTGTTTATCAGATTTCCACTTTAGTATTTTGAATCCAATGGGTTTCTTGGGAGAGTTTTTATTGTTGATGAGTTTGGAGATTGAGGCCTGGTTATAACACTTTGGGCAGTGTTTGTAGCTTTTGCTAATTCAGGATTTTCTGCTATCATTTGCTGAAGGACCATTTTTATAATGTAACCCCCTTATGCTTTATCTGCTTCTGTTTCATCATCCATCTGCTTTTTTTTCTCCTTCTTTGATAAAGGATGGCAGCAGGTGGAGCAGTGGATCTCCTGATTTGTAACTTTTGTGGTTTAACTGGAACCACTGCTTCAGGATAATCAGGCTTTTGAGGAGCAGTGTGATCCCTTTTTCTCAATTCTTCCAACTTTTTGTAAGTGGCCAACACTTTGTCCTCTAACCACCTTGTCACTTGGTTCCTTGACCCATAATCAGCTGTTATTAGCTCTTCTTTCATTCTCTTCAGCTGCAAGGTTCTTTCTGGTACATTTTTCTTATATTTGGCCAAGATTGGAGGAGTCTGCTTCACCTTGTTATTGATCATATCTTGAATTATGGCTGTTTCTTTTTCTAGCTCACTAATGGTCCATTCCTTGTACTAGTGCTTTTCTTCCCTGTACTTCTTGTAAGCCATGATATACTCAAGATAGTCTTTCCTCAAACTTTCATCATCTTTCTCAGACAATTTTTGACAAAGGTCTTTTGAGAACTGTTCTAAAGTTCTGACCTTGGTGAGCAGGTATTGCATCCTTCTCTGACTCTCTTTGTCAGACATTCCCTCTGTATCTCTTTTAGATATATCTTCTGCTTGTTGAGCTTTTATTTTGAGATACTCTTCTATGTTTTTAGGGAAGGGATAACCTTGAATGGAAGGAAGTTTCCTTTTTGCAGGGTTATCTTCAGAGTAAAAAGACTTTATCTCCTCTTTGACTGCTGGAAGATCCAATGGGTACTGAAATCCCACTGGAACAATAGCAGTGATTGGTTTTTGAACTTGTGCTGATGATAATGGAACAGGGTTTGGAATAGGGATAAGGGACAGTGGTTGTGTGGATGTTTGAGTTGGGGAGGTATCATCTTCCAGTATTATCATTCTCCTTTTGGGTTTAGGAGAGGTTGGTGGTGTTTTGGTGGGTTGAGTGGTGGTTATTTGAGTGATGGGTGGCTGACTAACAACTGTTGAAACAACTGGTGTTTCAACCACTGTTGTCATTACTACAGTTGATGTGTCAACCATTGTCTTCTACTTTTTGGCAGGTGGTGTTGGTAGTGGTGAGGATGTTTTTGGTGGGGCAGTGGATTGAGTGAGAGTGGTTGTGGTAGTGATGGCAGTTGTTGGGGTAACATCTGTTGAAACCACTGAAGTACCAACAACTGTTGATACAACAGGTGTCTCAACATCTGTTGGTTTGGAGGTTTGATGAGAGGAGCTTTTGGGAGGTAGAGGAGTGTGTTTTGTGATTCTGGAAGGTGTGGATTTGGGTTGCCTCACTTTTCTAGTGGGTTGTCTTCTTTTTGGCTTAGGATTTCCTGCTCATCCTTGGGCTCAGAAGTACCCTGCTCTTCCTTCTCCATCAAAACTTTCTTCTCCTACTCAAACCTTTTAATCCCTTTTATCTCCAAAGTCTCTTTTATGCCTGCTATTGCTGCATCTAGGACATTTTGAGACTCATCAACCTTTTTAGAACCATCTGGCTTAGGGATTTCCACAACCAGTTTAGATTTTGCATCTGGTTCAATGTATAGACCATCTTCATATCCCTTTTTCTTCTTAACTTTCTCCCCCTTTTTGGCATCATCAGGAGGATTGTCAACAAAGATGATGATAGGAGGAGCAGTGCCAGTGGTTTGTAATAAATGGGCCTTAATTGCCTTGATATCTGCCTGTGTATCCTTGAACCTAGCTTCCATCAAATTTCCGATCTTCTGAATTTGAACTTCATGTTGTTGATCAGCATATTGTCTTTGCTGATGAAGCATAGGTTGAAATAGCTTCCAGAGCTCAACAGAGGATGGAGCAGATGTTTCATATGATGCAGCAGTGGGTGGTGCCTTTTGAGCTTGTAACAACTGTTGCAGCATATCTTTGATTTCTGCAACAGATGTATCAAGTTTATCAACCCTCTCCGTCAATTCTCTTTACATTAAACCATCACCCAAGTTAATGGGATCATCTGATTTCCCACCAGTGGTGGTTGTATCAGTGGTTGACTTAGGGAAAGATTCCCAGAAATCATCCACTGATGCCCCTTTTTCTTAGTATTGGGGACTTCTTCCTTCAGCAGGGGTAACCATTCTAAGTGATCCAGTGAATACTGGAAACACTCTGGTTCCCAAAGAAGAAATTGCCTTCAAGGGAGTCTCACTTATGAAACTACTGTCCAGGTGTAAACCAGTGGGTTCAACACCTGTAGTAGCTGCTCCACTTGAACTACTGACAGGAATTAACCTCCTTAGTTGTTGGTGGGTTAGCAATGATTGAGACACCAGACTCAGTCACTTGTTGGGGTATGTTCTCATTAACAGGTGATTGAGAAGAACTGATTTGTGTCTAGGCTAAATCAAGTGCATCCAACAAGGGTATTATTTGTGGTGGAATTTGTGCAGTGAGGATAGGTGTAGAAAGAGAATTTGCCCCGGGAGGTGGGCTGTGGATGATGGAATCAAGTGATTCCAGAGCTTCATAACGTGGTGTCCCTGTGCTTACAACCTGATCTTTTTTAGAAGAAGCAGGAGGAGTTTTAGGCTCATGTCGAGAGATTTCTTCCAACTGCTGTGAGGAAGTAGCAGCAGTGGTTATTGGTGTCTTTTGTGTTGTCACATGTATGACCTCTGGGATCTCATCTTCCAGAGTTACCTTTTTAGTGGGTTTTGGGGGGCTTTTGGATGTTTTTCTTTTTGGGCTTTTTGGTGGTTTTAGGTGTGGGTTTCACAGCAGTGGTTGTGCTGCTGTGATCACCTTGAGTAGTGGGCTCAACAGCAGGTGCCTGAGGAGCAGTGGTTGCTGCTGAAGTCTGCTCAGGAACCTCTGTTTGTGTTTTTGAAGATTTTGACAACCGTGTGAATGTTTCAGAAGTTAGGCTGTTTATTTGAAAAGGATTTCCTTGGATAAGCACATGAGCATTATCCTTTGAAAAGTTCTTTCGAAAATAGTAACTTAAAAATCTTGGAAATAATAAAAATGATTTTTTATTAACATTTTTGACAAGATCATTGAAGATCTCCTGTGAATAGTTAAAACTTTCTTCATTCAGTATAGCATAACCCAGGTATTGGATCTTCAATGGAATTTCATTGAAAGCAGTGGTTTTATTTGACACACACATTAGGAGGGTATGAAATAAAAACCTTGTGGCAGGTGGAAAACTGCCCTTTTGTAAAGTATCTTTTTTCATTTATTCTTTATACCCTCTTTCAATGAAATCAGTTTGATACTCTGTTTTTGGGAAAGAGGTTTTACCTGTAAGATCATCGAGTTCAAAGACCTCCGAAATGGTTTGAGGTGTGATGGTGACTGAAATACCCTTTATTGATGAGGTAATGGCTAAGGGCGTTTTGTCCTTAGTGTCAAGTTTAGCATTTTTCCAAAATTCTTGTTGGGTATCTAGGTAAATCGGAGCATCACAGGTCAACAAAGTTTTGTACTTTGAAGACGACAGAGCATCAATTACGGAGTTGAAAGTTGTGGTGTGACTTGGTTTTTCAAGTAAACCCAAGTAATTATGAGGAGTTTTGAATGGAAGAGACATGATTGAATCAAAGATGGTAATGAACGAATGAAGAAGATGAGTGAATTTTTAGAAAATTTGGGAGAAACTGCTTTGTGAAAGGAATTTTGAATTCGATTCGCCAATGAAAACTTTGTTTGGGGTTTTGATCAGGGTTTTATAGGTGGAAAAAGTGTATGCTGACGTGGCAGCGGTTACAAAAGATCTGACGGCCAAGTACTGCCCATGTGACAACCTCTGATGAATAATGGATGACAGTTGTTAGGAAACCACTGATGGAGCAATATCAGTGGTTTGCAACGGTTATAATGAGAACAGTGGCTGACTTTTAACTATCAGTGGATTAAAACACTGATGTTTGATCAACAGTGATTAATAAGGAAATGAAAGAACAGAGGTTGACTTTCAGCAATGGACAACATTTAACAGAACTGATGTTTGAACCAAAAATAGTGGTTATGGCAGACTTTTAAGGATTAATGAAAATTTTCATTTTTAGCTATTTTTAAGGATGGATTTTTGATTTTCTGAAAACATTTTAATGTTTTTATTCATAGAAAAATAGGATTTTGCCTGTATTCCATGTTTAGCATGCCAATCCTAGAGATCAAGCTTTCAAAGGTGGATGTGTCTAAAGCCTTAGTTAGCACATCTGCCAGCTGATCTTTAGTTGGAACATGATGCAGAGAAATCAAACCTTTTTCATAGCAATCCCTCACAAAGTGATGTCTGATATCCATGTGCTTGGTGGTTGAGTGAGAAACTGAATTTTTGATGATATTTTCTGCTGCCTGACTGTCCAACATGAGAGGTGTCTTTAAGGCAGTGATACCAAAATCCAGAAGTTGATTTTGAAGCCATAACAGTTGGGCTGTATAGCTTGCAGCAGCTATATAGTCTGCCTCAGCAGTGGATGTTGAAACAGCTACTTGCTTTTTGCTTTGCCAAGACACTAAGCAATTGCCTAGGAATTGGCACCCTCCTGAAGTGGACTTCCTTGTTGTATTACATCCAGCAAATTCACTGTTTGAGAAACCTGAAAGCTTGATATTTCTATCAGCTGGATACCAGATACCAAGTGTGGGAGCACCTTTAAGGTATCTGAATATCCTTTTTACAGCAATAAGGTTTGACTTTCAAGGGGCTGATTGGGATTTTGCACAAACACATGTTGCAAACATGATGTCTGGCCTAGATGCAGTTAGGTACAATAAAGACCCAATCATGCTTCTATAAAGAGTTTGATCAACCAAATCATCCTTTTCATCAGACATGACTAACTTGGTGGTTGCTATGGGTGTACTACATAGTTTGCAATCATTCGTATCAAATTTTGTTAAAAGTTCTTTGGCATATTTGCCTTGATGAATGAAAGTACCATTTTGCAGTTGCTTTACTTGGAGACCAAGAAAGCACTGTAGTTCACCCATTGCACTCATCTCAAACTCAGCTGTCGTGAGTTGTCTAAACTCTTCACATATTTTAGAACATGTGCTTCCAAAAATGATGTTATCCACATAAATTTGGATAATCTTCAAGTCTTTCCCTCTCCATTTTAAAAACAGTGTTTTGTCTATTTTACCTCTTGTGAAACCAATGGAAATAAGAAATGTGGAAAGAGTTTCATACCAGGCTCTAGGTGCTTGTTTCAAGCCATACAAAGCTTTGTTTAGCTTGTAGACATGATTTGGATAAAATGGATCCTCAAAGACAGGAGGTTGACAAACATATACCTCTTCTTGAATCTTACCATAGAGGAATGCAAATTTGATATCCATTTGAAACACCTTGATGTTGTGGTTGACAGGGGCAAAAGTTTCATCATAATCAATGCCCTCTTCCTGTCTGAAACCTTGAACCATTAGCCTTGCTTTATTCTTGACAACAATGCCCCTTTCATCAGTTTTATTTTTGGAGACCAACTTTGTGCCAATAGGACTTACACCCTCTGGTAGTGATACAAGCTCCCATACTTGTTGTCTTTTAAACTGTTGGAGCTCCTCTTGCATGGCCTCTACCCAGCTGTTGTCTTTCAGTGCCTCTTGGTACTTGACTGGCTGATGGAGAGACAGAAAACCAACAAAAAGACAGATGTTTTGGGATTGACTTCTTGTGAGCACCCCTTCACTGATGTTGCCAATGATTTGGTCTGGTGGATGAGACTTCAAGAAGATTAGATCTCCTTTGTATGGAACAATGGCATTTAATGGTGAGGGCTGCAAATGTGAATCATCTGAGCAAACAACTGTTGGTGACTTTGATGATCCAACAATGTCTTGAAATGGAGGTGGATGAATAAGTGGTAGTGGTGTGGTCACATGTTGACTTTTATCAACAGTGTTTGATGATGTGGAAGCAGGGGTTAAAGGGCTACTTTGGTCAATAACTGTTGAGGTAGCAGTGGTCGAGCTTTGACAGCTGTTTTGAACATCTGCTACTCTTGCAATGGATTTGAAGGTTTGCATTGGAAGGATCACTTCATACCCATTGTCTGATGAAGGAGTTTGAGATGGACCTGCACTGTTAGTATTGACAGAAACATTTTCAAAAGTAAATTTATCAAGATCAAACAATTCTGCAGGGTTTGCAGGGATTTTCATTGAAGAAAGTTCATTGAACTTCACATTCAAAGTCTCTTCCACTGTTTTGGTCCTTGTGTTAAACACTTTGTAGGCCTTAGCAGTGGTTGAGTATCCCAAATGATATCCACTGTCTACTTTGGCTGCAAATTTTGAAATTGAGTCTTTTAAGTTCAAAATAAAACATGGGCAGCCAAATACTTTAAAGTATGAGATCAGTGGTTTGATTTTATACAGAAGTTCATAGGCAGTCTTTTGATGCCTGGGGTTGATTAAAACTCTGTTTTGGACATAGCAAGCAGAGTTTACTGCCTCTGCACAAAAAGTTAGTGGCAAACCTGAATCAGCAAGCATGGTTCTGGCAGCCTCAATCAATGTCCTGTTCCTTCTCTCAACAACCCCATTTTGCTCTGGTGTCCTTGGAATGCTGTACTGCCTTACAATTCCTTTTGACACACAAAACTCATCCAACTCCCTATTTCTGAACTCTGTGCCATTGTCACTCCTGAAGACTTTTACTGGCAAGTCAAACTGCTTTTCAACCTGTTTGACAAAGTCTTGCAGAATGCCTGCAGTCTCATCTTTGGAATGTAAGAAATAAGTCCATGTAAACCTAGAAAAGTCATCTACAATCACCAAACAATATCTTTTCTTTTTAAGACTCATGACTTTTACTGGGCCAAACAGATCCATGTGTAGCATTTGCAGGCACTTGGTTGTTTTGGACTCTTCAATGGACTTAAATGAGCTTTTATGTTGTTTTCCTTTTAAGCAGGAAACACAATGCTCAGGACAGGTGAACAGTTTTTGAGGAAGACCTCTTACTAACCCCTGTCTTGACAAAGCAGTGATTGTCTTGAGATTTGTGTGCCCCAATCTCCTGTGCCAAAGTTCTGTCTCTTTGTTAGAGGCAGCTGAGAACAGACACGCATCAGTCCTGGGGCTCTCTTTTGACAAATCAACTATATAAACATTGCCACTCCTTTAAGCAACAAGTTGAGTTTTTCCAGTTTTTGTTATTTCTTCAATCTTTTTAACCATTTCTGGTCCAACAATCCTACAACAGTCCTTAGTAAAGAATGAGCCATAGCCCTTATCACTCATTTGTGAGACACTAAGGAGGTTGAATTTTAGATTGTCTATTAGATTGACATTTTCAAACTTAACATTACCAGACTGAACTGTACCAGACCCCATCACCTTCCCTTTACTATTATTACCAAAAGATATATCACCCCCTCAATGAGTTTTGAATTCTTTGAGTAGGGCTCTACATCCTGTCATGTGCCTGGAGCCTCCACTATCTACATACCAAAGACTATCTAAGCATGCAGAAGCTCCCTGCACATTAAGTAAAAAGTTAGTTCATGAGGGTCTCCAAAGCCAATAAGGCTTTGGATGGAGTCTCAACAGTGTCTGTGTTAAGTTAAGGTGGATGGACAGTGGTTAGCTCAGGGGTTTGGACAGTTTTGGAACTGTTTTTCTCTAACCACTGTTGAGGGTCTTGCCCTATCATCTGCTGGTACCCAAAGGGATGCCTATTCACTCTTGGTTTAGAAGGCTTTTTGTAAACCTCATAAACATGTGGGACCCTTTGGTATGGTGGTTGACCTTTACCTCTTCAGTATTGGTTTGCAGGGGGTGCATCAGTCACCTGAACTTCTCTTTTAACAGAGGTTTGGCTCAGTTGTTTTGTAACAGCTGTTTGAACAGGCACAAACAGTTGTTGTTTCTTGACTTGTGGTTTTGATGAACTCATTGGTGTTTTTGAAATGTACTCTTCCTTTTTAAACTCAAAGGATTTCAGGTACACACACTGCTGAGTAGAATGGTTTGTTTTACCACAGATGGTGCAGCTGCTTGAAGGCACAACAGTAGTTGATTTGTTAAGATCATAAGCTTTTAAATGAAAACTATCTTTGTTCAAATGAATTTTCTTTTCACAAAAGTCACAAAACAAGTTTTTAATCTTTTCTCTTTTCTTCCTCTTTTCAGACGCCTTTGCAACAGAGTTTTGAACCACTGTTGGGATATCCTTAAGAGGTATCACCTTGGCCTTAGGAGCTTTGACACCATCTATAGTTGTGAAGTCCATGGGTTTGAAGTTTTCAAGGATGTCACACTCATCAGACCATGTTGGTTTGAATTGGTATTTCTCAATCTCCTCAAAAGTTGAGGACCCCACAGATCTTTCCAGAGTGATTTTGTTACCAAGTTTATCAGTTATTTTAACTTCTTGGCCATCCTTGTTGGTGGGTATGATTTCAACAGAGGTTTGAACAGATTCATTTGCAGCAGTATTTTCAATTTGATCATGTTTTCTAAAACCTACACCAAATTTTACATTGCTTTTGATATGTTTTTCAAGCATAACTTCATAACCTTTGCAGGATTCCACCCATTTTTCACAAGTGATTTGGGTGGATTCCAACTCCTTTTTACAGACTTGATATTTTTCTATCATGGTCTGGAGTTGGTCCTTGGTTATTCTATGCTCTTGTTTGAGACTGCAAATTTAATTATCTTTTTCAGCCAATTTGATTTTCAGTTCTTTTAAAGACTTTTCAAATTGAACTTCATCATTTAATACTCTATCCCTAAGGTTTTCATTCACATCTTTGATGTTAGAAATGCTATGATGCATTTGTCTGAACAAAGGTTTTTAAGAACCTGAGATGATACCTTAGCTACAGCCATCATGGCACAATCACAAACATGCTCTTTCTCATCAGGCTCTTTCTCTTCTTTTTCACCTTGTTTCTTTTCTTCTTCTACAGACCAGGGGTCAGACAGTGGTTCCAACAGGGGTTCTGAATTTTCTCCCAACAATATTTCACCAGCAACAGCAGTAACCAGTGCTTTAGCAATTTCATCCACTGTTTCAGCATCTGACTATCCTTCTTCAGTTTCCAGCCCTTCTGGTATTGACTCTAATGCCATAAAACATTATTCATCATTAGAAGCATTATTAGTAGCATAGAGTGCAAAATTTTCATCACCTAGCTCATCTGGTAAGCTGCTCCAGTCAACAAAGCCTTGGGTGAAAAAGCTTTGCTAATCTGGTTGAACCACTGTTGGTGCAACTTGTTGAGGTGCAACTGGTTGCACTTGAACCTGTGGGACAGGAGCTTGGACATACTGAATTTGTGGGACAGTGGTTTGGACATAATACACAGGAACATGGGTTGCAGGATGTGCATAATGGGCAGTGTTTACATGGGCAGCAGGGGTATATTGGGAATACTGCACAGTGCTTTGGTTATTTTGTGGTCTTGGGCTAGGGTGTGTGATAATTGGTTCACTGTTTTGACTCCTACACTCTCTAGCAAAGTGACCTAACCTGTTGCACTTGTAACATTTGATTTTAGACTTATCCAACCCTACTTTTAGATTCCCATGCAACCCTGGGAATTTTCTCCCTGTCCTTTTGTAAAACTTGCTGGTTCTAACACTCAGCAGTGCAAGTTGGTGTAATATGTCCATTTCCTCTAAATCAGTTGGATCAAAATGCTAGAGATCATTGAGTTCAAAGCACATATTATCAGAGTTCTGGCTTTCTCCATTTGATGTAAAAGCATAATTGGATGAGTGAGAATCAGAGTTAAAATTTCCACCAGCTGTTATGTCAATAAAATGATCGTAACTCTGATCCTTACTACTGCCAGACTCTTCCTGACCCAAAAGAGTTGTGTTGCCAAATGAATAGTCATCTGCAACTTTTCCAGACTCTTATAACTTCTTTTTCTGGTTCAACTCCCTTTCATAGGTCAGGAGTCTACCATGAAGCTGGGTTAGGGTCAGATCTTTGAACCCAACAGAATTCCTGGTTACAAAAGCAATTGTGTCCCATTTATCAGGAAGTGACCTAAGAAACCTGCTATTTTGGGCTGCATTAGTAAATTCAACCTTAACAAGTTTTAGTTCACTCATGAGACAGCTAAAATGCTCAAACTGTTGTGTTAATGATTCACCCTTAATGTGACAAAATGTTTCATACTGTTGGTTTAAAATTTTCCTGTTATTTTCAAGTACTTCTTCAGCCCCCCCCCCCAAATTGTTCCTTAAGTGCATCCCACAACTCTTTGGCACTGTTACAGTGAAACAGCCCAGCATAGATCTCATTTGGTAGTGCAGATGCAACTATGCTGAATGCCTTGGTATCTAGTTCAAGTTTTTGAAAATCCTGATTAGTGTAGTTCTCTAATTTCTTAGGAACAAAAACCTTTAGATCCTCAGCACTCGGCACCATTGGAACATGTGGTCCATAGATAACCGATTTCCAACATCCGGTGTTCTGTTGAGCCAGGATGTGACCCATCCTTCGCTCCCAGATATTGTATTCATTTCGCTTCAACATAGGTGGTTTAAAGAGTGAACCGATGTTATTGTTAACATCCTGTGATTGTGACGTCATCCTGGTTGTTTTACAGGTACTGATTAATCAACTTTGCTCGTGATTAAACCTTACTCTGTTTTTCAACAAAACGAACAATTAAAAGTATCAACGATTTTGAGCTAAACTTTTACGTCAAAATGATTGTTAGATCAAATTTGATTGTCCTAGCTCTGATACCAATTGTTAGGATCTGAGTTTCTTATGATTGTGTTTTTGTTTGAGAATTATGAATATGAATGAGTAATTGCAGCGGAATTAAAATGGAACAAACTTTCAACACACAATCAAATGGAAGAATTGCTTTCAACACACATGTTTATCATGAAATCGAATGATTATATTTATTACAATGATTCAATTACACTTGCATGCATGCAATACAATATCCCCCTCAGCCTGAGCTCACACTGGTTTGTTCGTACAGAATGACTTGTGAAGAAAGAGCTAATAGAACAGTACAGGGTACTGTTCTATTTATAGTACAAAACAAACCACTGAAGCATCTTTGCTGACGTCACCATGAAAGTGACATCTAACCTCCTAACAACCTACAACCACTGACCTATTACAAACACCGCTATTACAAACTACTGATTAACAATAAATACAAAGATAAGCTAAACTACTGCTTCTCATTCCACTGTTATACTCCTAGCAGTGCTTTGTGTCTTCAGCAGTACTTGAACCATGACAGTAGATTGAGCATCAGTGCTTGCACTTCAACAGTCTTTAGACTTTGATTAGTTGTTGAAGACCACCAGTTGTTGTAGACGGACAGTAGACAGAGGTCATCAGTTGTTAGACCACTTTCAAGGGGAAAAAACTGTTGCATACAACTACTTATTGTGAATCCACTGCTCTGATCCAGTTTTGGCTTTATCAACTGTTCCTTTGGTGGGGTTCAATCCCAACAACTACCCTTATGTGATAGGATTTAAATGAAAATTTTAACCAAATTAGTGGTAAAGGATGTAGGGTGTAATGAATTTTCCAAAAAAAAGGACTGTGACTATAATTATTGAAGTTAAAGACTATCCATTGCAATCCGATACAAACATAAAGGACGAAAAGTGTAATTTACCCTATTATTTTTGTATAGTGAAACGTCAACTTGCAGTTAAGACCCACTCTTAAGATAAAAATAAAATTAAATATGGAAAAAGGTGGCAAAACAAAAAATTAGAAGCTTCTAATGAATGACACATGTCACGCATTGGTTTACTTTATTATATAGTATAGATTAATAGAGTAAACTCTAGTTAATGGTTAAATACTTATTTATTATCAACATAATACACGGTATTGTTTTAATTTATTTTTTATTCTTTGATTAGTTTAATATTTGTGGATTAATTTTTTTCATATAAGTTCAAGAGACATTAATAATTTATTAGATATTAGATTTAGATATTAATAATATTATTAAAAGATTAAAGGAGAAAATGTCATGTTGCACTAATTAATATTATTTATTAATCTTAGATAAAGATAAGGATAATAATAAGTGATATCTATATGTTAATTATTCATATTCATATTGAAAGAAATATATTAAACAAATATAAATAAAATTTATGAGGTTAAAGGAGAGAATGACATGTGACATTATTTGGCATTTTTTATTATAAGTTAGATTAAAACCAAATATGCTATGAGATGGAAACTTGTTGTATCTAACACTACAATTGGTGAAACATATTGTACAAGATACTAGTGGGAATGCCCGTGCGTTGCAACAGGTGTCCCAGTTGATATCAAATTCATTTTGTTCCTTTAATTATATTGGTATGGTTCGATTATTGTGGTTAAATAAATACGTATAATTGAAAATGAGCCACTATAACCGGTTAATAAAAAACTATGAACAAACCATGAGTTTCTTAATTGATTGAATCAGTTATTAATAATTATACTAATATTTTATGTTTTATAATAACTCAAAAGCAAAAGGTTAAAAAATCGATCAAATTACTCTGTTTTTAAGCCGTATGAAATATATCAAAGATTAAGGGGTGTAGTAGAAAATTATTATGTATAACAAATTAAGGTGTATAGTAGCTAAGCACCCCAATTTATATATATATATATATATATAGTGGAGAGTTCAAATGAGAAGAAACTTTTTGTAAGAAGAAAAAAGAAGAAATTTCAACCAATAAAAATGTTTCATTTTACTTCATTTAATATAAGTATTTAATGTTACTATAAGGGTAATATGGAAACCTACAAAGATCATTAATTAGTAGTATTCATCTTTAATAGGTAACTACATTAAAAGTTGTAACTTATCTTCTTATATATTTTTTTTCAAAAAAATAAAATAAAATAATTTAGAGTGTAGGATAAATTACAATGTGTATATGATAAATTACGGGTTGTGTAGGATAAATTTCAACATGTGTAGGGTAAATTTCGAAAGGTGTAGGGTAACTTTTGATGTGTGTAGTAAAAAAAAACATTAGTGTGAAGGATGATAGTTTTTTTGACTAATTAATTAGTCAAAGATGATAATAAATGAGATAAGTGAAAAAGTATTTAATGTTTTACAATTGTACCATTTGTTCTTTTTCTTCTCAATTAAATTTTCTTCTACAATGAACCTTCTCCTATATGTGTGTATATATATATATATATGATATCATCTTAAAACTATAAGTTATACATTCAATTTCCTACCAGCCACAAAAATGGAAAGATAAAAAAACTGTCTGTTCATGGGAAAACTAAGACTACTTTTTCTCTTTTGTTGCCTAGCAAATGGAGTTAACCAAGCAAGAGGTAAGCCATTACAAAAGCTAATTAGACACTGTAGACTCAAAGCTGCTCCATTTTCCAAATTCAGGACTGTGCGTTTGGCCCTACACCAATGCACCATCCAATTGTATGAGCACTCTTTAATCTCTTCCAACACATTTGTATCCGAGCTGGTCCTCCCGTTAAATACTTTATTATTTCTCCTTTTCCACAGAATCCAGAGAGTCTTTAAAAACACATCATAAATGACCCGTTTCATCTTAGTTGATTTGCTAACATTATAGGCATTATTGTAACAACTCTTATTAAAAAGTCCTATTTATTACTTTAATTGTCCAATAGGAAACCCTAATTGAGAAACCCAAGTGATTCTGCATAAACCCTAAAATTTTCAGAACAATCGGAATCAGGATCAGGGCCCCTAAAACTCAGGGGGGGGGGGGTAAACCCTAATCGGTAATATCCACACAGTTTGTTGTCGAAATTGAAAATGAACGCGAGACCAACTCACCTGAGCTACCTGGACACGAAGCTACCCTAGGGTAGATTAGGGTCTCTCGCGCCACGCGACGCGCACAAGAAGATCTTTCGCGTGGCGCGAGGGGGACAAATTTTGGGTATAAATACAGGGGCTTGGGACTTGACATTCTGCGTTAGTTCGACGTAGAAATTCAATACTTACGTTGCAATATTGCCTGAATATTACAAAAACACACACAATTCACGAAGTGCTGCCGCAATACAGGGTAATAACTCGATCGCTGCTACGATTCAATGTCCGATCGATTAAAACTATCCAATGGATGTTTAAGTGCTGCCCACATTAGGGTTATACTTTGTCATTCGTCGTGAATACGATGGATGTTTAAGTATCGCACTTTGTCATTCGTCGTGAGGGTTTGATCTCGTGAGTTATCGTAAATGCTGTATTAGTTACTAACCTAGTTTTGTGTGCATTGTTATTTAAACTAGGTTAACAAGGCTAATTCATAAACTAGACTCTGCTCGTGTTAAATCTACAATGTGAGTCATTCTCTTTTATTCAAAGTGTTTTATAAATTCTTAAATATTTTCAAGGTTATAATTACAGTGATTAAGTATATGTAATCACCAAATTACAGCCAGTATGTGGGGTTTTGTATACATTACTTTATAATCGTCACCATTGGGGCAGCCAATGGGGGATATGACCATAGTCACAGATACGAGTCGAGTGACAAATACTGTGGGTAGTTGGTTGATATCAGGAAACATTGTAATCTCTCTTAATACTGTAAATTATAACAAAAGTGTCGTTTTAAACAATAGAATGATTCACCAGTATTTTCCGCTGACAAAACCTTTTTCAAACATGTTTCAGGTGATCTGTTGTGATCCAGGAAAAGTGCCGTGAAGCACTACAAGCTTATGGAAGTGGCTCAATATAAAATAAATAAATAGGTTTTGTAAAATAAAGATTTCTCAGTAAAATCATATGATTGTAAATTATCGAGGTTTATCCCGAATTAAGAAATAAAATAATCGGGAAATTTCAGCTTTAAAAAGCTCCTGTAATAAAAATCTTCCGCTGTTAACTCAATTAAATTAATACCACGGGATTTTCTGTCCCGCGACTCCTGAAACGGGTCAAACCGGGTCGGGGGTCGTGACAGAAAAATGTGGTATCAGAGCCACTGAGTTAAGCTAATTAAGTATTTAGAAATACTTAATTTTTCCTGATTACCATTATGTGATTATGTGTTTTATTAACTGACTATTTGTTAGTTACAGTATGGGTAAGCAAAAGCTTTCAAATATCTATCTTAAATTAGATAGGTTGCCAAAAGAGAAGGGAAGTTCATCCCAATCCTCAAGATACCCAATAGATCTTGGTGAAGAAATATTTGTTCGTAAGGCACAATATGAGGAAACACTTTCTCCTAATAAAAGAAGTTTGATTTTTAAGAAAAGTCAGGAGAAAATAATGAAATCCCGAGAAAAGAAAGTTAAACAGGAAACCCAGGAATTAACCAGTAAATCACCGTGGGAAGACAAGTTAGATGAAAAATGGGCGGATCTTTATGTGTTAGCCACTGTAGCAGTAAATGCAAATCTTTAGAATACTATGACCCAGTATTAGCAACCTTATCACTTACAAGCCAGAAACATTATCCAGTAAATAAATAAAATTACAATAAAACCTAGTATGTTTAATTGTTATTTGTCTTTTAGTCACACGGTATGCAATAATAATTGAAAGTTATCTGTGAAATTTGTTATAAAATTTTAACTTATTATTTTTTTTACATATATGCTAAACAACATGAATGAGTTATCTGGATCCCTAGAGAATCTCAACCTCTACCCTGTAAACATAGAAGTTTCCAAAGATTTTACTGGATACTTTGCTGATATGGAACAACCTATAGAATTTAATGCTCCACCTCAGGAAAAACCCAAGCCTAAGAAGCGGAGAAGATTGGTAGGATGGAGGCGTGTGCGTAGAAGGAAACCCGCCAATAGGAAGATTCCTAAAATAAACAATCCCTTAGAAAAAGGAAAAGAAATTGAAATGGGGGAGAGTTCTAGACAGATAGAATTGGAGATTGGGGAAGATTCTAAGCAGATAAAAATGGAAATTGGAGAAAGCTCTAAGCAAACCCAGGAAATGACATTGAAGGAGGAGCTAGATTTTATATTGGCAAGCTGTGATACTCTTAAGCCTGTCAATGAAAATGTTTTTACTCATCCTATTGAAACCCAAATTCCAATGAACTTGGAACCAGCAATCCCAGAACCTATAATCCACACCCAACCTCTAGGAATGGACGAGTGGTGGACTAATGATTGGCAGTTCCAAAACCTTCTCAACAATCCCTATACGTTTTTCCCTCAGGATGATCCCGAACCTCTACCAAATCCACCGATGAGTAATGAGAATATGGCTGAACTCCGCCATTTTGACGAAGAGCTGATGGATGCTGGAAATAGAATCCGAGAGATAGGAGGAAAAATCTCATGAAAGTATGATGAGAGGGAACATCGTTATTAAAAATGCAAGTTGACAAGGGAGAAATGGGTTATGAATCTGTGTTTGAATAATAACAATAATAGTAATAAAAATCAGTATGTGTAAAATAAACAATAAAACGGTTGTAAGATAAAAGTGTGTACGAAAGTATATTATAATATATATAAACAAAAGAAATTTTAGAAATTTACAATGTTGATTATATAATTGTTTACGTGATTATGTGTGATTAATTGTTATATTTGGTTGTTTCTTACTTTATACTAATAAATTATATAAATCAATTATCAGATGGCAAACGTTGGTAATGAACTAGTAAATGAAGTAAATCAATCTGAGAAAAATCAGGAAGAGCAATTGTTAAATAAGCAAGATATCGAGGATATCGTTGCTCAAGGAATAGCCAATGCTATTCCAGCAATTATTGCTGCTGCCCAGAAACCTGTTGAACCTCAACCACTCATTCCTAGTAAACGAACTCAGGAAGATAACTTCAGTAATAGTATAAACAGAGGAGGCAATCATATTAATAATAACAATAATGTTCTGCAATCCCCAATTTTCAAGAAAATGAAAGCTGCAACACCTGGTTGCACTTACAAAGAATTTCTTGCCTGTAAACCAGCTGAGTTTGCAGGTAACGAAGGGGCGATTGCAGCACTGCGTTGGTTAGAGAAAACTGAGGCAGTGATTACCATAAGTAAATGTGCCGAGGAAGATCAAGTCATGTATGCGTCAAATCTTTTTAAAGAAGGGGCGCTAGAATGGTGGAACACAGTGTTACAAGCTAAAAGAAGGATTTTGGCCTATGCCATGAACTGGGAAGAATTTAAGAATCTTGTAGAAAGAAAATTCTGTCCCGAGTATGAAAAAGATCAAATGGCAAATAAGTTTCTGACCCATCGGATGGTGAATGTGGACTGTCGAGGATATACTTCGACATTCTTTGAATATGCTAGAGTGGTACCAACGCTGGCTTCGCCAGAGCCGGTACTTATTTCTCGCTATATTTGGGGATTAATTAGCGAAATCCGTAATATCGTTAAAGCAGCGAGACCTCGCACTATTGACGATGCGGTAGAATTAGCTAATACCCTAACTGATGAACTGGTACGCACAAGAGATGAAAACAAGAAGGAACTGGCTCAGAAAATTACCCAAGGATTTCGTATGGGTAATAGTAGTAACTTCAAGAAAAGAGGAACAGGGCAATCCTCAACTCCTCAGTTCTGCAGGAATTGCAAAAAGAAACATTATGGAAGATGCAATATAACCTGCAATTTTTGCAAAACTATAGGACATCGTGAAGAAAACTGCAGAAAGAAAACCATAATCTGCTTTAACTGTGGAGAAACGGGGCATTTTAAAACAGAATGTCCTAAATTGGCCAAACCAGCAGATAACAAAACCAAGACAGCCGACGGAGCTACTAAGAAGAATATCAGAGCATTCCAGCTGACCACTCAAGAAGCAGAACTCATTCCAGATGTGATAGCTGGTACGTTCCTAGTTCACAACGTGTATGCAAAAGTATTATTTGACTCTGGTGCAAACCAAAGTTTTATAAATACTTTATTCTACCAAGCTCTTAATTTACCCTTAACCAACATTAGGCAGATTTTTACAGTCGAAATGGCAGATGGGAATTCTGTTAAAATAGATAAGGTTTTGCGGGAAGGAACTATAGAACTTTCAGGTCATAAATTCTCTGCAAACCTGTTACCTATGAAATTAGCTGAATTCGATGTTGTGTTAGGAATAGATTGGTTAGTAGCCAACCATGCTCGAATCCTTTCTGATAAGAATTCTATAGAAATTCAGACACCTACTGGAGAAGTAATCATGATAACAGGAAATCAACCACGTAAACCCATGAAGTTCATATCAGTAATGAAAATTGCTAGTTATGAACGAAAGCAAGGAATAGTATACATGATTTCAGTAATCATTAGTACTAAGGGTGAAGAACTTAAGGAGATTCCTGTAGTCTCAGAATACCCAGATGTATTCCCAGAAGAGTTACCAGGATTACCACCAGATAGGGAAGTAGAATTTAGGATTCATCTAATTCCCGGAACTACACCGATAGCCAAGGCACCTTATCGGTTAGCTCCTACCGAAATGTTAGAACTGAAAAAGCAATTAGATGAATTAATAAGCAAAGGATTCATACAACCTAGCTCATCCCCTTGGGGAGCGCCAGTGTTGTTCGTAAAGAAGAAGGATGGTTCTATGAGAATGTGTATTGATTATAGAGAATTGAATAAGGTTACAATTAAGAATCGATACCCATTACCTAGGATTGATGATCTTTTTGATCAACTTCAAGGAGCTAGATATTTTTCTAAGATCGACTTACGCTCCGGATATCATCAATTGAAGGTACAAGAGGAAGACATATCTAAAACTGCTTTCAGGACTAGGTATGGTCATTACGAGTTTACAGTCATGCCCTTTGGGTTAACAAATGCTCCTGCAGCATTTATGGACATGATGAATAGAATCTGTAAACCATATTTGGATAAATTTGTAATTGTCTTCATCGACGATATACTTATTTATTCCAAAAGCCAGACAGAACATTGTGAGCACTTACATGCACTCTTAACTTTGTTAAGAAAAGAAAAGCTTTATACCAAATACTCGAAGTGTGAATTTTGGCTAAAGGAAGTGCAATTTCTAGGTCACATGGTGAATCACGAAGGTATTCACGTAGATCCCTCTAAAATAGAGGCAATTACCAAATGGAAGGTTCCGCAATCCGCAATGGAAATTAGAAGTTTTATAGGTTTAGCTGGATACTATAGACGGTTTATTAAGGATTTTTTCCAAAATAGCTGTACCATTAACTAAGCTAACCTGTAAAGCAGTTAAGTTTGAATGGGGACCTAAACAAGAAGAAGCTTTTAGAATTTTAAAACAGAAATTAACAAATGCTCCAATCCTAGCCTTACCAGAAGGAACAGAAGATTTTGAAGTATATTGTGATGCTTCAAAACTAGGATTAGGATGTGTGCTTATGCAACGCAAGAAAGTAATTGCGTATGCTTCAAGGCAATTGAAAAAGCACGAAGAAAACTATACGACTCATGATTTAGAATTAGGAGCCGTAATTTTTGCCCTTAAGATTTGGAGACATTATCTGTACGGAAGTAAATTTGCTGTCTATACGGATCATAAAAGTTTAAGATATATATTTGGGCAAAAAGAGTTAAACATGAGGCAAAAGAGATGGATGGAAATCCTAAGTGACTACGACTGTGATATTCAGCATCACGAAGGAAAAGCAAATGTAGTTGCAGATGCCTTAAGTCATAAGTATCATGAGAACCAACGACGGGTTCGTGCTCTCAGATTAAATCTACAAGTAGATTTAATGGAACAACTAAGGAAAGTTCAGGAAACAACAATCAAGGATGATGCTGAAGGAATGAAAGGACGAATAAAAGAATCAGAACAAGGAGCTGATGGAATTTGGAGATTCCACAAAAGAAGAATTTGGGTACCTAAACAGGGAGAATTAAGAAATAAGATTTTAGAAGAAGCCCATAAATCTAGGTATACCATGCACCCTGGAAACAATAAGATGTACCAAGATTTAAGAAATAATTTCTGGTGGATAGGTATGAAAAAGGATATAGCTAAATATATTTCTAAGTGTCTTACTTGTTCACAAGTTAAGGCAGAGCACCAGAAACCTTCAGGTCTACTACAACAATTAGAAATGCCAGTATGGAAATGGGAACTCATAACAATGGATTTTGTTACTAAGTTGCCCAAAACCAGAAAAGGCAATGATGCGATTTGGGTAATTGTGGATCGATTAACCAAATCAGCTAATTTTCTACCCATGAAAGAAACCTTTAGCATTGAAAGGTTGGCAAAGTTGTTTGTAGATGAAGTAGTATCCCTACATGGAGTTCCACTCTCCATTGTATCAGATAGGGATAGTCGTTTCACTTCTCACTTTTGGACAAGTTTCCAAGAAGCCATGGGAACTAAACTAAACTTGAGCACTGCATATCATCCTCAAACAGACAGGCAAAGTGAAAGGACGATGCAAACCCTAGAAGACATGCTCCGAGCATGTGTGATAGATTTTGGTGGAAACTGGGATGATCACCTACCCTTAATTGAATTCTCCTATAACAATAGTTATCATTCAAGTATCGAATCTGCTCCATTTGAAGCACTATACGGACATAAGTGCAGAACTCCAGTGTGTTGGGCAGAAATAGGAGAAAGTCAATTATCAGGACCAGAGATTGTACAAGAGACTACCGACAAGATCACTCAAATCAAAGAAAGACTAAAGACGGCTCGAGACCGTCAGAAGAATTATGCAGACAATAGAAGGAAGTCGTTGGAGTTTCAAGTTGGAGACAAAGTATTATTAAAAGTATCTCCTTGGAAAGGAGTAGTTCGGTTTGGAAAGAAAGGAAAGCGAAGTCCAAGATACGTAGGACCATTTTCAGTGATTCAACGTATAGGACCAGTTGCTTATCGTTTACAATTACCAAAAGAATTAGCTGGAGTACAAGATGTATTTCATGTATCCAATCTCAAGAAATGTTTATCTGACGAATCCTTGGTAGTACCTCTTCAAGATGTAGAGGTAAATGAAAAATTAAAATTTGTAGAAAAACCTCTTCTAATAGAAGATAGAAAGATCAAGTTTCTCAAGCACAAGAGACTAGTACTGGTCAAAGTCAAGTGGGATTCAAAAAGAGGAACTGAATACACTTGGGAGTTAGAATCAGAAATGAAGCGAAAGTATCCCTACTTGTTCCCGTAAATCTCGAGGATGAGATTTTTATTAAGGTGGGGAGAATGTAACAACTCTTATTAAAAAGTCCTATTTATTACTTTAATTGTCCAATAGGAAACCCTAATTGAGAAACCCAAGTGATTCTGCATAAACCCTAAAATTTTCAGAACAATCGGAATCAGGATCAGGGCCCCTAAAACTCAGGGGGGGGGGGGGGTAAACCCTAATCGGTAATATCCACACAGTTTGTTGTCGAAATTGAAAATGAATGTGAGACCAACTCACCTGAGCTACCTGGACATGGAGCTACCCTAGGGTAGATTAGGGTCTCTCGCGCCACGCGACGCGCACAAGAAGATCTTTCGCGTGGCGCGAGGCGGACAAATTTTGGGTATAAATACAGGGGCTTGGGACTTGACATTCTGCGTTGGTTCGACGTAGAAATTCAATACTTATGTTGAGATATTGCCTGAATATTACAAAAACACACACAATTCACGAAGTGCTGCCGCAATACAGGGTAATAACTCGATCGCTGCTACGATTCAATGTCCGATCGATTAAAACTATCCAATGGATGTTTAAGTGCTGCCCACATTAGGGTTATACTTTGTCATTCGTCGTGAATACGATGGATGTTTAAGTATCGCACTTTGTCATTCGTTGTGAGGGTTTGATCTCGTGAGTTATCGTAAATGTTGTATTAGTTACTAACCTAGTTTTGTGTGCATTGTTATTTAAACTAGGTTAACAAGGCTAATTCATAAACTAGACTCTGCTCGTGTTAAATCTACAATGTGAGTCATTCTCTTTTATTCAAAGTGTTTTATAAATTCTTAAATATTTTCAAGGTTATAATTACAGTGATTAAGTATATGTAATCACCAAATTACAGCCAGTATGTGGGGTTTTGTATACATTACTTTATAATCGTCACCATTGGGGCAGCCAATGGGGGATATGACCATAGTCACAGAAACAAGTCGAGTGACAAATATTGTGGGTAGTTGGTTGATATCAGGAAACATTGTAATCTCTCTTAATACTGTAAATTATAACAAAAGTGTCGTTTTAATAAATAGAATGATTCACCAGTATTTTCCGCTGAAAAAACATTTTTCAAACATGTTTCAGGTGATCTGTTGTGATCCAGGAAAAGTGTCGTGAAGCACTACAAGCTTATGGAAGTGGCTCAATATAAAATAAATAAATAGGTTTTGTAAAATAAAGATTTCTCAGTAAAATCATATGATTGTAAATTATCGGGGTTTATCTCGAATTGTGAAATAAAATAATCAGGAAATTTCAGCTTTAAAAAGATCCTATAATAAAAATCTTCCGCTGTTAACTCAATTAAATTAATACCACGGGATTTTCTGTCCCGCGGCTCCTGAAACGGGTCAAACCGGGTCGGGGGTCGTGACAGAAAAATGTGGTATCAGAGCCACTGAGTTAAGCTAATTAAGTATTTAGAAATACTTAATTTTTCCTGATTACCATTATGTGATTATGTGTTTTATTAACTGACTATTTGTTAGTTACAGTATGGGTAAGCAAAAACTTTCAAATATCTATGTTAAATTAGATAGGTTGCCAAAAGAGAAGGGAAGTTCATCCCAATCCTCAAGATACCCAATAGATCTTAGTGAAGGAATATTTGTTCGTAAGGCACAATATGAGGAAACACTTTCTCCTAATAGAATGCATGTATGAATAATTGCACGTATGTCAAGTGTCGATTTGCAAGTAAACACGTATTTAATTGAATGATTGTACAAATAACAAGTATGTATAAAATATGAATTTCATTATGATCAAAGTCTCGAATTATAAAATTGGAAAAAGAATACGAACATGATACGAATACAAGTTTCCATAAATAGAAATATGATTACACTTTCACACTTGGAGAATTTGGCGTAGAGTTGTTCTGTTCGTAGGAGTTCGAGGATTAAATGCAAGTGTCGCTCATGCTCGTCTTGGGTTTTGGAATAGATAAGGATATCGTCTATGAAAACGATCACAAATCGATCCAAGTATAACTTACACACACGGTTCATCAAATCCATGAAAACTGCGGGTGCATTGGTTAAACTGAAAGGCATGACTATAAACTCGTAGTGACCGTATCTAGTACAAAAAACGGTTTTTGGAATATCTTCTTCAAGGACTCGAAGTTGATGGTAGCCAGAACGAAGATCGATTTTTACACTTGTCACTTAGATGTAGGCCCACTCGCATAGCTTGTTCCGGGAATCTTTCATTCAGGACCCATTCTTCTATCCCCTCCTCCTGTGATTTCTTTCCAGCTCCTCCTTCTGAGGCTGATGATATTACTTCATAAGAGGACTTTACCCAAGCAAGCCCTCTGGGGTTTGGAATACCAGGGCTCCATGAGGAGTTGACGTTTGTGCTTGAAGGTCCCTGATTCCGGGCCACCCCAATATAGCGTTGTACTTCAAGGGTGATCGGATTATAGAAAATACCAGCTCTATAGTTCTTACCCTGTCACCTACACCCACTGTGAACGGGAGCCTTATCTTCTCTAGAGGGTGTGAAACACTGTTGTTGAAGTCTGCAAGGGGCATGGACTCTTCCTCCAGTCTGTCCCTTATATCTTTGTTGAACCTGAGGAAGCAATGCTCGTATATCACCTCTACCCCACTCCCACTTTCTATGTGTATTCGTGCAACTCTATGTCCCGCTATCTTAGCTAAAATATTGAGGGGAAGCCTATGGACCTCGTGTTCCTCTAGGTGGGGGCATGAGTATAAGGGCTTTCATACAATCCGGGGGTTCCAGCACTCTGGCTTTGACACTCCGGGTAGAACTGTATTCCTCTCTCCTAATCATGCCTACGAAACTCCTTTCCGGCTTTTCCATCTTCATATCCTTCCCCTTCCTGTCCCCTCCCTCTTTTATTCCTTTTATCAAATGGGAAAACTTTCCTGTTTTAACTGCTAGTTTAATCTCTCTCTTCAAGTACATGTAATTGTCTGTCTTGTGACCACATCCCTTATGGAACTCACAATATTCATTCGGGTAGGCCTTTGTTCTAGGAATGAGGGGAGGTGGTCTTGGGAAGGAGTTTTTGACTCTTTCAGTGGCCAGTATTTCATTCGGCATCTTGGTCAAAGGGGTAAAACTTTCATAATAGAGGGCTGGTCCCCTTCCCCGGGGGCTTATAAGGGGAAAATGTGGGTCTAGACCTGTCATGCTATGTTTTATCATAAAGAGGTCTCTAGGGGTAAAGGTTAACTTTCTCTGGTAGTCGGGGAGTGGGGTTGATCCTTCGGGATCCAGCTTCCAGCTCCTTGGCCTTGTTGCTAGTGTCCTTTCCTCTGACGATGGCTATGACCTTGTGCATGAGGCAGTCAAATGTTTCAGGGAACTCCTCTCCTAACTTCTCGCATAGCTGAGTATGTTTCAATACATTGATGAAGCTGCTTATCTTCATTACCTTGGGGACTCCTTTTATGTTCATGCTCTCCTTGATAAACCTTTCCATGTACTGATCTACCTGTTTGTTGTCTCTTTGACGGATATGCATGATCTCATTAGGGTTCTTAACCACCTTCCTTTGTTGGTTGAATTTCCTGAGGGACTTCTCAGATAAATCCTCGTAGCTATCTATGCTTCATGCTGGAAGACTATCAAACCAAAGACGGGCTCCTTCGGTTAACGTTTGCACAAACATGTGACACCGGGTAGGCATAGACCATCTGCCAGCCTGGCCGGCTCCCTTGAAGGCATGGATATGGTCTTCTGGATCCTTGGTTCCGTCATACCTGTCCAGGTTACTGGGTGGTTTAAGCTTGGGAGGCAAAAGTGCCTCGGTAATTCGTCTAGTAAACTTTGAGACCTCTGCAAGGTCCTTAGGCAGGTAGGGCTTGTCCAGTGCATTGTTACCCTCACCCCCATCATCCTTGTGGTCTCCTTTGTCATCTCTCTTCTCTTCCATTATCGCTGCTCTTTCTTTAGGAGTCATTTGTTTGAATACCGCCATAAAGGCCACCAAAGGGCCTGGGTTGGTACCCCCGTCGTGAGAAGAAGTGTTACCTTCATTTTGGGGTGTATCGAAAACGAGTCTTGACCGTAAACTTTCCAACCTTTCCATTTTTTCCAAATCGTAAAGTTGTCTTCGTAGCTCATCCTTGTGTCTAGACACAAACTCTGGTGTGATATCGCTCTTTTTGGACGGTGGCTCTGTGTCGTTGATGGCTTCGAACTCACCGGTGATATCCTCGACAGTGATTTTCTCCTCAACTATCTGAGTTACCTTCGTAATCTTAGAGTTAGGAGGTGGTGGGGTCGTCATTCTGTAAATCATTTTTGAAAGAAAAACCCTTCTAAGCGTAAATGTACTTGTTGGGATATCTCTGTTGACAGAGGTCACACAAATGGAGCTAATGTCGAATCCCCTACTCCGGTTGGAGGTTGAAGAGACTCGTCAATGCTCGGATGGGTCTCTCTTCAAGTCTACAAAACAAAACATTGTTAGCCTCGTCACGGAGGGCCCCGGAGGGGGGATCCGTGACCAAGTTCCGACGTGAGAATAAGTAAACTTCCCGGAGACAAAAGGTGATTCCGGCGTGATGGTGCCACCGGATAGATTCCAAGTATTCAATGTGACTGAGAGAATGTTCAGAGTTAATGTCCTTGTGAGAGTAAATGCTAGGGTTATTCAATGGATACCTTAATGTGAGATAAAGGTGGCTTATATAAAAGGAACCACTTATCAGCCGAGTGGAGATCACAAAATGATCTAACGGCTCCCTGTTGGACAGAAGGGATCCTTGCAGCGCCACAAAACGTGTCCCTTTTTTATCTCTTCTTGCAGTCATTAAATGGCCTTGCAGGGGAGAAGGCGTGATAGATGTCCCTGTTCCCGCCTTTTTCCCATATAACTTGCCAAGGAACGGTAGTTGGGCCCCGTTAAGAAGCCCAATTGGGCCAGTCCGGATAGAGAGCCCAGTCAAGGAGCCCTCGTCAACACTTTATGATATTTTTCCTTGCAATCATTTTCTTTTATATTCAATTGTTTACTTATAAGCGTATATCTTAAGTAGTTCATAATTGGTTAATCATGGGAGCCCTAATGAGCTAAGATTACTATGAATAACTGATTGAAGTTTATAAACATGGGATCATTGATTGGTTTAGCATTAAACCTATTTCTCAATCGATTATATTATCACTTTCTTAGATCTCAGATGCTCATGGTCCTCAACATGATGCTCATTATTATGGTTAGATGAGACAAAATCGCCATCCCGTTAACTTGATGATTATAGAGGTTATCTTAGCTCATATAGACGTGTATGCAACAATTTAGTAAAATATTTTCATCTCTTACCTCAATAAAAATAGTTGTAGACCCTTCATATATTTTGAAACTATGCAACCGTGTAGACAAATTTGGGTGAATTAATGTGATTGGTGACGACGGGCCAATGGATTACTCCATTTATCCGTCTTTGGGCCATTGCTACACGGGCCCAACAGATAAGGCCCAAGAAACAATTTTGCTTGCCCACTAAGGTTTTCTCTTTAGGAAATGAGCGGGAAACAAGGATTAAGAGAAAACAGGAAACATTTAATGCCTGATATGAAAAGGATCTCGGCTGGCATACTACTTCTCAAGCCAGAAACATTAAATGAGGTCGTAATCCCATCGTTGGGGGTCAGACACGTGTCTGAGCCCCCCCGAAGACCCTCGAAACCCGTTAGATCGTCTCATTAAAATATCTCACATGGGAGATAAGGTTTCATGGTTATATAAGAGAGAGGAATGGTGATCACAGCAGACTCAAGGTATTGCATTAAGAGCTCTCTCATTTATTCCGACCAATATTCTCCGACATTAAACACACACACATTTATTAGATTCACACCCTAGAGGAACATTCCGGTGATCACACTCATCGGAATAAACTCCTCAAGCTTTCCAGCAAGTTTACTTATTCTCACGCCGGAGCTTGGTCACGGATCCCCCTCCTGTGGCCCTCTGTGACGAGGCTAACGGTTTACTTTTTTGTAGCAACGAAGGCCGGGATATCTTGACGTCAGCGAAGACCCCTTGAACGTCATCCGGGATTTGGGTATTCGACAATTGGTATTTTGTAGAATTTGTACTTGTTAGTTAAAAGTGGAGGTTGAGTAAACAAAATCCTAAGTATCAATAGAAGCTTGGTTAAATTGATGCCTTATACTCGCATCAAATATAACAATAGATCATAGACATGCATAGCAGTATAATGCATAACAACTATTGCATCACTTTATAATATAATGGTATATGTATGTCTCACATAATGACAGGAGTGAGAGATTGTTGGAATATTGACATACAGAAGAAGCGGAGCATGGGCCCCAGCAAGAGGAGGGCCGCCTGTAAAGAAACCAGGAAGCTGCTCAGAGCCGGAATAGTGAGGGAGGTGAAGTACCCATCTTGGGTTGCTAACCCGGTTATGGTCCAGAAGAAAGACGGTGGGTGGAGGATGTGTATCGACTTTCAAGACCTAAACAAAGCATGCCCCAAGGACTGCTACCCCCTCCCAGAGATAGACGTCCAAGTGGACTCCTTATCTCAGTATCCCCTGAAGTGCTTCTTGGATGCCTACAAAGGATATCATCAAATACAAATGTCAATAGAAGACGAGGAAAAGACCGCCTTCATCACAGACGAAGGGATATTTTTCTATACCAAAATGCCCTTCGGACTCAAAAATGCTGGGGCCACCTATCAAAGGTTCATGAATGCCCTCTTCAAAGAACAACGGGGACGAAACTTGGAGGTGTACGTCGATGACATCGTTATCAAAAGCCTGACTGAGATGGTCATGATAGATGATATAGTTGAACCCATTCGCACCATGCAGGATGTTAACATGAAGCTGAACCCCGGGAAGTGCTGCTTCGGGGTAGAAGAAGGGAAATTCCTGGGGGTAGTGGTTACTAAGGGTGGAATCAAAGCTAACCCGGAGAAAACTCAAGCCGTGGAAGAAATGTGATCTCCCAGGTCCCTGAAAGACATCCAGCAGCTGAATGGAAGGTTAATTGCCTTGAACCGCTTCTTGTCAAAGGTAGCGGACAGGACCCTTCCCTTCATGAAGGTACTAAAAGACTGCCTTCAAACGGACAGGTTTAAATGGACCTCTGAGGCAGAAACCGCTTTTCAAGAAATGAAGGCCTACATCTGCAAACTCCCAACCCTAGCCACCCCAGTACCTGGGGAGCATCTCCTCTTGTATCTATCCGCCTAAAAAAACAACCATAAGTGCGGTTATGATGGTGGAACGGGAGGGAAAGCAGATACCAATATATTTCATTAGCAGGACCCACAAGGGTCCCGAGGAACGCTATATGCCCCTAGAGAAACTGGCTCTAGCTCTTGTCTTTGCATCCCGAAGACTTAGAAGGTACTTCCAAGGACATAAGATCACCCTAATGACAGATCAACCCCTCCAGAAAGTACTGAGGAGGCCGGAGCTATCGAGACGTCTGGCTAAATGGGCAATAGAACTGGGGGAACACTCCTTGGAGTTCAAACCCAGGACAACCATGAAGGGACAAATACTGGCCGATTTCTTAGCAGAAGTACCTGAGGATGAAGAAAAGGAGCTTTTAAAATGGGAGGCCTTGGAAAGGGAAGAAAAAGAGAAGGAAGACGAGGCTGTGTGGAAACTACTCACAGATGGAGCCTCCAGCGAAGAAGGGAGTGGAGCGGGCATTACGTTGGTAAGCCCTGAAGGAGTCGAGATAACCTACGCCATCAGGCTAGACTTCGAAAACACCAACAACACTGCAGAGTATGAAGCCCTCTTAGCAGGAATGAGGCTAGCCAAAAAGATGAGAGCAAAACATGTGGAGGCCAGTACAGACTCACAGTTAGTGGTCAAACAATACCAAGGAGAATGCGAGGCCAAAGACAGCACAATGGCTCAATATGTGGCAAAGGTAAAGGAAACAACCAAGGCATTCCGGACCTTCAAGCTAGAGTATATCCCCCGCGGGAGAAACAGGAAGTCCGATGCCCTCAGCAAACTGGCCTCCGTGGCATTCGATCATCTGGCAAGAGAGGTCAAAGTGTAAGTCCTGACGTCCCCCTCTCTCGACTCAGCCGAAGTGACTACAATCGGGGACGAACAAGAGACATGGATGACACCGATTGTAAGATTCCTTAGAAGCGGGGAATTACCCGAGGGGGACTGGGCAGCCAGAAAAGTAAGAGTCAAAGCTCTGCAATACGAGTTGACTGACGGAGAGCTTTACCGGAGATCATACCTAGGTCCATCCCTGAAATGTGTCGATAATGAGGAGGCCAAATATGTGATTAGAGAAATACATGAGGGGATTTGTGGAATGCATTCTGGGCCAAGGACGGTAGTGGCGAAGGCAATGAATGCGGGATTCTATTGGCCTAGAATGTTTAAAACGGTATCAGAGGAGATCAGGAGATGTGACAATTGCCAGGTCCATGCACCCATGACACACCGCCACAAACACCCAATGATACCTGTCTCAACATCTTGGCCCTTCCAAAAGTGGGCCATCGACATAATCGGACCATTCCCAGAGGGTCCAGGAGGGGTCACATACGTGGTGGTTGCCATTGATTATTTTACCAAGTGGATAGAGGCAAGGCCCTTGGCAAAAATAACCTAGGAGCAGATGAGACGGTTTGTGCTAGACAACATTATCTGCAGATATGGCATCCCGAAGGAGCTCGCGAGTGACAATGGCGTACAATTTGCTGGAAAACCCTTCAGACCATGGTGTGAGCAAATGCACATACATCAAGTGTTCACTTCCATCACCCATGCCCAGAGCAACGGGCTAGTAGAAAGAGCAAATCAAAATGTTATCAAAGGGATGAAAGGGAGACTCGGAAGGAAATAAAAAGGATGGCTGGAGGAATTACCATTTGTGCTATGGGCATATAGGACCACCCCTAAGGACTGCAACGAGGAGACTCCTTTCAGCTTAACCTACGGGACGGAGGCTGTCATCCCGGCTGAAATAGGATCCCCAACCGCCAGAATGAAGCTCAGGGAGGCCGAAAACGAGCAAGACCTCTGGATGAACCTGAATTTGCTTGAAGAGAGAAGGGAAGTCGCGGCAGTCAGGGAGGCTAAGTATAAAAAGCAGCTTGAAAGCTATTACAATGCCAAGATGAAAAAGTTGTACCTCGTCCCGAGGGATTTGGTCCTAAGAGCAAACGAAGCCAGCCTACAGGAGAGCACCGGAAAGCTAGGGCCCAATTGGGAAGGACCTTACCGGGTTACATGGGCGAACGGCAAAGGAAGTTGCAAGCTGGAAACACTTCAAGGCAAGGAGGTCCCTAGGACATGGAATCTCATGCAGCTCAGGAAGTATCACATATGAGGGGTTTACCCCCAGGAAAAACGGCCAGGGAGCCACTTTTGTAATAATTAACTACTAGTCAGGGGCTTACCCCAAGAAAAAAATCTTTTGTAAAAACTTGTACTGGGAAACTTAGCCCCCAAGAAATGAATGACAAACGGAAAACTAACTTGTCCCCTTTTGGCAAAATGACAGGTGTTATACCAAGGCAGACGTGCCTAGAACGGTTATAAACCTAACAATAAACAAACACACGTGTACAAGGTATACCAAACATGCCAAATGCCCGGCTGTGGGGCAAAATAGGGTCTAGCTAACCCAAGAAAAACGGACAAACAAGCCAAGAACATAATCTCACATTATAGACTTGTCCAGTGACTGTCCTCGAACAGACAGTCCTGTTTTATAAAGCAAACTATAAACACAACACACTTTTGTAAACAAACTATAAAAAGAAAGGTTTTTTTATTACAAAACGAATGTACAATAGGAAGCCCTATTGGCCTTTACAAGAAAAACTAATACAAGCTAGAAAACATGATAAACAGGCTAAAGCACAGTTCTAGCAAACAACCAAAGGTCTTCAGGAAAACGCCGGCCTGATCCCTGGCAAGAAACTCTTGCAAAAAGAAAAAGCACACCAGAAAACAAGCAAAAGCAAGATAGCAACATACAGTCATAAGTCATATGATTAAGTACCAGAAGAACCCCTACACAAAGGTTCTCCCCCCAAGCATCAAAAAGTTAAAGGTATCCTAGAGCGTATAATTGTTTAGGTTACAACCATATCGAAGTGGGTTAATGTTCAGAAATTACTGGGAACCACCCCCAGACGAAGACTTTGGAGACGAGGGGCCGGCAGGAGCAAACAGGGCTTTCAATTCATCGATGGATATCATGGGGTGCTCCAGGATCTTCTCGAGAAGGGCCGGGGTCTTACTCCCAAACTCCTTGTCCAGCTTAGACAACCGTTTCTTAGCCTTGGAATTGTAAAGCAGAGTCTCCTTCCTGTCCAAACCCTGAGCAGAGTAAATATATCCATCCTTCAGCCCTGACTGATATCCAACATCCCGGTAAGCCCTATACACCTGCTCAATACCACTCTTGAACTCCTCCGATTGAGAGACGACAGTAAGAAAGGCTCCGAAACCCTCAGTAATCAACCAATACTTCTCCTTAGCCAACCACTGGTTATCATCATGTCACACCCCGATATTTCCACATTTGACCGGTGGGCCCGGTAGGGGAGTATCGTGACGTAGTTGATATCATCATAGTCAAACAACACAATATATAAATGCACAGCGGAAGCAAAAGATAAATATATTACAATCCGAATATAAAGTGATATCAAGTATTACAACGGAAAGTAAAGGATCCACAGGCGGATCTTAAAACATAAACATTGTTCAACAGACTTTAGACGCCTAGAACTTGCAAGATTCCTTATTAACGTCCTGAGCTTCCAGCCAATTACGTTCAGTACCTGTCACTTAACCTATTTGGAAAAATACGTTAGTTTACACTGGTAAATACACTCAACTGACTCATTTGAAAAGAGTTTAAGAAAATTGATTTAGATGCACTAGGCACAAAATATTTTGACACTTTGATTAAAATGCACAAGGCAAAATTAATCTTTTATAACTTGGGAAAATTATATTTATAATATTGTATACAGATTTACAGGTTCGTTATACGTTCAGGGTTTGGTTACAAAATACGCAAGAATACGTATTTATAATATTGTATACAGATCACGCGGGTCGGGTTCGAAAGTAAAGGCGATTGTTTAGATCGCTTACCTTACGACCCTATATAAGCACTAAACTAAAAGTGACGAGCTAACATGCTTAACTAAGTTTAGAAAACAGGTTTGGTATCAAAACAAATGGTTTTGATACCTAAGAGTAGTTTGGTTACAAAATACGCAAGAATACGCATTTTGGCCGAAACTACGACTCGTCACTGAGCCTAGATAACGTGGTAATCAGTAGGTATAGTCACTAGGGACTATAGCCATCGTGATTACGCTCACGTTATGAAGTTCAAACGAACTTCGCATTGACCATAAACTGGTCAATGCAGAAAGTCAAACAAAGTTTGACTTTAACACTAAAACGAATAAAAGAACGAAGGAACACTTACAAAGGGTCCCCGAAAGCTAATCTTGATCCAAGTAACTCAGGTATGAAGCAATGGCTTCAACTTAGAGCATTCTTAGATCAGATTTGTGGGTTTTGTAAGTGAATGGGTTGGGTATTTATAGGATTTTCGATATAGAATATTCCTAGCATATTCCAAGCATATTCCTAGCATATTCCAAGCATATTCCTAGCATATTCCAAGCATATTCCTGGCATATTCCTTAGCATATACCTTAGCATATTCCTGGCATATGGCTAAAACGGGTATTTAACTGGGTACCGGGTATTTTATCTAGCGTTTAAATCCCGGTTTATGGCGTTCTAAATTATTTTTATTACTCTATAAAAATAAACTCGCCAAGATATTACTGAAATAAATTTCAGTTGCCAGGACTGGCTGCGTTGTCTGCGTTTTGCAGTAGAAGCACTGTGTTGCGCAGAAACACACGGTACGCGCTTAAACTTTGAAAAATAACGTTTTTAGGCGTTTTAATTTATTTTTCAACACGGACCTGATTAAAATAAGATTTTAATCATAACAGAATATTTGTGGGATTTAAATATTATCCGGTCGGTCACCAACGTTCGTTTGGTCGTATGATCGCGATGTTCGCTTAATTACGACGACATGCGCATAAGCGCGAAAAACGATCCAAATTGCGTGACGAATGGGTTTTTCTTATGCCAAACACTAAAATAAAATATTTTAGTGCTTACATAAATTTTTGGATGTCCGGGTGTATTCAGAACGTAAGTTATGCGCGAAAATGCAAACTTATGCACTTTTTGACGCTTTTAGTCCCTGATCCTTCTACACTTGATCTTAACATGATTTCTTGCACTTTGAGCCCTCTAACTTGACTTTTAAGGGCCTTAAGACATAACTAAACTTTGTTAAGTCCTTGGGTAACTTTATGGCTACCCGAAAAGTCATAAATTTCAACGTTGACGCTTTTAACCCCTCGTATACGAATATTGTCATAAATTTCTCATATGATAGCGAAACTTGGTGAAATTTTTATCATGTATTCTAGTGAGCATAATTGATCGTTACAAAGCTTCGAGTTTGCTAAAAGGTCACTCAGAGGTATACTTTAAACATGCTGACACATTTAACCCCTGTAGTTTGTAATCTCTCACTTTCTTTCACAATTAGCTTCGTATGATCCATGAATCATTCGTTTAAGGGTATAAACATCATGTAGGGATATTGTAGGGTATATTTATCCATTGTTGACATTTTGAACCCTTATATTCACATATTTTCCATGTTTGTCAACTTTAGTCCTTCTAGAGTATTCTTTCACACGTTCAAAGCTTATGACACGTGTCAATACATTATAGGACGTGAATTTTCGAGGTGTTACATCCTCACCCCCTTAAAAGAAACCTCGACCTCGAGATTTGTTAAAATGCTGGAAGTACTTTTTTTCGCATAATGGACTTAACTTCTATAACATATCTGGAGTCCTTCTAAGCTCCCAAAGTGACCCCTATATTAGGTGCATGTATCCTTTTGGAGCTTATTAACCTGTCGATCCTTAATCGATACAGGATGCTCATCACATTATAAATCTGAATATCATTATGTGATAGTGCTCCTTGACTTATTGGTGAAACACATCCTTCTGTCACTAGTGTGCAATGTATTGCGAGCTCCGCCAAGCTCCTTAAATAGGTTTTAGCTTATGAGCTACTTGATCTTGATACATTCGATTTCCTCCGAATGATTCTATATATTCAGAGCTTAACTAGCCTGATAATTTAACAATTTGGCACACCCTTCCTGGGTGATATCTTTTGTTGAACCTTATTCCTTATCAGGAATTTAGGATGGTTGCTACTTTTATTAATTCTTGATTTTCTGCCGAATACTGGCAACTTATAAATGATTAGGGATTTGTATGATCTTATTTGTTATTTCCAATGCAACTTTCAGATCCTGATAATTGGACTTACCAGTCTATTGTCCTAACAATAGATGTTTAACATTCCATCTATACAAGGTCTCCAAAGGAGCAACCTTGATGCTTATAAATCAACTATTATGGAAAAGCTTATCTTAAGGTGAGATGGTTATTTCAACCACTACTTAACTAATTTTAAGGAATAGTTAATCCTTGTCGTTAGTCGAACAAATCGACGATCCTGGGCAGCTGATGACAAATTCTTAATTGTTGCCTAAATGGGGTTGCGGTAATCACTGCATAAGCAAAATGAATCGTCTTTCATAATTAACTATACCGAGTTCTCAGGATACTGAGTTAGACTATATGAATCTATATCTTAAAACTTACTTAACCAAGGTTTTCGATTCTTCCAATAATGGTACTAGTTGTCTTGGAGATTTCATAATAATGCAGCCCTAAATGGGATATAAACCTTAACTCTACCTGCCTCTCAGGGGTAAATAGGGAAATCTTAGGAGAAAATCAAGGTACAAGGAGGTTGCAGAGGTTTTTCATATCTCAGGCTCCAATTCATCCACCATTGCTTGTGTCAAATGAGTGACACTTTTATGTTATGAGTCCACAGGTTCCTTTTACCAGGAAACATTTATTTGGAAAAATTCTATTTTCTAGATATCTTCTTTGAATGCCATTAGCTGACTTTAGTACCATATGATCATTGGGATATCTTTGTGGTTCCATGCATTAAACCTCCATACTGATCAGGCATGGAAGCAATCTATGGAACATATTAAGATACACCAATCCTCATGTGGCGCTTTTGTCATACCATCTGGTATTCGCAATCGATAGAGATCGGGAGATATCAATTACTTATGATGATGTACTTCATCTGGAGAAAGGGTATGCTAGAATTTTATGACTGACGATTTCTGACAGAAACAAAAGAAATGGTTCCTATGATTTTATCGGTAAGTTTTACCTTACACTTAATATCTAGGGTTCTCATGATAGATTTTTAAAAGTCTAATATACTTACAATTTATGAAGAATTTATTGGTATCTGAATTAAAACAGAATTCTTAGCATTTATACTTAAAGAACGTACCCAACGTTATCATTGATATAGACTACTCCTGACACTCTTTAGGAGAGTTTAAGCGCTATTAATCTTAGGCTTTCTATCCTTAGTCGTATTCCCTTTGACGGATTTGGGGCACGTGGCATTTGGTTCCTTGAACTTTTTCACGGCCTTCTTCACAGCTTTTTTTTTTCCAACAGCTGCTTCAATCATAGTTTGAAGAACATCTTTGGAAATTTTAAGGTTTACAATTGTAGCATCATTAGCATGCGTCGCATCATCAATGGCACGATTGACTGTTGTCTTATCCGAGTTTGTCATACTCAAGATTTGGTTCCTATTACCAATTGAATCATTTACTTAGTTGCAATTCAACCATTGCTATTCATCACCTTGATGGCCTTAACATGTATTAACCATGGTTTCATTAAACTATCCAGGCCAATATGGCAATAACATTCTTAATGAACGTTATTTTTAAAATATATCAATATCACTTAGCCTAGGTCACAAAAGGCCATCAATGGCATTTAAGGGTTGAACCTAGTCCATCACCTTTTAGACAGGGGATCAAAACGTCACATCTGTCTTTATTATATTGATGAATTTGGATAGCTTGAAAGCTTGCCATAAGGATATCAGAAAAGAGTGATTCCTAATAGATATAAAATATCAATCTAAGATTTGTTAGAGCATTTTCTAAAGTATCATCGGTCAATTTCTACCTCGCATTAAATGACCGGAGTCCTAATCAGCGGAGACAACAGTTCTCAACATTTATTGTTCATTATAGAATCATATGTGCCAGTATCAAATAAATTTCTGCATAAGCTGATTGATAAAGAAAGGTACCTGCTATATAGTTATCATTCTGCACCATCTCCTGGGCGTTCATCTGGAAGACTTATGCGTTTGCTTTCTTGGCCTCTTCGGGCTTCTTCTGATTCCTAGGGCAGTTGGTCCTGATATGCCCCTTCTCGTTGCAACCATAACAGGTTGCGTCTTTCAACTTCTTGCATTCCAAGGTTTTATGTTCCTTAGACTTGCAAATCCCACAAGGTAGAGGCTGGGATTCAAATTTGCATTTCCCGAGGTGGTATTTCCGACAGGTTTTGCACCTGGTCTTCTCACCCGACTGCTGGCTGTCTTTCTCAAATCCGGAGCTCTTCTTATCCTCAGAGTTCCTCTTTTGCTTTCTATCGGAGCGATGAGAATTCTCATCCTCCCTTTCACGTTTTCCATCTTCAGAGGCTTTGGCAGCCTTGTTTCTGACCACATCGAGTGTGAGAGATAGCGACGGATCTGCCACTGACCTGAATGTAGTAGGTCTTGATGCTTTCACACTGGCCTTTATTTCTGGGGCTAAACCCCCAATAAAGCGAGCTATTCGCTTTGGTTCCGGTGTGATTAAGTAAGGAACCAATCGAGACATGTTATTGAAACTTGTAAGGTATGCTTGACAATCTAAGTTCTCCATGACTAATGTCAAGAATTCAATCTCAATTTTCTCAACTTCATGTTGAGGACAGTAATTTTCTTTGATAAGAGCGACGAACTGATCCCAAGTCATGTTGTACAAAGGGATCTTCCCCGTAGCTTGGATCAGTGACCCCCACCAAGCTAGAGCTTCTCCTTTAAAAGATTGTGAAACAAATTTCACAACATCTTGTTCCGCACAACCGTTGATGTCCACAACAGTGTCCATCTCCTCGAGCCATGTCATGCAATCGATGGCTCCCTCTTCTCCTGTAAAGTTTCTGGGCTTGCAGGAGATAAAATATTTATACGAACAGGTTTTAACATGTGGCTCTTGATTAAGCACAACCTATCCAGACGGAACACTCCTCTGATTGGACGAGTTATGAACATCGTCCTCCTTCGACTCGCGTGATTTAGAAGGGGGGCTTACTACGAGCTACTGATAGAGTCTTAGAGTGTGTATCACCTGATTCATCATACTGTCCGTCGAGGGCTCGTGTAACGGCATCATCTATTAATGCCTGCAGTTCCGCACCAGTTATATTAACTCTGGTAGCATCATTATTCTCCCTCGGGTGACTGTTAACCTCATCTGATCCAGCCATGTAGTTTGATTGCTACATACATATTGACAATTATTTATTCAGAGGTTATTATGGAATCATCATTTTTGACGATTCATCAACCATGGTAATATAAACCATATTGGTTAATTTGTTAGTTATATTTAATTAGCATTTTCATTATAATTTACCCTAGTTATAAAACATTAAGGATATAAAAGTGGCGCAAAAGGCCTAGTCACAAGGACAGTTTAATTTATAAGCCATGATTTCAGATAATCGAGGCATTAAGGTTTGAATCAAAGTTCATTACCTTTTCTTGACAGGGAGTTGTAGGCTACCACTGTCTTTAGTCTCAGAGGACATTAACTATAGCCCGTAGGCACTTCCCTTCTAAGGGATGTTTATAATATGATCATCTTATAGGATGATATAAGCCAGGATCGCATTGATCATACAAACTATTATGCTTGGACGTAGTCCAACATCTTTAGACGGGGGTCAAAGACCACCACGGTCGTTGTCTTATCGGACAACAAGTTTGGCCCATAGGCACTTCATCACTAAGGGATGATTATTCCAAATAAGGGAATTTAGATTAACCCCCTTTTTAAAGATGGCCTGTGTGACTTTAACGATTCACAGTTTACCAAAAATGTTAACATACTTACAGATGTTAACAGGGATTGGAATCTTTTAGATAAGTTTTACCGTCTTGGCCATGTCTACAATGACATTTAGGCTAGGTTTTACTTTTAAGATTCTTTTAATATTTAACGCAGAACAATCCTAACTTGAAATGTTAACACGGATCTGAATCTAATTGTGGAACTACCGTCTTGGCCCTGTCTTAAAATGACACATGAGCTAGGTCTTGTCCTTTTTAGATATTGCCATTTTATTATAATGGTAGATCTTATAATATAGGAATGATATTTTAAATATAATCGTTCCATAAAAATTAAACAAGTATATGGTTGCCCTAAACGGGACTTCTACAGAAAATGACTTGCCCATGCAAGGGCTAATCAGAAAATAACAAAGGAACCAAATAAGGACAAAATAAAACGAATTTGGATTTGTCCTATGTTCTTGTCTAGACTCAAGAATGTGCATCTGTGTAACTGAGATTAAACACAAAAGGCTAGCGTTTAATTCACTCAGTGTTGGCTCTGATACCAACCTGTCACACCCCGATATTTCCACATTTGACCGGTGGGCCCAGTAGGGGAGTATCGTGACGTAGTTGATATCATCATAGTCAAACAACACAATATATAAATGCACAGCGGATGCAAAAGATAAATATATTACAATCCGAATATAAAGCAATATCAAGTATTACAACGGAAAGTAAAGGATCCACAGGCGGATCTTAAAACATAAACATTGTTCAACAGACTTTAGACGCCTAGAACTTGCAAGATTCCTTATTAACACCCTGAGCTTCCAGCCAATTACGTTCAGTACCTGTCACTTAACCTTTTTGGAAAAATACGTCAGTTTACACTGGTAAATACACTCAACCTTTTTGGAACAATACGTCAGTACCGAGTCAAGATTAACAGACACGCCACAAGTATAAGCCCACAAGAGAGTGAGATACCGTTTCCCTTTAAGCAACTTTCAGTGTATGCCTACACCCCGTGCTTAAGGCGTGGCCATTTTATAATACAATGATGTCAAGGATATCCGGGACATGGTCATTAACCCCTAAAGGCTTTTATTTCAAACAATACAGATTAAAACGGGTTACCTCAATAATTTAATCAGAATACGATTAAACATTCAATACCCGGCCAAGCGGTATTATTATAATACCGTATCCCAAGCCCGTATAGGGAAAATAAGTCAAGAGTATTTACCTGAGCTAAATATAAATTCAATCCCAGCCGTATATCAATTCAGCAAGCACAAGTACTTCTACTGGGGCTCTTAATCTGGAATGGAGGTTTTTAATAACCTATTAGATTTCTAACGGGTCTTTACTTAAGCCTATGCTTAGACCGGTCAGTTTTAAAGAGGAAAGTACGGTTCAAACGCATGATAAGGCGAAGACCAGTTTGGAATGTCGTTTTTGACCCGGCAAGCTTGTATGCTTGTTTAATATGGGTAACTTAAACACATTCTGTATTTTGAGACCAAAAATATATGGTTTGACCCGTTTCGGCTAATTTATGCAAACTAGTCACATAAGCCGATCCGAACGCGACAAGCGCGTAACGAGTAACCATAAGGGTCATATACAGGTTTTCTAAGTTAATATGCCTTAAATATGTTGTGATATCAGTAGGATACCTTCCAATATGCCCAAAACGAGTTTAATCTCAATATAAGCCCCGAATGGGTATTTTGGTCATTTACCTAAGGCATATATACTACCTGTCATACAACTAACTAAACGTCGTGACCATAAGGTATAACCTCAAAAGGTTATTCCCTATATACTATGGTCACCTAAAGTGTTTGGTCGGATCCTAATGGTCGACCAAACGGGTCGGGTTCGAAAGTAAAGGCGATTGTTTAGATCGCTTACCTTACGACCCTATATAAGCACTAAACTAAAAGTGACGAGCTAAGCATGTTAAAACATGCTTAACTAAGTTTAGAAAACAGGTTTGGTATCAAAACAAATGGTTTTGATACCTAAGAGTAGTTTGGTTACAAAATACGCAAGAATACGCATTTTGGCCGAAACTACGACTCGTCACTGAGCCTAGATAACGTGGTAATCAGTAGGTATAGTCACTAGGGACTATAACCATCGTGATTACGCTCACGTTATGAAGTTCAAACGAACTTTGCATTGACCATAAACTGGTCAATGCAGAAAGTCAAACAAAGTTTGACTTTAACACTAAAACGAATAAAAGAACGAAGGAACACTTACAAAGGGTCCCCGAAAGCTAATCTTGATCCAAGTAACTCAGGTATGAAGCAATGGCTTCAACTTAGAGCATTCTTAGATCAGATTTGTGGGTTTTGTAAGTGAATGGGTTGGGTATTTATAGGATTTTCCATATAGAATATTCCTAGCATATTCCAAGCATATTCCTAGCATATTCCAAGCATATTCCTAGCATATTCCAAGCATATTCCTAGCATATTTCAAGCATATTCCTGGCATATTCCTTAGCATATACCTTAGCAAATTCCTGGCATATTGCTAAAACGGGTATTTAACTGGGTACCGGGTATTTTATCTAGCGTTTAAATCCCGGTTTATGGCGTTCTAAATTATTTTTATTACTCTATAAAAATAAACTCGCCAAGATATTACTGAAATAAATTTCAGTTGCCAGGACTGGCTGCGTTGTCTGCGTTTTGCAGTAGAAGCACTGTGTTGCGCAGAAACACACGCTACGCGCTTAAACTTTGAAAAATAACGTTTTTAGGCGTTCTAATTTATTTTTCAACACGGACCTGATTAAAATAAGATTTTAATCATAACAGAATATTTGTGGGATTTAAATATTATCCGGTCGGTCACTAACGTTCGTTTGGTCGTACGATCGCGATGTTCGCTTAATTACGACGACATGCGCATAAGCGCGAAAAACGATCCAAATTGCGTGACGAATGGGTTTTTCTTATGCCAAACACTAAAATAAAATATTTTAGTGCTTACATAAATTTTTGGATGTCCGGGTGTATTCAGAACGTAAGTTATGCGCGAAAATGCAAACTTATGCACTTTTTGACGCTTTTAGTCCCTGATCCTTCTACACTTGATCTTAACATGATTTCTTGCACTTTGAGCCCTCTAACTTGACTTTTAAGGGCCTTAAGACATAACTAAACTTTGTTAAGTCCTTGGGTAACTTTATGGCTACCCGAAAAGTCATAAATTTCAACATTGACGCTTTTAACCCCTCGTATACGAATATTGTCATAACTTTCTCATATGATAGCGAAACTTGGTGAAATTTTTATCATGTATTCTAGTGAGCATAATTGATCGTTACAAAGCTTCGGGTTTGCTAAAAGGTCACTCAGAGGTATACTTTAAACATGCTGACACATTTAACCCCTGTAGTTTGTAATCTCTCACTTTCTTTCACAATTAGCTTCGTATGATCCATGAATCATTCGTTTAAGGGTATAAACATCATGTAGGGATATTGTAGGGTATATGTATCCATTGTTGACATTTTGAACCCTTATATTCACATATTTTCCATGTTTGTCTACTTTAGTCCTTCTAGAGTATTCTTTCACACGTTCAAAGCTTATGACACGTGTCAATACATTATAGGACGTGAATTTTCGAGGTGTTACACATCAGATGTCATCCCATATTCGGCATACATCACATCCAGATCTTTCTGAGAAACAGAGTCAAGCTCCCTTTGATGCTTCAGCTCAGCGGCTAGCTCCTCCTTCTCTTCCACCAAAGCTGCCATCTCCCTCTCCCAGGCTCGCTTCCTCCGCTCCAGCATAGCTCCAGCCCCCTGAACAAAAGACATTGCAAAAGGTCCAGGAGCAATAATTAAAAAAATGGGGGGGGGGGAGGTCATGCACCTTTTCTTCTTGCAGTCTACGCTCAGCCTCAACTACCTGACATCGGAGCTCAGCAGCAACAGACTGAGAAGTCTTCAAGTCATTCTTGAGGACTTCATTTTCTTTCCTCGGATCATCAACCCGCTGTAACATACCAGCTCCCTTGAAAAATCCCTCACAGAGTGACATACTGTACTGATCGTCAAAAAGATCATCCCTCAAAGCATAATTCATGAACCTATGGGAGGGAGGAACAACATGACTCAAAAAATCCCTGGCAGTTTCAGGAGTCCCTATCACCGAAGAATGAGTTATTTTCCACTTAGGAACATAGGTGAAAGGGAGGGCATCAGCAAACAGGGGAGCCAAAGGGGATCAATTAGCAATACTCTCAAATTGAGAAGGTTTACTGGTCCCAGTAGCATGATGAGGAGAAACCTCAAAAGCTGAGGCAACACGAGCAATGCTTACTTCCGGAGTCTTGTCTCGAACACGGGAAGAGGAAGGGCCAGTAGGGATCTCTATTGGATCATGAGAACTTCCTTACTCGGACAAAGAAAGAAAAAAGAACATCAAAAACCTCCCCAAAACAAAGCAAATATGAAAAAATGAACTCACCAACAAGGGTGCACTCACAAGGCTGGAGTACCGCAGGTGCTTAGACAAAGAACCCTTAACCCCAGCAGGGGGAAGCTCGGAATCAGCCTTTGTTGAAGGAGGGGGTTTCTGTCCGCTAGCACTCCGGAGCCTCATTCGGATGTCACGAGGAACAGGGGCTGGCTTAGGGCTAACGACTTTCCTCTTACGAGCCAAACGGCTCTCCAGATCTTCATTATCGTCATGGCTAGAACGCTTAACGGGAAGGGGGCCAGGGGAACTCTCCTCCCCATCAGAAGAAGTCCCCTCACCATCCTCCACAGCAGCAGAGCCCCCGACCTGAACAGACCCCCCGGTAACCTGCATTTCAACACCCCGGTTCAAACCCGGCTCGACTTCATCACCAACCACAAACTTAACATCTTTAGAATCCCCTTGGAGCAGTTTCCACAAAGTCAACTCTGTACAAGAAAAACACTAAAGATGACTGCACAAATCCCAAAGAGTAAAAACAGATACAACGAATCCGGGGCTAAAAGGATACCTTTTTTTTAACCAAAAAAGGCCTTGGGGCGAACTGAGTAGGAAGGGCTCAACTCCCCCATAGCCAGAATTCCCTCAGAAAAAGTGAAAGCCCTCGTCGGATTTTCACACATACGCTTCCACTGGACGATCTCGTCAGCAGACAAAATGGGAATACTGTCTTCAATAGCAGCCTCGGCATCCTTCAGTGGTGGAGATTCCGGTATCATGGCAGCAGAAACGAAGATGAACCTATTTTTCCATTCTTTAGGGTAAGTGGAGGTCGGCATGAAGGTATAACAGGGTTTCGACACACTATCTTTCCGCTTGGCGAAGGTAAACCAATCCCCATCGGAAATCAACTTATAAAACATGCAGAACAGAGGAACTGATGGCTCGTCGGAGACTGCCGCACAAGATAATTCAAAATGTACTACCCTCATGAACCCTAACGGGTGCAGTTGGGAGAAGTGAACCCCGAAGTGACGCAATAAAGCTATCTTAAAGGAGGAAAGGGGATACCGAACTCCACAAGAAGAGAATGCTAGAGTATAGAGGACCGATCCGACGTACATTCAGCCGATTTATTAGGGCCTGGCAATGTTGGAGAGAAACGCTTGGGTATCTTGTAAGTATCGACAAAGTACTCCAAGTCCTTCGCTGTCAAAACGGAACGGATCATTGAGCGAACGGTGCGACTCATGATTAGGGAAAATGGTGATCGAAGGAATGTAAAGAAAACAGAGAAAAGGGGGTTATGGTGGAAGTTGAAGGAAGATTCAAGAAATCAGGGGGTATTTAAAGGAAATAACCGACCAGTATGGAGCAAACCGTCACATCACCTTCATTTCAAAATTAAAACCACCCAGCACGTGCTCCAATAAGATTAAACCCCAGCCGTCGATTACTGACGATTAATGACACCGGGGAAAGAAAAAATGAGACACGTAATGATTAACTAGAGGTGGGCCCGCGTCCTTAGCCCAAACAGGTTAACCTTGTTGATAATTATGACTCAGCCCTGGATTACGGAATTCGTGTCTCGTAACCAGGGACTAAAGATGACTTGACGACGGGCCAATGGATTACTCCATTTATCCGTCTTTGGGCCATTGCTACACGGGCCCAACAGATAAGGCCCAAGAAACAATTTTGCTTGCCCACTAAGGTTTTCTCTTTAGGAAATGAGCGAGAAACAAGGATTCAGAGAAAACAAGCAACATTTAATGCCTGATATGAAAAGGATCTCGGCTGGCATAGTACTTCTCAAGCCGGAAACATTAAATGAGGTCGTAATCCCATCTTTGGGGGTCAGACACGTGTCTGAGCCCCCCGAAGACCCTTGAAACCCGTTAGATCGTCTCATTAAAATATCTCACATGGGAGATAAGGTTTCATGGTTATATAAGAGAGAGGAATGGTGATCACAGCAGACTCAAGGTATTGCATTAAGAGCTCTCTCATTTATTCCGACCAGTATTCTCCTACATTAAACACACACACATTTATTAGATTCACACCCTAGAGGAACATTCCGGTGATCACACTCATCGGAATAAACTCCTCAAGCTTTCTGGCAAGTTTACTTATTCTAATGCCGGAGCTTGGTCACGGATCCCCCTCCCGGGGCCCTCCGTGAGGAGGCTAACGGTTTACTTTTTTGTAGCAACAAAGGCCGGGATATCTTGACGTCAGCGAAGATCCCTTGAACGTTATCCGAGATTTGGGTATTCGACAATTGGTATTTTGTAGCATTTGTACTTGTTAGTTAAAAGTGGAGATTGAGTAAACAAAATCCTAAGTATCAATACAAGCTTGGTTAAATTGATGCCTTATACTCGCATCAAATATAACAATAGATCATAGACATGCGTAGCAGTATAATGCATAACAACTATTGCATCACTTTATAATATAATGGTATATGTATGTCTCACACAATAACAGGAGCGAGAGATTGTTGGAATATTGACATACGTGTACGTAACGTACTAGATATGTTAGCATCAATGTCTTCAAAACCTAAAGGTTCATACGTAAAATCAACACACTGATCATGAATTATTTTCATAATTATATTTCTTTATGAATATTTGTAATATGCCTAGTGGTGAAACCAGAACTTTTTGACTGAAGGGTCAAAATAGAATGTTTGTTTTTATACATTTTATAACAATCCATGTACCATAAACGCTTTGTTGTTTCTTTTAATATTCCTTTTATTAGTATTTTAAATTTTTTCAATAATAAATTTTTAATGAAATATTTGTAGTAAAAAAATTATCTAGTAATTAAAAAAAAGTCCTTCAACTACGTGTATAAATAAAAACCGATAGTAGTTAACATAGTAAAAAACAAAAGATAAAATTAAATATATTAACATTATTCTAGGCCTACCAACGTGTGAAGTGATTAGGCTTTGTATATTTTATTATACTTTGACCATTGAGCTTTAGTTAATATTGGGCTTTGCTTTTACTTTAAAAGAGGCCCAACTCACCGGTACTTATTCGGTTAGATTTGTTCTGTCGTCTTCTCCGGGAAATCATTTGCAGAGCCGCTATGCAATCATCAACCAAAAAAACAGTCATTCCAGCTTGATTCTTTTGTTCTTCTCATCTAACTACTCTCAGTCTCCACCTTTTAATTTGAAAGGGTGGAGGTGAAAAAAATTGGCCAACTTATATACTACTAATAAAAGGAAAGCTCCCATGTCGGAGGGTCAGATGACCCTCCTGACCCCCCTGTGGTTTCGCCACTGAATAGGCCTATTAACTTATTAGGTTATAAACCTATAAGGCTGGTATAGAATAATTTAGATTATTTATTTAAAAAAATAATAATTGAATAACTCTGTACAACAATTTAGAAGGTATCACACACACATTCTCACACGTTTATTTGAAAACAATGAGTTAATTTTTACCCGAACAAAGTAAACCACAAATCATGTACAAAGGAAAAATGAAAACATTTACATGTGAATGTTGACATAAGAATATATATAATGGTTAATTTTTTGTCGATCATATCTTCTAATAAAATATAAGCTAGTTTGATTATTTTTTTATTATTTATCTATCCAACAAACTATATCATATATAGGTTATATTACTAACATATAAAATATAACATATACGTCTATAGATAAAAAGGTAATGATCAAAGACTAAAAATATATGAACTAATTATTTCAAGGATTCTTTTCACTACACATTTGTGTTTGTAAGAATAAACTTTAAAAAATATTAATCATTGACTAAGAAATTAATAGTTTACATTTGTTGTAGAGTTAAATGCTTGGTTGGTCCCTGTGGTTTTCAAAAATTGCAGACTTGGTCCCAATGGTTTACTAATTACACGCGTGGTCCCTGTGGTTTTCAAAAATGCACTCGGTTGGTCCCTAGCCCTAACATCAGTTAGATTTCTCAGTTAAGTCCATGTTAAATGACCAAATTACCCCTGAGATTAAAATAAAGCAATAAAAAGGAAAAAATAAAACAAAGGGCCCACCCCATCATCTTCTTCATCATCTGCCCCTCCACCCGCTTCCCATCCCAACCCCTTCGTTTCCACCGGCGACCATCCCTCCACCGGAGACCACCCCAATCGTAAGTCCGAGCGCTGCAATCTGTTACAGACTCACCTTCCGATCGTAACTCCGGGCGAAACAGCTCCACTCTTCCGGTTACATTTACACCACCGGTTAAGATCATCGAGCTGCAACTGGATCAAACTACTACAATTCGAAAGAACGGGCGGGATTGACCCTGACAGATTGTTGTTACTCAACATCAACTCTTGAAGATCAACTAGATTCCCAAACGAAGACGGGATTTCACCGGATAAAAAGTTTAAAGAAAGATCAATAGTTTTCAAACTTTTACAGTTACCAATCTCTGATGGAATTGATCCCACAAGATTGTTCTGCCACAACAACATCTTCTCCAACTTCTGAAGATTACCCAACTCAGACGGAATCGAACCCGACAGATCATTCTCATACAAATACAAATCAGTAAGCTCAGAACAGTTCCCAATCTCCTTCGGGATTTCACCAGTAAGCAAAGTTGTATAAACAGATAAAGTTTGAAGCTTTGTTAACCCACCCAAAGATACAGGAATTGACCCAGAAACCTTAGTAACTGCAAGACCCAAAATTTGTAAACTTTTACAGTTACCTAACTCCAAAGGGATCTTCCCAGACAAATCTTTATTCCCACCAACCCTAATAACCTCCAACATCTGCAAATTTCCCAGCTCAACAGGAACACTTCCAGTTAAAAAATTATCAAACAAAACAAGATTTTTCAACCTTGAACAGTTACCAATCTCATCCGGTATGTTTCCAGTCAAATTCACACCGGAAATGATAAGGGTACCAAGGAATTTAAGCGATGAAAGGTTTGACGGAAACGGTTCCGAGTGCGATTCAGCAATTAGGGCTCGAGATCCGGTTAATATTTGGGTCTTGAAGTCAAATTCTGGTGGTGGAGGTTTGATTGAAACTTTTGTGCGAATATTGTGTCTGGTGGTGGGTTTTTAGAGAGAGAAGGAAGGAAACCACCAGGGGATGGGATTAGGGTTGAAGGTACGATTCAGCAATTAGGGTTGAAGGTGACGGTGGATGTGGAGGTGGTGGTGGTGGTGATGGATTGAAGGTGGAGATGGTGGCTGGTGGGTTTTAGAGAGAGAGGGGGAAGAACAGGAGATGGGATCATTGGTCTGATGAAGAAGATGAGTCTTCTTTATATGTTTTTTTTTTATTTTTTTTAATTGTTCAAGGGTAATATAGTCATTTCACACAGAGTTAACTGAGAAATCTAACTGATGTTAGGGCTAGGGACCAACCGAGTGCATTTTTGAAAACCACAGGGACCACGCGTGTAATTAGTAAACCATTGGGACCAAGTCTGCAATTTTTGAAAACCACAGGGACCAACCAAGCATTTAACTCTTTGTTGTACGTGTAGTAAATTTCTTTGCCCAAACAATATAATATATGTGTGTATCGACGGTGAGAGAGTGAATGGAATTTGAGGAATAATGCTTATAAGTAGGGCTGTAAACGAACCGAACGAACACGAACGAGGCCTTGTTCGTGTTCGTTCGTTAAGGAAATAAATGTGTTCACGAACGGTTCATGAACACTTACCGAACGAGATTTTATGTTCGTGTTCGTTCATTAAGGAAATGAGCGTGTTCACGAACGGTTCACGAACACAAGCGAACACAAATAAATTTGGCAAACGTGATGAAGGATAAAGGTGGATGGCCCAGAGAGTAGCACTAGAACTTGAATCCCTATTGTGGAACGGAGGTAGATCATATTCGTCGATGTAAATAATGAGAAAAGAAATGGAAATGGTGCATAAACAAGGTGAAAGAGGGTTTCCTAGTTTAATTGTTAGGGTAATGATATAAATAAAAGTTTAATAGTATAAAAAGTATAGATAAAATATATGAAAGTATAAAAATCTTTAATTAAAACACGAACATATGAACATAAACGAACACAAATGAACAAATGTTCACGAACACCTTACCGAACGTTCACGAACACAATTGAACGAACGAGACCTTTGTTCATGTTCGTTCATTTAACTAATCGAACGGAATTTCTTGTTCATGTTCGTTCGTTTATTAAACGAACGAACATAAACGAACTTCCCGCCGAACGGTTCACGAACTGTTCGCTGAACGTTCGGTTCGTTTACAGCCCTACTTATAAGAATCCAATGCTTTAAGTGGGAATTCCATCGCTGAAAGCACACAATCGTTATTCATCATCATGATGAAGTATTGAAAGGAACATGTTATGTCACCATCTCTGGTTTTAAATCATTTTCTACTGACAAAAAGTTTTAAGCCTTTAAGTTTCCACTTTTAAATCAATAATAATAAAAGTCAAAAGGTTCAATTTCACTCCATTTTTACACCCTTTATTACATTTTCCATAAATAAATAGTTATTTTTTTATGGGTTGACTACCAAAAAATCAACATGTAAATTCCATATATCATGGCTTTAAGTATATGAACAAAAGATAAAAGATATAAAACGCATGCAAGTAAATGTTTTGTCTTTTAAGAACATCCATGTTGCACTGGTTTTATTCTCAACCATTAAAAATGAATGAATCATGATCTATGTTTGAAAGATTTCACATCTAAAAATATATTTATATAAAACAGTCTCGTTTAACATTGATCGCAGTAGCATGAAACAAAACGAGAAAATGCATTACTAAGGGCGTAGGGGTGGTCATCACTTATCACTCACTCACAATTTCTGATAGAGACCGATTCGAGATGGTCAATCTCCCGATAGATACCCGTAGAGTGGGTTAGGCTCCAAGAACAAAGACGAAGAACAAGACTAATTTTCTATCAATTTTCTCTATCTTCATTGCTAAAACTCTAGGCCTTATAAAGGCTTACAAAACATACGAATTAACTAACAAACATAAAACATGAACATGGACCAAGTGGTTATGCTACCCACTAACAAAAATACTAAATTAAACAACTCAACAAAACATAAAATGAGGAAGAAGTGCATGGAAGTTGGAACGTGGACTCTAACTGTGCAATGCATGAAAACGTGGAGTAGAAATGGATCTTCACGGGTCGGTTTGTGGGTTGGGTCGTATCAATTTCCAATCAAGTTCTGCCATGTCATCAAGAATTATTCCATCACTAGGGATGTATTTCCCTAAAATACAACGCGTTTTATGTTTGACACGTGATACAATTGAGTGGCGGTGGTGTTTGGAATTCTATCACTCGTTATACAAAATCATCACGGGCTAAAAGCCAACCACACGGGTGGCCTAAGGAAAAAAAGATCTAATATCATGACTTTATATAACCCACAGGAGAAAACCCTAATGTTTAATAACTTAACAACTTGATTTAAGGAAGTTTTTGTTGATTTGTCACTTCCACTTTCATCAATAAAACTGATAGACATAAAATGTAAAAACTCTTAATAGAAGAATGCTTAAGCAATATTATTATTATCGTTTTTTTCCTCTGAGAAAATGAAGAACAAACAATGATGATAATGTGAATAACCCAATATTTCTTTGAACATAAAGGAAACTTAAAGATGAGAGAAAACTAATCAACGGTATTCTAACTTGTGTAGATGATCAAATGATTTTATGGTGGTCTTGATGGAAACTCGAGCAAAACAACTAAGGCCATATGTTATGGGGCGTCGTTACAGGTGGGGCGTTGTTGGGGCGTGGGGTGGGGGGTTTAGGGCAAATCGCGGCAGCAAGAAAGGAGAAAAAGAAGGAAAGCCGGGGCGCCGCTGGAAGAAGGGGCCGTCCTTGGGGCGTGGGACACGATGGTTCATCGTGCTTAGGTGGCGTCTACGTGAGGCCTCGTGGCAACGCTTTTTTCTCAACGAAACCCCAACGGAGCCCCTCTATAACTGATAGTCTAATAAGAAGATCATACAAGTATATATCAACTTCATGTGCCGTTTATCTTAACGTCTCTCATGAATAAACTTACAGAGCTAGTTTAGCAGGCTGGCCACCTCCGAACCAGCAATCTTCAACGCCATCAACACGTACATCATGTGGAGGTGGACAGAATGCCAAACTGAACCTGTATGTATGTCCATGAGAAACCCTCCCTCCTTTTAACAAGAGAGATGAATCTTTGAAGTTTGAAAGATAAATACAAAGAAAGAAGGGTGTATATGTATATATATATATGGAGAGAGAGAGAGAAGATGAGTTAACATTCATGGGATTTTAGTGAGTTCATAACATATGTAAAAAAAACCTTGACGCAGTAATTTGAAATTGTTCAGACAGTTATGAGCATGACAAAAAAAAAATATTGTTACTCATAATGCATGACATTAGAAAGATTAATTAAACAATAATTTACCAATATATCCTTCACCACACAACTATATATTTATATTTATATTGTTATGAATATATTTATTATTAATGTGGTTATCAACACCTAAAATAGATTAGGCTTGTTCCACAAGTTTTTCTCAATTAAATCTCTTCTCCCTATTATTTTCTTCTTCTTTCTTTGCTATTAGGCTAGTTTCACAACACGTTATCAGCACGATGTGCTTTTGAAGTTGGATCGCATCATCGGTTACTACCCACAACCTACACAAAATTTGATCAGTGGTATGTTTTCTTCTTATTTATCTCATTACAATTAACATCACAAAAGTTAATATTAAATTTTTTTTATCTCATATTGTTTAGCTACTAGTTTATATAGTTTCATATATGATATATCTATGTATACTTCTGACTGTCGTTTATGATGATGGAAAAACAACAATAAGTTCTCTTGTTTCTTTCAAATTTATCATAATATCAGAATATAGTTGTCAATCCAATATACTGCTAATCAGTAGTTGAAGGTGAAACTAGAAATTTTTATTTAGTTTTTGGGAATTAGTTATACATGCGCATATGCACTAGTTAATTTTAAATATTGAGTAAACTGCCATTTTGGTCCCTTTGATTTGGGTACTTTTGCCATTTTAGTCCAAATCTAAAACTTTTTAAATCTGGGTCCATGTGGTTTCACTTTTGTTGCTATTTTAATCCAAAATTCAAAAACCCCATATTTTCACTGATGAAAGCTGGATGTTTTTGTCTTTTTGTTCAAGGGTAAATTGGTCATTTAATAAATATAATGTGTTGTACTGCTTTTAAAGGGTAAATGGATATTTAAAAAAAAAAACCCATATCAAGAACTCAAAGTAGATCATCTTATAAAAACCCAGATCAATAACTCAACACAAGGAATCAACCCCATATCAACAACACTTGCAACATCTTATAAAAACCCAGATCAAAGTAGATCATCTTATAAAAACCCAGATCAAGAACTCAACACAAGGAATCAACCCCAGATCAACAACAGTTGCAACATCTTTTATGTATATTAAACAGACACCTGCCTCACCACACAGAATCATTCAACCAAAATGCAAACCTCACCAGCCTCTGAACCCCCAAACCAACCGGACTTCAAAATCGGCCAATGAGTCCATTACACCGGAGAATACCGTCCCCTTTTCCAAGAAAAATCAATTAATCTATTCGAGTGACCGAGTTTAACTCATTTAACTGGCAATTGATAATGCATACCTCCTGGTGTAGTTCTTGTTGATCGACGATACCATAAAAGTAAAGCTGCTAACACGAAGAACATACACTAACTCAAAGAATCCACATTCCCCCTCATATTTACAAACACCCAGCAGCAATTCTCCTAGAACTCTGCACTTCACTCCAAGAACTTCACCGAATCATCCCTCTAATCATAAAAAACGGTCTTTATCAAGAACATCTCTTTCAAACAAAGTGTGTGTTTTTGGGTGTTTGTGGTTTGCTCCGACACCGCTGCCTCCATAACTGCCACCACCGCCTCTGTATCCACCACCGTAGGCACCGCCAGTAGATACAAGAGCTAACCGATCGGAAGGGAGAGAGAGAGAGAGAGAGAGTGTGTGTGACGGTGACGGTGACGTTGTGGTGTGAAGAAGGAGATGGTGGCTGTGGTGAGAAGGAGGTGGTGGTAGCGGCTGTGGTGAGGAGGTAGTGGTGGCGGTGGTGAGAAGAGAGGAGGAGGTGGCGGCGGTGGAGTTGGAGGTGGCTGTGGAATTAGGGTTTGGGATAAGGGTTTTTGCTCAGCATCTGCATTTGGGGAAGATGATGGTGAGACATCATCTTATTTATATGTTAATTTAGTTTATTAATTATTAATATAATATATTAAAATTAGATGGACTAAAATGCCCCTGAACTAAAAGACAAAACATCCAGCTTTCATCAGTGAAAATATGGGGTTTTTGAATTTTGGACTAAAATGATAACAAAAGTGAAACCACAGGGACCCAGATTTAAAAAAGTTTGAGATTTGGACTAAAATGACAAAAGTGCCCAAACCACAGGGACCAAAATGACAGTTTACTATTAAATATTGGACTTATCAACTATGTTATATGTAAATGGTTAGATATTTCAACGGATTTTTTTTCAATCGTAATAATTGTTTCTTACTTATGTGGAAGTATTTTTTTATCATCATATTGTTTCTTAAAATCATTGTTATGTATAATCCTTAACAAAAAGAATATAATAATTGTAAAAATAAAGAATTAAATATGACATTCATCCCTATTGCTGAATAAAAGGGTAAAGGGAACTCTTAGCCATGTATCTTTAGGGTTTTGATTATAGAGAAACCTATACAACATAACTAGATTTTTTTTTTTTGAGAATTATTCTTTTTGTTTATGGTAGCAAGAGGAATTTAAGTATGGAATTTTGGGTTTTCTTGTAAACTGATGAATAGGGATGGTGTCGTCTTATTGGAGTACATAGAGGATTTCTTTGTTTTGTGTTTAATTGGTATGTTTTTGTTATATGAATGTAAATGATCAATATGGTTTTAAGTAAATATTTATGGGAATATTGGTTTTCATTATGAGAAATATGATTTTTGGTTTTAGATATGTATGAGAAATAGGATTTTTGTTTTTTTTTTTTTGTTTTAGATATGTGATTGAAGAAAGGGTGATGATATTTTAATTTAATTATTTTCATTGGGTTCGCTGCCTCTTTAATAATGTTTTTTATTTGGATCACGTCTAGTTAGGTTCAATTTTATTAGTTAGCACCTTTTATCTAGAGCATCCGAAATTTCTTTAGTTCGTTGTTTTGAAAAATTAGCAATCATATCAAATATCAATATGATGTGTATAACAGTTTTATTTTTATCACTGTTACAATTTTGTTTAAAGACATTACGATAAATATAATGTTTTATAATGGTATGTTATAATATTGAAAAATATGTAATTTACCTTTGTTAAGGAGAATTACATTATTTAACTTTGTTGAAATCCAATCCACTAAAAATATACATACATTCCACTAAAAAACAACTCCTATATCAATATATTTCCACTAAAAACAAATACTTTTTCTCTCTCCTTTTCAATATATATTACATTTTCTCTCTCCTCTACACACAACCACTTTCAAAATATATTAAAAAATTATACAGGGTGAACAGTGTCCCCCCAAATATACAGATGAACAGTAACATTTTCTCTCTCCTCCACTCACAACCACTTAAACCACTTTTTATAATTTAAAAACCCATCTCTCAAGATTTGATGGTTAGAATGTGAATGCTCTTATATGCTATAGGTTATTTGTATGTAGAGATTATTGGATAAAGCAAATGATAGACCAAAATTTATGGTTTATTATCACTTTTGTGAAAGTGTATAAACATGCCTTGATATGAAACCCGATGCGGCACTCCTAAATCTCATTATTAGTTTGTAAAAGTTCATACAACTTTAAACCGATAAATTATGCATGACTTAGACATGTTATTACTTCTCAATTGAGGTTACAAGAAGAGAAGATTATTTATAAATAAAATGCGGATAAAACAGTTTCCATTTATCATACCTCAAATTGCTCAAAAAATAGCGATATTATTAAATGTAGGTAAGGTATGAAGTGAAGTTACCTTTGTATATCTGTTTGAGGAAATCATGAAATTTGTGTAACAACTCTCATTAAAAGTCCTATTTATTTTATTATTTTATCCAATAGGAAACCCTAATTAAGACACCCAAGTGATTCTACACAAACCCTAAAATTTTCAAAACAATCAGGATCAGGGCCCCTAAAACTCAGGGGGGGGGGGGGGGGGGTATTCCCTATTGACGATTATCCTAATAACTTGCTGTCTAATTCGAAATTTCTCGTTCCGTCGACTCTGCTAGGCTAGAAACACACGTGGCAAACCTATAGTGAAAAGGTGTCCCTTACGGACCGTAAGGGATAAGGCTTACGGTCCGTAAGCCTGTCAATTTTCGTGTATAAATAGCAGACTTTGGGACTGGAATTTGGGCGCTTGAACGACGTAAAAAGTCGAAATATACACTGAGTCATGTTCTGTTTACTATCAAAACACACACGATTCACGAATTGCTGCCATAATACAGGGTAATAACTCAATCGCTGATACGATTCAATGTCCGATTGATTGAAACTATCCGACATGATGTTTAAGCGCTATCCTTTGTCATTAGTCGTGATTCCGACAGGATGTTTGAGTACCACCCGAACTCGGGGAATACTCTGTCATTCGTTGTGAATCCGATGGATGTTTAAGTGATTGCACTTTGTCATTCGTTGTGAGGGTTTTAATCTCGTGAGTTATCGTAAATGCTGTATTAAGTTATCTACCTAGTTCGTGTACAATAGGTTACAAGGCTAAATCCATAGGCTAAGCTCTGCCTGTATAAATCTGCAATTTATCAAGGCTTATCTGTAGACTAAACTTTGGCCGTATGAATCTGCATGTTTATAATGTGAGTCATTCTCTTTTTATCAAATTACTTTCAAAATCATGTTTATTTTCAAAGGTTATAATTACAGTGATTAAGTTTATGTAATCACCAAGTTACAGCCGGTATGTGGGGTTTTGTATACATTACTTGATAATCGTCCCCATTGGGGCAGCCAATGGGGGATATGACCATAGTCACAGATCCGGTCGAGTGACAAATACCGTGGGTAGTTGGTTTGATATCTGGAAACATTGTAATCTCTCTTAATACTGTAAATTATAACAAACGAGTCGTTTTAGTAAAATGAATGAACTCACTAATATTTCCTGCTGACAAAACCTTTTCAAACATGTTTCAGGTAATTACAGTAGATTGGAATAAGAGATGGATACGGCACTGAAAGGCTTCAAGAAGTGGCTTATTTTATTAATTAAAATGAAATTAAGAAATATTGTTTTATGTAATCAAATTTATCTTTATTAAAGCTACCTTTGTAAAATATGAGTTTATCCCATCTATTTAATAAATAAAATCCGGTGTTTTCTAAACTCTGATATTTTTCCTAACTCACGGTCCTGATGAAATTTCCGCTGCAATATTTTTCAAAATAATCACCGGTACCACTGGGCTGTTCGCGGCTCCCGATTCCGTCCAGGGTGGTTCGGGGGCCGTGACAGAAGGTGGTATCAGAGCCACTGATTTAAGCCTATAAGTGTTGTAATAATAATACCTAAATTTAAACGAAGAGTTAGGAACTTGATATTTTACGGTAGCACTCAGTATTTAGACTTGAACTTAAGAAAAGATGCCTTAGTATAAGCTTCAAAGATAAGCTATTTACTTATGAAAATAAAGTGTGGTAGGTTCTGGTATGCTATAAGAATGACGACTAAAACATTGCAGGCAATAGCACTTAATTGCTATTAAGTCTTGTTTAGTGATATTACTTGGTCTAAAATAAGATATGTTACAGGAATACAAATTTCCCTAATTCTGGATAAAAGCCCTAATAAAAGAGGCACTTTTAAAATCTTGAAAAGATACTATTTATGGGAAATAGAAAATTTTCTCTGGCAAGACTGGGTATGGTGTAGCAAACTCTCCAGTTTGTCCGGATATATTGAGGTTACCTCTCCGGCGCGAACCGGATAAGACGGGGTATATAATATGTCAAACAAGTGACAAGATTTCCCTAAATAGTATCATGACCAGATATTTGACTGGTTCTTGGAAATACAAATCTGTTAAATACATTATGAAGTGTATGTATATTACAGTATGTGAAATATATGATTATATAGATATGTATATCTATAAGGAAATCCAAAAACCATAAAGATTGACAATTTGGAATAAAGCACAAGCATATGTGTCAATAATAATTATAGATTTCTTTATTAGGAATCTCTCGTATATATCTATAATTCCGATATCAAACATTATTTCGTTTGATCATTTACCACGTAACTCGTGCGACAATATAAACGATGGAAACCCTTTAAGTTGGTACACCATCAAAAGTATAAGAATTTCCAATACGTTACCATAAACTATTAACGCAAGAAAGAAGCATGAAAAGTTGTGCTAATGCACAAGAAAACACATGAAAATTTAAGTATAAATCCACAGACGTTGAAGTATATTACACACGACTTCCAAGGCAAGACCTTTGGAAAATACAAATTGGGCACGATGACACTAATGCTAATTCCATCAGTAGAAGAACTACTAATAAAAAAGAAGCACTTTGCCACGCGATCCTACAAACGACATGAATCTCGCTGAGGCACGTTGTAACAAGATTTCACAACCATCGGTGCACAGTCTAATCAGAATCATAATTATTATCACTGAAAAAGGAGTCACATACCTTTGCAAATTCCCTATTTCATTTTATTCGACATTCCCTGGTAATGTCACTTAACAACGGTTATCACACGAAATTCCTTTTCTGACTTCTGCATATAATGAATTGACTTTCGTGTTTCTACTTCCTCTAATAGTCATCATACCATGAGGATTTCTTTCATAGTAGTGAATATTGATTTATTTCATTTCTTGGTAAATCCACACGTTACACATGCACTGTTTGTTGCGCATGTGGTTCGTTTGATTTATGAAGACCACTGGAGGGCTTCATTCCGATTTGTTATTTTATCAAAACTCAAATATCATTTCGCTATACTTGATTTTTTGTACTGTAAACCGCATTATTACAAAACGATAACTCTTTGATATCGAGTCAATAAATTTCTTGAAAAACTCAAATTTCTTTACATGGTTTTTGTTGTGACCATGTCCGAACTTATTAAAACTCATTTTGTTTAAACCGAGTTCAATTATTTGAATTTTCTCGCATTACATATTCAATTCAAGGTTCCATATGATGAATTAAAACCATCATATTCGAAATAATCTTAACAAGCATTTCAATTTTCTTGAACTATAACATGCTTGTGTGATCCTCGACTTCATTAAATCATTTCTTTGATCACGATCACCTTGTGGTGATGTTTTCACAAAATCTGAAGCTTGCGTTAATCTCGGATTTAATTATTTGATCATTTATATTGAATCCGCTTGGTTGATTTATTCTATAGAAGCAATCTTAACACAATCATGTGCTAAGATAATGATACGCAAATTTATTTCATATTTCAGTGTATCTCTTAATAATTCTTACAACATCAATCGAGTCTTTCGTGATATTATTGCTTTATCATCGTTGATCGAAAAAAAACATTATATAAATATAAATATAAATTTAATTGATTAATTACTTAATTTACAATATAGTATTCCTATATTTAAAAAAAATCTTGTTAAACCATTGAGGTGAAGAATTTATATTTTTATATATATACAAAATTATGTTTGAGGTATACTCTTATTTAAATTTATATTTAGTTTTATTATAATAGTAGTAGTGTTAATATTATTTTTAAATACTAGGATTATTATTAAGGGCAGGTATTGGATAGCCTAGCCTTAGTTAGGCATGGACTAATCAACTATGCTTAAACTAGGCAGCACTAACCAATATCCAACCATGATAATGACTAGTTAATATATATAAATTAAGTCATCATACTTATTTAGTAAATCTTAATTATATATAAAAATATTTTACTTTGTACTGTAAGGAGAAGACATATTTTCATAAAACAATACAAGAATTAGAGTGACGAATAAAATTATATAAATAATTGTCTATCACATGTTTTGTGGTAACTATGCACCATAACGCTCTGCCAAGAAAATGACCATATAAGAATAATATGGTAATCATCAATTACGTTGGGTTAGGGGAACATTATGATATATAAGAATAGTCCTCATTTTCACTTATTTACCACATTTGTAAATACATTCACAACGTTATATGGTTTCAAAATGAAAATAAGTAATCACATAGAATCGACCCATTAAATGTTATATATTTACAAATTAATTTACAAATACTTTTGTACAATAAATATTTTTACACATTTATTTACCATTTTCATTTAACGTTATAAATAAAAATGATTTCTTTTATAAAATAATAATACTAAAATATTTTGTAATGTAATAACTTCATTGCAGTGTTTTGTAATATATATTACATAATAAATATAAGTTATTTTACATAGTATAGTAAAATACTAAAATAATATTTATTTAAAAGTGGTGACCATTTACATATAGTAAAAATGCGTAACAAATAAAATATATTACATATTATTTATATTTGATATGTAAAATATGGTTCAGACAGGAACACAAATAATATATATTACATTTGCTTTACAAATATAATATAAAAGTTGGTCATGCCAAAACAACTTGTTCTTATTATATTTTGATCTCTAGGACATAGTATGAAAAATATGGTCACTAATAGTGTACTATCACATTGTTTCACAATTAAAACAATTTGGAACTATAAACAATGATACACTAACTCTATTGTCTTTTGGTGTATCTTTGCAAATCACTCATTTCAACACTTTGATTTTCTCATATCATAAATATTTGACAAATCATTTTTCATGCTTTTATGTCATTTGGAACCTGTCAATTATAAGTCTTCCTCAGTTGCCAATCAAAGTAAGCTTTCTTTTGACAAAGAATTTTATTGATTCTAAAAGTCCTTCACATTCATTTTTAAATATCTATTGATCATATATCTTTTGGCTTGAACCTAGTCACCTTGGAAATTATATCATTTCATTTCATTCGTTTGTCATCGATTTCTTGAACTAATTCAGTTGAACCATTGAATCCTACTTATTGTACAACTCATATTCACAAAATTTAATATTTTAATTTTGTGTCATCTACCTTAATATTGTTTTTATTGATTATAATATGACATAAATCTAAAAGAAATATCGTAACCCAAATCTCGAGGACGAGATTTTTATTAAGGTGGGGAAAATGTAACAACTCTCACTAAAAGTCCTATTTATTTTATTATTTTATCCAATAGGAAACCCTAATTAAGACACCCAAGTGATTCTACACAAACCCTAAAATTTTCAGAACAATCAGAATCAGGATCAGGGCCCCTAAAACTCGGGGGGGGGGGGGGGGTATTCCCTATTGACGATTATCCTAATAACTTGCTGTCTAATTCAAAATTTCTCGTTCCGTCGACTCAGCTAGGCTAGAAACACACGTGGCAAACCTATAGTGAAAAGGTGTCCCTTACGGACCGTAAGGGATAAGGCGTACGGTCCGTAAGCCTGTCAATTTTCGTGTATAAATAGCAGACTTTGGGACTGGAATTTGGGCGCTTGAACGACGTAAAAAGTCAAAATATACACTGAGTTATGTTCTGTTTACTATCAAAACACACACGATTCACGAATTGCTGCCATAATACAGGGTAATAACTCAATCGCTGATACGATTCAATGTCCGATTGATTGAAACTATCCTGTAGGATCGTTTGCGGACCCGAACGAGTCGTTCAGAAGAGTTTATCTCGGTTTCAGAGGCGGAAACTAAGAAACCGAGGTCAATTCAGCGAGATTTCACTTTAAACTGTTGTTGTATTGATAACGAATGCGATTACAGACCTAACAACACTTCGGCAGCACTTCGTGGCTCACCGGAAGAATCTCTAAAAAAGTTACAACTGAAATGACAAATGGCCTATATATAGTGACCTTGATTTCGCTTCAACCTATACATCATCTACTGAAGCGAAATCCTCATATTTTGCTTCAAGCGAAATCCACGTGAAATGTATGTCCAAGCGAAACCGACAAATCAAATACAAAATCTGATTTCAAGATTCATGCACATTCACGTGAAATTGTAGTATGATGTCACTAGTGATGTCATGTGATGATGTCACTAGTGATGTCATGCTTGATCAGATCAGTAACGAAACCCGAGACTCGATATTAAGACGAAGACGACAGATGTGTGCACCAACAGACTCCCCCTCAGATGTTGACGAGTCTTAAGTGTCGAGTCTTCGCAATCTTCAGTCTTTATCAGTCTTAGATCTTTCTCTGAAGTATTTGTCATTGCAAAAATCCTCATTCTTTATCTCTTTCTCAAATGTTGAATATCCTGGTGTCTTCAGACTCCCCCTCTCAATCTGCTGGGATCGTAGTCTGGAATTCACTTTCCACAGGTTCTTAGATCGTAACCTGGCATTCATCTAACTCAGGTTTCGGAACCTGGCTAACCTGCATAAACTCTACCCAAAAATAAATTTTCTGATAACAATTTGTGGATAAGATTTTCAAGTCTAATTTACCACTTGCAGGAATAACATTTATATTTCAAAACATTTTTTTTCATTTCAATTCAACATTCTTCAAACACTTTCACCCAAACCATTTGTTCATCATGTTTAGCACTTGGAATTTTGAAAATCAGCTCTTCAATACCAGTTGTCGAAAATCTTTTTAAATTTATCAAACTTTATGCTAAAACACACTAAAATCTTTTTGGATTTTTGACTGAAATAGAAATGCAGAAAATGAAATATTTACAAACAATATTTTTGTGAGTTCGTGCAAGAGGATCATATCAGTTTTTGAGACAAATCACCAACACCGTTAAGCTTCATTTCATTTTAAGTTTTAAACGATTCACTTAGATTGTCAGTATATTTGTCCACTTAAATTTTCACACAAAGTTCAATTGATCCAAGATACAAGATTAATGTTTTAAGCTCTTGAACGTATTCGTGTGTCCCACTACTTGAATATACTCCCGTATCCAGATCCCAATATTCAGTCTTACAGGTGAGTATACCACAGATGATATCTGTCAGGGGAATAAATTATAGTACGAGGGCCGTGAGAGCTCAGGTCGATCTTTCGATACGCAGAGAGATGACGGCTTCGACTTTTGGTGTGTCCCCTTTAGAGGATCTTTTGTTTCAACAGCCATGATTAGCATTTTTCAATGTTTCATCATTTTTTAGCTGAGGGTGAGCTATATTTCAAGCAAATGTAAAGTATTCTCCGGGGACTAGGCCATTGCTTCCGCAAAATCAGAAGTCCCGGGATAATACCCCAGATATCACTGAGTATAAAGACCTAGTATCTCAGAATAAGGGACCTTTCAAACAAGATTTCAGGGGTTACCTATATATCCAAGAAGTTGTTAACCCACAGAATAAGCAAGTTTGAAATTTAGGTTTATATCTCGTCACAATCTACTAAATGTGCAAAAACCTACTGGCACATCATCAGTGAGACCGTTTATCACTTTTTTATCTTTCCAATTCTTTAGCATGCTGTGATCGTCCACTGATGTACTATCATTTCCTCTTTTATGCAACAAAAACTCATTTTTGATTTTATCATGTTTTTGAATTTTTCAAATTTTCAAATGTTTTTGGATTTTCTGAAATTTTTACTCCCCCTAAAATGCAAACACATTTTAGGAAATTTGAAAACAAACTATACAAGAACATGACAACTGATATCGAATTGCCTCAATTCGCCATCCACTTGGCATAAACAATCAGAACTCCCCCTCACAACAAACTATTTTCCCATCGATTTCAAAACACTTAAGTTTGTTTTAATCAAATGGTTTTTCCGGAAAATAAGTTTTGTTGATTTTATCACTTGTAAAATTAGGGGTTTAAATCATCACATTGTTTTTCAACCACTTGTAGAAAATCAGATACAACTTAATGTCCCTGATTTACCACTTTTAAGATCAATCCAATCAAACATTTTCAACCAAACATCATCTGTTAGTTGAATTCTCAAGGTGCCGATTCCTACTCCTCGCTTACAAACCTGGGAGTTCCGGCAAGTCCTGCAAAAACTTCTCAAACATTATACAAATATGATAAAGAATGATGCCGATTCATGATCCACGATTACCAACTTGGGATCTCCGGCAAGTCAGGTTTTTACTCTTTGAAAAATATATCCACCCAAGCCTGACCTTCCTTGGGTGTCACCGAGTCATCATTACTCAGTTTCTTACCTCCCCTCTTCATCTCGTAGAACTCTTTAACCCCTTTGACTTTTCTATCAATCATTTTTCCAACAATATGTTTTACAATGGGGTTAAAAGCCTTGTCAACATCAAATTTCTTTTTATCAGAATAAAATTGATTTGAAATTTCAACTTTTCCAACTTTCTTCATGTAATTTTCAGCTTGTAAAGATGGAAAATTTTCATTGTTCATAGTTGGAACTGATTTCTCAACCTTTTTCTCAACATGTGGCTCCTCTGATTTTGTGGAATCAGAATCATCACCAGAACTGTTTCTTGAACCCTTAACAACCCATTTTTGATTTATCAGATTTTCTTTTCTTTTAACCACATTCTTTGAACATTCACCAATCTCAAAGGTCGAATTTTCAAAGCCAGTAAATGGTTTGGTTGTAAGTTCAGTTTTCTCCACAACTTTCTCTTTCAATTTACCAGATACTTCCTGTTTTGGTTTGAATATTTTCGGACAATTCCTAGCAACATGACCAGTAATCTTGCACTGAAAACAGGTTCTGGTTTCTATCTTCTTTGGCACAACATTTTTCTTCAACTCTTCTTGCTTCTTGGCAAGGAATTCCTGATTTTTCTGCTTTCTGAATACTTGCTCTTTCTCATCATCTAAAGTATTTCCTGAAACAAACACAGTTTTTGGTTTAGAAAATTTTTCATTTTTATAATTTCTCGGTGGTACAAAACCTAATCCTTTCTTTTTGAAATTACGATTATGGTTTGGTTTCTTTTGAAAACCAGAACCAGAACTGTAACCCTTTTTCTTGTTTAATCTTTGTTGAACTCTTGAGGTGTATTTTGTAGGTTTATCAATAAGATTTACATCTTTTAATTCAAAAATATTGATTTCTGTTAGTTTGAAAACCTTTTTTATCATCTCAGTTTTTACACCTCTTAATGGAAAATCTTCATCAGAATATAATTTGTCAGAATCTTTCAAAGTATATGCCACTTTAAATGATTCATCATTCAAATTAGATTTTGATATCAAAAATTCTTTATCATAAACCCGTTTGTCCTTTGTGACTGTTGACTTTGATGTATCGGACTCAGACTTTGACTTGGATTTGGACTCTGGTTTTGACTCCTCTATGTCATCTTTGTCTAACACCTGATCGACCACACTTTTTATCAATTTTGACTCATGATCAGTATCGGACGACGTGTACGTAACATCAATATTTTCTGGCAAGTTATCCGACGGCCCAGACTCCCATTGTAAGTTTATTGCCTTTTCGACTCTTTCGGAATTTGGATTTCGAGGTAAAAATCCATTTTCGACCGGGGGCGGACATCTATTGTAAACCACACTTGGTTTCTTACCAGAAATCTTCACTTCATCTTTTGTCACGGATTTCTTTTCTTCGAACATTTTCATTTCTTCAAATGTCTTCAAATTCTCCACTACCGGATAAATCCTGTCAACAACAAAAGAAGAACATGAGTAACTGTTTAATAACTTTTTAACTTTCTCAGTCTCTATCTTCTGTGTTGCCAGCTCCAACTCTAAATCAGCACATTTCTTGATATAAAAGTTAGCATCATCCAGCTGTCTAAGATATGCTACTTTCAAAGTATTCATCGCCATTGCTTGTTCACCACTCGAATCAGTATATTTGTTAATTTCTCTGTTCATTGTGTCATACGATTCTTTCAACTTGTGAATATTGTGCAATAACTCATTGTTTTGTTTGATTAACGAATCACAGTTCATGCACTTTTCAGAAACTTCAACTCGTTCTTCATCAATCTTCACTTCATATTCTGGAACTTCTTTGACACTTGTGCTTGATTGTAAAAACTCAGCTCTTCTTCTTTTCTCAGCTTTCGCTTCGTTCTTCAATCTCTCTTCTTCTTCTTCCTCTTCTTTGTTCTTCCTTCGTCTTTCTTCAGCTGCTTCCATGACTTTTCTGCATCTTTCTGCGCATTTCAAATCATAAGCATTAGCAAAGAAAACATTAACATTTGAAGTGTCTTTAGAAATCTCTTTGGCCATAAATTCTTGATCTGGACAAAAATTGTTCCAATTGAAACCATCAGCCAGTTTTTCATCATCTTGTTCTGCCAAACACCCTTTGCTGTTTATTGGAACATATTTATCCCAACTGAATCCACCATCATTTCCCAGACAAGCTTTCTTTGAGTCTTTAATCTGCATCATTCCATGTGCAGTTTGTGCCTGATGCAGTGCTGGTGGTGTGATTTGATGATAAATCGCCTTTTTGTGATAATCGTTGTTTCCAAAAGGATTCTGAGCTCCAGTAGCTTCACGATTTTTGCATTCTCTCTTGAAATGCCCCTTTTCCCTGCAACGAAAACATGTAACTTTTGACTTATCAAAGCCTAAATTTGAAACACTTGCATCAAGAAAATCATTTCTTCCCATGATTTGTTTAAACTTCTCAGCTCTTCTCATTACACTGGCCATGCACCATTTAATATCCATCAATTCCATTTCCTCAGCATCGATTTGATCGTAATCCTCTTTCGTGAGCATTGGATTACCGATCTTTCCGGCCACAAAACTACTATATGACTCTAACACCATTCCCAACAAAGACATTTGATTTTTGGCAACTTCTTCAGAATAATCTTGATCACTTTCAAGATTTAATACAATATTACATTGAAGTTTTCTTCCATTCTTTGTTGCAGAAATGTTTGGATCGAATGATGAAAATCTAGTGTTGCTTGATCCCTGGGATGATTTCTTTTCAGAAGAATCTTTCACACTGTAAGCAGTTTCTATTTTCGGAGAAAAATTTGATTTTTCGTTGACACCACCTTTGTAATACAAACTGATATCTTGTTCTCCATCATAATTCTTCATCCTAGCAATCTTCCTCTGCTCCATCTCCTGAGCTTCCAGATGCTTGATAAAATCTCCCAGTGTCATTTTCTTATAATCTGTTTTGTTTGACCGCAGCATCATCAGAAATGTTCCCCATGTTTCATATGGTAGCGCATCTGCAAGTTTTTCAACCAATTCATCAGTATCTTTCTTAACACCAAGTTTCGTCATATTTCTCACCAAGTTACAATATCTATCAATTAATTGCTTGACACTCTCATTTTTCAATCCCCGAAATAAGTCAAATTCCTTTTTCATGAGAGACATCTTATTCCTGAGCATATCGTCACTTCCAGTAAACTTTGCTTCCAACTCTGTCCATATCGAATATGCAGTTCCATCATGTTGAAGCAGTATCAAAATATCTTCTTTTATCGCTTGCTGAAGCAGACTCACCATCAATTTCTCATCTCGGTATTTCTTTTTATCTACAGTACTCATTTCTCTAAGTGTTAACGGAGTACCATTCACAACATCGTTCTTTGTGGGCTTAACATACCGCTCTTCAGTGTGTTCCCACGCATCCAAGTGATACGCCTCAACCCAATTTCCAAACCTTTCAGACCATCCATTGTAATCATCAATATCCATGAGTTTGGGTGGTTTCTGAGACGTCCCGGTTTCATTTTCATGCAAAGCACTCTGAGTGACTGTAACTGGACTAGCAAAAGCATTGTAAAACTCGTTCTCCATGTTTCGAATTTTCAAATGAGCTGTATCACCTTGTAAAATACCTGTCGATTACCTAACAACAAAACAAACAAACCACAATCAGTTTAACCGTTTATCAATTAACTGAATAAAACTGGTACTCGAACTTGTGAATTTTCTGTGCGGACTGAATGTTGACCAACTGTGCAGACTGACTGTTGACCAACTGTACGGACTGATATGACCCGGTTCGAATTCAATTGACCTGACCCTTCGAAATCTTTGAACTCCAAATCGTATGAACTGGATTTTATCACGCGACTCGACCACGTAAAACGACTTGACTGACAAACGTACTGATCACACCGTGCAAACCAACAAAACTCCAAACCTTACGAACTGAATCTTTTCAACCGATTTGAACACACAATACAAATCTTGATTACGTGCAAACTGAACACCTTGATATTACTTTGTTTCGAGTATGAAACGGGCTGGGATATACTAACACTATTTGGGCCGAATTGTTTAACTAACAAACCCAATTACCACCTAATCCGACAACTATGAGACATACTTAATACCCATTAGACCAACAACATTCACTTTGCTGACAATTTTTTTTTTAAAAATAAATCACATGAACTGATGGCATTCACATGATCTGACACAATCACTATATCCCACTAATTTTTAAGTGAACCTCACACAATTACAAAGATAACAAACTGACAACTATTTAATTGTTTAACACTTATCACATGTAAATCTTATACACATGCAAACACATGCTTTGGCTGACAACATGGCTTATTATATTCAAGAAGTTTAGAACAGACAAACTTAATAGTGATTTAATCGATGAACATCATATGCAATACACATAAATCGATGGCAGACAATTTTTTTTTTAAAATCACATATATCTCGACAATATCAATATTCAAAGCAAATCCATAAAATCGATGTTTCAGTCTTCACGTGCACTATATAAACTGATATATTCACAACCAGATAAGCTGACTTAAGCAAACAATTGGTTTTTAATGAACAGCAGGTTTCGATGAACAACACAATTCAGTTAAGACATCAGTATATTTCAAGTGAACAGCAGGTTTCAATCAGATGTCAACGTATTTTCAAGCGAAATCTACCAGAACAATCAAGCAAAATCAAATGATGTTCTCAAGCGAACTCAACAGATTATCATCAACTTGAAGCGAAATCATGTAATTCAACCTTTCAAGCGAAATCAGATCTAAAATGTTGCTGATGTCATCATATTGTTCGAGCAATTGAAGCGAAAACACAGAAAATTACAAGTTTTAGATTGAATTTTAACTTGAAACTTTCAAGGATTGATTAAACCATGTATACGCACAACATATAAGAAATTTAGCCAATTTTATCCGTAAAATATTTTGTTTTTCGAAAAAGAAAGGTGTAGAAACAGATTTTACGGCTGAATCAACAAGAACTCTTCTTCACTGGCTCTGATACCAATTGTAGGATCGTTTGCGGACCCGAACGAGTCGTTCAGAAGAGTTTATCTCGGTTTCAGAGGCGGAAACTAAGAAACCGAGGTCAATTCAGCGAGATTTCACTTTAAACTGTTGTTGTATTGATAACGAATGCGATTACAGACCTAACAACACTTCGGCAGCACTTCGTGGCTCACCGGAAGAATCTCTAAAAAAGTTACAACTGAAATGACAAATGGCCTATATATAGTGACCTTGATTTCGCTTCAACCTATACATCATCTACTGAAGCGAAATCCTCATATTTTGCTTCAAGCGAAATCCACGTGAAATGTATGTCCAAGCGAAACCGACAAATCAAATACAAAATCTGATTTCAAGATTCATGCACATTCACGTGAAATTGTAGTATGATGTCACTAGTGATGTCATGTGATGATGTCACTAGTGATGTCATGCTTGATCAGATCAGTAACGAAACCCGAGACTCGATATTAAGACGAAGACGACAGATGTGTGCACCAACATATCCGACATGATGTTTAAGCGCTATCCTTTGTCATTAGTCGTGATTCCGACAGGATGTTTGAGTACCACCCGAACTCGGGGAATACTCTGTCATTCGTTGTGAATCCGATGGATGTTTAAGTGATTGCACTTTGTCATTCGTTGTGAGGGTTTTAATCTCGTGAGTTATCGTAAATGCTGTATTAAGTTATCTACCTAGTTCGTGTACAATAGGTTACAAGGCTAAATCCATAGGCTAAACTCTGCCTGTATAAATCTGCAATATATCAAGGCTTATCTGTAGACTAAACTTTGGCCGTATGAATCTGCATGTTTATAATGTGAGTCATTCTCTTTTTATCAAATTACTTTCAAAATCATGTTTATTTTCAAAGGTTATAATTACAGTGATTAAGTTTATGTAATCACCAAGTTACAGCCGGTATGTGGGGTTTTGTATACATTACTTGATAATCGTCACCATTGGGGCAGCCAATGGGGGATATGACCATAGTCACAGATCCGGTCGAGTGACAAATACCATGGGTAGTTGGTTTGATATCTGGAAACATTGTAATCTCTTTTAATACTGTAAATTATAACAAACGAGTCGTTTTAGTAAAATGAATGAACTCACTAGTATTTCCTGCTGACAAAACCTTTTCAAACATGTTTCAGGTAATTACATTAGATTGGAATAAGAGATGGATACGACACTGAAAGGCTTCAAGAAGTGGCTTATTTTATTAATTAAAATCAAATTAAGAAATATTGTTTTGTGTAATCAAATTTATCTTTATTAAAGCTACCTTTGTAAAATATGGGTTTATCCCATCTATTTAATAAATAAAATCCGGTGTTTTCTAAACTCTGATATTTTTCCTAACTCACGGTCCTGATGAAATTTCCGCTGCAATATTTTTCAAAATAATCACTGGTACCACTGGGCTGTTCGCGGCTCCCGATTCCGTCCAGGGTGGTTCGGGGGCCGTGACAATTTGTTTGGTTCTACTACATTCCCTAAAGTGAAGACGACCATCTATTGATCGTTTATGAAGGAAATGATCACAGAAATAAGTTAAAAAAAGTTATGATGGTCATGGTAGTAATGAGAACGACCATCATAATTGTAATGGTTGTCATAATGCGATAGCAAGCATATTAATCTAGATTTGTATATCTATTTGGTAATAATGAATTTGATCCCAAGTTATTAACGATCATTGGAATAAGTGTTACTGTTGAGTAAGGCTTGTAAATCGTGTCTTAACAGGTTTAACAGGTTTCTGATGGCGCGCACAACATAAGTTTCAAACATGATTACGACTCGTTTAACTACTTTCTACCTCATGTTCATAAAACAGTTTTATGTTTTATGTATAAAGATGAATAAATGATAGATCCTAACATTGTAATTTTAATTATTTTAAAAATTAAAAAAGTCAAAGGGTGTATTTTTCAGTTAAACAGGTCTAATCGTGTCTTAACAGGTACCCAATTGCAAGCCCTACTGTTGAGATGATCACTAAACGACTACTATTGATTACAAAGCCAATGATCATGAGAGGAGCAAAATGTAACGCCATGCGTTTTCAAACTTTCTACATTTAGAATCCTTTGCTTGAAATTCTATTTTTAGAAACCTTGCGTTCTTGTAATCATTCTTTCGTCGTAATCATTGTAAAATACGGGACTTGAATCATAAATAAAACTTGTGTTTTCTCCAAAGTTGTGTTATACATACTTTTTACATATTCATATGTTTAACTCGTGAAACAATTGACACATATTCATGATGCTTGCAAACGTGTTATAAATCTACCAATACGTGACATACATACCTCATACCATACTTACATATGAGTCGTATGCTTAATCATATTCGTTTTATACTTATGTAACCCTTAGAACATGCCTTATACACCTAAATACCCTAAAATGGTCATAAAACACGTAATATATATATCAATGGAACATGTTACAAATCATTAAATTGAAGAAATAAAATTTTGTGCTTTCTGCCAAAGGCTTACAGACCGCAAGCCCTACCCCTTACGGTCCGTAAGGGTGTCTGGCGGGCAAAATGTTCAAACAGCCGTGATTTTGCACGAAATCCCAACACCAAATCACCACCAATCACCTCCAAACCTCCATTAATCACCTCCCAACAACCCTAACTCCTTCCCCTATAAATACCATGTCTCCTCCAAGCTCTAAACACTTTACAAAAACTTCTAATCACTCTCAAATCATCCAAAATCATAGCAGAATTCAAAGATTCGAGCAGATTAATCAAGCTTCACAAAAATGGGCATAACTTCTTCATTTCTTGTCCGTTTTCATCGATTCTTCTTCCTACTTGTTTGGATTGACCTAAGGAACATTTCCACAGGTTTTCCATGGAAAACCAAGCACTGGGATTTCCCCAAATAGGCTCCAAAGTGGGCTGTTCGTTTCTGTTTTTATCTAAACTTTGTTAAACTTAGTAAACTTGAGTTAATCTCATCTCAAACATATGTCCTAATGCTCATAATCAAATGAATGGCTAGTTGGGCTTAAAAACAAGGCTGAGAAATGTTAAATTAGAGGTGTAAACCTCACATATTTTCTGTTTTTATTCAAGGGTTTAACCCACAAGTGATGAACAAGCCTAAAGGTTGAAGTTGTGTGATTCAATCCACACATCACTTGATGATTTACCTAGTTAGATAGTATGTATTTCTATTCCTTAATGTATGTATTCATGACCATCCTTGTTGTCTATGACAACTCGTGCATTGGTGAAACACAAGAGGTACCTAAATGGAAGATTTATCTTCCTACCTCCTACATGATTTCTATGACACATTTGAGGTACCTAAATGAAGATTGAATCTTCTACCTCATGCTTGAACCATTAATCTTTTGGACTTATTAATATATCTATATAATCTATATAATACATAACCATATTATCCGAATAATCGAACCTTTGAGGATGAACTAGCGTTCATATGTCAAGGTACTAGATTATATCATCCTAGACTTTGATAACTTGTCACGATTCTAATGGAACCTTGTTCCATGAAAACATTTAAACTCCTTAGAGTTTCCTAGTGTCAAGAACAAGTATCATATGTACTAAGTGATTATTTTCATATGTTATTTTCATGTTGTTTAAATTCCAAATCTACACAACCCTTAATCTCAAACCCGTTCATACACTAAACTCCATTAACTCGTCAGTACTTGGATAACCAGAAGACTTAGCAAATTTTTGAGTACACTCGAGCCATTTACATTTTAAACCACTTTTGGGTTGTAACATGTTACCATACAACAATTACACTTACACACACTTAAACGTACTTTGTGAACTCAATCCGATATACATGCTACTTTATATGCTAGATAATAAATGCCTTATGCCATTACAATGTTATACCCTCGCTTAACAATTATAGCGCTATATGTCACGGCCCTTAGCCCCGGTTTGACCCGGTCCAGAGTCGCGAGGCAGGAAATCCGATGGTATCTAATTTAGTGACAGCGAAAGTCTTTTTAAACAGGATCGATTAATAATAAAACTGCTCGTTTATATATAATATAGGGATAAATCCCATAATTTACAAATAAGTGATTTCACTGGGAAATCCTTTATTTCTTAAAACATGTTTCTTTATTTATTTACATTGAGCCACTTTCTAAGCTTGTAGTGCTCCATGGCACTTTTCCTGTGCTCACAACAGATCACCTGAAACATGTTTGAAAAAGGTTTTGTCAGCAAGGAAATACTGAGTGAATCATTCATTTTTACTAAAACGACTCGTTTGTTATAATTCACAGTATTAAGAGATTACAATGTTTCTGATATCAAACCAACTACCCACAGTATTTGTCACTCGAATCTTTACGGTGACTGTGGTCATATCACCATTGGCTGCCCCAATGAATGACGAATATCACTAAATTTAGGTTCGCCCACCTAAAGTGATAAAACTGCAATACTGTGCACAATACCCCACATACCGGCTGTAATTTGGTGATTACATAAACTTAATCACTGTAATTATAACTTTTGAAAATAAACATGATTTCAAAAGTAATTTGATAAAAAGAGAATGACTCACATTGTAGATTTAACGAGTAGAATATAAGCCTACTGATTAGCCTTGATTAACCTAATTTAAATAACAATGCACACACAACAGGTTAGTAACTAATACAGCAGTTACGACAATTCACGAGATTAAACCCTCACAACGATTTATTAGTGCAATACTTCACAATTCAGTGGATTCACAACGAACGACAGAGTATAGTCCGAATTCGAGCAGTACTCAAACATTCAAGTCAAAATCACGATAAATTAATAACGTATAAACTCAATTTGAGCGGCACTTAAACAATCGTTGGATAGTTAGAATCGATCGGACGTTGAATCGTAATAGCGATCGAGTTATTACCCTGATTGCGGCAGCACTTCGTGATTAGTGTGTGTTAATTTGTGATAAACAGAGCCTATTTCAGTCTACGAAACGAATTTCTTCTTCGAACATACGCCAAATTTCAAGTATCAATGTCTGCTATTTATACCCAATTTTTGCCACCCCTTACGGACCGTAACAAATAACCCTTACGGTCCGTAAGGGTTGCCTATATTTTATAGACTAGCCACGGTTGGGACTAGCTATGCTGACTTGACAGATTCTTAATTTAACATTTTGACAACGAGAATTTTAGATAATCGTTAACTTAGGGTTTACCCCCCTTGAGTTTTAGGGGCCCTGATCCTGATTCCGATTGTTCTGAAATTTTTAGGGTTTGTGCAGAATCACTTGGGTGTCTCAATTAGGGTTTCCTATTGGTCAAATTAATTTAATAAATATGACTTTTGATGAGAGTTGTTACATTCTCCCCACCTTAATAAAAATCTCGTCCTCGAGATTTACTGAAATAATTGAGGATACTTTCTCTTCATTTCTGATTCCAGCTCCCAAGTGTATTCGGGTCCTCGTTTCGAATCCCATCTAACTTTGACTAAAACTAGTCGTTTATGTTTGAGAAACTTAATCTTTCGATCCTCAATTTGAAGAGGTTTCTCAACAAACTTTAGCTTTTCGTTTACCTCTATATCTTGAAGAGGTACTACCAGTGATTCATCTGATAAACATTTCTTAAGATTGGATACATGGAATACATCATGTACTCCAGCTAATTCTTCTGGTAGTTGTAAACGATAACCAACTGGTCCTATACGTTGGATAACTGAAAATGGTCCTACGTATCTTGGACTTAGCTTTCCTTTCTTCCCGAATCGAACAACTCCTTTCCAAGGAGAAACTTTTAATAGTACTTTATCTCCGACTTGAAATTCTAACGGCTTGCGGCGATTATCTGCATAGCTCTTCTGACGATCTCGAGCTGTTTTTAGTCTTTCCTTGATTTGAGTTATTTTGTCAGTAGTTTCTTGCACAATTTCAGGACCTGATAATTGACTTTCTCCTATTTCTGCCCAACAAACTGGAGTTCTGCACTTACGTCCATATAGTGCTTCAAATGGAGCAGTTTCAATGCTTGAATGATAACTATTGTTATAGGAGAATTCAATTAATGGTAAATGATCATCCCAATTTCCACCAAAATCTATTACACATGCTCGAAGCATGTCTTCTAGAGTTTGGATGGTTCTTTCACTTTGTCCATCTGTTTGTGGATGATATGCTGTGCTTAGATTTAGTCGAGTTCCCATAGCTTGCTGGAAACTTTTCCAGAAATGAGAAGTGAAACGACTATCTCTATCTGATACAATGGAGAGTGGAACTCCATGTAAAGACACTACTTCGTCTACGTACAACTTGGCTAGCCTTTCCATGCTAAAAGTTTCCTTCATTGGTAGAAAATGAGCTGATTTGGTTAACCGATCCACAATTACCCAAATCGCATCATTACCTTTTCTTGTTTTAGGCAACTTAGTAACAAAGTCCATTGTTATAAGTTCCCATTTCCATACAGGCATTTCCAATTATTGTAGTAGTCCTGAAGGTTTCTGATGTTCAGCCTTTACTTGTGAACAAGTAAGACATTTAGAAACATATCTTGCTATATCTTTTTTCATGCCTATCCACCAAATATTCTTTCTTAAATCTTGGTACATCTTATTGTTTCCAGGGTGCATAGTATACCTAGATTTATGGGGCTTCTTCTAAAATCTTATTTCTTAATTCTCCTTGTTTAGGTACCCAAATTCATTTCTTGTGGAATCTCCAAATTCCATCATTTCCTTGCTCTAGTTCCTTTATATAACCTTTCATTCCTTCAGCATCGTCCTTGATTGCTGTTTCCTGAACTTTCTTTAATTGTTCCATTAAATCTACTTGTAGATTTAATCTAAGAGCACGGACTCGCTTTTGTTTTTCCTGATACTTACGACTTAAGGCATCTGCAACTACGTTTGTCTTTCCTTCGTGATATTGAATATCACAGTCGTAATCACTTAGAACTTCCATCCATCTTCTTTGCCTCATATTTAACTCTTTCTGCCCAAAATATATACTTTAAACTTTTATGATCTGTATAAACAGTAAACTTACTTCCATACAGATAATGTGTCCAAATTTTCAAGGCAAAAATTACGGCTCCTAATTCTAAGTCATGAGTTGTATAATTCTCCTCGTGCTTTCTCAACTGTCGGGAGGCATACGCAATTACCTTTTTGCGTTGCATCAATACACATCCGAATCCTAATTTTGAAGCATCACAATATACTTCAAAATCTTCTGTTCCTTCGGGTAATGCTAAAATTGGAGCATTCGTCAATCGGTGCTTTAAAATCTTAAAAGCTTCTTCTTGCTTATGTCCCCATTCAAACTTAGTGGCTTTACAGGTTAACTTAGTTAATGGTACGGTTATCTTGGAAAAATCCTTAATAAACCGTCTATAATACCCAGCTAAACCTATAAAACTTCTAATTTCCATAGCTGTTTGTGGGACCTTCCATTTAGTGATTGCTTCTATTTTAGCAGGATCTACATGAATACCTTCATGATTCACCATATGTCCTAGGAATTGCACTTCCTTTAACCAAAATTCACACTTTGAGAATTTGGCATAAAGCTTTTCTTTTCTTAACAAGGTTAAGAGTGCATGCAAGTGCTTGCAATGTTCTTCCTGACTTTTGGAATAAATAAGTATATCGTCGATGAATACGATTACAAATTTATCCAAATATGGTTTACAGATCCGATTCATCATGTCCATAAATGCTGCTGGGGCATTTGTTAGTCCAAAGGGCATGACTGTAAACTCATAATGGCCATACCTAGTTCTGAAAGCAGTTTTAGGTATGTCTTCTTCTTGTACTTTTAACTAGTGATATCCAGATCTTAAGTCTATCTTAGAAAAATACCTAGCGCCTTGAAATTGATCAAAAAGATCGTCAATCCTAGGTAATGGGTATCAATTCTTAATTGTAACCTTATTCAATTCTCTATAATCGATACACATTCTCATCGATCCATCTTTCTTTTTCACAAACAACACTGGTGCTCCCCAAGGGGATGAACTAGGTTGTATGAAACCTTTACTTAATAATTCATCTAACTGCTTTTTCAATTCTAGCATTTCGGTGGGTGCTAACCGATAAGGTGCCTTAGCTATCGGTATAGTTCCTGGAATTAGATGAATCCTAAATTCTACCTCCCTATCTGGTGGTAATCCTGGTAATTCTTCTGGGAATACATCCGGATACCCTGAGACTACAGGAATTTCCTTAAGTTCTTTACCCTTAGTACTAATGATTACTGAAATCATATATACTATTCCTTGTTTTCGTTCATAATTAGCAACTTTCATTACTGATATGAACTTCATAGGCTTACGTGGTTTATCACCTGAAATCCTAATTATTTCTCCGGTGGGTGCCTGAATTTCTATAGAGTTCTTATCACATAGAATTCGAGCATGGTTGGCTACTAACCAATCCATTCCTAACACAACATCGAATTCAGCTAACTTCATAGGTAACAGTTTTGCAGAAAACTTATGGCCTAATAGTTCTATCTTTCCTTCTTGCAAAACCTTATTGATGTTAACAGAATTCCCGTCTGCCGTTTCGACTGTAAAAATTTGCCTAAGGGTGGTTAAAGGTAAGTTAAGAGCTTGGCAAAATGAAGTATTGATAAAACTTTGGTTTGTACCAGAGTCAAATAATACTTTTGCATAAACGTCGTGGACCAAGAATGTACCAACTATGACGTCAGGGATTAGTTCAGCTTCTTGAGTGGTTAGCTGAAATGCTCGGGCATTCTTCTTTGTTGTTCCATTAGCTGATTTGCCTTTATTATCTGCGGTTTTAATCAATTTAGGACATTCTGTTTTATAATGTCCTGTTTCTCCACAGTTATAACAAACTATGGTTTTCTTTTTGCAATTTTCTTCACGATGTCCTGCCATTTTGCAGAAGTTGCAATTTACATTGCATCTTCCAAAATGATTCTTTTTGCAATTGCTGCAAAAAGGCGGTTGTGCAGATTGTCTCCTTCCTCTTTTCTTGAATCTATTATTATCATTACCCACACGAAATCCTTGGGTAATCTTCTGAGCCAATTCCTTCTTTCGATCTTCTTCTCTTGTGCGCACTAGTTCGTCGGTTAGGGTATTAGCTAGTTCTACAGCATCGTCAATAGTGCGAGGTCTCGCAGCTTTAACGATGTTACGAATTTCACTGATTAATCCCCAAATGTAACGGGAAATGAGTACCGGTTCTGGCGAAGCCAGTGTTGGTACCACTCTAGCATATTCAAAGAATGTCGAAGTATAACCGCGACACTCTACGCCTACCATACGATGATTTAGGAACTTATTTGCCATTTGTTCCTTTTCATATTCAGGACAGAATTTTCTTTCTACAAGACTTTTAAATTCTTCCCAGTTCATGGCATAAGCCATGCTTCTTCCTTTTGCTTGTAGCACCGTGTTCCACCATTCTAGTGCCCCGTCTTTGAAAAGGTTTGACGCATACATAACTTGATCTTCTTCAGAACACTTACTTATTGCAATTACTGCTTCGGTTTTCTCTAACTAACGCAGTACTGCAGTTGCTCCTTCGTTGCCTGCAAATTCAGCAGGTTTGCAAGCAAGAAATTCTTTGAAAGTGCAACCAGGTGTTGCGGCTTTCATTTTCTTAGGAGGTGGAGCCTGTCGTGGATTATTATCATCATGATTGCCGCCTCCATTTATACTATGACTAAAATTATCTTCCTGAGTACGTTTACTAGGAACGATTTGTTGCGCTTCAACAGGTTTCTTTATAGCAGCAACGAATACTGGAATAGCATTAGCTATCCCTTGAGCAACAATATTTTCAATATCTTGTCTAGTCATATACTGGTTTTCCTGATTTTGTTCAGATAGATTCCCTTCATTAACTGGTTCATTACTAGCGTTTTCCATCTGATAATTATTATAAATATAACTATTAGTATCAAATAATTGTAATTAAAACAATTACACAGAAGCACATAAAATCACAGATATATGTATCCAAAATTGTCGATGTTTCGACTTCTATTTTGTTTTATATATTATATAGGCATCCATACTCACTGTTTATCTTACAATGTTTTATTTCCCATTTTACAGAGTTATTTTTAACTATTATTATTATTATACAGACATTTTTCCTAACCCCACTATTTTCTGGTTAACTGGCAGTTTAGTAGCGACGCTCCCTTTCGTCGTATTTCTAGGAAATTTGTTCTCTCATTTCCCGGATTCTATTCCCTGTACCTATCAGCTCCTCACCGAACAGACGGAGTTCGGCTAGGTTTTCGTTGCTCATTGGAGGATTGGGGATAGGTTCTGGATCAAACTGTGGAAGAAAAGAATAAGGACTGTTGACGATATTCTCGAATTGCCAGTCATTTGTCCACCATTCTTCCATTTGGCCTAAAGGTCGAGTGTGGATTAGTGGGTCTGGAATAGCTGGTTCCAGATTCACAGGAAGTTGGGTTTCTAAATAAGGATATAGATTATTATGGATAGGGCTAATGACATCACAATTTGCCAGTAGACGGTCTATTTCTTCTTGAAATGTGATTTCTTGTCTGGAGCTCTCTCCAATTTCTATTCCTTTTTGTTTAGAATTTTTCCTGATTTCTATCTCTGCTGGATTAGAACTCTCTCCGATTTCTATTCCTTTTCCTTTGTCTATAGGGTTTTCTATTTTAGGGAGTTTCCTAGTAACTGGCTTTCTCCTGCGCACTTTCCTCCATCCTACATATCTTCTTTTCTTTTTAAGTTTTGCTTTTTCCAGCGGTGGAGCTTGGAATTCCAGAGGTTCCTCTATGTCAGCAATATAACCAGTAAAGTCGTGGGAGACTTCAATTGGTACTGGGTAGAGGTTGAGATTCTGAAATGCTTCCGATATCCCACTCATGTTGGATAGCATATATGCAAAATGCACAAAAATGCTAAGTTAAAACTTTGGAACAAAGTTTTACAATAAACATTAAAGTTTTATTGCATACGGATTTGTACAAAAGACTACAGGAAAGAGAACACACTATACTTTATTTATTTACTGGAGATTAATTTTCTACTAGACCAGGCTTATTAATAGTTTAGAGGTTTGCATTCTCGGCTACGGTAGCTAGCATATAAAGGTTTGCCCATTTTTCATCTAATGTATCTTCCCAAGGTGACCTATTGCCTAATTCCTGGATTTCTGAATTAAACCTCACTTTCTTGACTTGGGGTTTCTTTATTTTCTCCTTTCCCTTTCTAAGAATCAAATTTCTTTTATCTTGGGTAAGAGGATTTTTATAATTTGCTTTACGGACAAAAATCCCTTCTTCCAGATCTGCTGGGTGTTTGGAGGAAGAGGTTCCTTTTTCTGTGGGTGCAGTATCTAATTTGTTGTAGATAGCAGAAATCTTTTGTTTACCCATACTGTAACTCAACAATTAATCAGTTAATAAAACATATTTTCACAGAATAGCAATTAAATTTCTCAATTATTTTAATAGGCTAAAATCAATAGTAAGCTTAAATCAGTGGCTCTGATACCACCTTTTTCCTGTCACGGCCCTTAGCCCCGGTTTGACCCGGTCCAGAGTCGCGAGGCAGGAAATCCGATGGTATCTAATTTAGTGACAGCGGAAGTCTTTTTAAACAGGATCGATTAATAATAAAACTGCTCGTTTATATATAATATAGGGATAAATCCCATAATTTACAAATAAGTGATTTCACTGGGAAATCCTTTATTTCTTAAAACATGTTTCTTTATTTATTTACATTGAGCCACTTTCTAAGCTTGTAGTGCTCCATGGCACTTTTCCTGTGCTCACAACAGATCACCTGAAACATGTTTGAAAAAGGTTTTGTCAGCAGGGAAATACTGAGTGAATCATTCATTTTTACTAAAACGACTCGTTTGTTATAATTCACAGTATTAAGAGATTACAATGTTTCTGATATCAAACCAACTACCCACAGTATTTGTCACTCGAATCTTTACGGTGACTGTGGTCATATCACCATTGGCTGCCCCAATGAATGACGAATATCACTAAATTTAGGTTCGCCCACCTAAAGTGATAAAACTGCAATACTGTGCACAATACCCCACATATCGGCTGTAATTTGGTGATTACATAAACTTAATCACTGTAATTATAACTTTTGAAAATAAACATGATTTCAAAAGTAATTTGATAAAAAGAGAATGACTCACATTGTAGATTTAACGAGTAGAATATAAGCCTACTGATTAGCCTTGATTAACCTAATTTAAATAACAATGCACACACAACAGGTTAGTAACTAATACAGCAGTTACGACAATTCACGAGATTAAACCCTCACAACGATTTATTAGTGCAATACTTCACAATTCAGTGGATTCACAACGAATGACAGAGTATAGTCCGAATTCGAGCAGTACTCAAACATTCAAGTCGAAATCACGATAAATTAATAAAGTATAAACTCAATTTGAGCGGCACTTAAACAATCGTTGGATAGTTAGAATCGATCGGACGTTGAATCGTAATAGCGATCGAGTTATTACCCTGATTGCGGCAGCACTTCGTGATTAGTGTGTGTTAATTTGTGATAAACAGAGCCTATTTCAGTCTACGAAACGAATTTCTTCATCGAACATACGCCAAATTTCAAGTACCAATGTCTTCTATTTATACCCAATTTTTGCCACCCCTTACGGACCGTAACAAATAACCCTTACGGTCCGTAAGGGTTGCCTATATTTTATAGACTAGCCACGGTTGGGACTAGCTATGCTGACTTGACAGATTCTTAATTTAACATTTTGACAACGAGAATTTTAGATAATCGTTAACTTAGGGTTTACCCCCCTTGAGTTTTAGGGGCCCTGATCCTGATTCCGATTGTTCTGAAATTTTTAGGGTTTGTGCAGAATCACTTGGGTGTCTCAATTAGGGTTTCCTATTGGTCAAATTAATTTAATAAATATGACTTTTGATGAGAGTTGTTACACTATAGGAGTAGCACACCACCCGACGGGGGTTTGTTAAGTCAATATACTATACGGTCTCGTCATTTTTTAGCGAGGGATGCTAAATACTAGTGGACGCTTTGGGTTTAGACGTAATGTTATGCATGCTAGTTACCTTGTATACAAATTGCCATGTGGATTCGAGTAAAATGCTTTATACTTATACTATACTATTTAAACCTTGTGTACTCGCCTTTGCTTTTGCATTGAACTTTATTTTAACATGTTACAGGTTGATGATGATGATGCTATGAAATGAAGTAGCAATGATGCCTAGATACACATATAGACGTTTAAGTTTAAATGTTGTATCAATTTTGATTATGTTGTTATGTATTTCTTTTGAACTTGTTGTTATTTGAATTTCCTTGTATTGTTGACAATTTAGTTTATGAAATGAAATCGGTTTATTAAATACTGACACAAATAGTGTTATGAAGTCTCTTACAATCTAGTTCGTCTCACTCCGATGTTTCCGCCATCGGTTGGGGTGTGACACAAAAGTTCATTTAGGTACATGTAATTTTACATATAGTACCATTAATTCACATCAAGCCAATAAGTTATAGTTCTCCCATACAGTTGGTTTTTGGTCAGGAACCAAAGATATCTCATTAAAGATTTTGGTTGTGCGACATATATTGAAACTCATCCACCACACCGCACAAAGATGGGACTTCTAAAAGGGTTGAGAATATATGTTGGGTAAAAAATAATTGTCTATGATTAAATAGTTAAAGCCATTGGTGAAAGATTTGCTTACGGCTCATTGGTTTTCACTTTAGTGAATGAATGTTCCCAACAGTAGGGGGAGATAACACGCAGTTGGAAAGTGAAAAGCGGAATGAATTATCATATCATCTTGATCCTCAGACTATAAACAGTGAACCAAAAGTTCAAATGATCATTCATTTACCAATATTAAAGAACAAATTACCAGACAAATTCACTGACCTAAATAGAGTGACTAAGTAAGTTACATAATCAACTGCTTATGCTCCAGTCATATTTGTGTCCCAAGAGGACAACCACATATTTTCTAATGAGTCTATTGCACGCCTGAAGCGTGGTAGACTAGTCGATTCCAGTAATACAATTCCTCGAAAATTGGAGCAAGTAATTAAGATGGTCAAGTCGAGGTTATAGTAATAAAATCTTCTAGAAAGACAGTAGACATGATGGTTCAAGAAGAACCACAGGTACCTGAAAATAAAGAGATCTCGATAAGTTGTATCATGTCTAAGATATGTATGGAATCGAATCAAAATCGACGTCGTTATACTTTTGTATATAATGTAGCGCTTGAAATGGAAAGTTTTCGGACCAACAGTCTATATAATTGAATTTGTAAAGTATGTTGGATATTAATGGGGCTTTTATGCGTATCATGTGAAAATCAAATTAAATGGGATAAGGCAAATATGGTGCACAAGGATTTTCGCAAAAACCCATGATTGATTATAATGAGACACATTCTCTAGTGGTGGATGTAATGACTTTCCAATATTTTATTAGTCTGGTAATATAAAGAGAGAATTGATACGTGTCTTATGAATGTTATGTATCACTTGATACTATAAGTTTACATGAAAGTCCCTCAAGGATTTGGATTATCAAAAATCATGTAAAATGAGTTCTTGAGAACGATATGATCGTTGTATACAAATACATATTTGAATATATATTTTTATTTGAATTTATCAACATGATATAGCACATGTCCAATGAGGAGACATTTGAATGGTAAAGCAGATATGTCGATACTCTAAAGGTAAGAATGATATGTGTCTATATTTTACTAACCCATGAAAGCTAGTTCTGTTAGTCTTGTAGATATAAAGAATGTAACACAAATAGTCTTGGATCTTATGGTATTTGTTCGCAAGAGGAAGCACTAGAAGTCTCTCAAGAAGATTTTACAACATTACTCAATATAAATGATTGCACTTCGAGGCATCAAACGATAAATCATTTACAAAAGTTTTGAGCAACTTTCGAGGATGATGGACACACTTTACTTAAATGATACATATTATAATGAGGGGGAGATTTATTCAAGTTGCACTCTTTTCCCCTTAACTAAGTTTTATCCCAATGGGTTTTCTTAGTAAGGTTTTTAATGAGGCAACATACCTGATCCAGAAGTATGAGGGGGAGATAATGAGCATTACACGCTGCACTCTTTTTCCCTTAGCTATGGTTTTGTCCCACCGGGTTTTCCTAGCAAGGTTTTTAACGAGGCAGCATCAAGCGTATTATGTTGATAACCAAGGGGGAGTGTTATGAATATATTTATTATTAATGTGGTTATCAACACCTAAAATAGATTAGGCTTGTTCCACAAGTTTTCATCAATTATATATAGTCTTTTGTATCTCTTGTAATAGACATCTCAATCAATGAAATATTAAATCTCTTCTCTCTATTATTTTCTTCTTCTTTCTTTGCTATTAGGCTAGTTTCACAACATATATATCTTAATTCAAGTTAAATTAACCGAACAATCACATACCAGTATACCACCTCCCGATGAGCAATCATTTATCCAATTCCCTTATGATCTCTCTTTAATTCCTTATAATATTATTATCAGCGTTAGATATATTTTGAAAATGTTTAGAATTCTATCAAATAAGGTGGAGATACAATAGGAAGTTTATTTGGCTAAGAAGGCTAGGAAGTGACCTTGACCATCCATTTAGTTAATCAAGGGCTAAGATTAAATGATGGAAATTGAAGGTAATAAAAGAGGCGCGTGAGTTTGTTTAGGGGCATTCTAGTCAATCCAAGGCAATAGTTTCTCTCTCCTCCAATTTCCCCCCATTTTTTAAACGCTAATAACTCTTTCATACGACATTATTTTTTTTTATAAAAATTGCACAAAAAATGAGCGTTTTTTTATCTTTAAAACTAGTATACTATTGCTATATTTTCATTTTTTTTAAAACCCAGTTGCGTAAAACGCAATAGAAAAACCCCAAGTTACGTAAAACGCAATGAAAAAAAAACTTAAAAATGACATTTTTCTAAAACGCAATGCACCAAAAAACACAAAGAAATGTCTTATTTGTAAAACGCAATGGCCAGAAAACACAAAGAAATGTCTTATTTTTAAAACGCAATAGCCTAAAAACTCAACAGAAAATGTACTTTCTAAAACGCAATGGACTAAAAACACATAAAAATGTGTTTTACCTAAAACGCAATGCACCAAAAACACAAACAAATGTCTTATTTCTAAAACGCAATGACCAGAAAACACTTAAAATGTCTGTTTTCTAAAACGCAATGGACTGAAAACACATAAAAAGTGTTTTACCTAAAACGCAATGCACAAAAAACACAAATAAATGTCTTATTTGTAAAACGCAATGGCCAGAAAACACTTAAAAGTGAGTCATTCTAAAACGCAATTGCCTAAAAAACAAAAGAAAGTGTTCTATGTAAAACGTAATGAACTGAAAACACCTAAAAAGTGTTTTACCTAAAACGCAATGCACCAAAAACACTTCAAGAATGTGTTTTTCAAAAACGCATTGGCCAGAAAACACATAAAAATATTTTAGTTCTAAAACGCAATTGCCTAAAAACACCAAAGAAAGTGTTCTCTCTAAAACACATTGAACCATGACAATAATTTTGTCTGTGCTGTGAACTATCTGAACCAATGCAGTTTACGAATGCAGTTTCCAGAGGCAATTTACGAATGCAGCTCAACCCCAGCCAGGGGCTCTGCTCCTTGGACCCCGCCAAGGGCTGCCCCCGGTCCCCCGCCAAGATCGTAAAACGCAATGGCTAAATCAAAAACCCAGATCGTAAAAATGAAATTAAAGAATTTCTTACATGGATCGAAGTGATTTCTTCAACAATTGACGAATTTTGAATGATTGAAACACTTATCAGCGCTCGAATCGAACGGATCGAGTGATTATCTTCAAAATCACCAGAAAAATACGAGATTTTGTATGAAATTAAACTGGGTTTTCTTCAAAAAAGCTGAAGAACACGTTGATCGGGTGTTCGAATCATTGAATGGTGATGAAAATCGCACTATAATGTAGTGATTATTGAGATAGAAAGTGAAGAAATGGTTGAAGATGGTGGGTTTTGAAAATGGTGGGTTTTGAAGTTACTGGGTTTTGAAAAGGAAGAAGAAAGGGTTGGATTGACTAAAATACCCTTTTTCTTTATTTTAAATGTTGCCACATGTCCTAATCTTATTGCTTCCTACACTTCCTAGCCAAAATAAACTTCCTATTTGATCATTTCCCTGTAAAGCTATATATGTAAACACAAATCAAAGTTTTATAAAAAGAAACCAAAAAAATAAACTGTTATATATAAGCATTCAAATACAATTTTAATTCCACTTAAATTAATAAATAATTTTCTTTTCCATTTTTGACTTGTTATTAACAAAACACGTCCGTTTTCACATAATTAGCATCAAATTGTCGGTTTAAATTTTAATGAGATTGATTAAAGTCAAGTGTTGACATTGGCAATATCATATGATGGCATTGGTGGGGACTATTGTGGGGGGTAGAAGAAAGTGAAGAGTGGCTTTTCATGGGAAAGGTGCATGAGCGTGCATGGTTTTTGTACGACCCTAGCTAGTATTTTCCCTCTTACTTGCTTATATGAAATACGTAAAATTATCTAAAAAATATAAGTAATTTCAGTATGATACTGAAAATTTATATTAATTGGTTCACGATATTTCTTTTCACTTGTTGATTTTTTTTTCAAACTATATGCCAATAATGCAGGGCTACAGACAGGAGTGTTTATCAGTTGGAATAACAATTGAGTCGATTGAATTGGATCAATTTATTTGGATTTGATTTTTTTTGTCCCTAAATGATATCCGAATTTGACAGTGTTCTAATCGATCCGAACAAATCAAATTTAATTTGGATCAGTTTCGGTTAAAAACCAAACAAACCAAATTCAACCGAATAAAGTCAAATGAGAATTTAGGAAGACAAAGTATAAATTACAAACTTGATATCATGTTTATACATACAAGTCAAACATCAATTTTAGGGCTGTAAACGAACCGAACGTTCAACGAACAGTTCGTGAACCGTTCGGCGGGAAGTTCGTTTATGTTCGTTCGTTTAATAAATGAACGAACATGAACAAGAAATTCCGTTCGATTACTTAAATGAACGAACATGAACAAAGGTCTCATTCGTTCAATTATGTTCGTGAACGTTCGGTAAGGTGTTCGTGAACATTCGTTCATTTGCGTTCGTCTATGTTCGTATGTTCGTGTTTTAATTAAAGATTTTTTTACTTTCATATATTTTATCTATACTTTTTATACTATTAAACTTTTATTTATATCATTACCCTAACAATTAAACTATGAAACCCTCTTTCACCTTGTTTATGCACCATTTTCATTTCTTTTCTCAGTATTTACATCGACGAGTATGATCTACCTCCGTTCCACAATAAGGGATTCAAGTTCTAGTGCTACTCTCTGGGCCATCCACCTTTATCCTTCATCGCGTTCGCCAAATTTATTTGTGTTCGCTTGTGTTCGTGAACCGTTCGTGAACACGCTCATTTCCTTAATGAACGAACACGAACATAAAATCTCGTTCGGTAAGTGTTCATGAACCGTTCATGAACACATTTATTTCCTTAACGAACGAACACGAACAAGACCTCGTTCGTGTTCGTTCGGTTCGTTTACAGCCCTAATCAATTTGATTACATACACACAATACATGGATCAGTGGCGAAACTTGAGATTTCCGACGTGGGTCGAAAACGTATATACCAAAAAATTTCTATACGAAAGCTACATACACAACACTACTGAGCGAACAGTTCGGGGGGTCGGAGCCCCCCCCCCCCTCGAGCAAATTAAATTAAAAAAAAAACCATATCCGAAAACCTATTCTATGTCTGAATTCCCAATTCGGATTTGGTTATAACTGATCCAAAATCCGAATTGACAAATCGGATTCGGTTTTTTGGGTTACTAATGAGATTCGATTTTACAACAACAAAGAAGGAGGGTAGCCATGGACAAAAACATTGCACGGACGTTCGTGGGAGGATGAGTGGATGAGAGAGAACTTATAGCGACGGACGCTTAGGGATGAAGATGTGAGCCTTTTTTCATATTTTTTTCTGCTTATTTAAATAGCTTAGTTTACTACAATAAATAATTTGGCTAAAAAATAAATGTAAAATACGATGACGATGTATAAAACGTAAAGACAAATGAAAGATAGATCACTTGAAAAAATCTTTTAGAGTGGATGATGAAGGTGTATGACACATTTTTAAGTGAGGGATCACCACTACATTAGTGTAGATGGTTTTAGAAAGATAACATTTGAATTTTCGCATTTTGATCCAGCCACTACAAGAAAACGGGGTAATAGCGGGTTTCACATTTTGAATAAACCCCAACCGTCCGATCATGGTAAGGAATAAGTGACTGGGGTTTAATGTGGGACACCGGGTTCCGGATCGACCAATAGCGGCAACATATACAGCATGTCGCCGCTGTTGATGTCGCCGCTATTACTCAACTTTCTTGTAGTGAGCTACGATTACTAATTCAATTTATTTTGTTAATATTCCTATTTTGATTCTTGTAGTTTAATTGATACAAAACTACTTAGGGTTTCGTTGTTAAAACATTATGGTTATGTATTTTTATTTATGGTTCTCTATTAGATTAGAGGACACGGGTAATCATTAATTTATAAAGAAAATCCAAATCATGCTAAACAAATTTTAAAAGCATTTCGTTTTCTTTCTTTTGGTTTTACCATATTATCGTTCCCAAATAAAAGGTGTGATTATCTTAAATAAGTGATGTCACTTGAATGCTAAACACATAATAATTTGTTTGAATGTCCTGTGTTACACAGACAGAAATATAATTATACAATAATATCATCTATATGAATTTCTCTTTGGTACCAAAATTAATGCCCCTAAATTCCCTTATCTATTGTACAAAATCCAAAAGTACAAACATCAAAGCAAAGAGTAGGATTCTCTTTCCATTCCAAACTTCATGTTTTAGTGGTAGTTCTTAGTGCATGACAAGCTGCAAAAAGGAAATTATGGTAAAACGGGCTTTTTCTTGTCTCCCACTTTCTATTGTCAACTACACATGATGCTTCAAAATTCAATTCTTTTTCACATGTTTTGTCATATTTTTATTTTGCTAATTGCTAATTGATACACTGTATATAACAAGTTAACAACTCTACATAGTAAATTTCGCCAAAATTAATGGTAGGATATGAGGAAAATAAACTATAAACAAATCATACATCTATCCTAAGGACATAAAGAGTGCTTCTAATAAGATCCTCGACTTCATTTGCATTTTAAATAATTTTATTAAATATTGTATTTTTGTAAACAATGTTTGAATAGTAAAAAGTTAAATATAATTAATATCTTAGATTATTATCATAACAAAATAGTTCCTTTTTTTTATAAAATAATTTATGTAGTTTTATACTACGATATATTTTTTGCAAGGTAACTTCAGAGCTAGAAATTCACAACACTTCGTGTCATTGGCGAAGCATAGTGGGGGCGGGAGGGGGCGGCCGACCCCCCGAACTTTTCGCTCAGTAGTAGAGAGTGTAATTTTCATATATAAATTTTTGGGTATATACGTTTTCGACCCCCTGTTTTATAGAAATGTTTTGGTATATACGTTTTCGACCCCTTGGTCTGAAATCTCAAGCTTCGTCAGTGTTTCGTGTCAACAAGATGATGTGACCGGATGTATTAACAACTTGCATAACTTAAATGCAAAATTGATGTAATTAAGGAAAAAGTCGATTAATTCTATGTGATTTTAATTACATGTTTAAATAAATTAAAAACATTTGTATATTGATATTCCAAAATCCCTTTTGTCAAATTCTTTAGAAAAAACTAGCAATTCAGATGTAAAACACCACATAAAACAAGATGAGCTCTCGTCTATGCACCATTTCTGCTTTCTTTTGAGGTTGATATTTTGGTGTTGATTTATATCATTATTATTTTTTTACAATGAGAATCTATTACCAAAAAATTCATAGGTGAAGAAACACCAAGTTAATCCAAAAGTTAACTTGTGGGATTAGTCTCATTAAAATAAGGTTAATCTTCTTTCTTTCTCTCCTAATGACCGCTTGATCCATGGCTTGTTGGGGTCACGTTTTGGTTGGTACGAGTACCATTGACGTGCATGGCCCCAACTTCAGTGTATTCTCCCTCGGCATACTTGTCAACTGGGTGGTTTTGGACATGCGCGTTGTCCGGGTGGTTTTGGACGTGCGCGTTGTCCGCTGCCAGTCCAAACTGAGGGTTCAAACTGTTGGAAAAATAGGTGAAATAACATTTTTCACAAATATAGGAAAATGATTTTTCCTATTTTGGACTAGAAATAAATATAATAAAATGAGCGGGTTTTATATATTTATTTGTGAGTTTGTGTTCTATGTTGGAAGAGCTTCGCAACGAACTAAACCACGTTCAAAACCGAGCTAAGATGAATGAGATATCGATGCTCAAAGTTGGGTGTTTGAAACATTGAATGCTGAAACAAAAGGGAAAGTAACACCTTGTCCCACATCGGAGGAGAGTTGGAACTTAAATGGGTATTTAAGGAGGAACTCTCCATCTTTATTGTTTCATGGAAGCACACACTAAGTGTCCTCGCGAAGGGTGCGTAGCACCCTAACTCGCACACGCTCTCGCGCGCGCGTGGCGTGGGCGATGAGGCGCAATGTGGCGCACTTTGCACTTCGCACCCCCGCGAGCCGCTTGAGAGCCGCCTTTGTATTTTTGATCACGTGCGCGTGGTGGATCACAGAGGCTGCAAGGACCAAGTGGTGAAGTGGCATGCAGGTTCGAGGCGCGTGACGTGACAGTCCGCGCGCGGTTGCGCATGGTGCATGGGTTCTGATGTGACGTGCGCGGCGCACCAGAGTGAGCCAAAACGGCGCCACTGTGTGGCGTGCTCGTAGAGGCTCACAGGTGACGTGGCACACGCGCGCATGGACCTGAGTAAGTGAGGCGCACGCGCGCATGGCAGTGAGCCAAGAGGACGCACTGCGCATGGGCGTGCAGACCTGGGCACGCGCGCACCAGTGTGGCTTGCGCGCGCGCGCATAAGCTTCCAGCATTGAATGACAGTGCAGTTTCAGTCTAGCTTCGTAACTGACGAGTTAACGGGCTTTGACTGAGAATTAAATGACGTATTAAAATGCATTGAAGACGTTTATGCAATTTAAACCTCTCATTTAATTCGTTTTTTGGCTGTTTCAAACCGGGAGCTGTATAAATACAGCTCCATACCTTGCTGTAGATTATACCAGTTAAACAACAGCAATTCACATTCTCTCTACAGTTTTTCTGATCAATTTCTTGCAGTTTCAAGGTAACCTTCGGGTTGTAGGCGAACTTCGGCAGTACTACTGCTCCGGCTGTTGTACCCTGGGAAACAAAACGAGTACTCCTGGGAGACTCGGAATTTGTTTTAAGGGAAGCGTGTGTTCACGTGACTCAGCCAATCTTCTTCTACTTCATTCTTGTATTTTCGTTTATTTCAGTTGTAATTGTACCAGTATTTTGTTTTCTTATTTCTGTATTGTAATCATAATAATAAAGAATTTGTTTATTTTTATTTTATTATGCGAACGGTTCCTACAATCTTAAAACAAATTTTTAAAACCGTTCGTGTAGTAAAAACCATCCTGTTTGTGATTCAAACCAGTTTTGATTCACTCAGTTTGTGTTTTAAAAACAGTTTTTTTAGTTTTCATCTTCAAAGGAGCGACTTTGGTTGAAAACTTTTGTGGTTACTTTCAGATTGTCCTAAAATTTGCTAAAACTTTCTGACTTGGTCTTCAAAGTTGGACTTAGAAGCCAATCAGTAAGTTATAAAATTATAAATTTTCTGTTTTTGGTCTTCAAAGTTGGACTTAGAAGCCGAAACAGTAAATTGTGGTAAAATTAAAATTTATTAGTTTACTTCTGTTTTTGCGTAAAACAGAATTTTTGACTAAAACCTTAAATTTTAATTTTTTTTTCAGCATGTCGAACGAAAATGTCAACGTTAACAACACCACCAATGTTGTGAAGGGAACCCCCTTTAACGCCACCACTGTGGGAGCGTCCACAGTGGCTAATCACGCTGAACGACCCGAGAAGTTCTCGGGTCTACACTTCAAAAGGTGGCAGCAGAAGATGTTCTTCTACCTGACCACCATGAACCTTGCGAGGTTCTTAACTGAAACCGCTCCCCAACCTGCGGAAGGGGAGACCAACGCTCAGGCTCTGAGCGCGGTAGAGGCGTGGAAGCACTCGGATTTCATATGTCGAGGCTATGTACTCAACGGTCTCTCGGATGCACTGTATAATGTGTACTATAATATCAAGACTTCCAAAGAATTATGGGAGTCTTTGGAGAAAAAGTACAAAACGGAGGATGCGGGAACAAAGAAATTTGTTGTCGCCTGTTTCTTGGACTTCAAAATGGTTGATAACAAGACTGTTATGAACCAAGTCCAAGAGTTGCAAATTATACTACATGACATCCATGCTGAGGGAATGGTACTTAGCGAGACATTCCAAGTGGCAGCGATGATTGAAAAGTTACCTCCTGGTTGGGTGGATTTTAAGAATTATCTTAAACACAAACGAAAGGAGATGACTTTAGAGGACCTTATTGTTCGTCTTCGGATTGAAGAGGGCAATAGAATTGCCCTAAAAGGCAGCCAGGCACAAACTTCTGCTAGCGCAAACATGGTTGAACATGGGCAATCCTCTAAGGGCGCGAAGGGTAAGGGGAAAAAGGACAAGGAGAAAGCAAAGGCTATCAAACTTGGACCGAAGAAAGGGGTTGTGAAAAACAAACCTCAAACGTTCCAAGGGACTTGTTACAACTGTGACGAGCCGGGGCATCGGGCTAACCAATGCAAGAAACCAAAGCGTGAGTGTGCGCACATGGTGGATGAAGACGGAATGCCTTTGGTGGCAATGATTTCCGACAAAAGCGCAATGATGGATGAGGTCAATACTGTGACCAACACTCCAAAAGGATGGTGGGTTGATACGGGCGCGACCCGTCATGTTTGCGCAGACAGGAGCCTCTTTACCACCTTCAAGGCGCTCTCTGGAGAAGAGAAGCTATATATGGGAAATGCAGCCACCGCCGACATTATGGGTGAAGGAACGGTGATCTTGAAGTGGACTTCGGGGAAGGAGCTCACTCTAAGCAACGTGTTGTATGTCCCAGACCTGCGCAAGACTCTAATCTCGGGTTGGTTGCTTAACAAGTTTGGATATCGTTTAGTTTTTGAGAGCGATCAATTTGTATTAACTAAACGAGGAATGTATGTGGGAAAGGGCTATGCCCAAAATGGTATGTTTAAATTGAATGTAATGGCAGTCAAGAAGAACATGAATAAAATTGCTACTACTTCTACTTATATGCTTGAGTTTTTTTATTCGAATAAATGGCATGGTAGATTAGGTCATGTAAATTTTAATTCAATACGCCGTTTAATCAATTTAAATAGTATACCAACATTCCATATTGATTCACACTATAAATGTGAAACTTGCGTTGAATCCAAACTTACAAGATCATCATCGAAATCGGTTGAACGAATAACCGAACCCCTTGATTTAATTCACACCGATATTTGTGATTTAAAAGCGGTACCCACAAGAGGTGGAAATAAGTACTTCATCACGTTTATTGACGATAGTACTAAATATTGCTATGTATATTTACTAAAAAGTAAAGATGAAGCAATAAGTAAATTTATCTTGTATAAGAATGAAGTTGAGAATCAACTTCAAAAGAATATAAAAGCTTTGCGAAGCGACCGAGGAGGCGAATATGTTGCACCTTTTGCCGATTTATGCGCAAAAAGTGGCATTGTACATGAGTGTACACCTCCTTATTCTCCACAATCAAATGGCGTGGCGGAACGAAAGAACCGCACATTGAAAGAAATGATGAACGCCATGTTGATAAGTTCTGGGGTGAGCCAGGAAATGTGGGGGGAAGCCATTCTCTCGGCTAATTATCTTTTGAACAAGATACCACTCAAAAAGAGAGATGAAACTCCATATGAGTTATGGAAAAGGAAAAAAGCCTTCATACAAATACTTGAAAGTGTGGGGGTGCCTAGCAAAGGTGATTGTACCACCTCCTAAGGCTCTTAGGATAGGACCCAAAACTGTTGATTGCATATTTATTGGGTATGCGCATCAAAGTAGTGCACATCGCTTTCTTGTACATGAGTCCAAGAATCCTGATGTACACGTAAACACTATCATGGAGGTGAATCCTAACGTTGTGTCTTACTTTGAAAATGTGTTTCCTTTGAGAAGACAAACACATGCAACGTCATATACACCTACTTTTGAAGTAGGTGAAAGCTCATCTACACCAGTTGATGAGATAGTTCATGATAAGACACATGAACGGCCTGAGGTTGAAGAAAGTGATCGTAGGCGAAGTAAAAGGCCAAGGGTTGAAAAATCCTTCGGTCCAGACTTCGTTAGCTATATGGTTGAGGGCGAGCCCAATACATATCGCGAAGCGGTTTCTTCTTCAGAAGGACCTCAATGGAAAGAAGCAATAAGGAATGAAATTGATTCTATATTGCAAAATCATACTTGGGAGTTAGTAGATCTTCCACCTGGTTGCAAACCACTTGGATATCGATGGATATTCAAAAGGAAGATGAAAACTGATGGAAGTATTGATAAATACAAGGCTAGGTTGGTGATTAAAGGATTTAGACAAAAGGAAGGTCTAGATTACTTTGATACCTACTCGCCTGTGACGCGCATAACCTCGATTAGATTGGTTCTTGCTATAGCGGCTTTAAGAAATTTGGAAGTTCACAAAATGGATGTTAAAACCGCATTTCTAAACGGCGATTTAGAAGAAGAGATTTACATGGAGCAACCTGAAGGTTTCTCCGCCCCAGGTCAAGAGGGTAAAGTATGTAAACTCGTCAAGTCTTTGTATGGCTTAAAGCAAGCACCAAAACAATGGCACCAAAAGTTTGATCATGTCATGATTGACAATGGTTTCAAAATAAACGAGTGCGAAAAATGTGTTTATTTCAAAGACACAAATGAAGGTTATGTGATTTTATGCCTTTATGTAGATGATATGCTTATCATTGGGAGTAATGATAAAATTATCAAAGCTACTAAAAGCATGTTGAAAGCAAGATTTGACATGAAAGACATGGGTTTAGCGGATGTGATTCTTGGAGTAAAGATCATAAGAACCCAAGAAGGTCTTGTGTTAAGTCAATCTCACTACGTGGATAAAATTCTTGAAAAATTCAACTCGGGAGATACGACGGTAGCTCGAACTCCAGTTGATACCTCCCAACATCTTAAGAAGAATAAGGGAGATGGAGTTGCTTAGTTAGAGTATTCAAGAATTATTGGCAGTCTAATGTATCTAATGACATGTACTAGACCCGACTTGGCTTACGCGGTGAGTAGGCTAAGTAAATACACCAGCAATCCGTGCGCGGATCATTGGAAGGCTATCATGAGGGTGCTTAGATACATAAGATACACAAGAGATTATGGACTGCATTATACCCAACAACCAGTAGTGATCGAAGGATACACTGATGCAAACTGGATATCGGATAATAAAGATTCCAAATCAACAAGTGGTTATGTGTTTACACTTGGAGGAGCTTCCATTACTTGGAAGTCTTCTAAGCAAACGGTCATAGCAAGATCCACAATGGAATCCGAATTTATCGCTTTGGATAAGTCGGGCGAGGAGGCGGAATGGCTACGTCAATTCGTGGAATATATTCCAAGATGGCCAAAGCCTTTGCCAGCCATATGTGTACATTGTGACAGCCAATCAGCGATTGGTAGAGCTCAAAGCTTGATGTACAATGGCAGATCAAGGCACATGCGACGTAGACATAACACGATACGACAACTACTCTCAACGGGTGTTATCACAATTGATTATGTGAGATCAACGGATAACATTGCGGACCCGTTAACAAAAGGCTTAAGCAGAGACTTAGTAGAAACGTCGTCAAGAGGAATGGGACTAAAGCCCATGGTAAATGGGAATATGAGGGAAACCTAACTTAGTTGACTGGAGATCCCAAGATCTAAGTTCAATAGGCAAATTTAATCATATTACCAAAACGGAGTCACTGTGGGGGAGTACCCCAAACTAAATAAAGGGAGTTATATATACTTCCTAGTCCATTCCAATTAGTGACATTGAAGTGAGGCTAAGCATATTAAGGTTAACGATTTCAGGAAATCAAATAACCATGATGCTTTTAATGATTCAGGGAATCACCTATGTTAGAAAGAAGTAGGGTCGCTTCGAATGGATTTGTGGGGTGCGCAAATCCTAGAGCTCTCGCAGAACCAGGCTAGTGTTCCAGGACCATAATAGGACACGCCAATGAGGAGTTGGCCAAACCAGGGAGAGTATTGTGTGAAGTGTATTGTCGTTTACACAAATGGGGGTATGTTCAAGGACATCGCGTCTACACGCCGCTAATAAGCTAAGTACGCTTCACAAAAGAAGGTTCAAAGGTAACAACCTACCTATCTTGCAATACTCAACTGTCGAAGTTTATTGTTGGAAAGTGTAAGGAAAAAATCCATTTCCATACATGTGGGGGATTGTTGGAAATTTGATGAAAATAGCATTTTTCATGTGGGAGATTGTTGGAAAAAAAGGTGAAAATAGCATTTTTCACAAATATAGGAAAATGATTTTTCCTATTTTGGACTAGAAATAAATATAATAAAATGAGCGGGTTTTATATATTTATTTGTGGGTTTGTGTTCTATGTTGGAAGAGCTTCGCAACGAACTAAACCACGTCCAAAACCGAGCTAAGATGAATGAGATATCGATGCTCAAAGTTGGGTGTTTGAAACATGGAATGCTGAAACAAAAGGGAAAGTAGCACCTTGTCCCACATCGGAGGAGAGTTGGAACTTAAATGGGTATTTAAGGAGGAACTCTCCATCCTTATTGTTTCATGGAAGCACACACTAAGTGTCCTCGCGAAGGGTGCGTAGCACCCTAACTCGCACTCGCACACGCTCGCGCGCGCGCGTGGCGTGGGCGATGAGGCGCAATGTGGCGCTTTGATGGCGCACTTTGCACTTCGCACATTCGCATCATGCAGGTTCGAGGCGCGTGACGTGACAGTCCGCGCGCGGGTACGATTGGCACGAAGGCGCGCGGTTACGCATGGTGCATGGGTTCTGATGTGACGTGCGCGGCGCACCAGAGTGAGCCAAAACGGCGCGACTGTGTGGCATGCTCGTAGAGGCTGATAGGTGACATGGCACACGTGCGCATGGACCTGAGTAAGTGAGGCGCATGCGCGCATGGCAGTGAGCCAAGAGGACGCACCGCGCATGGGCGTGCAGACCTGGGCACGCGCGCCCCAGTGTGGCTTGCGCGCGCGCGCATAAGCTTTCAGCATTGAATGACAGTGCAGTTTCAGTCCAGCTTCGTAACTGACGAGTTAACGGTCTTTGACTGAGAATTAAATGACGTATTAAATTGCATTGAAGACGTTTGATGCAATTTAAACCTCTCATTTAATTCGTTTTTTGGCTGTTTCAAACCGGGAGCTGTATAAATACAGCTCCATACCTTGCTGTAGATTATACCAGTTACACAACAGCAATTCACATTCTCTCTACAACTTTTCTGATCAATTTCTTGCAGTTTCAAGGTAACCTTCGGGTTGTAGGCGAACTCCGGCAGTACTACTGCTCCGGCTGTTGTACCCTGGGAAACAAAACGAGTACTCCTGGGAGACTCAGAATTTGTTGTACCATGAGATCGAAAAATGCCAAGAAGAAAGAAGATAAAAAGTGATAGTAAAAATTGTTGGGCGCCAATGAAGAAATGTCATACCCCGATATTTCCACGTATTACTGGTGGGCCCGGTGGGGAGTATCGTGACGTAGTTGATATCATCATAGTCAATTAATCACAGTTTAATGCACAGCAGAAGTCTAATGTAATTATACAAAGCGAGTTGAAAGTACAATAAAATATTACACAACGGATTGTAAGTGTATCCATAGGCGGATCTAAAACAGAAAGAAATATTGTTCAACAGATTTTAAGTATCAAAAGCTTGCAAGACTCTTTATTTGATACTAGGAGTAGCCAGCCCATTACACGTAGTACCTGCACTTAAACTTTTTGAAAAATACGTCAGTTTACACTGGTAAATACAATTAACTGACTCTTTTGAAAACATTTATAAAATTAGTTTGGATGCACAAGGCATAAAATCTTTTATAACTTGGGACAATTATTTTAAAATAATCTTGTATACAGATTTATATGTTTGTCGCTCATTCAGTAGCCCGGGTTAGAAGTACCGGGTTTAAGATTAATAGACACACCACTAATATAATCCCACGGCGAGTTATCCTCAACGAGTGGTTATATCTTTTACATACGCAACCGTCAGGTGTATGCCTACATCCCGTGCTTAAGTCGTGGCCATTTCAAATGAATGAGCCGAGGATATCCAGGACACGGTCATTAACCCCCCAAAGGCATTGCATCAAACAAAACAAATTACAACGGGTTATCTCAATGATTTAACCACTAATTGATTAAAGATTCAATACCCGACCAAGCGGTAATAATTTACCGTATCCCAAGCCCGTATAAGGGAAAATAACTTAAAAGTATTTACCTGAGCTAAAAGTAAATTTTTATTCTCAGCCGTATTTCAATCAGCAAGTACAAGTAGCTTTTACTGGGCTCCTAATCTGGAACGAATGTTTTAATAACCTATTAGATCCCTAACAGGTCTTATTTAAGTCTTAACTTCGACCAGTTAGTTTTAAAGAAAGGTTTACGGTTCAAAACACAAGATTAAGCGAAAACCGGATTAGAATGTGATTTAGACCCGACAAGTATGAATACTTTTATAAAGTGGATAAACTAAACACATTCTGGATTTTGAAGTAAAAATGATAAGGTTTGACCCGTTTCGGTTAATTTATGCAAACTAGTTACATAAACCGTACCGAACGCAAATATGCATAACGGGTAACCAAATGACCCATGTACAGGTTCCATAAGTTAATATGCTTTAAATATGTTATGATATCAGTAGGATACCTTCTATTATGCCCAAAACGAATTTAAAACCAATTTGAGCCCCGTAAGGGTATTTTGGTCATTTTAAAGTTTATAAAAGTGGTTAAATAGCAATCTGAGGTTCTGGTCTAAAATAATCAGTAAAAATATTTATTTTAACAAGTTACATCAGTAAGATATCATATATATGTGAAATTTATCATTTATGGCCAAACTATGCACCGTAGGGGCATTTTGGTCATTTCACATATGCTATAAGGGTCAAATTTGGAAATATGAGTTCAGGAATTTTACTTACTGTTAAAGTATAAAAATTTTCTTATAATATCAGTAGGTAATAAGTCTTAGGTGTTAAATATAGTTTTAACCCATACTATGTGCCTAAATCGCATAAAAGTCGGTATTTGACGATTTTCGGGTTATTTAACGAAATATGAGATTTTGATCAGTCTCAACTGTTTAAAATATTTTATTTAATATATGAAATCAGTAGGAAAATGTTTGGTATCAAAATGTTTTGTAAAACTCATTTTATCAAAGAAAAGGGCAATTTCGTTAATACCGAATTTACACTAAAACTCTATAATATAATCAGTATAAAATTTGACAAAAAATTCAAAAAAATCCCTAAATATTATATTACATCAGTGGGTAGAAAGTTTGGTGTCAAAATTTGGGTTTAAATATGATTTATGCCATAAATGCCATTTAATTAATAAAAAGCTTTCATTTTACGATATCTCGCATAACTTCTATTTTAGACCATGAACTGATGTCAAATTTTTTTAGGACATGCTTATAAATTAGTAATAAAGGATTTTGTCCTCTCACATTTTCAAAAATCTCGTTTTTATATCAAAAGGGCATAATGGTCAACTTTTAAGCATTTAACGGAAACATGCAAATGATTCAGATTTCAAAGGAACCATATAGTATAATCTCAGAGGGTTATAGTAACATGTAATATGGTCCTAAAGGAACCCTAAGGCATATCTAAGCTAAGATAAATCGGGTCAGAACTGAAAGTCAAAGCAAAAGTCTACTTTTGCGACTTTCGGTTGCGAACCGAGCCTAAACTCATAATTGCCGGGTTGAACATGCCTAGACATGTTCTTATATTAGTTACCAAGTTATTTAAGTGTTAAAACATGATTCATAACTTCAGCATTATCGGTTATGAATTATTTTGCAACAACCGACCCGTTTGACTTTTTGTTAATAAGTTTGACCCGACAATTGACTGAGATAACGTGATAATTTGAAGGTGCCCTTTTAAGGGGTTTAACATCTACATAATTACCAACACATAGCCACTTTCAATTCGAATAATGGCTGGACCGTTTGTGATTAATCACTAAGTCAAAGCTTAATTACGCTAACTTTGAATTTCGGTCATGAAGCTATTAAAACTTTAACTAAGGAAGCTAAGAACACTTACTAGAGTCCTTAGCACGAATTTAGAACTGAAGAAAACTTCCTTGAACACCAGGAGGCTCCAGAGAGTGAGCTTGAGTGAAATTCTTTCAAGTGTGCAAGAACAAATGAAAACCCAAGCTCTTATATAGGAAAATGCATGCTCTTGGATCATTGCAACTGTCCCTATGTTGTTACCAGATGTTCCCAAGTGTCCCTAGGGCAGTAAAAACCATTTGCAAGCCCCAGGTAATGCTCAGAACTCATTCAAAGGCGATGGACAGGCTGTAACATGCTGATGTGCATGTTTCTGTCGCTGGCACTGCTGTCGCGGCCCGCGTAGACCATAGAGGGAGTCTACGCGGCCCGCGTAGACCTGTTAATCCGGTAAAAAGTTTTTAAACTTTTCATTTTCTGTCCCTGGTCCATTTTAAGTTTAAATAACTTCCATTTATTGCACTTTTGACCCCCATAGTTAACTTTAAGGGTCTTGAGTCACAAATTAACTCCGTTAAGTTCCCGGTTAGTTGTGAGATCACCCGAAAAGTCTTGTTTTCATCGAAACTCCATGAAATTACTATCCAATATTCTTGAGAGCAAAATATACAAATATTACAATGCTTTCGGGATCGTTAAAAGGCCACTCAGAGGTAACATTTAACATGTTGACACTTTTAACCCCTATGCTTTGTAGAATCCTTAATTTAAGCACAAACGACTTTCTATGTCCGACAATTTATTCATTAAAGAATACGGATGTCGTATGAGGTCAATTAGAGGCACAAGATTGACATGTTGACACTTTGGATCCTTTTACTTACATATGTACATTGTTTGACAATTTTAGTCCCTCCAGATCAATTCATTACACATTTAACCTTCATGACACGTTTCTTTATTATATTGAACGTGATTTTGCGATGTGTTACTTCCTCACCCCCTTAAAAGAAATCTCGACCTCGAGATTTACTGAAATAAATGACGATACTTCTGTTTCATAGTGGATTCAACCTCCCATGTGTATTCTGGGCCTCTACGGGCATCCCATTTTACTTTGACGATCGGCACATGCTTTCTTCGAAGCTTCTTGACCTGTCGGTCCTCGATCGACAAAGGTTTTTCGATGAATTTAAAACTCTCATCAATCTGCACGTCCTTATGCGACATTGCTAGCGACTCATCGGCTAGACATTTCTTTAAGTTACAGATGTGGAATACATTATGTATTCCACTAAGCTCCTCTGGCAGATTTAGCTTGTAGGCCACAGTTCCAGCACATTCGATAATCTCGAATGGTCCTATATATCTTGGGCTAAGCTTGCCCTTTTTGCCAAATCGCATCACCCCTTTCCAGGGTGATACCTTGAGTAGCACTTTATCACTTACCTTGAATTTCAGAGGTTTACGCCTTTTATCCGCGTAGCTTTTCTGCCTATCCCTGGCAGCTTTGAGACGATCACGGATCTGAACAATCTTGTCCATCGTCTCGAGGACTATATTAGGTCCTGACAGTTGAATTTCTCCAACTTCCGCCCAACAAACTGGCGTCCTACACTTCCTTCCATACAATGCTTCAAAAGGCGCTGCTTGAATGCTCGAATGATAGCTATTATTGTACGAAAATTCAATCAAAGGAAGATGGTTATCCCAACTTCCTCCTAAATCAATAACACAAGCCCTGAGCATATCTTCGAGTGTTTGAATCGTACGTTCGCTTTGCCCATCTGTCTGAGGATGATAAGCAGTGCTGAAATTTAATCGAGTGCCTAAAGGTTGCTGAAAGCTTTTCCAAAAATGAGATGTGTATCTTGTATCCCTATCAGAGATAATAGACACTGGCACTCCGTGAAGAGATACAATCTCATCCACGTACATCTGAGCTAGCTTGTCGGAGCTGTGAGTTTCTTTAATAGGCAAGAAGTGGGCTGACTTGGTCAGTCTATCGACTATAACCCAAATTGTATCATTTCCGTGCTTTGTCCTTGGTAACTTAGTGATAAAATCCATGGTTACCATTTCCCATTTCCAAGTGGGAAGTTCAGGCTGTTGCAGCAAACCTGACGGCTTTTGATGCTCTGCTTTAACTTGTGTGTACGTCAGACATTTAGCCACATAAGTGGCTATAGATTTCTTCAAACCTATCCACCAATAATTTGCCTTTAAATCTGGGTACATCTTATCACTGCCAGGATGAACTGAATACTTCGAACTATGAGCTTCTTGGAGAATGACATCTCTAAGCCCTCCATAGATTGGAACCCAGATTCGACCATTCATCCTAAGGATTCCATCCTTGCCATATGATAATTGTTCAGCAGTTACGCCTAACTTCTCATTTGGATAGTTAGCTTCCAATACAGTTTCCTTTTGAGCGGCTAACAACCTTTCATTCAAGCTGTTCTTTAATTCAATGCTTTTGTCATTTATTCTAATAGGTTTGATCCTTTCTTTCCTGCTCAAAGCATCAGCGACTACAGTCGCTTTGCCTGGATGATATCGGATTTCACAATCATAATCGTTTAATGTTTCCATCCATCGGCATTGTCTCATGTTAAGATCTTTCTGATTAAACAGATGTTGAAGGCTCTTATGATCAGAATAGATCACGCACTTTGTCCCATAAAGATAATGCCTCCAAAGCTTCAGTGCAAATACAACGACACCCAATTCCAAGTCATGGGTGGTGTAGTTCTTCTCGTGCACCTTTAATTGACGGGATGCATAGGCAATGACCTTGCCCTTCTGCATAAGCACACAACCCATACCTGTGTGTGATGCGTCGCAATAAACCACAAACTCTTCAATTCCTTCTGGCAATGTCAACATAGGAGCATTGCTTAATTTCTGCTTAAGAATATCAAAGGATTCTTGCTGCTTGGGACCCCAGTCAAACTTGACATTCTTGCGAGTTAATGATGTTAGAGGTGCGGCAATCCTTGAAAAGTTTTCAATTAAACGTCTATAGTATCCTGCTAGACCCAGGAAGCTGCGATTTTTAGTAGGTGTTTTGGGCACTTGCCAATTCATAATCGCTTCAATCTTAGCGGGATCCACCTGGATACCACGCTCACTTACCACATGTCCAAGAAATTGGACTTCCCGAAGCCAAAACTCACATTTAGAAAACTTGGCGTAGAGCTTCTCTTGTTGTAGCAGTTTAAGGATGCACCGGAGATGTTTTTCATGATCGGCTTGACTCTTCGAGTAAATAAGAATGTCATCAATGAAGACAATGCCGAACTTGTCTAAATATGGCTTGCAAACGCGATTCATGAGATCCATGAATGCTGCGGGTGCATTAGTGAGCCCGAAAGGCATCACCAAGAACTCATAGTGGCCATAACATGTTCTGAATGCGGTCTTGTGAACGTCTTCGTCTCTGCCCTTCAACTGGTGATAACCTGACCTTAGATCGATCTTTGAAAAGTAACTTGCTCCTTGAAGCTGATCGAATAGATCATCGATCATGGGTAACAGATACCTGTTCTTGATTGTAACCTTGTTTAACTCACGATAATCAATGCATAAACGCATTGAGCCATCCTTTTTCTTCACAAACAGAATTGGTGCTCCCTAAGGGGATGAACTAGGTCGAATAAAACCTTTTTCCAACAAATCATCCAACTGTGTTCTCAATTCTTTCATCTCAGTTGGTGCCAATCGATAAAGTGCTCTTGCAATTGGTGCTGCTTCAGGAATGATATCAATTCTGAACTCCACTTGCCTATGTGGAGGTAATCCAGGTAGTTCTTCAGGAAAAACATCTAGATATTCAGAAATAACGGGGATGTCTTCAATCTTGGGCTTGTGTTCATCAATGGTTACTTGTGCCATGTAAATGACACAACCCTTTTGTGACACCTATGTCTGTAATCATTGTAAACAGTTCAGTTATCAATAAAACAAAGTTATTTGATCCCAATGTTTGTTTGTTTATGTTTGACATTTTTCATGTTTGATTTTTATTCAATTTCAAACTCTATATCGCTTTCTGGAGAATTATACGCAAACTGGTGCGTAAACGTAATCAGTTTAACACGAAGAATACTCCGGAACATCAACATATGCTTAACAAGCCTTAAATAACCTTTACATAACTTAGAAATAAGTTTTGAAGGCTTTGGTATGGCAAAAACAAGTTTAATCGCCTACAGGGACTAAATTCGACAAACTACGAAAGTATGCCAATTTGAACTGTAATGAACATTCCGGAACATGATCATAAGTTAAACACACCCTAAATATCCTTTACATAGCTTAGAAATAGGCTTTGAGGGGTTCGGTGTGCTAAAATAAACTTTATGCTCATTCAGGGACTAAAAGCGTCAAAAAAGTACATAAGTTTGCATTTTCGCGCATAACTTACGTTCTGAATACATCCGGACATCCAAAAATTTATGTAAGCATTAAAATATTTTATTTTAGTGTTTGGCATGATAAAATTCCATTTGTCGCTTAATTTGGATCGTTTTTTTTTGCGTTCGTTATGACTTCCGTCGTAATTAAGCGAATAACGCAACCGTACGACCAAACGAACCGACATCCGAGATACTTTTGAGCACGTTTTGAGTTCCCTATACTTTAACTTTATTTTAGAGCCTTGAAATGGGGTTAACGGGGCTTAAAAGTGCAAAAACAAATCAAGTTTTACAAGTGCAGGGACCATTTTTGAAATTTCTGACCAGATTCAATGAACCTAGTCCATTTTGAAGTGTTGATGGTTTTAACCCATGGTTTTGCAAAACCATGGGCTGGTATTCAATGAACCTAGTCCATTATTAGGGTCTCCCAGGGTTTTAGGAAACCATGGGCACACATGTAAGGTCCAGATCAAAGCTCAGTTTTCGATGAACGATCTTAACGGTTCTTGAATTACTATAAATACCCACCTTCATTTCCTTGAAAACTCACACTTGAATCTGATTTTGGCTCTCTAAGTTGAAGTTTATGCTTCATACCTGAGAGTAAATCGGATCAAGAGCTTGCGGGGACCTTCTGTAAGTATTCTTTCGTTCTTTTCGTTCGTTTTTATCGTTAAAGTCAAACTGCGTTTGACTTTCTGCTTTGACCAGTTTATGGTCAATGCGAAGTTTGTTTAAACTTCATAACGTGAGCGTAATCACGATGGTTATAGTCCCTAGTGACTATACATACTGATTACCACGTTATCTAGGCTCAGTGACGAGTCGTAGTTTCGGCCAAAATGCGCATTTACGCGTATTTTGTAACCAAACTACTCTAGGATATCAAGACCGTTTTTTATATCAAAACCTGTTTTCTAACTTAACTAAACATGTTCTAGCATGTTTAGCTCGTCACTTTTTAGATTAGTGTAGAGTCGTAAGTCAAGCAGACTAAACACTCACTTAGACTTTCGAACACGACCCGTTTGGTCGATCATTAGGATCCGACCAAACATGTTTAGTGACCATAGTAGCATAGGGAATAACCTTCCATGGTTATACCTTATGGTCACCTAGTTTAGGTAGTTGTATGATAAGTAGTTTATATGCCATAGGTAAATTACCAAAATACCCTTTTCATGCGTAATTGGTAATTAAGCATATGTAACCCAAACTTTTGTCACGTAACTAATTATGTAACATAATTAAACATGTTAAGGCATATTTTACTTATCATAGGACTAGTTAGGCATTCCGAACGCGTTTTACGCAAACGACGCGTTAAAGTAGCATAAGCTACCTAAACGAGTCGTAATGGGTCGTAAGCACTTAGGGTAGGTTTCATTTAACTATGTAGGCTTTGTTAAACCATATTACATGAGTTCCCACACTCATTTGGTTTACGAACCCTCATTCTATCCGATCCTCCGATATTAGGTCCGGTTTATTAACATAGTTACCTATATTAGGTACCGTTTGATTTCCGTGATCTCTAGCATTGTTTAGTTGTTACTCAAGGACTACTAAGCAATCTCAAGTGAGTAGATAGACCCCTCTTTTACTGTTTTTAAACTGTTTTGGGGTGAAACACATGTGCCTACTTGTTACTTTCATGCTTTCCATGTTTTCACATCATATACTTGCTATGTTCGTTAGTACATTTATAGTACATGATTTACATTACATTGTTTTGCTATGTATGTTTACTTAGCATACTTAGTACATTGTTTTACTTTACATTTCTGCTATGTATGTTGACTGAGCATGCTAGCACATTGATTTACATGACTTTTCTGCTTTGTATGTTAACTTAGCATACTTAGCACATTGTTTTCATTTAACATGTTTACAATTGGTATGACATTTGGTTTGTACAAACGGGACTTATATACGTTCATTAACATTAGCTACGCCGCTCGGTAGTAAGTAGTGGTACCATAGGACTTGACAAATCCCGTTCCTGACATCCTGGGTTTGTTTGGATGTAAGGAATGACTGAATCCGAAAACATTTCTTTTGATAACCTTGACTTAGGGTTATCCGTCTGTCTCAAGGCTTGAATGTATGCGTTAACTTACCACATAAGTGTTTGTATCAATAAAACATGCATTTACTTTGCAAAACATAACTTTTTGATATATTCAAAATACTTTGTTTTGTACATTCTTTTACATTTGGTTTATGTAACAACACATTACTTACCATACATAACGATTGTTGCACATTACTTGGCTACATTTGGACTTTTAACATTTGACATGGTTTATACAAGGACTTTTTGACAATTGGTTTAAACATAGACTTTATACATTGGTGGTTTGTTTAAGTGACTTAAGTAACGAGATGTGAGTAGTATGATACAAACATGGTGGATACGCCACTGGTACTTCCTATATATAAGTGTTTGTATTATATTACATATCATAGCGTTATTTAAATCATTAATTTTGGACTTATACATTTTACACAAGTAACATGCTTTTCACAAGACTTTGGTTTACAAAACAGTTTACTTATTACAATTCATTTTACTTGGTTATTCATTTAACCTTACATTGTTCTTCTATTTTACATATCAACTAATCTTATCGCTTTTTAAATGATTTACAAAACAAAACAATTTACAAGGTTTACGACTAAATTTTATTAAACATTTTCTTAACCTTAAGTCATGAATCCTAATTTCACAAAACCTATGTATCTCACATGCATTTTTATGCTGACGTAGCTATTTTCGCATGTGTTTTTAGGAGCTTTTGCATAGGATGATCGAGACACACTTTGGTGGACCTGTGCCTTAGTGACTTAAAACGAAGCAAGAACTAGTTAAATTATGTTATGTACTCTTTGTTTCTTGTTTAAGACAATGTAACTTTCTTGTTTGATAAATAAAACGTAACTTTAATTTCCATGGTTGAGAAACAATTAATTCTGTTACAACACTCCCCGACGTTTCTGCCACGTCTTGTTGTTTTACGTGGTCGGGGTGTGACAAAAAAGTTGGTATCAGAGCCAATGGTTATAGGGAATTAGGTTATTAGTAATGCTTTGACCTAGACTATAACCCTTCTAGGACCCCAACACAAGTTATCTTGTGTTTAGATCTTAAAACATGCACTTCACCTATCCTTAGGTGATAACCACAACGAGAACATCGATTCCGAATCTGCTTTGAAAATTAATCATCTGTTCTGGGATGATTGATTACTAGGTTTTGAACCCTCTATTGTAAGGTTTTGAACCCCTTTGAATTTTCAAAATCTCGTCAAAGTTTTGGGTTCTAAATAATGCGAACACGTGCAAACTGGAAGGGTGAATGCCTGTACCCTGGGTTTTCTGTCTAAGGCTAGAGTATTCGTACAAATCCACATAATCAGACCAGTCACTCTTACCTGGGAACTCTTGGGGTGAGTGTTCACTTATAGGCGAGCATGTCTTCACGATACATTATTTTTGACCCATTTACTTTGATTAGTCACAATGTGTCGTTTGTTTGCCTTATGGTAACGAACAAATGACCACCATCTTTGCTTTTGTCAATTTTTGTATCATCTCATTCTTTCATCCAATCATCTCACTCGTTTCCTTTCATGTTTCCTCTTTTAGAATGCCTCCTCGACGCGACAATCAGATAGCAAATGCCAAACTGGCAGAAATCATCGCGCAACAAATGGCTGCTGCTTTCCCAAATCTTATTGCTCAACTGAACCAAGCCAACAACAACAATCATGCTCCATGCAATTTCAAGAGTTTCAATTCGGCTAAGCCACTCAAGTTTAGTGGTTCTGAAGGAGCAACTGGGCTCCTACAATGGTTCGAGAGCACTAAGAGTACGTTTCGTCATGTTTAGTATCCTGATAATCGCAAGGTTGAGTTTGCTTCCAGTGTGTTTCAGAAGAAGGCTCTTATATGCTGGAACGGGGTTATGAGAGACCGTGGTGCTGAGGTTGCTTTAGCACAGACTTGGGCCGAGCTTAGGGCCCTTATGATGAAGGAGTTTTGCCCTCATCATGAGTTGCGAGCTTTGGAAAGTGAATTTGATGATTTGAAGCAAGATAGTGGTGAGCATCGGGCTTACACTGATAGGTATGAAGAATTGAGTCTGCTTTGCCCGACCATGGTTACCCCACTCGACAAGGCTATCGAAAGGTACGTCGATGGCCTACCTGACTCAGTGCAAGACATCATTACTGGTAGTAACCCTACCACTGTCCGTCAGGCGATCGAGTTAGTAGCGACATTGACTGAGTCGCAGGTTCGAAAGGGAAAGCTGCATAAAAAGGGTGACAAAGGTAAGAAGCAGGCGTCTGACAAAGAGGATGGCAAGAATGGTTAAAACAAGAAAGGAAAGGATTCTGGTTCCTCAAAGGGGTCTAGGAAGCGAAAGGCTTCCCAAAACTATGCCGTTACTGCACAAGCTCAAGCTGCACCAAATCAGCCTGCGCAACCACCCGCCAAGAGGCCTTATCATGGCAACACACCTTTGTACAACAGGTGTAACGGCCATCACCTACCACATCTCCAATGTCGTCATTGCACTAACTGTGGAAGAAATGGTCATCTTGCCGCTACTTGTCGCATTCCCGTCAACCAGAATCAGGCAGTTCAGAACCAAGCTCCATAAGTTGCTCAGCCTCTTGATCAGCAACAAGTTCAAGCTGCACGACCTCATTTTCCTCCTGGTTCATGCTACAATTGTGGGGATCTAACCCACTACAGAAACCGATGTCCAAGACTAGCTAACGCAAATCCAAATCAGAATCAGGCTCAGGCTCAAGGTCGAGTCTTCAACATGAATGCACAAGAGGCTCAAGCAGACAATAATGTGGTCAACGGTACGTTCTTTATTAATAATCAGCCTGCATCTGTCCTTTTTGATTCAGGTGCCGATAAGAGTTTTGTGTCATTATCTTTTGAGCCATTGCTTCGCATGTCTAGAACGAAACTAGGAAAACCCTTGACAGTAGAAGTTGCTAGTGGTGAACCTATTGTTCTTGATTCTGTTCTTCACAACTGCAAGTTGAACCTTAACAACCATCTTTTTCCTATCGACCTCACGCCAATGCAACTTGGAAGCTTCGACGTTATAGTGGGTATGGATTGGTTAGCCAAACATCACGCAGAGGTAGTTGGTTTCGAGAAGATTGTTCGTGTGCCGCTTTCAACAGGGGAGATCCTACAAGTTCGTGGTGAGAAAGCTTCTGGTAGTCTCAAACTCATGTCTTATTTTAAAGTTCGGAAGTATCTACGAAAGAACTATGTGGCCTTTTAGCACATGTTGTAGCAGATAAGGGCAAAGGTAAGTCTATTCAAGATATCCCTGTTGTTCGGGATTATCCTGAAGTATTCCCTGAAGAGTTACCTGGTTTACCCCTAGCACGCCAAGTCGAGTTCCGTATTGATCTCGTACCTGGTGCAAATCCCATTGCCAGAGCTCCATATCATCTTGCACCGTCTGAGATGCAAGAGTTGTCTAAGCAGCTTCAAGAGCTCTCTGACAGAGGTTTTATTCGTCCTTGCTTTTCACCTTGGGGTGCTCCCGTTCTTTTTGTCAAGAAGAAGGATGGATCTTTTAGGATGTGTATCGATTATCGTGAGCTTAACAAGCTTACCATCAAGAATCGATATCCCCTACCTCGCATAGATGATCTCTTTGATCAGTTACAGGGCGCTTCTTATTTTTCGAAGATTGATCTGCGTTCTGGGTATCATCAACTTCGTGTGCATGAAGAAGATATTTCCAAGACAGCATTCCGCACTCGTTATGGGCATTATGAGTTCACAGTTATGCCATTCGGTTTGACTAATGCTCCTACTATTTTCATGGACTTAATGAATAGGGTATGCAAACCTTATTTAGATAAATTCATCATCATTTTTATTGATGACATCTTGATATACTCTAAGACGCAAGCTGATCAAGAGCAACATCTTCGTCTTACTCTGGAACTTCTAAAGAAAGAGCAACTTTTCGCCAAATTCTCCAAGTGTGAATTTTGGCTTAAAGAGGTTCAATTTTTGGGACATGTTGTCAATGAACAAGGTATTCATGTAGATCCCTCCAAGATCAGTGCGATTAAGGACTGGGATACGCCTACTACTCCTACTGAAGTTCGTTCTTTTCTTGGTCTGGCGGGTTATTATCGCCGCTTCATTGAAAATTTCTCAAAGATTGCAGTTCCTCTAATTACTCTAACTCAGAAGAATAAACCCTTTGATTGGGGATTCAAACAAGAGGAAGCTTTTCAAAACTTGAAGCAGAAGCTTTGTGATGCGCCTATTCTATCTTTGCCTGAGGGCAATGATGATTTCGTCGTTTATTGTGATGCATCAAATTTGGGTCTTGGTTGTGTTCTCATGCAAAGGAACAAAGTCATAGCATATGCATCAAGGCAGTTGAAGATACATGAGAAAAACTACACCACTCATGATCTTGAGTTAGGTGCAGTTGTCTTCGCTCTTAAGATCTGGAGACACTATTTGTACGGTACAAAATGTGTGGTTTTCACAGACCACAAAAGTCTTCAGCATATCTTCAATCAGAAAGAACTCAACATGAGGCAACGACGTTGGGTTGAGCTTCTAAACGACTATGACTGCGAAATTCGCTACCATCCTGGTAAGGCGAATGTCGTAGCCGATGCTTTGAGTTGTAAGGAACGTACTAAGCTTCATTGTGTTCGTGTTCAATCTGATATTCAAGCTCGATCCGATATCCAAGCACGCATCACTCAGGCTCAACACACTTGTGTTTCACAAGGTTTGATGGATAAGGAATTTCCCTATCACATAACACCTGATCTTGAACTGAAGGACAATGGATCGTATTACTTCATGGACCGTTTGTGGGTCCTAAGCCAAGATGGTCTTCACACCTTGCTTATGGATGAATCCCATAAGTGTATCACCTCGAAATTTCATGTCCTATAATGTATTGACACGTGTCATAAGCTTGAACGTGTGAATGAATACTCTAGAGGGACTAAAGTTGACAAATAAAGAAACTATGTGAATATAAGGGTTCAAAATGTCAACAATGGATAAATATACTTTACAATAACCCTACATGATGTTTATAACCTTAAACGAATAAATCATGGATCATACGAAGCTAATTGTGAAAGAAAGTGAGAGATTACAAACTACATGGGTTAAATGTGTCGACATGTTTAAATTATACCTCTGAGTGACCTTTTAGCAAACCCGAAGCTTTGTAACGATTAATTATGCTCACTAGAATGTGTGATAAAAATTTCACCAAGTTTCGTTATCGTATGAGAAAGTTATGATAAAATTCGTGTGCGAGGGGTTAAAAGCATCAACGTTGAAATCTATGACTTTTCGGGTAATCAAAAGTTAACCTAGGACTTAACAAAGTTGGTGTAAGTCTTGAAGCCCTTAGAATTCAATTTAGAGGGCCCAAAGTGCAAGAAATAAAGGTAAAATCAAGTTTGGAAGTCCAGGGGTCAAAACTGTCAACATTTGAAAGATTCATTGTGCTAGCCAAGGGATTGCGCACCTCAACACCCAGAGCCTTACGGTGCGCAAGCAGGTCCCAGATGCAGAAAACTTCATAGCTGCCTGTTCCAGCCGGTTGCACCGCCTCAAATCGCCATTTCTGGATTCTATGGGCTTGTTTGATGGTTTTAAGGGGCCTAGGGACACTTGTACTGATCCCATAACATCTATAGAGTTGCTTGGCATGATCTTGATGCATCAAGAACTCCTATATAAGAAATCCCAAGTTGCTTCATTTGATCACACTTACTTGAAACCCTTACAACTCAACTCCTGGAGGTTGCTGGAGCTCAAGGACATTTCCTAGTGATCTCTAGTCTTAATTAGGACCCTTGTAAGTGTCCTTAATCCTTTCTAATTCAGTTTTGCTTAGTTAATTAGCGTAAAGTCAAACCGTCATCATTAAGATTTGACTTCGTCATTAATCTTAATCTCTTCAGTCAAAATTCATATTGAAAGTACCTATGAGTTGGTAATTATGTGGGCATTAAACCCTTAAAAGGTCACCCTCTGATTCCCACTCTATCTAGGTCAATTGTCGAGTCAAACTTGATATTAAAAAGTCAACAGGAAGCTTAATTTTAAATTAATGCATAATTAGCAATGTAAAGGCTATGCAACCTGTTTTGTCATTAATATAACTTGGTAATTAATATAAGAACATGTCTAAACATGTTCAACTCGACAATTTTCAGCTTAGGCTCGGTTCGGAACCGAAAGTCGCATAGTTTGACTTATGCTTTGATTTCCAGTTCTGACCCGTTTAAGCATAGTTTAAAAATGCCTTAGAGCTTTATTAGGACCAAGTTACCTATAAGTATAACCCTCTGTGATTATACAACTTGGTTCATTAGTTATCCGATTCATATGCATGATTCCGTTAAATGCTTAAATGTTGACTATTATGCCCTTTTGACCTTAAAACGTGATTTTTGAAAAAGTAAAAGAGTATAAACCTTAGATACTAATTTATAAACTTGCACCTAAAATTTGACATCAGTTTGAGGTCTATGCTCATCAGCGTAATTTGAAAACTTTTTAGTAATTAAATGGCGTAATTAGCATATAGCCTATCTAAACCCACTTTTTGATACCAAACTTTTTACCCACTGATATAAAATAATATTTAGAGATTTTTTGGAGATTTTTATTTATTTTTAGGCTGAGCATAACTTAGAGTTCTAAGTATGATTCGGTTAATGCCGGTTTTGCCCTTTTAAGCCATAAAATGAGTTTTACAAATCCTTTTGACCCCAAACCTTTTTCTACTGATCTAATATAATAAATAAAGTATTTTGAGCCTTCTGGAATTATAAAAATATCAGCTTTCCTTTGAAAACCCGGAAATGGCTCCAAATCGCGTTTTTAGGCATTTTTTACGCATAGTATGTATTAAGATTATGTTGAGCACATAAGGTTTGATACCTACTGATATTTTAAGTAAATTATTATATTTTTACAACAAGCTAAAGTTTTAAACTCAGGTTTATATTTAAACTCTTTTATAACCTTTTAAATGACCAAAATACCCCTACGGGGCTTAAATTAAGATTAAACTCGTTTTGGGCATAATGGAAGATATCCTACTGATATCACAACATATTTAAGGCATATTAACTTAGGAAACCTGTATATGATTCATTTGGTTACTCGTTACGCACTTTTCGCGTTCGGATCGGCTTATGTAACTAGTTTGCATATATGTCAAACCATATCTTTTTATCTCAAAATCCAGAAGGTGTTTAGATTACCCATATTATACAAGTCTTCAAACTTGTCGGGTCTAAAACACATTCTATACCGGTCTTTGCCTTATCATGCGTTTGAACCGTATCTTTCTATAAGACTAACCGGTCTAAGCTTAGGCTTAATTAAGGACCCGTTAGCATTCTAATTGGTATTTATACCATCGTTCCAGACTAGAGCCTTCCGGTAAATGGTACCTACGCTTACTTAAGTGAATACGGCTGAGTTATTAAATTCTTGCTATTTAAGACAGGAGCTAGCTCAGGTAAATACTCTTAACTTATTTTCCCTATACGGGCTTGGGATACGGTATTATAATAATACCGCTTGGTCGGGTATTGAATGTTTAGTCGTATTGTGATTAAATTATTGAGGTAACCCGCTTTAATCTGTATTGTTTGAAATAAAGACCTTTAGGGGTTAATGACCATGTCCCGGATATCCTTGACATCATTGTATTATAAAATGGCCACGCCTTATACACGGGGTGTAGGCATACACCTGACAGTTGCTTAAGGAAAAACGATATCTCACTCTCTTGTGGGCCTATACTTGTGGCGTGTCTGTTAATCTGACTTGGTTTCTACATCGGTCCCTGAACGTATAACGAACATGTAAATCTGTATACAAGATTATAAATATAATTGTCCCAAGTTATAAAGAGTTTGTGCCACGTGCATTCAAATCAATTTTATTAAACCTTTTCAAAATGAGTCGGTTGAGTGTATTTACCAGTGAAAACTGACGTATTTTCCAAAAGGGTTAAGTGACAGGTACTGAACGTAATTGGCTGGAAGCTCAGGGCGTTTATAAGGAATCTTGCAAGTTCTAGGCGCCTAAAGTTTGTTGAACAATGTTTATGTTTTAAGATCCGACTGTGGATCCTTTACTTTCCGTTGTAATACTCTGATATTACGTTATATTCGGATTGTAATATAATTTATCTTTTGTTTCCGCTGTGCATTCATTTATATTGTCTTGTTTGACTATGATGATATCAACTACGTCACGATACTCCCCACCAGGCCCACCGGAAATACGTGGAAAGTCGGGGTGTGACAATAAGTCTTGTTATTCTATTCATCCTGGCTCAGATAAGATGTATAAGGATCTTCGTATTCAGCATTGGTGGCCTGGTATAAAGAAAGACATTGCCTTATACGTATCAAAATGCCTTACTTGTCTTAAGGTTAAGGCTGAACATCAACGTCCTTCTGGTTTATTGGAGCAACCAGAGATCCCAGTTTGGAAATGGGAAAACATTGCTATGGATCTGGTTACCAAACTTCCGCGCACAAAGAAAGGTCATGATGCCATCTGGGTAGTAGTTGATTGTCTTACTAAGTCAGCGCATTTCTTGCCAATCCGTGAGGATTTTTCTGCTGACAAACTTGCTAAAATCTATTTGGATGAAATCGTATCCTGTCATGGTGTTCCTTTGAATATCATTTCTGACAGAGATGCTCGCTTCACTTCTCATTTTTGGAGAACCATGCAATCCGCTATGGGGACCCAACTTAATCTGAGCACAACTTATCATCCGCAAACGGATGGTCAATCTGAAAGAACAATCCAGACTCTGGAGGATATGCTTAGAGCTTGTGTGATCGATTTTGGTGGTAGTTGGGATTCACATCTTCCATTAATTGAATTCTCCTACAACAACAGTTATCACACCAGCATCAACATGGCTCCTTTCGAAGCTCTCTGTGGTCGAAAATGTTGTTCACCAGTCTGCTGGAATGAGATCGGTGAGGCTCAGCTTACTAGACCTGCCCTCATTTTAGAGACAACTGATAAGGTTAATAAAGTTCGTGATAACCTTCAGGCAGCTAGAAGCCGTCAAAAGAGTTACGCGGACCAAAGATGCAAGCCCTTGGAATTTCAAGTCGGTGATCGTGTATTACTTAAGGTCTCACCTTGGAAAGGTGTGATCAGATTTGGAAAGAAAGGTAAACTTGCACCTAGATATGTTGGACCATTCAAGATCATCGAAAGAATCGGGAAGGTAGCCTACAGACTTGAGTTACCTCCTGAACTTGGAAACGTTCATCCAACCTTTCACGTGTCCAACCTCAAGAAGTGTCTTGCTGATGAGAACCTCCCCATACCGCTTGATGAAATTCGTGTGGACAACACGATGCATTTTGTTGAGAAACCTGTGGAAATCATGGAACGTGAAGTCAAGTGGCTTAAACGCAAGCGCATTCCTTTGGTCAAAGTTCACTGGGAATCTAAGCGTGGAGCTGAGTTTACTTGGGAACGTGAAGATCAAATGAAGGCAAAGTATCCACATCTATTCTCACGAGTTTTCTCTAAATAAATTTCGGGACGAAATTTCCACAAGTAGGGGAGACTGTGACACCTGTGTCTGTAATCATTGTAAACAGTTCAGTTATCAATAAAACAAAGTTATTTGATCCCAATGTTTGTTTGTTTATGTTTGACATTTTTCATGTTTGATTTTTATTCAATTTCAAACTCTATATCGCTTTCTGGAGAATTATACGCAAACTGGTGCGTAAACGTAATCAGTTTAACACGACGAATACTCCGGAACATCAACATATGCTTAACATTCCTTAAATAACATTTACATAACTTAGAAATAAGTTTTGAAGGCTTTGGTTCAAAAACAAGTTTAATCGCCTACAGGGACTAAATTCGACAAACTGCGAAAGTATGCCAATTTGAACTGTAATGAACATTCCGGAACATGATCATAAGTTAAACACACCCTAAATATCCTTTACATAGATTAGAAATAGGCTTTGAGGGGTTCGGTGTGCTAAAATAAACTTTATGCTCATTCAGGGACTAAAAGCGTCAAAAAAGTGCATAAGTTTGCATTTTCGCGCATAACTTACGTTCTGAATACATCCGGACATCCAAAAATTTATGTAAGCATTAAAATATTTTATTTTAGTGTTTGGCATGATACAATTCCATTCGTCGCTTAATTTGGATCTTTTTTTTGCGTTAGTTATGACTTCCGTCGTAATTAAGCGAATAACGCAACCGTACGACCAAACGAACCGACATTCGAGATAATTTTGAGCATGTTTTGAGTTCCCTATACTTTAAATTTATTTTAGAGCCTTGAAATGGGGTTAACGGGGCTTAAAAGTGCAAAAAAATCAAGTTTTACAAGTGCAGGGACCATTTTTGAAATTTCTGACCAGATTCAATGAACCTAGTCCATTTTGAAGTGTTGATGGTTTTAACCAATGGTTTTGCAAAACCATGGGCTGGTATTCAATGAACCTAGTCCATTATTAGGGGCTCCCATGGTTTTAGAAAACCATGGGCACACATGTAAGGTCCAGATCAAAGCTCAGTTTTCTATGAACGATCTTAACGGTTCTTGAATTCCTATAAATACCCGCCTTCATTTCCTTGCAAACTCACACTTGAATCTGATTTTGGCTCTCTAAGTTGAAGTTTATGCTTCATACCTGAGAGTAAATCGGATCAAGAGCTTGCGGGGACCTTCTGTAAGTATTCTTTCGTTCTTTTCGTTCGTTTTTATCGTTAAAGTCAAACTGCGTTTGACTTTCTGCTTTGACCAGTTTATGGTCAATGAAAAGTTTGTTTAAACTTCATAACGTGAGCGTAATCACGATGGTTATAGTCCCTAGTGACTATACCTACTGATTACCACGTTATCTAGGCTCAGTGATGAGTCGTAGTTTCGGCCAAAATGCGCATTTACGCGTATTTTGTAACCAAACTACTCTAGGATATCAAGACCATTTGTTTTGATATCAAAAATTGTTTTCTAACTTAACTAAACATGTTCTAGCATGTTTAGCTCGTCACTTTTTAGATTAGTGCTTGTGTAGAGTCGTAAGTCAAGCGGACGAAACACCCGCTTAGACTTTCGAACACGACCCGTTTGGTCGATCATTAGGATCCGACCAAACATGTTTAGTGACCATAGTAGCATAGGGAATAACATTCCAAGGTTATACCTTATGGTCACCTAGTTTAGGTAGTTGTATGATAAGTAGTTTATATGCCATTGGTAAATTACCAAAATACCCTTTTCATGCGTAATTGGTAATTAAGCATATGTAACCCAAAATTTTGTCACGTAACTAATTATGTAACATAATTAAACATGTTAAGGCATATTTTACTTATCATATGACTAGTTAGGCATTCCGAACGCCTTTTACGCAAACGACGCGTTAAAGTAGCATAAGCTACCTAAACGAGTCGTAATGGGTCGTAAGCACTTAGGTTAGGTTTCATTTAAGTATGTAGGCTTTGTTAAACCATATTACATGAGTTCCCACACTCATTTGGTTTACGAACCCTCATTCTATCCGATCCTCCGATATTAGGTCCGGTTTATTAACATAGTTACCTATATTAGGTACCGTTTGATTTCCGTGATCTCTAGCATTGTTTAGTTGTTACTCAAGGACTACTAAGCAATCTCAAGTGAGTACATAGACCCCTATTTTACTGTTTTCAAACTGTTTTGGGGTGAAACACATGTGCCTACTTGTTACTTTCATGCTTTCCATGTTTTCACATCATATACTTGCTATGTTCGTTAGTACATTTATAGTACATGATTTACATTACATTGTTTTGCTATGTATGTTTACTTAGCATACTTAGTACATTGTTTTACTTTACATTTCTGCTATGTATGTTGACTGAGCATGCTAGCACATTGATTTACATGACTTTTCTGCTTTGTATGTTAACTTAGCATACTTAGCACATTGTTTTCATTTAACATGTTTACAATTGGTATGACATTTGGTTTGTACAAACGGGACTTATATACGTTCATTAACATTAGCTACGCCGCTCGGTAGTAAGTAGTGGTACCATAGGACTTGACAAATCCCGTTCCTGACATCCTGGGTTTGTTTGGATGTAAGGAATGACTGAATCCGAAAACATTTCTTTTGATAACCTTGACTTAGGGTTATCCGTCTGTCTCAAGGCTTGAATGTATGCGTTAACTTACCACATAAGTGTTTGTATCAATAAAACATGCATTTACTTTGCAAAACATAACTTTTTGATATATTCAAAATACTTTGTTTTGTACATTCTTTTACATTTGGTTTATGTAACAACACATTACTTACCATACATAACGATTGTTGCACATTACTTGGCTACATTTGGACTTTTAACATTTGACATGGTTTATACAAGGACTTTTTGACAATTGGTTTAAACATAGACTTTATACATTGGTGGTTTGTTTAAGTGACTTAAGTAACGAGATGTGAGTAGTATGATACAAACATGGTGGATACGCCGCTGGTACTTCCTATATATAAGTGTTTGTATTATATTACATATCATAGCGTTATTTAAATAATTCATTTTGGACTTATACATTTTACACAAGTAACATGCTTTTCACAAGACTTTGGTTTACAAAATAGTTTACTTATTACAATTCATTTTACTTGGTTATTCATTTAACCTTACATTGTTCTTCTATTTTACATATCATCTAATCTTATCGCTTTTTAAATGATTTACAAAACAAAACAATTTACAAGGTTCACGACTAAATTTTATTAAAAATTTTCTTAACCTTAAGTCATGAATCCTAATTTCACAAAACCTATGTATCTCACAGGCATTTTTATGCTGACGTACCTATTTTCGCATGTGTTTTCAGGAGCTTTTGCATAGGATGATCGAGACACACTTAGGCGGACCTGTGCCTTAGTGACTTAAAACGAAGCAAGAACTAGTTAAATTATGTTATGTACTCTTTGTTTCTTGTTTAAGACAATGTAACTTTCTTGTTTGATAAATAAAAAGTAACTTTAATTTCCATGGTTGAGAAACAATTAATTCTGTTACAACACTCCCCGACGTTTCCGCCACGTCTTGTTGTTTTACGTGGTCGGGGTGTGACACCTTTTTCAAACACTTTGATGCCTTAAGCATAGATACCTGCTTAGGTAACCTGTACTGTGTATCTCCCTAAATTTTTAATGGCTCACCATAAGGAGTCTTGATAACCACTTGCGTCTTATCACATACAATTTGGGTTTGGTTATTAGATAACCAATCCATGCCTATCACTATGTTGAATCCTGCCAATTTCAACGGAAGCAAGGATAGCTGAAAAGAGTGATTCCTAATGGATATAAAACATCCATCTAGAATTGTTGAAGCAGTCTCTATAGTACCATCGGCCAATTCTACTTCATATTTTATGCTTAGAGTTTTAACAGGCAGATTTAATAACTTACAAAATTTATTGTCTACAAAAGACTTGTCTGCACCTGAATCAAACAATACTCTAGCATAAACATCATTGATAAGAAAGGTACCTGTTATCACATTGTCGTTCTGCACCACTTCCTGAGCATTCATCTGGAAGACTCGAGCATTAGTCTTCTTAACTTCTTCCGGCTTCTTTGCAAATTTGGGGCAATTGGTCTTGATATGCCCCTTCTCATTATAATTGTAGCAAGTTGCGTCCTTCATTTTCTTGCAATCTAGAGTCTTATGTTCCTTAGACTTGCAAATTCCACAAACTCTAGGCTGTGATTGCGACTGTGACTCAAATCTGCATTTTCCAAAATGGTTTTTCTTGCAGACCTTGCACTTGGGCTTCTCGCCTGACTGTTGGTTATCCTTTTTGAATCCAGAACCCTTCTTATGCTCAGAGTTCCCCTTACGTTTCTTATCAGAAGGACGTGAGTTCTCATCCTCACGTTTCCTCTTCCCTTCATCAGAATTCTTAAGCGACCTCTGCCTAACCGCATCGAGAGTAAGAGATAAAGACATATCAACCACTGACCTAAAGGTGGTAGGTCTGGATGCTTTCACATTTGCCTTGATTTCTGGAGCTAGACCTCCAATAAAACGAGCTATGCGCTTTGGTTCCGGTGTGAACAAATAAGGAACCAATCGAGACATGGTGTTGAAACTTGTAAGGTATGCCTGACAGTCCAAGTTCTTCATGACCAAAGTCAAGAAGTCGGTTTCAATCCTTTCCACCTCATGCTGGGGACATAAATTTTCCCTGATCAATGCAACAAACTGATCCCAAGATAAGTTATACAACGGAATCTTTCCTGTAGCTTGGATTAACGACCTCTACCAAGCTAAAGTTTCACCCTTAAATGATTGTGAAACAAACTTCACAATATCTTGTTCTGCACAACCACTGATATCAACCACAATATCCATCTCATCTAGCCATGTCATGCAATCAATGGCTCCTTTCTCTCCCGTGAAGTCCCTTGGCTTACAAGAGATGAAGTATTTATAATAGCAGGTCTTAACGCATGGCTCCTGATCGAGCACAATTCGCTTGGATGGAACGCTTCTTTGATTCAACGAATGATGAGAATCGTCCTTATGAGATGCGTGCGACTTGGAAGGTGGCTTTGTATGAGGTATAGATAGGGTCTTGCTACGAGTACCACTTGATTCTTTGAATTGTCTGTCCATAGCTCGGGTGACAACATTATCTATCATTGCTTGTAAATCTGCACCAGCTACATTAGTTTTGGTGGTATCGTTTCTCTCCCTGGGGTGGCTGTTAACCTCATCTGATTCAGCCATGTAGCTTGATTGCTACATAAAAATGATGACAAAAATTTATTCAGAAGTCTTATTATGGAATTGTCATCTTGACAATTCATTAACCATGGTAAATACAAACCATATTGGTTATTTTGTTAGTCATATTTATTTAGGGTTTTCATTATAATTTATCCCTAGTTATAAATCATTAAAGATATTACAATGGCACAAAAGGCCTAGTCACAAGGACAGTTTTAAAATTTAATAGCCATGATTTTATAAGATCGAGGCGTTAAGGTTTGAACATAGTTCATTACCTTTTCTTGACAGGGAGTCATAGACTACAACTGTCTTTTGTCTTTTTGGACAATGAATATGGCCCGCAGACACTTTATCACTAATGGATATTTAAATTTAGTGAGAATAAGGAATTGGAAAAATCCAATACAAGGATGACTAGTGTGATTTTATCGAATCACATTTGCCAGGAGTGTTGACATGTTTTCAGATGTTAACAAGGATTTAAATCTTAAAAAGGCTTTACCATCAGGGCCATATTTAAAATGACATATGGGCTAGGTTATACCTTCAATAATTCCTTTAATATTTTATTGGAAGATCTAATGTAAAATGGAATGATATTTTGATTTATAGCATACTCATACATATAATGACAATGAAATTTAAATTAAAACATCCCATAAATTAAAAGAAGTACATAATTGCCCTAAACGGGACTTTTAAATAAATAGCATTGTCCTCGCATGGACATGAATAAGAAAGATAAGTCCACGCAGGGACCAAGTACATAAATAAAATGTCCACACAGGGACTTGATTGAAAATAAAAATTACAAAACAAATAAATAAGGAATTTTCAATAATCCCTCTTCTTCTTCCCCTTTATCAGGTTTGCCAAACCCTTAAGCAGACCTCGGTGGCTCCTATTCTCCTTTTGTACCTGTTGCTCCACCTCGTGCAACCATTGAAGGATTTCCTGCTGCTGCGGTGGTTGGATCTGTGGCGGCTGCGGTGGCTGCTGCTGCGGAGGTTGAGGAGGTGGCGGGTATTGATACCCATATGCTGGGTACCCAGTCTGGTACGAAGCTGCGAAGGGTCCCTCAGGGTGGAGAGCATTGTAGTTTGCCGCTTCGAGGTACGGGTCAACAGCAGGGGCATTGTAGTAATTGTAACCCGAATATGCCTGATGCTCAAACGGGTTATACGCCACTGCACCGGCGTATGAAGGGATTGGGTTATCATAACCCATGGGTAGTGGTGGTGCGACTGGAGCAGAGTCGACTTCAGAGGTTAGGTTTGAAGGCCCACCCATTTGCGGGTCTTCATATAGTGGCAGGTAGTGGCTGCCACTTGAGTGTTGGGGGGTGCTGAAATGAAATCCTCCATGCACGAACATCCGTGCACCTGATCTTATTCGCCTCGGTGGTTCTGGAGGCAGTTGCTGTTCTGGCGGCGGTGGTGTAACCGCCTGGAAACGCGAATCCTCAGAGGGATCCTGCTGCTATTGTGGAGGTGGGTTGAAAGGGGGAGTGAACTCCCAGTGGTATGCGGCCCACCTTTCAGCAAAACTGTCTGGGCCCCTGTATGGCAAACCATGAAAGGATGATCCACTGGATATCTCGATGGGATGCGTCGGCGTCCCAGTCGATGGTAGCTCAGGATCTGGATCCTCGTCCATTTCCATATCCTGCATCTCAGGATAGTGGTCAGCTGGCCCCAAAGGGTTTGGACCCTCTGGTTCTTGAATCTGGTTCATTGGATTGAACCAGCTCTGGAAGTACGGGGTCGGGTCCTGGAAGGCCTGGTGTGAACTCGACCGCTGCAACGGTATGAAGGAATGGTCCGATTCGCTATGCTCCTCGTCTTGATGAGGTCCAAATGAGTGATGATAAGACGGGGAGGAAATGAGGGAGACTGAGCGTCTTGCTGGCTCCAAATAAGTTCTCCAATCCTCCTGGGGACTAGAGCTAAAGGTCGCTGAAGGAGTACGCCGGTGGGGTGGCCCGGCGTCATGATCATTCCTTGCAGTTATTCGTGCCTTGCCTCTTCCACCTCTACCTATAAAACGTGGCAGGATTGTCTTTGTTCCTGCCAAAACAAACAAAAGAAACCAACATAAGAAAACAATAAGATTAGGATTAGTCCTAAGTCATTTGACTAGACTCGGAAGTCAAGGAATGTGCAAACTGTGTCATTGAGATTAAACACAAAAGGCTAGTGTTTAATTCACTCAATGTTGGCTCTGATACCAACCTGTCACACCCCGATATTTCCATGTATTACCGGTGGGCCCGGTGGGGAGTATCGTGACGTAGTTGATATCATCATAGTCAATTAATCACAGTTTAATGCACAGCGGAAGTCTAAAGTAATTATACAAACCGAGCTGAAAGTACAATAAAATATTACACAATGGATTGTAAGTGGATCCATAGGCGGATCTAAAACAGAAAGAAATATTGTTCAAGAGATTTTAAGTATCAAAAGCTTGCAAGACTCTTTATTTGATACTAGGAGTAGCCAGCCCATTACGAGTTGTACCTGCACTTAAACTTTTTGAAAAATACGTCAGTTTACACTGGTAAATACAATTAAATGACTCTTTTGAAAACATTTATAAATTAGTTTGGATGCACAAGGCATAAAATCTTTTATAACTTGGGATAATTATTTTAAAATAATCTTGTATACAGATTTATATGTTTGTCGTCCATTCAGTAGCCAGGGTTAGAAGTACCGGGTTTAAGATTAATAGACACACCACTAATATAATCCCACGACGAGTTATCCTCAACGAGTGGTTATATCTTTTAGATACGCAACTGTCAGGTGTATGCCTACACCTCGTGCTTAAGTCGTGGCCATTTCAAATGAATGAGCCGAGGATATCCAGGACACGGTCATTAACCCCCCAAAGGCATTGCATCAAACAAAACAGATTAAAACGGGTTAACTCAATGATTTAACCACTAATCGATTAAAGATTCAATACCCGACCAAGCGGTAATAATTTACCGTATCCCAAGCCCGTATAAGCGAAAATAAGTTTAAAATATTTACCTGAGCTAAAAGTAAATTTTTATTCTCAGCCGTATATCAATCAGCAAGTACAAGTAGCTTTTACTGGGCTCCTAATCTGGAACGAAGGTTTTAATAACCTATTAGATCCCTAACGGGTCTTATTTAAGTCTTAACTTAGACTGGTTAGTTTTAAAGAAAGGTTTACGGTTCAAAAAGCAAGATTAAGCGAAGACCGGATTAAAAAATGATTTAGACCCGACAAGTATGAAGACTTGTATAAAGTGGGTAAACTAAACACATTCTGGATTTTGAAGTAAAAATGATAAGGTTTGACCCGTTTCGGTTAATTTATGCAAACTAGTTACATAAACCGTACCGAACGTGAATATGCATAACGGGTAACCAAATGAGCCATGTACAGGTTCCACAAGTTAATATGATTTAAATATGTTATGATATCTCAGTAGGATACCTTCCATTATGCCTAAAACGAATTTAAAACCAATTTGAGCCCCGTTAGGTATTTTGGTCATTTTAAAGTTTAGAGTTAATTACATAGTTAGTTCCTGTGGTTTGCACAAAATAACATACTTAGGTACTAATAGTTTAAAATCACCTTCTAGGGTATTAACTTTTCATTTTGTAACGTTTGGAGGTATTAACTTCTAAGGTAGTAACATAGGTAGTCCCTGTGGTTTGCACAAAATAACATACTTAGGTACTAACAGAATGTGATTTTAAGCCTACAAATAAGCTTAATACCCCCAAACGTTACAAAATGAAAAGTTAATACCCTAGAATGTTATTTTAAACTATTAGTACCTAAGTATGTTACTTTGTGCAAACCACAGGGACTAACTATGTAATTAACTCTAAAGTTTATAAAAGAGGTTAAATAGCAATCTGAGGTTCTGGTCTAAAATAATCAGTAAAAATATTTATTTTAACAAGTCACATCAGTAAGATATCATATATATGTGAAATTTATCATTTATGGCCAAACTATGCACCGTAGGGGCATTTTGGTCATTTCACATATGCTATAAGGGTCAAATTTGGAAATATGAGTTCAGGACTTTTACTTACTGTTAAAGTATAAACATTTGCTTATAATATCAGTAGGTAAGAAGTCTTAGGTGTTAAATATAGTTTTAACCCATACTATGTGCCTAAATCGCATAAAAGTCGGTATTTGACGATTTTCGGGCTATTTAAGGAAATCTGAGATTTTGATCAGTCTCAACTATTTAAAATATTTTATTTAATATATGAAATCAGTAGGAAAAGGTTTGGTATCAAAATGTTTTGAAAACTCATTTTATCAAAGAAAAGGGCAATTTCGTCAATACCGAATTTACACTAAAACTCTATAATATAATCAATATAAAATTTGACCAAAATTTCCAAAAATCCCTAAATATTTTATTACATCAGTGGGTAGAAAGTTTGGTGTCAAAATTTGGGTTTAAATATGATTTATGCCAAAAATGCCATTTAATTAATAAAAAGCTTTCATTTTACGATATCTCGCATAACTTCTATTTTAGACCATGAACTGATGTCAAATTTTTTTAGGACATGCTTATAAATCCGTAATAAAGGTTTTCGTCCTCTCACATTTTAAAAAATCTCGTTTTTATATCAAAAGGGCATAATGGTCAACTTTTAAGCATTTAACGGAAACATGCAACTGATTCAGATTTCAAAGGAACCATATAGTATAATATCAGAGGGTTATACTAACATGTAATATGGCCCCAAAGGAGCCCAAAGGCATATCTAAACTAAGATAAATCGGTTCAGAACTGAAAGTCAAAGCAAAAGTCTACTTTTGCAACTTTCAGTTGCGAACCGAGCCTAAACTCAGAATTGTCGGGTTGAACATGCCTAGACATGTTCTTATATTAGTTACCAAGTTATTTAAGTGTTAAAACATGATTCATAACTTTAGCATTATCAGTTATGAATTATTTTGCAAAAACCGACCCGTTTGACTTTTTGTTAATAAGTTTGACCCGACAATTGACTGAGATAACGTGATAATTTGAAGGTGCCCTTTTAAGGGGTTTAAAACCTACATAATTACCAACACATAGCCACTTTCAATTCGAATAATGGCTAGACCGTTTGTGATTAATCACTAAGTCAAAGCTTAATTACGCTAACTTTGACTTTCGGTCATTAAGCTATTAAAACTTTAACTAAGGAAGCTAAGAACACTTACTAGAGTCCTTAGCACGAATTAAGAACTGAATAAAACTTCCTTGAACACCAGGAGGCTCCAGCGAGTGAGCTTGAGTGAAATTCTTTCAAGTGTGCAAGAACAAGGGAAAACCCAACTTATATAGGAAAATGCATGCTCTTGGATCATTGCAACTGTCCCTATATTGTTACCAGATGTTCCCAAGTGTCCCTAGGGCAGTAAAAACCATTTGCAAGCCCCAGGTATTGCTCAGAACTCATGTAAAGGTGGTGGATAGGCTGCAACATGCAGCTGTGCATGTTTCTGTCGCTGGCACTGCTGTCGCGGCCCGCGTAGACCATAGAGGGAGTCTACGCGGCCCGCGTAGACCTGTTAATCCAGTAAAAAGTTTTTAAACTTTGCATTTTCAGTCCCTGGTCCATTTTAAGTTTAAATAACTTCCATTTATTTCACTTTTGTCCCCCATAGTTAACTTTTAAGGGTCTTGAGTCATAAATTAACTCCGTTAAGCTCCCGGTTAGTTGTGAGATCACCCGAAAAGTCTTGTTTTCATCGAAACTCCATGAAATTACTATCCAATATTCTTGAGAGCAAAATATACAAATATTACAATGCTTTCGGGATCGTTAAAAGGCCACTCAGAGGTAACATTTAACATGTTGACACTTTTAACCCCTATGCTTTGTAGAATCCTTAATTTAAGCACAAACGACTTTCTATGTCCGACAATTTATTCATTAAAGAATACAGACATCGTGTGAGGTCAATCAGAGGCACAAGATTGGCATGTTGACACTTTGGATCCTTTTACTTACATATTTACATTGTTTGACAATTTTAGTCCATCCAGATCAATTCATTACACATTTAACCTTCATGACACGTGTCTTTATTATATTGAACATGATTTTGCGAGGTGTACAAGAAACACCAAGTTAATCCGAAGGTTAATCTTCTTTCTCTCTCGCCTAATGACCGCTTGATCCTGCAAAACAACACAATACTGTGAAGCTCATTACAAGGGGGAGGATTAAGGGGTTCTCCTTGTAACCACCCTCCGACGTGAGAATAAGAACTTGTTTTGAGGATACTAAGTGTGTATCTTAAGTGACAGTGCAAGAGAGCGATGCTTAAACTTGGAGGGGAAGTCCTCTATTTATAGCCGAAGAGAGTAACGAATGAGATGGGCTGATGGGCCTTGGGCTCGACGTAGACATCAAGTAATATCCCATTTGTCCCCTTGGACACAACCATTAGTGTCTGCATGCAAATGGAAAGATGGTGCATGCTGATTGGATCCACATGGCCTCGTAGTTATCCCTGTTGTCTGGTCTATCATCAGCAGTTAAAGGAGATCAAAGAGTAGTGAATGACACACGGTGATTGGTGACATGTCATTTTCCTTTTGTACTTCTTGTCTCCTGGACGATTGTTCATCATGAGCCTCCACTGGACATAGCCTAGCGTGCGTCTATTGGTCGCATGCTCTATCACTTGTGCGGGTTGTACTATGCCTTACTGGCGTGCGCCGTAGAAGCTTGCGCATATATTCTTGAAGGTGACTAAGTCTAAAGTTCAAATATTAAGTTCACTTGTTTTGGGTATGACCTTCCGCGCACGACACAACCTTGTTGTTGCGCATGTCGGCGCGGGATTTGGGACCATACCCCTTCAAGTCCCCCAGTCCAGTGCTTCTTCCATGTGTGGATCCAAGGGTGGAGCTCTGGACAAGAAAAAAATTGCTATGTGGATGCGTAATCTACTCATTGTCTGAGTTTGGGCTTGATACTGGTTAGAAGCGTGCATTCGTAAACTTAAAAATGTAGCCGGTATACTCATACGATTTTCAAGAATAAAGTTACAAAATGCTATAGTGTAAAGGGTTTGTAAAATCTGTTGTAATAGTTGTTTAATCATGAGGTTTTGTTCCAATGGTGTGTTTTGATCAAACGTTGTTCGAGTAATTGATTTTTTTTTGAAGGATAGTGTTGATTTAAAAAGATACTTGATTTTACTCTGTTTTTAGGGGTTTTACTCTGTTTTTGTAGGCGATTTATTAAAAAGATACTTGATCAAACATTTGAATAGGGGTTTTTACTCTGTTTTTGTAGGTGATTTTACTCTGTTTTTAGGGGTTCTTACTCTGATTTAAAAAGATACTTGATCAAACATTTGAACAGGGGTTTTTACTCTGTTTTTGTAGGCGATGGTATGATGTTTGTTTGGTTGATTTGTTGTAGACATTTGTACAGGGTTTTTTTTATTAATAAACTGGGTTATGAAGATTTATTAATACATTGTGTACACATGTGTATTCAGCAATTTAGACATGTGTATATTGTTATGAAAATCTGTTAATACAGTTGGTTGTACACATATGTACATGGTATTTTTTTTTTATTTGTTATGAAAGTCTGTTAATACAGTGGGTTGTACACTGTGTACACATGTGTATAAGCAGTCGATAACCTAGGTGTACAAAAGGTTGTTTATTTGTCTGCAACTTGGAATAGTTTACACTTATGTAACACACTGTTGTGCACATGTGTACAGACTGTTGTACACAGGTGAACATACCAGCGTACACCGAAGAACAAACTGTCTTATCCATAAGTATTATTGTGACAATACAATTGTTTAATTTTATGGAGCATCTGCAGGCAAAATGGTGTTTCAAACCAAAGATGGAATAGGGCTGATGCATTTTCAAATGAAGGATTTAGAAACAAGTGTGTGGATTGGGGCTGCGGTTGTCAATTGCTTTGCTTTTATGTTTAACTTTGAGAAAGTTAATATAACTAATGGAACATAGCCACGCCTTTTCTGTCATACGGATTGTTTTGTAAGTAGATGCTAAATTTAATTGATGCATACCGTAAATGTATATACAAATAAAAGTGACTAGTACACCTGTTTTGTGGTACCTTTGATGCAGGCCGACGATTTGTTATGTAACACTGGATATGACGATGCTGAAATTGTGGAAAAGTTCAAAAGGATTTAGAAGGCGTGTTTAACACGGTTACGGAAAAAATATGTTGTGAAGTTGGTTTTTTCAAAGGCAAACAAGCACCGTGATCGAATAATAGCCTAAGTAGCTGCATTTGACAAGGCAAAAAATACTTTTGTTTAGTTGACTGCATGGCAGATATAAACAACATACATAGACTTTTGTTTGGTAGCCAAAGTGGCTGGTTTTTTAAATTTCGTTGTGAACTTTGTTTTAAAGGCTTTAGACGTTGGTTAATGTTCGTATTTTCTTTGGTTATCAAAGTATTCTGTGTGTTGCATAATGTGGGTATTTTGTACAAGATCTTGCTCTGATAAATGGTTTGACACCGAGTGGTACAGTTGGTGTCCAATACCTAGTCCCATTGGGACTTTTGTATACATTACTAGCAACCGATTCTAGACATTTATAGTACTCCAAAAATTAAATATACACGAAAAACACTAAAGGATTAACTAAAAACAAAATGCATTGTACATATATGTATATAGAATATACATAAAAACAACTAAAACATACATGATCTGTACATCTGTGTATCACTCGGGGGAAACATAAAACCACTAACTTTAAGAAAAAATTTCACTATACACCTGTGCATATACACATAACTTACTGGTAAAAGAAGGTCGTCATATAATATACACATGTGTATAAATATGTTATCTACATATTTCTTCTATTGAACGACATCATGTTACATATATACATGTTACAAAACTTGATCTATACTACTACAACAACATCCCAATAAAAAAAACCTATCAGCAGAATCTCTCTCTTGAATGACAACTACCTGTACATAATGAAAAAACCAAACAAACATTAATCAATACATCGATACCATCATCATAATGAAATAAACAAAAAACCTAAAAAGTATACAAATCTGATCAATCATCTTCTTTCTCCAAATCAAATACCAAATAATACCAATACAAAACTTATTCTTTCAAGTAATCGATAATAATCACTAATCAATTATTCTGTAGTTTTGTGTTAAAATGTGACAATAGCGACTCTAAGGTTAATCTGCGGAATTTCGTCGAACAGCTTCCAGACGTTCATGTTCAAGTTCACGAACGCTACTAACTTCAACGTCGATTCGATCACCACTCGTATGATCTGTATAAAAGCTACCCAGAATCAGTTATTAATCCATGTATCATCAAGATCATCATATTGCTAAATCCGAGAAAAGAATTATTCTACAAACGAAGAATATAATTAGAATGATAAAACAAACAACAAAATTAATTAATAAATCGACAACATCTTTACAATGTAAATAAAAAAACCGATAGAAATCAACATTGACATGCCTTTCCTACTATTCAAAGAAATCATGTGGTTATGCAGAGTGAACTAACGACACAAACTCAAAAAAATAAACGTGTGTATGCATATCGGATACCTTCAAATGAGCAGTGGCTTTGTCCTTGTCAGTTGTAGGATCGGGGATTCGATCAAACGAGTCGTTCAGAAGAGTTCTCGATCAATACGAATGGCGGAATCAGACGTATTGATGTTATATCAGCTAGATTCACACTTAGAATCACTTTAACTGTCGATTGTATTGATTTGATAGTGTTTACAGATCGTTCGACACTTCGGCAGCATTTCGTCTCCGGAATCATAAAGTTACAAATGAAGATCCAAGACCACCTATTTATAGGAAACCCAGACCCCACGAACCAGACCTGCCAGGTCGCACGAACTGGCCCGAAAGCACGAACTGCCAGAAAGCACGAACTTGTCACCTCGTGCGAGGTGGCCTAGCCACTTCGTGAGGGGTGGCTGGTTCAAGGGCTGTTTCCCGTTTCTTTTGTACAACGTGTCCTGGTCTATCTATTCTAGTTACATGACTCGATACAAGACATAAGACGAAGTCATCAGACATATGCACCAACAAACTCCCCCTTGGAAGATGACGAGTCTTCAGTGTATTGAGTCTTCAGTCTTGATCGGTCTTCTCGCTCTTTCCAAAGTATCTTTCTCTGTATGCATCCTTCAATCTCTCTCTTACTCTTCCAGAATCTCAACCTGACTCTTCAAATTCTCTTGTTCAGATCTCTTGATTCCTTAAACTTATCAGCATTAGTCGCTTCTATCTCGAACGCTATTCCAAGATCTGTATCTGGCTCTTACGTCTTCAGACTCCCCCTTTCGATAAGTTGGGATCGCAATCTGGAATTCATTATCTGCAAGCTTTGAATCGGAAACCTGGCTCTAATCTGCATACGCTTATGCTGAAAATCCTCAGGAGTCGAAACCTAGCTCTTTCAAAGCTTTTTACCTGCACATACTCTACCCAAAACATAAGGTTTTTCATTTTAAAACCATTCATAGTCTAATCATCTAGACACATTTCCAAGATAGACAATTTTTGACATTGATGTATTCTGATTATTCACTTGTAAAAACAAATTTGGTTTCAAATTAATGGACCATTTAATCATTTCAAATTCATTTATTATTTCAAACAAACTCTCCCAACCCTTTTGTTCATCATGTTCAGCACTTGGAATTTTGAAAATCAGCTTTCTAACATCAGTTGTCAAAAATAAGATGAAATAAAATCTTTTTGAATTTTCAAAATTTTATGCTAAAACATACTGAAAATCTTTTTGGATTTTGGGAAATAACCTATATACAAACATCTTTTTGTGAGTTTGTGTAAGAGGATCATATCAGTTTATGACAAATCACTAGTACCGTTGAGCTTTAAACACTTTAAGATCTAAACGATTCACTTAGATTGTCAGTATACTGATCCACTTAAATTTTCACACAAAGTTCAATTGATTCAAGATACGAAATTAGTGTTTTAATGGACTTAACTTATTCGCGTGTCCCACCTCAGAATATACTCCCATATCCAGACTTCTATATTCAGTCTTACAGATGAATGTACACTAATGATATATGTAAAAGGGTAATGCGAGGCCAAGAGAGCTCAGGTTAGAACTTCCGTTCAGACAAAGAGATGATGGCTCGACTTTTAGGTGTGTACCGTTTAGGGATCTTTTCTTCAACAGCACATGATTAGCATTTTTCAATGTTTCATCATTTTTTATGCTGAGGGTGGGATTTATGATTAAAGCAGTGCAGAGTATTATACGAGGACTAGGCTATTGCTCCCGCAAAATCAGAAGTCCCGGTATAATACCCCAGATATCATCACGCACAAAGACCTAGTATGTCAGAAATAGAAAGCCCTTCAAACAAGATTTCAGGGGTTACCTATATATCCGAGAGATGTTCCCCACGAGATAAGTAAGTATTTGACATTTAGGTTTATATCTCGAAAACAATCTACTAAGCGTGTAAAAACCTACTGGCATATCATCAGTGAGACCGTTTATCACATTTTAACTTTCCAATTCTTTAGCGTACTGTGATTGTCTACTGATGTACTATCATTTCCTCTTTTTCACAACAAAACTCATTTTGATTTTTCGATGTTTTTGGTTTTTAGATTTTATCATGTTTTTGGATTTTTCAAATTTTCAAAATTCTAATTTTTTACTCCCCCTAAAATCAAAAATATGTTTCAATTTTTTATTTTCCAGGAAAATTTGAAAGTAAAAGCAATAAACTTGTACAAATAAAATGACAAACTGATGTGAATTTCTTCAATTCGCCATCCACTTGGTGTAAACAATCAGAACTCCCCCTGACAACAAACTATTTTCCCATAAAGATTTCAAAACACTTAAGTTTGTTTTAATCAAAATGGTTTTTTCTGGAAAATTAGTTTGTTTGTCATTTCACAAACATGGGGTTTCATCACATTATTTTCAAATTACCACTTGTAAGTTCACTTATCCTTTTCTTTAACCACTAGTATGAAAGTTAAATCAAGTTCAATTTAATGACCTTGATTAACCACTTGTAGGTTCTTATCAACAATACTACTTGTAAGTCGAAATATCACAGTTGTGAATTTCTCAAGAAAGATGCCGATTCCTACTCCCCAATTACTAACCTGGGAGTTCCGGCAAGTCAGGATTTCAAACAAAGAATGCTGACACCCAAGCCTGACCAGCTTTGGGTGTAACCGGTTCAATTTCACTTGGTCTTTGAACATTCCTTTTTGATTCATAGAAATCTTTTACCCCTTTGGCCCTTCCATCAACCATCTTTCCAAAGATATGTTTCACTTTGCCATTAAACACTTTTTCGACATCAAATTCTTTTTTTCAGATTAGAATTGATTCGAAATCTCTACTTTTCCAACTTTTGATTTTAAATTTGCAGCCCGCAATGGTGGAAAGTTGACATCATACATTGGCGGTACTGTCTTTTCTCTTTTTAGCTCAACTGGTGGCTCATCTGACTTTGACGAATTAGATTTATCGCCAGAAAGTGGCTCCTTTGCTTCCAAAGAAACAAATTCATCGCCAGATTTAACCTCTGATTTCTTAGCAACCCACATTTGGTTGTTAAGATTCACTCTTCTTTTGTAAAACCTTTTAGAACACTCACCAACTTCATATGTTGAATTTTTAAACATTAAAATTTTTCAGTTGGTGGTTCAGTTTTATCAACAACTTTTTCTTTAAGTTTAGAAGACACTCCCTGTTGTGTGTTAGTTGCCATTGGACAGTTCCAGGCGATGTGACCAACTTCGTTGCATCTATAGCAAGTTCTTGTTTCCTTTTTGGTTCCAAACACAGTCTTCCCAAACTTTTGTTTTTCAGCAAGAAACTCCTTGTTAGACAGTTTCCAGAAAGCTTTTTCTTTTTCTTCTTCTGAAGAAGCACCTGAAACAAATACAGTTTTTGATTTAAAATCTTTAATATTTTGATTATTTTCAACATCAAACCCCAACCCCTTCTTTTTGAAATTGCTTTTATGATTCGATTTCTTTTGATGACCTGGAACGAAACCTTTCTTCTTGTTAAAACGTTGTTGAACTCTCGAAGTATATTTAGGTTTTGAAAATCCCATTTTATCTTTTATTTCTGAAAACTTTATTTTTATCAATTTAAAAACTGTTTTAATATTTTCAATTTTCATATTTTTAATTGAAAATTCCTCATCAGAATATAATTTGTCTGAATCATTCAAAGTATATGCCACTTTGATTGGTTCATCATTCAAACTATTTTTTGTTTTCGAAATCTCTTTATTATAATTGCTCTTGACCGATGAACTCGAACTGTTGACTGATGAACTTGAACTCTCAGATTCAGAGTTTGACTCTGACCCCTCATCCTTATCCAACACCTGATCAACCACTTTCTTTATTAACTCAGACTCATGATCAGTGTCAGACGATGTGACGTCAATGTTGTCTGGTAATTCATCAGTTGTTTCAGACTTTAACTTTATATTGACTGCCTTTTTGACTTGTTCCGAATTTGGTTTTCTGGGAGAATAACCTTCCCAGACCGGAGGCGGATACTTGTTATAATTTGCACTTTGTTTCTTACCAGTATCCGTATCTTCCGACTTCTTATCTTGAAAAGCTTCAAAACCTGCTACTGTCGGATAGATTCTATCAATCAAGTAATCAGAACTTGAGTAACTCATTAGCAATTGTCTGATTCTTTCATTCTCAATCTTTTCAGTCTCCAATTCCTGCTTAAACTTTGCACACTCATCAATATAGTGATTGATGGCCTTCTGCTTAGACATCATCACTGCATTCATCATTGTCAAAGCATCTTCCCTTTCTGAGTTTGTCTTTTCCAACTGGTTGACTGTTCTGTTCAACACATCATAAGATTCTTTCACGTACTTAACATCAAACAACAATTTTTCTTTCATCTTGTCTAGCTCACTAAACTTCTTATCTTTCTTTTCACAATGTTTGCATGGTTCCAAACATTTTAGACAAGGTTTTGTGACCTCTACAATCTTTTCAATCTCAACAATCTTCTCAACAACTTTAACTTCTTCACTCTGTTCATACTTCTCTTCCTGAGCAACATTCTCACATTTTACCTCTTTCTTTTCTTTTGCTGCTCGTTTCTCCTTTAGCTTCTCCAATTTATCTGCAAAATAAAATTTGAAACTTTAAGGAGATAAATGAGTTTTACCAATGTTTATTTGTTTAATTTCTTCATCATCATCACTGTTATCAATTGATGATTGATAAAAAACTGGTGTCTTTTCTGAACTATCTTCTGAAGAGACAGACTCTCCATCTTGACTTTTCTCATCATTGGCAAACACATCCATCCATTCTTTCATCAACTCCGGCTCTTGAATGATCTGTGCAACAAATGCTCTAAACTTTGAGTTACATTCAGCCGGAATATATTTGTCCCAGCTAAATCCCTCTGGCAATCATTCATCTTCTTGATCTGGAGGCATAGTAATACAAGCTTTCTTCTTTCCATCTTCAATCGGAATAGTACGGGATGATGACGGTTGTTGAGCTACCTGATGATATATTGCTTTCCGATAATATTCATTGTTCCCGAAAGGATTTTGAGCTCCACCTGCTTCTCGGTTGGTACATTCCCTCTTGAAATGTCCTTTTTCCCTGCATCGAAAACAAGTAACTTTAGACTTATCAAAACCTAAAGTAGAAACATTAGCATCACGTAAGTCATCTCTTCCGGTAATCTGCTTAAATTTCTCAGCTCTCCTCAACACGCTCGCTAAACACCACTTAATATCCATTAGCTCCATTTCCTCAGCATCAATCTGATCGTAATCCTCTTTTGTAACATAGGATTTCCGATCCTTCCCGCAACCAAACTCTCATATGATTCTAACACGGTAACTAGTAATGCCATATGACCTTTAGCGACTTCTTCAGAGAAATTCTGACCGTTCTGAAGATGTAACGCAATGTTGCATTGTAGCACATGACCATTACCATTATTTGAGCTTTGAGACTGATAATTTGAAGTTGAAACATTAGAATTAACACTCGGATATGAAGAAAATCCACTGTTGTTGATTGAACTTTGATTGAGTGATCCAGATGAGTTTTCTGCGCTGAAAGCGGTCTGGATCTTTGGACTAGTTTCAACATTTTGAACATTACCTTTGAAATACATCTTGATATCTTGTTGACCACTTGAATTGTTCATTCTAGCGATCTTTTGTTGTTCAAGATCTTGTCCTTCAAGTTTTTCAATGAATTATGCAATTGACAATCTATCATACTCTCCGGTATTCTTCAAAATCATAAGATATGTACCCCATTCATTTTGAGGTAAAGCATCGGCTAATTTTTCAACCCATTCCTCTCGATCTTTTTTGATATCCAAACGGGTCATTGAATGCACTAAATGACAATATCTCTCAATAAGAGTCGTTATAGTTTCACCCGGCAAACTTGAAAACAATTCAAATTCTTTCTTTAATAATGATTTTTTATTCTTGATCATCTCCATACTTCCTTCGAATTTTGTGCGAAGTGCTTCCCAAATCGAACATGCACTACCATCATGTTGAAGTAATACAAAAATGTCTTCTTTCACAGCTTGTTGAAGTAAACCGATCATCATTTTTTCTGCCTTGTACATGTCTCTCTCTTTATCCGAAAATTCAGAAATAATCTTTATAACTCCCATATCAGAACGAGGTCGAACATACTTAGTTTCAATACAAACCCAAGACATTAGATGATTTGCTTGAACCCAGTTTTCGAATCGTTCTTGCCAACTGTAATATTCTTCAATGCTCATCAACTTTGGAGGTTTTTGTAACATTCCCATTTCATTTTCCATAGTTATATTCTGAGCAACAGAAACAGGAGTACCCGGGGCAGTAGCAAATGCATTATAAAATTCTGAATCCATGTTTTGGTTTAAACAAACACAATGTTCAAACGAGCTGGAAAGTCACGCGGCCTGGAAATATTCAAACTATACAAACTGAAATTACTCCAAACGAGCTGGAGCAACTTTGTGCGGTCTGGACAGTTTCAAACGACTTGGTTCAGATTCAAGCCGTTTGAACAAAACTTTCCAACGACCTGACTAACTTCAAACGATCTGAAAACCTTTTAACCAAACCGTAAGAACTGAATGATATATATCAAACGATCTGGTCACTTCAAGCGACCTGAAGAACTTTCAAACGATCTGGACCTAATTTCCAAGCGACCTGAGAAGTTTCAAGAGACCTGATAGGTTCAACTCGTGCGATCTGATCAAACTATCACGCAATTTGGTTCAAAATTCAAACGATTTGAATGAATATCCACCTCGTTTGAGAATTTTAAGTCCAAAAGTTCATGATTTTGTCAATTTTATCAAGTTTTTGGTTGAATTTGGTTATGATTTGTTCACGGATTGTTAAAAACGATGTTTTATGAGTTATTTATCAAAATCAGGTCATTTTAACCATGATTCCACAGTTAATTTGAGAAAAACGTGTAGAAAGTGAGTAGAAATTAGATTTATCGGTGAAAACAAGCTGAAATGGTAAGAACTCTTCCTCCTGAGCTCTTATACCACTTGTAGGATCGGGAATTCGATCAAACGAGTCGTTCAAAAGAGTTCTCGATCAATACGAAAGGCAGAATCAGACGTATTGATGTTATATCAGCTAGATTCACACTTAGAATCACTTTAACTGTCGATTGTATTGATTTGATAGTGTTTACAGATCGTTCGATACTTCGGCAGCACTTCGTCTCCAAAATCAGAATGTTACAAATGAAGATCCAAGACCACCTATTTATAGGAAACCCAGACCCCACGAACCAGACCTGCCAGGTCGCACGAACTGCCAGAAAGCACGAACTTGTCACCTCGTGCGAGGTGGCCTAGCCACTTCGTGAGGGGTGGCTGGTTCTGGACTGTTTCCCGTTTCTTTCGTACAACGCGTCCTGGTCAATCTATTCTAATTACATGACTCGATACAAGACATAAGACGAAGTCAACAGACATATGCACCAACATTTAACCCTTCTTTTCGGTGAGAAATCGGTGACTGTTTTCGGTTCCAGGTACATCTCTCACTAACAAATGGTATTTCATGGCATTTCCACGCACCATGAACACTGTCATACTTAAACATGTAAGTCTACACAAAAAAAAATGACAATCAAAATTAAAATTCAAACTCAATAACCACCATTAACTAACAGATCCACAACCTACTGAACCAAATTCAACATTATTTTACACCGGTCAATATCTAAAACCCCCAAAACCCCATTCTAGTACTATAGATACAATAAAATTATGAAAATTATTACAAACCATGTACTCCACATAGATAAATAGATCGTTAACAGCAACAAGTTCAACATCATCTCTCTGCAAAGCTACTCTAGCCACCAATCGACCGATTCTTCCAAACCCTAAATATCAGTTCAGATTAAATTATCACAACACATAATTCAAGATGAACAAAAGTAGAAAACACGTTGCAAAAACCTGGACAAGATGGTCGTGTACAAGAAATTAACAGATGAGATGATGAATTTCGATAATATTGTTTAAGTTAGGAGCGAATCTTGGAGAAAATTAAACGAAATCTCATATTTTCATAAATATAGGAAATGTAACTGATTATGTAATCACAAAAGAGTAGTGAATTAACAAAAAATCAAAAGTAAAATTACAATCCTATCCTTTTCATCAAAAAAAAAAAAAAACAAATGAATTGTTGAGATTAGTTCACTCAGATCACAAACAATGATGTTGTTCACTCATGAACATATATATATATATATATATATATATATATATATATATTTGGGAATAAAAATATATATAATCACAAATGGAAAATACAATTTAAATAAACAATAATGCGACGAACGGGTGAGACCCGACCATCATGGGAACGCCCCACACATGATACGAACATTTTAAAACAAAACAAATACATAAGACAAGATGGTAACTTGTACGTAGTGAGTTACAAGTTTAGGTGATTAACATAGAACATTTATAGGTCACGTTGCAAACGAAGCAGACACCAGTGGAGTTTAGACGCTGAAGACGTAAAATAGTGAGTTCATGTCCCCACTTTTAAACATTTTCTTGTTTTCAAAACTTCGGGGAAAATACATGTACAATGGTATGTAGAAAAATAAGGAATGATACAGTAGATCATGTGCGAATAGGGTGAAACTTAAGCACCATTAATCTAATTTTATACCAAGGTACAAAAGGTTAGATCTAGCGGGTATTGGTAGCCTTACTCTTGGCCCCCACATTTGCCATAGAGTGCTTTTGGGACACAGTCGAAAGGTAATCGATGTAAAATCGCCTAGGTTTGGATGCTTCCTATGTCGTCACACATGATAATGTCCTCGCGAAACATTAACGATCTCGATTTCCTTACATTTACAGTTGACATGTTACAAATACATTTTTCAATTACATACCATGTTTTTATACAACTACAACTATACAATTTATACAAACTGCATGAATTCACACCAACTTTGTTGACGATTTTCAAACTTACATGTTATAACAACCCTCCTAAAAGTCTTATAACACCCCGTATACGAAAAGTGGGCCAGAAATACCTTAAATTTAAAAAAAATAAAAAAAAAAAATTCTTAGTCGCTCACGGGGCGCGACAGCTTCAGGTAAGGCTGTCGCTGGGCACAACAACTTGGCCAAGTGTCAGCATCGTGTCTAACCTACCCTTTGAGTCAGCCAAGCTAGGTCCTACCCTAGAGGCTCTGGCGGGGCGCGACGGCCCCTCTTGTTTCCATCGCGGGGCGCGAGAAAGGGGCGTATCAGCCCTATAAATGAGGAGTTCGAGCATTCAGTTTCAATCGTTCAAATCTCGATCTTTCTCTCTAAATTCTGAATAACAATTATAATACTCAGGTATTATACCCACTAAAATAGCGAAGCTCTTCCTCGATGTAACTATCATAACCACCAGTTACGTATTAGATACGTTGCCCGATTGATCTAGTGCTCCGTAACGCATGTCAAGGCTCTGCCTGACTCAGTCGTTGGAGTTCTGTCTCGGGGAGGGTATAACTAATGAAAATTGGGTTATTATACTAACGCGTGTGCATTGTTTAATTTATTAGATTATAACCAGGAAATCACAAGGAAATACCTAAATTAGCAATGTGATTAATCCTCTTTTTGTGAAACCTTTTGTGAACTGTTTTTACAAAACCTCAAATGTTTAAATGATATTTCACAGTGATTGAGTATTTGTAATTCTACAATTATCGTCGGTATGTTGGGGTTTTTGTATACAAAATTTGTTACTACACTGTGATTAGTAACATTACCACCAGTCAGGATTGACTGTACCGTGGGTGATAATTAAAGTATATGTAAACAAATGTAATTGCTGGATTGCCCTCAATGGTGTAAAATGATAAAACCTATTTTGATTAAACTAGGATTCACTCGCCAGTATTTCTTGCTGATAAAATGTTTTTAAAACGCGTTTCAGGTAACAAAATGTGAAAGCTAATTAGAAGCCAGCTGAAGAGCACTGAAGGCTTGGAAAAGTGGCTATAAAAGTTACCTAAATAAAGAAGAAGTTTTATTTCAATAAATTAGGGTTTATCCCTATAAACATGTTTTTAATGGAAACTTGGGAATTTCCCATGTATTTATTATTATAAAATTAGGGTGTTTTACTCTGATAAACTATTTCCTAACTACGGTCCTGATGTAAATTCCGCTGCCAAATAAATAAACACCGATACCACCAATACTGGTTCGCGGCCGCCCATTCCCAAGGATAGGGACCGGGGGTTGCGACAGAAGGTGGTATCAGAGCTACAACCACTGATTTCAGCCACAGAAGTGCTCTGCTGACACCAAAATTTTAAATTATGTTAGGAAATAATCTACGGGATTACGTGCATATTTTATTATTTTGTGTTATTTGAAAATTTGTTAGTTTACAGTATGAGTGATCAAGGTCCGTCAGACGCTTATCGTCAAGTGTCTAGTTCTCCTAGAAATGAAGGAACTTCTTCCCAGCTTACTCCTTCGGGGTACTCAGCTGACACAGAAGAAGGGATTTTCATATTTAAGGCGCAATCCGAAGAACCATTCCCTACCAAAAAGAGAGGATGGTTCAATCGGGGAGCACATGAGCGTAGGAAAAGAATGAGGAGGTTACATCAATAGAGGGATTTAGCAGCAGCAAATAGGGAGATGAATGCCCAGACTGAAGACATAGTCAATAGACGATTGGCCAATTTTCACATATTAGCTACCACTGCCGCAAACCCAAACTTAGAACAAATCATTGCACCACAGCCACTACCCTTGTTCCCAACTCAACCCATGGAAATAGAACCTAACCCAGGAGACCAGGTTCCCATACCCGCCTTCGACCCAAACGAAATCCCTAGAGTCCCAGCACCAAATCCTCTAGCATACAACCCATGGGAGGATGATCATAGGGATTATCGAGAACTCAACCCACCAGAGGAACCCATCCCAAACCCAGTAGCACCATACCCAAACCTTGACCCTCTAGATCCATATTGGGATAATGACTAGTATATTCGGGAAGTCCTAGAGAACCCATACCCATATGAAGAACCGATGCCCCAGTACCCTGACCCAATACCAGCACCACCACCACCCATGAGTACCAAAAATGTGCAGGAACTCCGCACTTTTGGTGAGGAGTTATTAGATGAAGGTGAAAGAATAAGGCAAATAGGGGAGAGGCTCGTTTATAAATATGACGAGCGAAATATGTAGTATTGGATGAATCCCCACTAATAATAATAATATATATGTGTGTAAGAATATATATATATATATATATATATATATATATAAATCAACTAAAATAGATAATCCAATACCTACTGATGCATACTAGTATTGTATTTTAAATTCCAGTTGTGGTTGTAATAGATATAGATATCTATAAAATAGAGTAAATGTCGCAATGCACGAAGGTTTTGATCAATGTGTTTGTTTGTGTGATTGTCCGCATTAAATATTGTTTTGTGATATTGATACTTGGTAAATGTTTATAATCTAGATGGACAACGAAGTGAATCAAGAAAACCCGAATAACGATAGTAACGGGAACCAATTAGATAACAGTGCCATCCAACACATAGTGGCACTAGGGATTATAGACGCTATGCCATATATTATCAAAACGGTTAAGGAAGCAGAAAATAATAAAACTAATAGTGGAAGTAAACGACCACCTACTGAACCCAGTCACAACGTAAACAATGGACCAATACTTCAATTGCCTATTCCAAAAAGAAGAAGAACCATGTCATATGGTTGTTCTTACAAAGAATTACGGTCTTGTAAACCAATAGAATTCTCGGGCAATGAAGGAGCCATTGCAGCTCTACATTGGATAGAAAAGATTGAGGCAGTCTTAAAAATAAGCAAATGTGCAGAAGAGGATAAAATCATGTTTGCTTCCAATCTTTTTAAGAATGCAGCTCTAGAATGGTGGAACACTATTCTCCAGTCTAAGGGGAGTGATAAAGTCTATAATTTGGAATGGACTAAGTTTAAGAATATGGTTGAAAGAAAATTTTGTCCTCCCATTGAAAAGGAACAAATAGCAAATAAGTTCTTAAACCTTAGAATGCCTGGAGTAGACTGTAAGGGTTACACTACCATATTCTTCGAATATGCTAGAATTGTGCCAACCCTAGCTTCACAAGAACCAGTATTAATCTCCCGTTACATCTGGGGATTAATCAGTGAGATTAGACACGTAGTCAAGGCAACTATACCACAAACCATAGAAGAAGCTGTAGAACTAGCAAATACCTTAACTGATGAACTAGTACGTACACAAGAAGAAAATTAGAGGAAGAACCTAGCCCAAAAGTTTACCCAGGAATTTCGCTACGGTAATTCCAACCGTGGGAAGAATGCAGGTTCTACTTCTGCACCTTATTGTAAGGCCTGCAAGAAGAAGCATTCAGGGAAATGTTCCACATACTACAACTTCTATAAAATACCAGGACACAAGGAAGAAGACTGTAGGAGAAACCTAGTAATGGAGTATGCTTCAATTGTGGAGAAAAGGGCATATTAAGCCGAACTATCTGAAACTAGCTCCAGCCATGAACAACAAGACTACTAAGAATGCTAGAGCATTTGTTCTGACAGCCGAAGAAGCGAAGATGATTTCGGACGTGATTGCCGTTACGTTTTTAGTTAATGATGTTTTTGCTAAAGTATTATTTGACTCTGGTGCGAACCAAAGTTTTATTAATACTTCATTTTGCAAACTTCTCAATCAACCGTTAACTAAACTTCAATAAGAATGTCTGGTAGAAATAGCAAATGGAGAATCCATTAAGATCACCGAAATCTTGCAGGGAGCAAGAATAGAAATTTTAAACCAAAATTTTATTGCTAATCTTTACCCAATGAATCTGGCTGGATTTGATATTGCATTAGGAATGGATTGGTTAGTAGCCAATAAAGCCAGTATTCTATGTGATCAAAAGTCAATACAAGTAAATTCACCAAAGGGTGAAAAGATCACAATTAAAGGAGATAAGCCATCTAGATCCATGAAATTCATCTCTGTGATGAAAACCGCTAGCTATGCAAGAAAAGGGTCATTAGTGTATATGATTTCCATAATCATTAACACTAAAGGAAAAGAACTGAAAGATATTCCCGTAGTATCTCAATTCTCAGATTTTTTTCCAAAAGAATTACCAGGACTACCGCCAGATCGGGAAGTCGAATTTAGAATTCACCTGCTACCAGGGACAACACCAATTGCCAAGGCACCTTACCATTTGGCACCAGCAGAAATGTAAGAACTGAAAAAACAGTTGGACAAACTTCTGGAAAAAGGATTCATACAGCCTAGTTCCCCGCCATGGGGAGCACCAATCTTGTTTGTCAAGAAGAAGACGGGTCAATGCGTATGTGCATTGATTACCGAGAATTGAACAAAGTCACGATTAAAAATCGGTACCCATTACCGAGAATCGATGATTTTTTAGGATCATTGTGCGACCTGAATGAGTCGTTCAGAAGAGTTTTGGATCCGAATCAAAGGCGGAATCAATGAAACGGACGCTCGATTCAATTATAATGTCTCTATTATTGATCTAACACTAATTTACAACCTGGAGACAATTCGGCAGAGCTTCGCTACTCAAGTCCGAAATCTAATTTCGTTTTAAATGACAAACCAAGCTCACCTATTTTTGGGGTTGCTGATTCTGTTTGAAATGACCAAGTGTCATTTCAAGCGAAACTAACAAAGTTAATTTCGTTTGAAATGGCCATTGGTTGTTTCAAGCGAAATCACTAGCAAATACATAAATCCTAGTTTCTAGCATCCGAGCACTGGTTTATCCTATCCTATTACATGACTCGATACAAGACGAAGTCCACAGACATAGTGCACTAACAGACTCCCCCTTGGATGTTGACGAAGTCTTCAGTGTCGAGTCTTTATCATGACACATCTTCAGTCTTGATCAGTCTTCATGCTCTTTCCAAATTGTCTAACATTGTAAGCATCCATCCATCTTGTAGGATCGGTTCGTGACCCAAACGAGTCAATCAGACGAGTTCTTGTCTGTTTCAGAGGCGGAAACAAAGAATCAGACTTGGAAAACAGCTTGTTTCACTATTAAATGTCTTGTTTTATTGATTTAACAACAATACAGATCAAACGACGCGTCGGCAGCAGTTCGGTAGCGGAATCATGAACGTTACAAATGATTTCGTTTGGGTGGTATATATAGGGGATCTAATTTCGTTTGAAGGTGTCAGTGTGTCAGTTCAAGCGGAATTAACTAAGTTAATTCCGTTTGAAATGACACATGTCACTTTCAAGCGGAATTACCCACTTCAAACAAAATTACCTTAAACACACCCTAAAACCTCCTATTTTCTCATACAAGGTGCCCTGATCTAACAATTCTAATACTAGACTCGATACAAGACAAAGTCGACAGACGTATGCACCAACAGACTCCCCCTCGGATGTCGACGAGTCTTAAGTGTCGAGTCTTCAACGTCTTCAGTCTTTATCAGTCTTCGGGCTTCCAGGATCTCGACCTCGCTTTTGCCTCACTCCAATTCCTTCTTCAAGTAATCTTTCAGGATCAAACTCCTAGCTCTTGCATCTTCAGGCTTTCTTTCTCTAACAGACTCCCCCTCAACTTGTGCTGGGATCGTAGACTGACTCATACTCTGCTCACATATTCACAAGTTCAAGAATCGCAACCTGGCTTTCTCAAATGTTTACAAGTTCAAGATCGATACCTGGCTCACCTGCATATTCTCTACCCAAAACATAAGTTTCATAAAAATAAGATATAATAAATTTAGAAACCCTGCAAACTACTAGTACACACAACTTGAACAAATCATTTTCAAGTATTATACAAAATGATTTATCATGTTAATCTCTGATGAACCACTTGTATGTATATCATTTTCTTTCCAGACACACACTCCCAAACCTGTTCATCATGATCAGCACTCGGAATTTTGAAAATCAGCTTTTCAACATCAGTTGTCTAAATTTTTTTTTTTGAATTTATGCTAAAACACACCGAAAATCTTTTTGGATTTTTGATATAACAGAAATGCAATAAAGAAATATTTACATATAATATTTTATGAGTTTGTGTAAGAGGATCATATCAGTTTTTGAGACAAATCACCAACACCGTTAAGCTTTAAACATTTTAAGTTCTAAACAATTCACTTAGATTGTCAGTATACTGATCCACTTAAATTTTCACACAAAGTTCAACTGTTTCGAGATACGAGATTAATGTTTTAAGAGACTTAAACTTATTCGCGTGTCCCACCTCAGAATATACTCCCGTATCCAGATCCCAATATTCAGTCTTACAGGTGAGTATACCTAGATGATATCTGTAAGGGGTTAATTGCGAAGACCGTGAGAGCTCAGGTCAGAACTTCCGTTCAGCAGAGAGATGACGGATTCGACTTTTGGTGGGTCCCCTTTAGAGGATCTTTTTTACAACAGCACATGATTTGCATTTTTCAATGTTTCATCATTTTTTATGCTGAGGGTAGGCTTTTATTTCAAGCAAGCGTAAAGTATTCTTCGGGGACTAGGCCATTGCTTCTGCAAAATCAGAAGTCCCGGGATAATACCCCAGATATCACTAAGCATAAAGACCTAGTATCTCAGAAAGAGGGGTCCTTCAAACAAGATTTCGGGGGTTACCCATATATCCGAGAGATGTTACCCACGATATAAGCAAGTTTGAATTTAGGTTTATATCTAGTCACAATCTACTAAATGTGCAAAAACCTATTGACACATCATCAGTGAGACCGTTTATCACATTTTAACTTTCCATTTCTTTAGCATGCTGTGATCGTCCACTGAAGTACTATCATTTCCTCTTTTATACAACAAAACTCATTTTTCATTTTATCATGTTTTTGATTTTTTGTGATCGTCCATTGAAGTAATAAACGGTCTGTGATCGTCCACTGAAGTAATAAACGGTTTGTGATCAGTCTTCATTTTTCATTTTATCATGTATTTGCATTTTAGCATGCTGTGATCGTCCACTGAAGTAATAAACGGTCTCACTGTTTGTGACACATCATCAGTGAGACCGTTTATTACTCCCCCTAAAATGCAAATACATTTTAAGGAAATATGAAAACAAACTGTACAAGTAAAGTGACAACTGATATCGAATCACTTCAGTTCGCCATCCTCTTGGTATAAACAATCAGAACTCCCCCTTTCAACAAACTATTTTCCCATTGTGATTTCAAAACACTTAAGTTTGTTTTAATCAAATGGTTTTTCTGGAAAATAAGTTTTGTTGATTTTACCACTTGTAAAATTGGGGTTCATCACATCGTTTCTCAATCACATTGTTTCTCAATTATTTGTAGTAAAAACAAGTACAACTTAATGTCCTTGATTTACCACTAGTAAGTGAAAGCCTTCTTCAACCTCTTGCAGGTTCACTTATCAACCAACACCACTTGTAAATCAAAATATAACAATATAAAGATATCACCTGTAGATTTACCAACCAAACATTTTCAAGAAAGATGTCGATTCCTGCTCCACGCTTACCAACCTGGGAGCTCCGGCAAGTCAGGATTTTCAGTTAGGAAAAACTTTCCCCCAGGCCTGACCAGCCTTGGGAGATTCTGGTACACATCTATCCCACCAACATTTTGATTTGTAAAAATATTTTGCACTTTTAACCTTCCCATCAACCATCTTCCCGAAAATATGTTTAACTTTGCCATTAAACGTCTTTTCAGCATCAAATTCTTTGTTACCAGCAAAGAATTGACCTAAAATTTCAGTTTTAACCACTTTCAACTTCAAATTTTCCTTAGACAATTTAGGAAAGTTTTCATCGTTCACCTCAGGAATGGAATTCTTATTCTTCTTCTCAATAGATGACTCCTCTGATTTTATGGAATCAGATTCATTGTCAGAACTACCATCTGAACTTTTAACAACCCATTTTTGTTTGTTTTCAACAACTTGTCTTTTGTAAAACCGTTTTGAAGTTTCACCAACTTCCACAGTTGATTTTTCAAACATTTTATCTTTTTCTTTTAATTGTTCATATTTGTCAACATACTTTCTTCTCATTTCGAAGTTAGAAGACACTCCCTGTTTTGAATAAGTGGACTCTTGGCAGTTCCAAGCAATGTGCCCAGCTTTTTGACACTTGAAACAGGTTCTTCTATCAACTCTTGGAGCAAACTTTTTCACATTCTTCTTTATTTCAGCAAGAAACTCTTGATTTGATTGTTTCCAGAATTGTTTCTTCTGCTCATCTTCAGAACTTCCTCCTGCAACAAATGTTGTTTTTTATTTATAATTTTTCTCATTTTTATAATTTTCCGAAGAACTAAAACCAAGACCTTGTTTTCTGAAATTACCGTTATGGTTAGGTTTCTTTCGATAACCTGAACCAGAACTGTAACCCTTTTTCTTGTTCAATCCCTGTTGAACTCTTGAAGTGTACTTTTTAGGTTTTTCAACAAGATTTAAATCTTTTATTTCAGAAATATTAATTTCTGTTAATTTGAAAACATGTTTGATCATTTCAGTTTTGACACTTCATATTGGAAATTCCTCATCAGAATATAATTTGTCTGAATCATTCAAAGTATATGCTACTTTGATTGTTCCGTCATTCAAATTAGATTTTGATAACAGGAATTCTTTATTGTAAACCCTTTTAACCGGTGAACTCGGACTCTTTTCTAACGAACTTGAACTTTCAGACTTAGACTCCGTTTTTGACTCTTCATCCGTATCCAACACCTGATCGACCACTCTTTTTCATGATTAGTGTCAGACGCTGTGAATGTAACATCAATATTATCTGGTAATTCATCAATGATTTCAGACTTTAACTTGATGTTGACTGCCTTTTTTAGACGCTCCTCGTTAGGATTCCTGGGGGAATAACTCTCATAGATTGGAGGTGGACACTTGTTATACTTGACACTTTGTGTCTTACCAGCATCTGTGTCTTCCGTATCTTTATCTTTAAACGCTTCAAGACCTGCAACAGTAGGATAAACACGATCAATCAAATAATCACATGTTGTATAACTCAACAACAAACGTTTAATCCTTTCACTCTCAATCTTTTCAAGTTCTAACTCTTGCTTCAGCTTAGCATAGTCTTCGATATACTCATTGATGACACTCTGTTTTGTCATTAATGTTGAGCTCATCATTGTCATTGCCGCATCAACCTCTCGATTTGTTTTGTTCAAACCATCAACTGTCTTGTTCAAAACATCATATGACTCTTTTACATACTTCAAATCAGACAGTAAATCTTCTTTAATCTTCTCCAAATCAGCAATCTTCTTATCTTTCTCCTCACAAACTTTGCAAGATTCTAAACACTTCAAACATGGTTTTTCAACTTCAACCATTTTTTCAACTATCTTTTCAACCTCGACAGTCTTTTCAATTTCAATGAGTTTCTCAACTTCAACAATTTTTTCTATTTCGACAATTTTCTCTACTTCGACAAGTTTCTCAACTTCAACTATTTTTTCAACTTCAACTATTTTCTCCACCACTTTCTCCACTTCAACGATTTTTTCTATAACTTTCTCAATTACTTGATCAACATTAGCTTCTCCAGCTTCTGTCTTTGCCTTTTCATCAAATAGCATTCTTGCTGCTTCCAGCTCTCTCCTCAATCCGGCAATCTTCTTCTGATTCAGTATCTCCATTTTATCTGTAAAAAACAAATTAAAGCTGTCAGGATCTATGCCTTTTCTAGCTTTGTTAAGATATTCTTCCTCATCATCAGTATCAATATCACTTCCTAGATCTGGAAAAATCGGGATTCTTTTCTGATTAGCCTCATCTTCACCCAGAATTCTAGCAACAAGACCTGAACCTGGTGGAATGTATTTATCCCAGCTAAATCCCTCTGCAACAAATCCATCGTCTTGATTAATTATACCAAACATAGCTCTTTTCTCTTCAATGGGATGTGCATGAGCAGTTTGTGGTTGTTTAACAATTTGTGGTTGTTGATCAATCTGATGAAAAATTGACTTTTGATAATAATCATTCTTTCCATCTTGTCTTCCAGTTGCTTCTTTGTTTTTTGCATTCTCGTTTAAAATGTCCCTTTCCTTTGCAATGAAAAAAGGTAACTTTTGATTTGTCAAAACCTAACGGAGAAGTAGCCATTCCTCGAAACTCATCTCTACCAGTAATTTGTTGAAACTTTTCTGCTCTCGTACAAGCACTAGCCAAACACCACTTCACATCCATCAACTCAAGTTCCTTTTCATCAATTTGGTCATAATCTTCTTTTGTAAGCATCGGATTTCCAATCTTGCCAGCAATCAAACTTTCATAAGATTCCAACATAGCAACGAGTGATTCCATGTGTTTCTTGGCTATTTCTGGAGACAAATTTTGACCATTTTGTATGTTCAAAGTAACATTGCATTGAAGATTTGTTGAGTTCTGTCTTTGAGGACTTGATGTTGTATGATTTGGATCAAAGCTTGAAAATGAAGACGAAGATCCACCACTCTGAGTTACATTACTACTCTTTGTTCCAGACGAACTGTCAGCACTAAAACCAGTTTGGATCTTTGGGCTAGGGCTGGGGGTAGCCTCAAACTTGTTCCCTCTGTAATACAAACTGACATCTTGTTGAGCATTTGGATTCGTCATGATAGCAGTTTTCTGAATATCCAATTCATGCTCTTCAATTTTCTGAATGAACTGTGCCAAATTCATATTCTCAGACTTCCTCATGTGTTTCACAATCATCAAATAAGTTCCCCACTTATGCTGTGGTAGTACTTCAGCTAGTTTATCAACCCATTCATCATCATCTTTCGTAATGTCCAATCTTCCCATTTCCAATACCAGATGACAATATCTATCAATGGTCTGCATTGTTGTTTCATGGTCAAAGGCTGAAAAATATCAAACGATTTCTTCAATAACGCCTTTTTGTTTTTGATAATATCTGCGCTTCCTTTGAATTTCTGAATCAATGCTTCCCAAATTGACCTAGCTGTACCATTATGTTGGAGCAAAACAAAGATATCTTCTTTAATCGCTTGTTGAAGAATACTGATCATCATTTTCTCACATGTAAATTTCAATTTTTCATTCTCTGAATAGTCACAAATAGCCTTTTCAATCCCACGTTCATTCTTTAGTTTCTCATAATCTTTCAACAATGAACACAATGCGTCAAATTTATAAGCTTGCACCCAGTTTTCAAAACGATTTTTCCATCCTTGAAAATCTTCAATGTACATGAGGTTTGGTGGTTTCTGATAAGTTCCTGTCTCATTCTCATTGTACACAGTTTCAGCAGCGGTAACATGTGCAATCGGTGTAGCAAACGCATTGTAGAATTCCTCGTCCATGTTTCGGCAATTTTTTTTCACAAACACAAGTTTCAAATGAAATATCAGATTCAAACAGAATCACCACTCAAACGGAATTAAGCTCTGAACCGGAATTACTTTTGAAGCGGAATAACCCCTTTCAAACGAAATTACTCTCAAACGGAATTCCCAGTTGAAACAAAATCACCTTGAAACGGAATACCCAACTCAAACGGAATACCCTGATTTCGTTTGAACAAGCACACTTTCAAATGGGATTACACACTGAAACGAAATTACTAATTTCGTTTGGAATGTCACAAACGGAATTACTCCCTGAAGCGGAATTAGGTAATCTCAAGCGGAAATAGGTATACTTTTCAAACGGAATAGTGATTTCAAGCGGAATCACATGCTAATCTCGTTTGAAATGCTGCTGACGTAATCTTTTGCGATCTGTTTTTCAAATGAAATTACGATTTTTACCAGTTTTAGATCGAATTAAGGTCCAATTCTTTCAAGGATTAGTTAAAACACTGTTTCGCTTAAAATATGTGAAATTCAAGACTTTTTGACCGTGAAAACTAGTTCAATTTCAAAAAGAAGGTGTAGAAGTCAGAAAATAAGGTTGTTTTGGCAAGAACTCTTCTTCCTGAGCTCTGATACCACATGTAGGATCGGTTCGTGACCCAAACGAGTCAATCAGAAGACTTCTTGTCTGTTTCAGAGGCGAAAACAAAGAAACAGACTTGGAAAACATCTTGTTTCACTATTAAACGTCTTGTTTTATTGATTTAACAACAATACAGATCAAACGACGCGTCGGGAGCAGTTCGGTACTGGAATCATGAACGTTACAAATGATTTCGTTTGGGTGGTATATATAGGGGATCTAATTTCGTTTGAAGGTGACAGTGTGTCAGTTCAAGCGGAATTAACTAAGTTAATTCCGTTTGAAATGACACATGTCACTTTCAAGCGGAATTACCCACTTCAACCGAAATTACCTTAAACACACCCTAAAACCTCCTATTTTCTCGTACAACGTGCCCTGATCTAACAATTCTAATACTAGACTCGATACAAGACGAAGTCGACAGACGTATGCACCAACACATCTTTCTTCATTAATGTTGTACCAAGATCTTATTCTGGCTCTAACATCAGCTTCTTCAGGCTCCCCCTTTCATCAAGCTTCTGTGCTTTAGGGATCGACACCTTGCTTTCTGGTTACAAGCCCCCCTTTCTTTGAGCTTGTCTTCAGACTCCCCCTTACACTCAGCTGTCGGGATCGTAGTCTGGAATCTCATCTGCAACACTCAAACATTTATAAGTAACAACATTTTGAACTTCCAGGATTGAAAACCTGGCTCACTCAACATATACTAAAATGTTTTACAATGAAAGCAATTTCGATTTTCCAAAAATCGTAACCTGGCTTTATAAAATATATTTTAACAATCTAAGAATCCAACTCCCTCACAGTTAATCATCCAAGTCCAAACTAATGACCTTGGAGATATCACAAACTGTTTTTGATTTTGGATGTTAAAAAAAACTTCAAGTTTCAAATTAATGAACTTGTTTTATTTTTCAGAAACACAATCAGCATACTTAGATTTTGAAACTCAGCATCTCAGACATCGGTTGTCGAAAATAAAGCAGAATCAAAAATCTTTTTGTATTTTCTGAAACATAAAACAGTAAAGAAATATTTACAAACATATTTACACGCAATACTTTTGTTTGAGTTCGCGTTAGAGGATCATATCAGTTTCTGACAAGTCACAAGTACCGTTTGTCACACCCCCAAAATCCACCATGCGGAGTATCACCGCTTGGAGGCGTGACATGACCAGGATCGAGCCACCAATCATATTGAACATCGTAATTAAGTAAATAAGACCAACCACAATACGATTGGTGACCAAAGCTAGTTAACCATGTTTAGTTTAAACAGCGGAAGCATAAAAGTAAATCCAAGAGCATAAGTCCATAGTTTATAAGTTAAAGTTCAAAACGCAAGTTTAATAAGTTCATAAGGATTTAAATAATGAGCACGGAACATAACAGTCCGTACACCACAACGACTCCTTCCTCGTGCAAGCTCCAAGCGTTTAACGGCCTGTAAGGCATGTAACAACGAGTCAACAACAAAGTTGAGTGAGTTCACGTTTGGTTGTTTAGTTTTAAGTTGTTTATGAAAAACGTGGTTTGACTTTCGTTGGCTTAATTGCCGTGGGGGTTACCCCGTAGTTGAAAGTAAGTTTAACCAGTTCCTTTTCCATTACCCAAACCATAACCATAATCAGTGGGGGCTTTCCCCGTTTGAACTACTAGACGGTATGATATCGACTACTACGCAAATAAGTTGTGCCCTATATCAGCGTCTTTCATCACTGATAATCTGCCATAGTCCATTAGTACACGCCCGTCCTACCGGCACGGTGTGAGGTTTGTTAAACCTAATAGCGCTATTAACTAATGACCCGCTCGCCATTGGCCTCGGCGATTAAGTCGATATAATGAAGAGGGACTTATTGATAGAGTTTTGTCTAGCTAGTTTTTAAGGTTGTTGTCCTACACCAGGAGGACGAACGTACGTATTCTGCACCAGGAGAATTCGTAGGATTAATAATGGCGTCCTACCTATGGAGGATGTCCGTACATATCTTCCCAAGGGGATATGTAGATTTAGTTTTAAATTCTTTAACCCATTCCCAAACCACCGGGAATCCCATGCCTTGTAGAAAGTGTGAACTCACCTCGGTTTACTCGGTTAGATTCTCAAATATACCTAACAGTCACGGTCGGTCAATCACATCCTAATATGATTACCAGTTAGTCATTTAGTGATTTTCAAATAGAGCACAAAGTTCCTACACGTATCTATCACATAGCATGCATTACTTTAACTGTTTATGCCCATATAAGTTTCCCATCCATTCCCCACTCATCAACAACCATACGATGATGCACATAACACATACAACACGTTATATCATTCACAGATAACCTACCCGACATTTAGACATGCAAATTACAACTTATGTCATTTCAGCATTAATATTCAAAACCGGCTGTTTTCGGAAATTTTAATAAAATAGTTAACTTATTCCAAAAATTTCCAATTTTTTACCGAATGCCTTAAACGTTCCAAATTTTATTGTGTAAAAATATCGGGGTCCAGTTCATTACCAATATTTAACAAAAATTCATTTTCCGGACTGAACTCAGATTTATCTTTTTCTGACCACAGTCCACGGAATAATTTATTTAAAATTCATCGAGAGTCCGATTTACGAAATTCCAGTGGGGTAATTACAAATACATCAGTTTTCATCTTCAGTACAAGTCTCATGATCTAACTCTACACAGAACTCAAGTTATGACAGAAAAAAAAATGCATATTTTTAGCAGAAAAACGCAGCTCTAGCTGCTGTTACGAAATGACACTTTAAAAATAGTAAACGAAGTCCAAAAATTATGATTCCGGTGCCATTTGAACCGTATTTCATAATATATAAACCTAGACTTCAGAAATTATATTTTTCATTAAGTTACGGTCCTGTTACAGCCAACTGAAGTTGGCTGTAATCACTAGACAGCTTGCTGTTTTCAGTCTTTAATCTTCTAAGACGCGTTCGATTGATTCCGTTAGCATGTTTAGTGATCATAACAACATCAAACATCAATATTAACCAGTAACTCAGTAAGAAATCAGCAAGAATCATAACAACATCATTCTAACATCATTTCATCACTAGACTTGTTTAAGGTTCTTTAGAGTTTCATGGATTCTCATCATCAAATAACTATTAACCACTTAAATAACATGCAAAATGAACAGATCTAAGTTCTTACCACTAGTTCGAGACTAGGGAAGTTCGAGAGTGGAAAAGTGGTGGTTAATAGCGAATGAAGGAGGACTTTGAACTTCCGAAAGCTCCTAGCTCCCTTGTGTGACCTTTTACACCTTTGTATGTATGGAGATTGGATGAAGTTGGTTGAATGATGATGATGGTGATGGGGTTTGGGTTCAGCCGAAATAAGGAAAGGAGGGAGAGAGATGAGAGTTGTGATGGTGATGATAAGAATGAGTGGTTAACCCTTGGTGTCTTTTATAGACCAAGTTCACCCTTTAACCATTGTGCTACATGTTCTAATATCCACCAACATATTAAGGACTCTTGGATAATATGTTTCAAATGGTGGAACAAGATCTATTATAATATGTAAATAAAATCATGTGTGTGGGCTACCTTGTAGCCGTAGGATGGGGGGGGGGTATAGGGTTGGGTTTCAACTATGTAGTTTGTGAGCTTGGTTGGATTCTAAGTATGTAGTTAGTGCTATAAGTGGGTTATGTAATATATAGTGTGTTAGGGTGTTCGGGGACCCTAACTAGTTTAGAAAGATAGAAATAATGTGTTTGACAATATTTTTGTGTCCCGGGTAAAGTCCGGTTGTTCGGTTGACACTGTTCCGTTAAAGTGCTTAACTAATCCGTAAAGTGTCTTTTATATATACTTTTGTAACACTTTTAATTTCTAACACTTAGGAAAGCACACAGGACTATTTAGAAATTTTTCTGTACACTACTAGTATGTTAACAAACACATGTAAGTATAACACAGAAATCAGAAAGCAGTTAAATGATTCAGCACAGTCATCAAGCACTTTATTTATCATTAATAAATTGTACGGAATACATGAAATTTTTTAGGGTTGTCACACCGTTGAGCTTCGTTACACATTAAGAATTAAACAATTCACTTAGATTGTCGATATACTGATCCACTTAAATTTTCACACACATTTCAACTGATTTAGGATACGAATTAGGTGTATTAAGAACTTAAACTCATTCATGTGTCCCACCTCTTGAATATACTCCCGTATCCAGATCCCAATATTCAGTCTTACAGGTGAGTATACCTAGATGATATCTGTAAAGGGTTAAATTGCGAGAACCGTGAGAGCTTAGGTCAGAACTTCCGTTCAGCAAAGAGATGACGACTTCGACTTTTAGGTGTGTTCCCTTTAGAGAATCTTTTCTTCAATAGCACATGATTAGCATTTTTCAATGTTTCATCATTTTTTATGCTGAGGGTAGTGCTATGTTTCAAGCAAGTGTAAATTATTATACGGGGACAAGGCCATTGCTTCCGCAAAATTAGAAGTCCCGGGATAATACCCTAGATATCACTAAGCATAAAGACCTAGTATCTCCGAAAGAGGGGTCCTTCAAACAAGATTTCAGGGGTTACCTATATATCCAAGTAGTGTTCCCCACGAAATACGCAAGTTTAAATTTTAAGTTTATATCCCGAAAAAGTTTACTAAATGTATAAAACCTATCGGCATATCATTAGTGAGACTGTTTAACGCTATATAATCATTACATTTTTTTAGCATACTTTAATTGTCTACTGATGTGCTATCATTTCCTCTTTTTACACAAAAACTCATTTTTGAATTTTATCATGTTTTTGACTTTTTCAAATTTTCAAATGTTTTTGGATTTTCTGACAATATTACTCCCCCTAAAATGCAAAATCATTCTAAAGAAAATTTGACACACCAATACTAATAGCTTTGTCTCGCCATCCATTTTCTGCTTCTCATGTACTGATTTGCAGAAAATATAACATATAAAGCAGCAATTACCCCCATGATTTACAACACATTGATATTTTACAGTTTGAAAACTGTTTTTCAATCTTGTGAAATTAATCATGTTTGTTCCGTCGTGAGGGTTTCGGCATATTCAATCAACATTTTTTTGTAATTTTTGAATATTTTACAAATTTAAAAACAAACATATTTTTATTTTTTCAAAGTTTTGACAAAATAAAAACATATTTTTGGTTTTTTTTTTAATTTTTCAATTTTTAGGGTTTTTGAAATATTGTTTATTTATGTACAGAAAATCAAACAAACTCCCAGTTTCAACTAAACCAGGGTTCAGCAGCCTCCTCCTCTCGTTGTGCCAGGCTGCTCCGAATACCATTTTCACAATCTTCAGTTTTCTTGAGCACCTGCACATTCAGACTACTTAATTACTTGAACAATTTAGCCCAGGTCTGTTGGACCTTAGGCATTTCAACACAATATGCATCATGCAGTTTCGAAAAATCTTTATCATTCTGAACAAAGACTTTTTCAACTTTGACTTAAACTTTCTCATCTTTTACGGAAGTCACTTGTTTCTTAACACTCCATGTTTGACCTTTCGGAGTACCTCTTTTGTAAAAATGTGACTCTTTTTGAATATTTTGATTTTGAACAACAACTTTTGGTTTCCAAAACTCTTGTGGTTTTGTAGCATCGACATTTGTTCTCCAACTTTCTGTTGTTCTAAATCTGGGTGTGCGAGAATTCCAGGTCTGTCTTGAATCGAACCTATTCGGGTTTGATTTCCAAGTTTGGTTCGAAACAAACTTGTTTGTGTTGTACCTCCAAGTTTGTTTTGAATCAAATATGGTTGACCTGTGTTTCACATCCTCAGATTTCTGTTTTTCCACATTATCAGACTTCTTTTTCGACTCAACATCAAAAGGTTTCAGATTCGGACACTTTCGTGCAAGATGTCCAATTTGATCACACTTAAAACATGTTCTCTTGGAAACATCTTTGACCTGTGGTTGTTGCCTTTTCTTTTGAGCATAAAACTCTTCATTAGACTGTCGTCTAAATTGGAGTTCTTTCTCTTCTTCTGAACTTGTTCCGTGAACAAAATTCATCTTTGCCTGATAATTTGGTGTTTCATTTTTATTTCGACTTTGTTTCTTCTTATAACCCAACCCAGCCTTCATGTTTTTCTTTTTGTAACCAGGTTTGTTATAAAAAGTTTTGTGAAACTTTCCAGCAAATTTTGAAATTTCAGATTTTTCAATTTCAACCATCTTGAAAACTTTATCAACTTTTTCTGAGATCACATTCTGAATCGGGAATACAACATCTAAGAATAATTTGTCCGATCCAATCATGGTATAAACCAATCCTTTTGAATCATCATTCAATTTTTTCTCAGATTTTGAGTTTTTCAGATATCCATCATGAAAATTACCTTCATTTTCATCCTGTGATTCAGATTTACCTGTATCAACCGACTCTTCTTTCAACGACCTTACCTACCACCCCTGAATCACTAGAATCATCAGATTTGGAATAGGTTACATCAATGTTATCTGGCAATTGATCTACCATGTTGAAAGCTTTTTCGACCTTTTCATCATCATAAAATGCAAACTTTTCCGGTGGTGGAACTTGATGAAACTCTGAGCCAATACCTTTCTTGTTTTGCTCAGAATCTTTTCCATCCGGTTTTATGTTGAAAATTCTTTCAAGCACATATGACGACACGTGATAACTTTTTAACTTGTTGTTATCCTGTTCTAAATCAGCAATCTGACGCTTTAGCTTAGCAACATCCTCAATGTAGGAATTTACAACATGTTGCTTTATTTCATACTGTCGCTTAAGCTCATTAGTTGTTTCAGAACAGTAATTCAATCTTGATTGAGAAAATTTCATTTCACTCTTCACCTTTTCATATGACTCTTTTGTAATGTGATATGCCAATTTTATTGAATCATATTCTTTCTTCATTTCTTGACAAACAATTTCTTTTTTATCACATTCTTCTGTCATTTTCAAAACATTTGCTTTCAAAACTTCATTTTCTTTTTATAATTTTTTACATTTTTCCAAAAGTTTTTCATCATTATCTTTCAAAATCTTTTCGTTTTCTCACATTTCTTTGCAATTATTTTTGAAAACTTCTTCAATTTTATTGAATTCAAGATTTCTTATTTTGATTTGCTCATCTTTTTCAGTACAAGCACTACATGGTTCCATGCATTTCTTGCACTGTTCAACAGTTTTTAAGATTTCAGAATCAGAAATTACCTCAGTGATTGGCACCTCGGTGTATGCTGCAGTCTCTGTCTGATCAGCATCATTCTTTTGTTTTTCTTCAATACCAACTTCATCACCAACAACTAAACTCTCATTCTTCATTTCTTCTTCTTCTTTCTTCTTTATTTCTTCTTCAACTTGTTGTTTTTCAGTAATTACTTCTTTCACAACTTCTTCATTCACAACAACTTCTTCTTTCACTTCTTCTGCTACCTTCTTCAACTCTGCAACCATACACTCAACATTCTTTTTCATTCTTTCTTCATCCCTCTTCCTCAAGCTTGAAGTCATGACATCTCTTAAGAGTTTTTCAAACTTCTTCACATAAGTTTTGTCTTTTCTAACATTTGTATAGTATTCAACAGACAGAGGAATTACTAGAAGAACATCATCATAAACTATGTCCTTTTTGGGAACAACAGGTTCTCCATTTCTGTTGACATAGCACTCTCGTTTCTTATCCCATCTCTTATTACTCACAGCATCTTCATACCCTTCTTGCATATCATCCATTCTGTTCCATGCAATGATTCTTTCTCTGCATGTTTTCTCATTCAGAATCTCTTCTCTGGTTTTCTCTTTGATTTCAACTATAACAGTTTCTTCTTTGTTTTCCTCTTTAACTTCAGCAACAAAAACATAATGTTTGCTCTTTGATGGGTTTCTTCCATGAGCTGTAACTTGATTATCCAAACGATCTTCTTCTGGAAGAATCTGACTCTAATCATATCCTTCATCATCATGGATTATAGCACAAGCTCTTGACTTTTCTCTGGGTTTATCTTCAATCATTTTCGGCTCTTCTTTGCTTCGGTGGTAGATTGCCTTTCGGTAATAATCATCATTGAACGGATGTTCATTTCCACCAACTGCAGAATTATTACATTCACTCTTGAAATGACCTTTTTGCTTACATTTGAAACATATCACTTTGGATTTATCAAATCCAAGTTTTGTTGATGCACCACCTAATGATTGTTTCCCTGTAATCTCCATATATCTCTGAGCTCTGCGGATGCAACTTACCAAACACCAGCGAATACAATGAGTTCCATCTCTTCCGGATCAATCTGGTCGTAGTCTTCTTTGGTTAACTCCGAGTTACCAATTTTTCCTGCAACTAGACCTTCATACGATTCCAGAACCGATGCAAGGAAGCTCATTTGCTGCTTAGCTGCATTGATGCTCATAGCCGGAGAACTTTTCAATTTAAGAGCAATGTTGCACAGTATCTCCTCTGATTCTTCAGAAATAGCTTTTGACGATGAATGATAACCTGGATTGTAACTTGATGAGCTTTTTTGTGGCTTTTTTGTCCTCTCATGTCACACCCCGACCGCGTAAAACAACAAATCGCGGCGGAAACATCGGGGCGTGTTGCAACAGAATTAATGTTTCATAACCATGGATATCAAAAGTGTTTCGTTTTATTAAACATTGAATAATTACATCGTCTGGAAATCTAAATACACAATTTAAACATAATCTATCATTGTTATTGAGTCACTAAGGCCTTGTCCAGTCCTATGTGAGCATGCATCTTATCAATCGATATCATTCAACAATACCTGAAACATATGTGAAAACGAGGTCAGCAAAGAAATGCTGGCGAGTACATAGGTTTTGTGAAAATAAGATTCATGACTTCTATTTAAGAATATGTTTAGTCATGAACCTTGTAATTTGATTTGTCTTTGTAAATCATTTGAAAAATAATAAGTTTAGGTGATATGTATAAATAAGAGAATAATGCATGATTAAATGAATAACCATGTAAAATGAGTTTGTATAAGATAAGTTGTTTGTAAATAAATGTCTTGTGAAAAGTATGTTACTTGTATAAAATGTTCTATGTCTCAAGTTGAAATGATTCAAATAACGCTACAATATGTAATACCATACAAACACTTACATATAGGAAGTACCAGCGGCGTATCCACCATGCTTGTATCATATTCCACACGCATTGTTACTTAATCACTTAATCCAAACCAAACCACCAAAGTAATGTTCATGCCCAAATGTAAATCATGTAATATGTATAACCAATGTCAAAAGTGTTTTTGTGTCAAATGTAAACCATGTAATATGTAACCAAAATAATATCGTATATCGCTTTGAAGCCAATCGTTTACCCAATCGTTAAAACATCGTGTGAAAACCTATCGTTTACCCAATCGTTTAATTCGTTTTAGGTCGTGAAACTACTTAAATGGTCGTCTCGCTAATAACATTCAAACCTTCTTGACTCGCATTAATAAACCCTTACCAAAGGATAGATTAATAATTCGAATTAATAAACCCTTACCAAAGGATAGATTAACATCTCGCATTAATAAACCCTTACCAAAGAGTAAATTAAAAATTTCAGATTCAGTCGCTACCCACAACACCCACACATAACTACGGGTGTAGTAACTAACGGGATTTGTCAGATCCTATGGTACCATAACCTAATACTGGTCGGCTTGATCATTGCTGATGAATGTCATTTGTTATGTAACTACAACCAACAAGTGTGTTCACTTTATTGAAATCGTTATTAGTTTTGTATAAATCGTTTTAATTGTTTTTGAAACCATCATTATAACATCGAAAACATTTAGCACATATGAGTCACCCCAAAACAATTGAAAGCAGTAAAATAGGGGAATAATGTACTCGCCTGAGAATGCTTGGAGGTCTTGAACAACAACCAAACAAAGCTAGAGAGAGCACGGAATCAGTCGGCAATCTAAAACTATATAAATAAACCGGACTTAAATCGGAAGATCGGATAGGATGAGGCTTGGTAAACCAAATGAGTGTTGGAACTCATATGATATGGTTTAACAAGGCCTACATACTACAATGAAACCAAACCTAAGTGCTTTCGACCCATCGCGACCCATTAAGGTAGCTTATGCTACTTTAACGCGTCGTGCGCGTGAAACGCGTTCGGACCGTCTAACTAGTCCTATGACAAGTGTTATATGCCTAAACATGTTACAAAATCAGTTATGTGACAAAAGTTTAGGTTACATATGCTTAATTACCAATTTTACATGAAAAGGGTATTCTGGTAATTTACCTAAGGCATATAAACTACCTATCATACAACTACTTAAACGAAGCGACCATAGGGTATAACCTCGGAAGGTTATTCCCTACCTACTATGGTCACCTAATGTATTTGGTCGGATCCTAATGATCGACCAAATGGGTCGGGTTCGAGGTATAAGCGATTTATTAGATCGCTTACCCTACGACCCTAGACAACGTGGTAATCAGTAGGCATAGTCCCAAGGGACTATAACCAACGTGATTACACTCACGTTGCGAAGTTCAAACGAACTTCGCATTGACCATAACTGGTCAATGTAGAAAGTCAAACAAAGTTTGACTTTCAGACTCGAAAGGCTCGAAAAGCAATAAAAGAACGAAAGAATACTTACGAAGGGTCCCCGAATGCTAACCTCGATTCAAAAATCTCAGGTATGAAACAATAGTTTCAACTTAGAGTTTCTCAAATCAAAGTTCTTGTAATTTTGAAGCATGGGGGGTGGGGTATTTATAGTATTCGGTTAGCCGTTAGGATCGTTTCTAGGAAAACGTGATGCGATCTTGGCCATACACTTAGCACACATGGTATTGTAATACCATGTGCCCAAAATACCAGCCCATAGATTCCCAAAACCATGTGCAACAAGTGGGAAGGACTAGATTCGATGTATAAGCAAACATCTTTCAGAAATGACAGTTTTGGTCCCTGTTATGTGTTTATGCCATTTCCGACACTTCTAAGGCCCGTAAAGCCAACTTTAAGGCCCTAAAATGATGTCTAAACATTGTGGACATGAAACATGATCAAAAATATGTCGGATGTCAGTTCGTTTGGTCGTACGAACGCGATGTTCGCTTAATTACGACGGAATGCGCATAAGCACGAAAAAACGATCCAAATGGCATGACGAATGGATTTTTCTTATGCCAAACACTAAAATAAAATATTATAGTGCTTACATAAATTTTTGGATGTCTGGATGTATTCAGAATGTAAGTTATGCGCGAAAATGCAAACTTGTGCACTTTTGACGCTTTTAGCCCCTGAATGACCCAAAAGTTTATTTTAGCACACCTAACCCCTCAAAGCCTATTTCTAAGCTATGTAAAGGATATTTATGGTATGTTTAACTTATGGCCATGTTCCGGAATGTCTGTTACAGTTCATATTGGCATACTTTCGCAGTTTGTCAAGTTTAGTCCCTGTAAGCGAATTAACTTGTTTTCGTCATACCAAAGCCTTCAAAACTTATTTCTAAGTTATGTAAAGGTTATTTAAGATATGTTAAGCCTATGTCACTATTCTGGAGTGTTTGTCGCATTAAACTGGTTATATTTACGCATCGGTGCGCGTATAACCTTCCAGAAAGCGATTTAGAGTTTGGAATTGAACAAAAATTGATATGTGCTAATGATACACATATTTTTACAAATCCCAAGTATGAAATACAATATTTCATTGGTTTGGCATTTGTTTGATGGCCATGGAGGCACAGGTGTTACAGTCTCCCCTACTTTAGGAAATTTCGTCCCGAAATTTATTTAGAGGAAACTTGTGAGAGATTGAAAACATGAAGTTGAAAAGATCAAACAACATTGGTTAGGGTTCTGAACTTCTAGTAACTTTAATAACATCATGCTTGCAATGTAAGAGGGATACTTATATACAAGTATATGAAGCATCATTGGTGCGTCCACCGTACCTCCATTACATCGTCCTCATTTTGGTATTGTTGTCACTATCGGTTCTTACACATAATAAAACCTTACTGGGTTTCTGTGCACTAAATTTCATAATTATGTACGCGTCCATAATCAGACAATTCCTTGCACAGTTTACACAGTCTATTTTATAATATGTAGGGGAAAACCAAATGAATGAACCTGTGATGAGTGTGACTAGACCGCCATAGAGTCCTTTAAATAAATCAATAAATGATCTAAGTAGACTATCAAGGAGTCTGTTCAGCTACATCACTAGATGTCGTTCTCTAACCAAATTGTGAATCAATCTTTTTGACTAGACTACTAAGAGGGTCTCTTATGAATCATGGAGTGGTACTATATAACCCAAGGGTCTTAACTACCAGGTAGAAGCCCATAAGGATTTAAGGTAGTACCTTTTGAATATCCTACTATGAATCCCTCATATGAAGATATGAAAGATTCTATGAGGATTTGAAAAATCGTAACACACAAAAACATAGAGGAGAACACATAAACACATATCATATAACCACAAAATTGTTCGTTAATTTGTCTTGTAAATTGCGTACATGCATTTAAAGCACACTAGGAATCCATTCCGTGGATTTCATTTGGTACTTTAAACGTTACCAAGAATCCAACTATAAAGATAGAAAGATTCAAAAAGAAAATTCGATTTCGATTATTAGGAACCGAAGTGTTCGAATTAAGGTACATAAGGAATCCAATTAAGGACTCTGATTTGAATGATAATCATCCACAAGGATCTAATTGTAAAGATAAAAAGATCCCATATGAATTTTAGAAGTTGAAGATGTTTTGAAACCTTGCACTGGATGTGCTTAGGTCAAAACATGATGTAAAATGCTTATGAAGTTGAGATGCTTGATATGTCAAGGCGACATATGAAGCAGAATTTTGAAGGTTAAGTCAATGTATGAGGAAAATATTTTTGAAAACTATGCATGGGGTTCTTTTAAGAAAAATGTGTTTAACGTTTTTGAAACCTTATATATAATACTTTTTGAAATCATAAAGTAGGTGTATTAGGTAGATATATTTACAAAAATGTTTTAAAATCATGCGAGATGAATTTTGAAATTATGTATAAGGTTTTTGAAAGACATGAATGATGCTTTTCGAAATCATGCACTTGATCAGAAAATGTATTGTGTTAATATTGTCTTCAGACTATATGAAATATTTTGAAATTAGGAAGGTTGGTTTTGATAACATGGCCAATGTTTTTGAAATAACATAGACAATGCATCTAGAAAAATTGTTTTCAAACTATATGAAATGTTTTGAGATCATGAAGATTGTTTTGAAATACTTGTACTGTATATGTTGAAAAATCAAAACGGAATGGGTATGAGATTTGAAAATACCCTTAGTTATCTAACCAAGGATTTAAAGGCACAGATGTGCGAAAAGCACGATTACTTATAATGTCACTTAATTTTCTGTACTTTGTTTCTTAGAGTGAAACGAGTACTTAAAATTTTCGAGGGAATCATGAGCAATCATTTGAAAGAGAGAAATCACAAGAGTAGTTTGTAAGGTACATAGTTCCTTGATGTAGGTATCATAGGAAAAGCCATACACACCTAGCAGGGGGTTGAGCTGGTTGGTTGGGGACTGCTTTACCATTGTGAGCGACCATGGCGAAGTTCTGAGAAGCCTTTCGCTTCTTTGACTTCTTAGGGGATCGTTCATCCATGGTCTTTGATTCCTCGATTGGTTTATTGGCTGATGGTGTTGTCGCCTGACTAGGTCCTGCCTGTCTTGGTGACTCTTGAGTGGCTTCATCCTGGAGATGATACATGGCAGTAGCTAATTCAACAGTCTTCAGGACTACTTCGCCTATTCGCTGAGCGAATTTTGGCTGCTTGCTCAGATATCTGGGCGTCATCGTGATGAAGAGACATTCTTGAAGAAAAAGAAAGGCATAGGGAGAAACAGGTGAAAGATTATTGGACAATCAAAACAGAATGATAACGCATGAAGATTGCGATCATTTGTTTGTTACCTAAGGCAAACAAATGAGACGGTGGGTCAAAAATAATGTATCGCGAAGACATGCTCGCCTATACGTGAACACTCATCCCAAGAATTCCCAGGTAAGCACAACTGGTCTCGCGTCTGATGAGATGTATACGAAGTGCTTGCCTAGACAGAAAACCCAGAATACAGGCATTCACCCTTCCAGTTTGCACGTGTTCACATTATTTAAAACCCAAAACCTTGACGAAGTTTTGAAAACTCAAAGAGGTTCAAAACCATATAATAGAGAGTTCAAAACCTTACAATAGAGGGTTCAAAACCTTACAATAGAGGGTTCAAATCCTTGAAATCAATCATCTTAGAACAGATGATTAGTTTTCAAAGCGGTTTTGAAATTTATGTTCTTGTTGTGGTCGTCGCCTAAGGATAGGTGACGGTATTGTTTTATGACTAAACGCAAGTAAACTCGCGTTAGGGTCCTAGAAAGGTTATAGACTAGGTCAAAGCATTACTAATAACCTAATTCCCTATAACCATTGGCTCTGATACCATCTTTCTGTCACACCCCGACCGCGTAAAACAACAAATCGCGGCGGAAACATCGGGGCGTGTTGCAACAGAATTAATGTTTCATAACCATGGATATCAAAAGTGTTTCGTTTTATTAAACATTGAATAATTACATCGTCTGGAAATCTAAATACACAATTTAAACATAATCTATCATTGTTATTGAGTCACTAAGGCCTTGTCCAGTCCTATGTGAGCATGCATCTTATCAATCGATATCATTCAACAATACCTGAAACATATGTGAAAACGAGGTCAGCAAAGAAATGCTGGCGAGTACATAGGTTTTGTGAAAATAAGATTCATGACTTCTGTTTAAGAATATGTTTAGTCATGAACCTTGTAATTTGATTTGTCTTTGTAAATCATTTGAAAAATAATAAGTTTAGGTGATATGTATAAATAAGAGAATAATGCATGATTAAATGAATAACCATGTAAAATGAGTTTGTATAAGATAAGTTGTTTGTAAATAAATGTCTTGTGAAAAGTATGTTACTTGTATAAAATGTTCTATGTCTCAAGCTGAAATGATTCAAATAACGCTACAATATGTAATACCATACAAACACTTACATATAGGAAGTACCAGCGGCGTATCCACCATGCTTGTATCATATTCCACACGCATTGTTACTTAATCACTTAATCCAAACCAAACCACCAAAGTAATGTTCATGCCCAAATGTAAATCATGTAATATGTATAACCAATGTCAAAAGTGTTTTTGTGTCAAATGTAAACCATGTAATATGTAACCAAAATAATATCGTATATCGCTTTGAAGCCAATCGTTTACCCAATCGTTAAAACATCGTGTGAAAACCTATCGTTTACCCAATCGTTTAATTCGTTTTAGGTCGTGAAACTACTTAAATGGTCGTCTCGCTAATAACATTCAAACCTTCTTGACTCGCATTAATAAACCCTTACCAAAGGATAGATTAATAATTTGCATTAATAAACCCTTACCAAAGGATAGATTAACATCTCGCATTAATAAACCCTTACCAAAGAGTAAATTAAAAATTTCAGATTCAGTCGCTACCCACAACACCCACACATAACTACGGGTGTAGTAACTAACGGGATTTGTCAGATCCTATGGTACCATAACCTAATACTGGTCGGCTTGATCATTGCTGATGAATGTCATTTTTTATGTAACTACAACCAACAAGTTTGTTCACTTTATTGAAATCGTTATTAGTTTTGTATAAATCGTTTTAATTGTTTTTGAAACCATCGTTATAACATCGAAAACATTTAGCACATATGAGTCACCCCAAAACAATTGAAAGCAGTAAAATAGGGGAATAATGTACTCGCCTGAGAATGCTTGGAGGTCTTGAACAACAACCAAACAAAGCTAGAGAGAGCACGAAATCAGTCGGCAATCTAAAACTATATAAATAAACCGGACTTAAATCGTAAGATCGGATAGGATGAGGCTTGGTAAACCAAATGAGTGTTGGAACTCATATGATATGGTTTAACAAGGCCTACATACTACAATGAAACCAAACCTAAGTGCTTTCGACCCATCGCGACCCATTAAGGTAGCTTATGCTACTTTAACGCGTCGTGCGCGTGAAACGCGTTCGGACCATCTAACTAGTCCTATGACAAGTGTTATATGCCTAAACATGTTACAAAATCAGTTATGTGACAAAAGTTTAGGTTACATATGCTTAATTACCAATTTTACATGAAAAGGGTATTCTGGTAATTTACCTAAGGCATATAAACTACCTATCATACAACTACTTAAACGAAGCGACCATAGGGTATAACCTCGGAAGGTTATTCCCTACCTACTATGGTCACCTAATGTATTTGGTCGGATCCTAATGATCGACCAAATGGGTCGGGTTCGAGGTATAAGCGATTTATTAGATCGCTTACCCTACGACCCTAGACAACGTGGTAATCAGTAGGCATAGTCCCAAGGGACTATAACCAACGTGATTACACTCACGTTGCGAAGTTCAAACGAACTTCGCATTGACCATAACTGGTCAATGTAGAAAGTCAAACAAAGTTTGACTTTCAGACTCGAAAGACTCGAAAAGCAATAAAAGAACGAAAGAATACTTACGAAGGGTCCCCGAATGCTAACCTCGATTCAAAAATCTCAGGTATGAAACAATAGTTTCAACTTAGAGTTTCTCAAATCAAAGTTCTTGTAATTTTGAAGCATGGGGGGTGGGGTATTTATAGTATTCGGTTAGCCGTTAGGATCGTTTCTAGGAAAACGTGATGCGATCTTGGCCATACACTTAGCACACATGGTATTGTAATACCATGTGCCCAAAATACCAGCCCATAGATTCCCAAAACCATGTGCAACAAGTGGGAAGGACTAGATTCGATGTATAAGCAAACATCTTTCAGAAATGACAGTTTTGGTCCCTGTTATGTGTTTATGCCATTTCCGACACTTCTAAGGCCCGTAAAGCCAACTTTAAGGCCCTAAAATGATGTCTAAACATTGTGGACATGAAACATGCTCAAAAATATGTCGGATGTCAGTTCGTTTGGTCGTACGAACGCGATGTTCGCTTAATTACGACGGAATGCGCATAAGCGCGAAAAAACGATCCAAATGGCATGACGAATGGATTTTTCTTATGCCAAACACTAAAATAAAATATTATAGTGCTTACATAAATTTTTGGATGTCTGGATGTATTCAGAATGTAAGTTATGCGCGAAAATGCAAACTTGTGCACTTTTGACGCTTTTAGCCCCTGAATGACCCAAAAGTTTATTTTAGCACACCTAACCCCTCAAAGCCTATTTCTAAGCTATGTAAAGGATATTTATGGTATGTTTAACTTATGGCCATGTTCCGGAATGTCTGTTACAGTTCATATTGGCATACTTTCGCAGTTTGTCAAGTTTAGTCCCTGTAAGCGAATTAACTTGTTTTCGTCATACCAAAGCCTTCAAAACTTATTTCTAAGTTATGTAAAGGTTATTTAAGATATGTTAAGCCTATTTCACTATTCCAGAGTGTTTGTCGCATTAAACTGGTTATATTTACGCATCGGTGCGCGTATAACCTTCCAGAAAGCGATTTAGAGTTTGGAATTGAACAAAAATTGATATGTGCTAATGATACACATATTTTTACAAATCCCAAGTATGAAATACAATATTTCATTGGTTTGGCATTTGTTTGATGGCCATGGAGGCACAGGTGTTACATCTCACGACTGAATGCTGTCTTTGGTGATTCTCCAACTTTCACCGAAGGTAGATTACCTTTGTAATATAGACCAACATTCTGTAGATGTGAAGAACTGCTCATCTTGCTTTGTTTCTGCAATTCAAGCTCATGACTTTCTATCTTTTCTATCAAGACATCAAGAGAAATTGTATCATATAAAGCGTCATTTTTCAATATGAATACAAACGTTTGCCACTGATCAGCTCGTGGTAACGCTTCTATGATCTTATCAATTATTTCTTCTCGAGTTTTGACAATTCCAAAACGATCAAGTTCGATTTTTAAATGACCAAATCTCTCTATCATTTGTCTAACTGATTCATCTTTCAAACTATCAAACAAATCAAATTCTTTCTTTAATAATGCAATTTTATTTTTTTTGATTTGTTTACCCCCCTCAGCTTTTACCCGTAAAGCTTCCCAGATAGATTTCGATGTTCCGCCATGTTGCAGTAAGGCAAACATATCATTTCTGATTGATGATTGAATTAAAGCAATCATTCTATGTTCAGCTGAGAATTCTGCTTTGTCTTCTTTGGATAAACCTTTTAGAGGGAGATCTTCTCCTTTATCATCAGCCGGCCTTTTATATCCAAACTCCAAACAAAACCAGCTCTCGTGTGCGTAAGCTTTTGCCCAGTTAAGAAACCGTTCTTTCCACCAAGTATAGTCCTCAATATTATCAAGCTTGGGTGGTTTCGAATGAGTTCCATAAAAATTGTCATGATTAATGTTTTCATTGATCGCTTTTGTTATGGTCTTTGGTGTAACAGTTGTAGTTTCGGATGATTCTGATGTTAATGCGTTATAGAACGTGTTGTAGAATTCTTCAGCCATGATGTGAGCTTCTTGAATTTCCTGGAGACAAAACAATCAAACAAACACAATCAGTTTAAACAATATCAAACAACTTGAAACAGACAGACACTCGGTTGACTTGAAATGATCTTGAAACGAAATGTCAACTTTCAAACGGAATAGTGATTTCAAGCGGAATCACTTTTGGTGCGAAATAACTTGTTCAAACAGAATACCCTTTCACACGAGATCACACTTTTAAACGGAATCCCTGAATGACAACTTCAAACGAAATCAGTACTTTCAAACGGAATCAGGACTTTCAAATGAAATCACTTGTTTCATACGAAATCTTCAAGCGGAATTACAATTTGATGCGGAATAACTGATTCCGTGTGAACCTTTCAAACGGAATTACCCTTTTCAAGCGGGATTAGATGTAATTCAAACGAAATCAGTAATTTTGTGTGAAATTGCCTCAACTTTTCAAGCGAAATTAAAATGCTCGTTCAAACGAAATTAGCTTTTTGGCCCATTTTAGTCACTTTTAATATGAATTTAGGTCTGATTCTTTCAAGGGTTTGTTAAAACACTGTTTCGCATGTAATATGTGAAATTCAATCAATTTTGTCTGTAAAATCTTGTGAATTTTGAAAAAGAAGGTGTAGAAGTCAGAAAACGGATGAAATCAAGCTGAACTCTTCCTCCTGAGCTCTGATACCACTTGTAGGATCGTTGTGCGACCTGAATGAGTCGTTCAGAAGATTTTTGGATCCGAATCAAAGGCGGAATCAATGCAACGGACGCTCGATTCAATTATAATGTCTCTATTATTTATCTAACACTGATTTACAACCTGGAGACAATTCGGCAGAGCTTCGCTACTCAAGTCCAAATCCAATTCCGTTTTAAATGACAAACCAAGCTCACCTATTTATAGGGTTGCTGATTCCGTTTGAAATGACCAAGTGTCATTTCAAGCGAAATTAACAAAGTTAATTTCGTTTGAAATGGCCATTGGCTGTTTCAAGCGAAATCACTAACAAATATATAAATCCTAGTTTCTAGCATCCGAGCACTGGTTTATCCTATCCTATTACATGACTCAATACAAGACGAAGTCCACAGACATAGTGCACTAACAGATTTGTTCGATCAATTGTAAGGAGCTCGATTCTTTTGTAAGATCGACTTATGCTCAGGATATCATCAACTGAAGGTTCAGGAAGAAGACATTCCTAAAACCGCTTTTAGGACAAGATATGGTCATTATGAATTTACCGTCATGCCATTTGGTTTAACCAATGCCCCGGCTGCCTTTATGGACATGATGAACAGAATATGTAAACCATATCTGGATAAATTCATAATTGTCTTTATATATGATATTCTCATTTACTCTAAGAGTAAAGAGGAACATGCAGCGCATCTGCATGCACTCCTTACATTATTGAGAAAAGAAAAGTTTTACGCTAAATTCTCAAAATGTGAATTTTGGTTAGAAGAAGTACAATTCCTTGGGCATTTAGTTAATCATGAAGGAATTCATGTGGATCCCACAAAGATCGAGGCGATTACTCAATGGAAAGTCCCTGAATCAACAACATATGTGAGAAGTTTTCTAGGATTGGCCGGTTATTATAGACGGTTTATCCGAAATTTTTCTAGAATAGCCATTCCGTTAACAAAACTGACCTGTAAATCCATTAAGTTTGAATGGGGACCAAAACAGGAAGAAGCCTTTAAAATTCTTAAGCAAAGGTTAACCAACGCACCCATACTCGCATTACCAGAAGAAACTGAAGACTTTGTAGTCGATTGTGATGCGTCTAAGTTAGGATATGGATGTATGTTAATGCAACGCCAAAAGGTTATAGCCTATGCCTCTAGACAACCTAAGAATCATGAAGAGAACTATACAACCCATGATTTAGAATTAGGAGCCATAATTTTTGCCCTTAAGATTTGGAGACATTATCTTTATGGTAGTAAGTTTACCGTTTTCACCGATCATAAGAGTTTAAGATATGTTTTTGGGCAAAAGGAGTTAAATATGAGACAAAGACGCTGGATGAAAATTCTTAGTGATTATGATTGTAGTATCTAGTACCATGCAGGAAAAGCTAACGTAGTAGCCGATGCTTTAAGTCGAAAGTATCATGAAAAGCCATGAAAAGTACGTTCTCTTAAATTAAATCTGCAGATAGATTTAAATGAACAAATTAGAGAAGTACAGGAATCAATAATCAAGGATGATACTGAAAAATTGAAAGGAATGATTAAGGAATTAGAACAAGGAACATATAGAATTTGGAGATTCCATCAGAAAAGAATTTGGATACCCAAACAAGGAAACCTCCGCCGCCGAATATTAGAAGAAGCCCATAAGTCTAAGTATAGAATACACCCTGGAAGTGATAAGATGTGTCAAGACTTAAGAAAGAATTTCTGGTGGATAGGAATGAAAAAGGATATAGCAGCTTATGTTGCCAAGTGTCTAACCTGTTCACAAGTTAAAGTTGAACATCAGAAACCCTCAGGTTTATTGCAGTAGCTAGAAATGCCAATATGGAGTTGGGAATTGATAACAATTTGTTACCAAATTACCCAAGATACGAAAAGGTAATGATACAATCTGGGTGATTGTATACAGGCTAACCAAGTCATCTCATTTCTTACCGATGAAGGAAACTTTCAGTATGGAACAGTTAGCCAAGTTATATGTAAATGAAATAGTTTCATTACATGGAATTCTTCATCTATTGTTTCTGATAGAGAAAGCCATTTTACTTCTCATTTTTGGACTAGTTTCCAAAAAGCAATGTCAGCCAAGTTAAATCTAAGCACTGCTTATCATCCTCAGATGGATGGACAAAGCGAAAGAACAATTTAAATAATGGAAGATATGCTTAGAGCTTGTGTAATTGATTTTGGAGGAAATTGGGATGATCATTTACCATTAATAGAGTTTTCCTACAATAACAGCTATCATACCCGTATCAATGTTGCACCATTCGAAGCACTTTATGGACGAAAGTGCCGAACTCCAGTCTGTTGGGCAGAAATTGGAGAAAAGCAACTGTCTGGACCAGAAATAGTACAAGAAACAACAGACAAGATTATTCAAGTCAAGGAAAAACTAAAAGCAGCACGTGACCGACAAAAGAGTTATGCTGATAACAGGTGAAAACCATTAGAATTTTAGGTAGGAGATAAGGTATTATTAAAAGTTTCGCCATGGAAAGGAATAACTAGATTCATCAAGAGGGGAAAGCTAAGCCCCAGGTATGTTGAACATTTTGAGATTATTAGAAGAATAGGACCCGTAGCTTACCAGCTACAACTGCCAGATGAAATGGCAGGAATACATGATTATCTCATGTATGTAATCTCAAAAAGTGCTTAGCAGATGAATCACTAGCAGTACCTCTTAAGGACATATAAGGTAAATAAGAAACTTAAGTTTGTAGAGAGAGACCCCTACAGATAGAAGACAGAAAAATCAAGAATCTCAAACACAAGAGTTTGGTTCTAGTTAAAGTAAAATGGGATTCCAAGAGAGGGCCAAAATACACTTGGGAACTTGAATCAGAGATGCAGAGGAAATATCCGCACCTGCTCCAGTAGACCTCGAGGAAGAGTTCTAAAACAAGGTGGGGAGGATATAACAACCCTCCTAAAAGTCTTATAACACCTCGTATACGAAAAATGGGCCAGAAATACCTTAAATTTAACAAAAATAAAATAAAACAAAAATTCTTAGTCGCTCACGGGGTGCGACAGCTTCAGGTAAGGCTGTCGCAGGGTGTGACAGCTTGGCCACCAGGCCGCCTGGTGTCAGCATCGTGTCGAGCCTACCCCTTGAGTTAGACAAGCTAGGGCCTACCCAAGAGGCTAAGGCAGGGCGTGACGACCCCTCTTGTTTCCGTTGTGGGGCGCAAGAAAGGGGCGTATCAGCCCTATAAATGAGGAGTTCGAGCATTCAGTTTCAATCGTCAAAAATCTCGATCTTTCTCTCTAAATTTTGAATAGCAATTGTAATACTCGGGTATTATACCCACTAAAATAGCGAAGCTCTTCGATGTAAGTATCATAACCCCCGGTTACGTATTAGATACGCTGCCCGATTGATCTAGTGCTACATAACGCATGTCAAGGCTCTGCCTGACTCAGTCGTTGGAGTTCTGTCTCGGGGAGGGTATAACTAATGTAAATTGGGTTATTATACTAACGCGTGTGCATTGTTTAATTTATTATATTATAACCAAGAAATCAAAAGGAAATACCTAAATTAGCAATGTGAGTAATCCTCTTTTTGTTAAACCTTTTGTGAACTGTTTTTACAAAACCTCAAATGTTTAAATGATATTTCACGGTGATTGAGTATTTGTAATTCTACAATTATCGTCGGTATGTTGGGGTATTGTATACAAAATTTGTTACTACACTGTGAGTAGTAACATTACCACCAGTCAGGATTGACAGTACCGTGGGTGGTATTTAAAGTAGATGTAAACAAATGTAATTGCTGTATTGCCCTCAATGCTGTAAAATGATAAAACCTATTTTGATTAAACTGGGATTCACTCGCCAGTATTTCTTGCTGATAAAATGTTTTTAAAACGCGTTTCAGGTAACAAAATGTGAAAGCCAATTAGAAGTCAGCTGGAGAGCACTGAAGGCTTGGAAAAGTGGCTATAAAAGTTACCTAAATAAAGAAGTTTTATTTCAATAAATTAGGGTTTATCCCTATAAACATGTTTGTAATGAAAACTTTGGAATTTCCCATGTATTTATTATTATAAAATTATGGTGTTTTACTCTGATAAACTATTTTCGAACTACGGTCCTGATGTAAATTCCGCTGCCAAATAAATAAACACCGATACTACAGATACTGGTTCGCGGCCGCCCGTTCCCAAGGATGGGGCCCGGGGGTTGCGACACATGTATTTCAGGAAATTAGTGGATGCTTGCGGGCTTATGTTCAAGAAGTTATGTGTCTACGCTCCTTTGCCACTTTTGTAGAATTTATTATCATATCCCGCCTCCTTGCGGCGACATGAAGGATAAATCCTTGAACATTTGAATTTGAAATTATGTTGTAAACTTTTAAACTACTGTTTTTGAAGAGATGTAAAGCTTTCGAGATCTTTGCGTAAAGCTTTTCTCGCCTAAGCGTTTCCAATACTTCACGCAAATGATGCGCATGATCCTCCTTGCTTTTTGAATACATGAGAATATCATCAATGAATACTATCACCGGCTTGTCTAAAATTGGTTTGCAAACACGGTTCATACGATCCATGAAGGCCGCGGGTGCATTTGTTAACCCGAAAAACATTACAAGAAATGTATAATGCCCGTAACGCGTATGGAACGCCGTTTTTGGTATGTCTTCTTCTTTCACCTTCAACTGGTGATAGCCCGACCTTAAGTCGATCTTCGAAAACCAGCCTGCGCCTTGAAACAGATCGAATAGATCATCGATCCTCGGAAGCGGGTATTGATTCTTTACCATAAGTTTGTTTAACTCCTGGTAATCGATACACATTCGCATGCTTCCGTCTTTCTTCTTTATAAATAATACCGGAGCTCCCCAAGGAGAGACACTAGGTCGGATAAACCCTTTATTGAGCAAATCTTGTAGTTGTGATAGTCATTCTTGAAGTTCTGATGGTGTTAATCTGTACGGTGTCTTGGCCTCCGGTTTCGCACCCGGAAGTAATTCAATCCCAAATTCCACTTCACGCTCCGGTGTGTGACATTTATGCCATTACGACCTTCGTACAAATACAAATCTAGTGAAATCTTGTGTTTCATTTTTGGAATTTGTACAAATACTTGTGACAATTACATATATCAATTCTTGTTCGATTTCAAGCTTTAAACCGCTTTCTGGAAAGTTATACGCGAACTGATGCGTAAACATAATTAGTTTAATGCGACAAACACCCCAGAGTAGTGACATAGTCTTAACATACCTTAAATAACCTTTACATAACTTAGAAATAAGTTTTGGAGGGTTTGGTGTGCCGAAAACAAGTTTATTCAATCGCAGGGACTATTTGCGACAAACTGCGAAAGTATGCCGATTCGTATAGTAACGAACATTACGGAAGTTGATCATAAGCTAAACATACCCTAAATATCCTTTACATAGCTTAGAAATAGGCTTTGAGGGGTTCGTTATGCGAAAATATGCTTATTTGATCAATAGGGACTAAAAGTGTCAAAAAGTGCATAAGTTTGCATTTACGCGCATATCTTACATTCTGAACATATCCGGACATCCAAAAATTTTTGTAATCATTAAAATATTTTATTTTAGTGATTGGAATGTAAAAATACCATTCGTCGCGTAATTTGGATAGTTTTCACGTCTGTTCGAGTTTTCGTCATAATTAACCGAATAACGTGATCGTACGACCAAACGAACCGACATCCAAGATGTTTTCAAGCATGTTTTATGTTCCCTATACTTTAACTTCATTTTAGAGCCTTGAAATGGGGTTAACGGGTCTTAAAAACATCAAAAACTGAGTTTTATACATGCAGGGACCAAATCTGCCAATTTCTGAATCTTACCTCGCGGGGCGCGTAAGCCTTAGATGGCTTCTACGTGGGGCGCGACTGACCTGCAGATCAGAAACAATGAATCTGGCCACATCAGCTGTTTTCATGCATTTTTACCATGGTTTTGGCATACCATTAGCTTGTTTTTGTGCTCCCCTTTTATTGTAATCTATGGGTAACATGTGTATGGTTGAGATCAAGCCTTGATCCTTGCAAAAACACATGTAATGATCTTGTGAATTCAAGTTTCCTATAAATACCCATCAAGTTTCATTCTTGTTCCTTGCTCAAATTAATCTAATATGCTCTAAGTTGAAGCTAAGGCTTCATACTTGAGTGTTTTAGTTCAATTCTTCCTAGCTTGGACCTTTTGTAAGCTTCTTTCATGCTTATTTATGCTTTTCAAGCATGAAAGTCAAACTGTGTTTGACTTTTTGCTTTGACCATGAATAGGTCAAGTCAAAGTTCAATCGAACTTTGCAATGTGAGTGTAATCACGATGGTTATAGTCCCTTGTGACTATACCTACTGATTACCACGTCGATTAGTCGAAGTGACGAGTCAAAGTTTCGGTTAAAATACGTATTTATGCGTATTTTGCGACAAAGCTATTTTCGGGTATCAAAACACTTTGTTTTGATATCAAACCTGTTTTCTAACTTAGTTAAACATGTTTAAACATGTTTAACTCGTCACTTTTAGTCTAGTGCTTGTATAGGGTCGTAAGTCAAGCGGTCTTGACAACCGCTTAGACTTTTGAATCCGACCCATTTGGTCGATTATTAGGATCCGACCAAACATATTTTATGACCATAGTTGTATAGGGAATAACCTTCCGAGGTTATACCTTATGGTCACTTATTTTAATTAAGTTGTATGTTAGGTAGTTAATATGCCTTAGGAAAATGACCAAAATGCGCTTTTCATGCATAATTTGAATTTAAGCATATGTAACCTAACTTTTGTCACTTAAACTGATTATGCAACATATTTAAACATGTTAGGGCATATAATACTTGTCATAGGACTAGTTAGGCGTCTCGAACATGCATTCACGCGAACGACGCGTTAAAGTAGCGTAGACTACCTTAACGGGCCATAACGGGTCGTAAGCACTTAGGATAGGTTCCGATTTAGAATGTAGGCTTTTTTAAACCATATCACATGAGTTCCAATACTCATTTGGTTTATGAGACCTCATTCTACCCGATCTTCCGATTTAGGTGTCGATTTATTAACTTAGCGATCCGATTACTAGGTGCCACTTGATTTCCTTGGTTTGCCCGAGCTTTGTTAAGTTCATTTAATCGAGGATACCTTGCAATTCAATGTGAGTACATACTTTCCCTCTTTTACCATTTTCGAATATTTTGGGATGATTCATATGTGCTAAACGATTTCGAGTTTTCTAAACAAATGCTATGGTTTATGTTAAACACAACGATTTCAATAATATAAACGAACTTGTTGGGACGTTAGTCGAAAGACAATTGAATGACATTCATTAACTATGTTTAAGCCGACCAGTAGTATGTTATGGTACCATAGGCTGTTATGGTACCATAGGATCTGACAACTCTCGTTGTCGGACTTTCACCATGGTTATGGGGGTAATATGGATAACGACAGAACCTGGTAAATTGGTAACTTACCCTTTGGTGGTCTGTTAATACGAGTTGAACGATTAGGACGAGTCACACAGGTTTTAATGTATTCAATGAAACGACCAGAAGTTAGTTTTCACAATTAAAACACGAACCACTGTAACTATTGAACTATGTGAACTATTTGAACTATTTGAACCACTGGAACTATTGAACTATGTGAACTATTTGAACCACTGGAACTATCTGAACTATGTGAACGATTTGAACTACTGAACCATTGGAACTATTTGATCTTTGTGAACTATTTGAACAATTTGAACCACTGGAACTATTTGATCTATGTGAACTATTTGAACTATTTAAACCACTAGAACTATTTGAACTATTGAACGATTGGGTTATGGTAAGTGATTAGGTAACGGGGCGGGTGTAATGTGATAAAAGCATGGTGGATACGTCGCTGGTACTTCCTATATAAGTGCTTTTAACACATTACATGTCGTTGCGTTATCTAGATCACTTGGACACATGTTTTCAAAACGAAGTTTCACTACAAGGTTTCTTAAAGATATAAACCATACAATGTTTACTTTCAATGGTGATTTACTACTTGGTTTACAAAGACAAATGTTTTCAATTAAGATTCAGGGCTACAATGGTTTTGGTTTATTCATACATCAACTTGTAAAAGTTGATAGAAACATACTGCAATATCAAACTCTTTTGTTTTCAAGGTACACACTCAACAACTCTCGTAGTTGGACGAGGTATTACAATATGAACTCAAGGCCATGAATCTAACACACCCACAAAACCTATGTACTCGCCGGCATTTTTATGCTGGCGTATTTTCACATATGTTTCAGGTACCGTAGTATGATGATGTTTGATGATGATTATGATGCATGCTCACATAGGAATGGACGAGGCCTTAGTGACTCAATAACAACAAAAGACAATTTGTTCATGTTTTGCTTCTGATTTCAATACAATGTAATAAACTTAATTCAATAAAACGAAACTTCAATCCATGTGTTGTGAAACAATGATTATGTTACGACACTCCCCGATGTTTTCGCCGCGGTTTGTTGTTTTAACGCGGTCGGGGTGTGACAGGTGGTATCCCCGGTAAATCCTCCGGAAATACGTCTTCAAACTCTCGTACAACCGGTACGTCTTTAATTCTTGGTGACTCTTTATCCAAATCATGTATGTAAGTCAGGTAAGCCTTACATCCGTGTTGTAGGAGTTTACGAGCTTCTATCATCGAGCACACAATGGGGTTTCAATTCTTTTCCCCGTAAATAATAACATGCCTTCTGCTCGGAGATGTTAGTTGTATCTCCTTACGGAAGCATATCACTTTAGCATGGTGTCGAGATAACCAATACATCCTGATCAACATGGGTATCAAATCAACTAAGTAATCCTCTCCGTCCACATTCAATTTGCAATCCCGACACATATAACAAAACAATAAAATTTTTATTATTGCTTATTTCTACTTCCAAAGGCATAGGCAATTTTGTTAATGTAAATGTAGGGTGTTGAATAAATCTATGTGAAACAAAAGATCTATTTGCACCCGTATCAAATAAAATGCATGCGGGAATGGAATTTATGGTAAATGTACCTGAAACCACATCGAGTTCAACCTTGGCCTCAGCCGCGGTTATGTGGAAGGATCTCGCCTTTGATTTTGGGACTTCTGCCTTTGTGTCAGGTATTTCCTTCTTTCCAACCAACTCCAGGCACTCAGATCTCTTATGTCCTGGTTTGTAACACTTGTAGCACACTGACACCTTACCGGGGCAATTTGAAGCCCCGTGTCCCACTTTCCCGCACGTAACACATGGTTTGTTCTTGAAGTAACATTCGCCTCGATGGGCTTTTCCACATGTTTTGCATTGGGGTGGCCCTCCTTTTGCGTTCCCCTTCTTTGGAAACTCATTTGCCTTTTGTTTCTTTGTGGGGCTTGGATTTGCAACCAACGCCCTTCTTTCACCCCTTTCAATCTCCTTCTTTAATTCAATCTCTCTTTCATGTGCGGCATTTACAATCTTCGTGAGATGTTCGTATTTTCAGGGAGTCATAAACTCTCGATATTCCGCAATCAAAATGTTATAATAACAAATATTTTGTTCTTCCGTCTTCATCAACTCGTCACAGAACCTCAGCTTGTCGAGGAACACCCCCGTGATTTTGTCAATCGATTCTCCCCTTTGCCTTATTTGAATAAATTCTTCCTTGATTTTGTTGATCACGACCTTTGAGCTATGGTATTTAAGGAAAGGTACCAAAAAATCCTCCCAAGTCATGGTTCTTGTGGTCTCAATTCCTTTTTCTTTCTTAAGATTGTCCCACCAATCTTTCGCTTGACCCCTCAGTTAACCGGTCTGTAAGCTACGAAATTGGTTGCATCTCAGTGAGCTCTTTCAAAGAATCCTTCTATATCACTTATCCATCGTTGACAAACGATTTATAACAACCCTCCTAAAACCCCTTAACATAACCCTAAATGTCCTAAAATATACCCCGTATATGAGAAACGAGCCTAAAATACCTTAATATTTATAAAAATCAAACAAAAACAAGTAATAGGGGCCCTCGCGGGGCGCGACCCCTTTGGGTGAGTGAGTCGCGGGCCATAACGTAGTGACACCAGGCGAACCCCTAGTTCGCCACGTGGCCATATGCGTGTAAAGCCTACACCCTTGACTCGACCAAGCTAGGGCCTAGCCTAGAGTCCTCGCGGGCCGCGAAGGACTTGGCAAAGTTTGTCGCGGGGCGCGAGCCGCCTTATGTCAGGCCTATATAAGGAGGCCGATGCCTCATTTGATTGATGTTCAATTCTTTTCTTTCTCTCTGACATATAGTAGCAATATTTCTCAGGTATTATACCCCTAAAAAGTGAAGCTCTGCCTCGTTGTAAGTATTATAACTTCCGATCACATATCTGTTACCCTACCTGATTGAGCTAGGGCTCCGTAACGCATGTCAAGGCTCTGCCTGACTCAGGCGTTGGAGTTCTGTCTCGTGTTACACCCAATTGATCTAGGACTCCATAATGCATGTCAAGGCTCTGCCTGACTCAGTCATTGGAGTTCTGTCTCGAGTTGTACGGTTAATGTGATTTGAGTTATCTTACTAACACGTGTGCATTGTTTAATTTTAATAGATAATAACCAGGAGAATCACAAGGAAGCTATAGTAGTCTCACCTAATTCAACAATGTGAGTTATTTCCCTTTTATAAACTCTTTTTGTGAGTCATTCTCTTTTTCTACCAAATTGTTTTACCAAAACCTCAAATGTTTTCAATTAGAATTACAATGATTAAGTCTTTGTAATTCTACAATTGCTGCAAGTATTATGGGTTTTGTATACAGTACTTGATAACCTTCACAATTGGGCACGGGTATCCAATGTGTGATATGACCATAGTCACAGATCCATCGAGTGACACATACTGAATGAGTAATTGTGTAGATATAAACATTGTAATCGCCCTTAATACTGTAATGTGTAACAACTGATGTTTTACAAATTGGAATGTACTCGCCAGTATTTCTTGCTGATAAAACCTTTTTTAAAACGCGTTTCAGGTAACTTAATGTGAAGCAAATAGAAGCCGGCTGGAGAGCACTGAAGACTTAAAGTTGTGGCTATAAAAGTTACCAAATTAAGAAAAGGAGTTTATGTTTTCAATAATTAGGGTTTATCCCTACAATTGTATTGTCAAATGAAACTTGGGTTTTATTCCGTTTATTATTATAAAAGTTTGGTGTTTAACTCTGATAAAAATATTTCCTAACTACGGTCCTGATGTATTCCGCTACCAAATTAATAAACACCGATACCATCTGACTGGCCCGCGGCTCCCGCTTCCGGGGTGGGGTCAGGGGCTGCGACAGGAGGTGGTATCAGAGCTACAGCCACTGGTTTAAGCCAATGAAGTGTTCTGCTGATACTTAAATTTTAGATAAATTGTGTTAGGAAATAACTTGTGTGATTATGTGTAAATATGTATATTATTGTTTTGTGTTATTTGACAATTTGTTAGTTTACAGTATGAGTGAGCAAGGTACATCCGACGCTTATCGTCAATTAGCTAGTTCCCCAAAAGATAAAGAACCTCATCTTAGCCAAACCCCTCAGGATACTCAGCTGATATTGAGGAAGGAATATTTATCTTTAAGGCACAGTATGAGGAACCATTCCCTCCCAAAAAAGAGAGGATGGTTTAGTACAGGAGCACATGAGAGGAGGAAGAGGATGAAGAAACTTCAACAGTAGAGAGCAGTAGTAAGAGCGAATAGGGAAGTGAATACACAAACCCAAGAAGCAGTCAATAGGCTACCATGGGAAGAGGAACTTGATAGACAGTTAGCAGATTTCCATATGTTAGCTACTACAGCAGCAGACCCTAATTTGAACCAAATAGCTGAACCACCACTGTTACCCTTATTTCCAGACCAACAAATGTTAGAACCCAACTAGGAAAACCAATTCCCGATACCTGCATTTGACCCCAATGAATTACCTAGAATCCCAACCCCAATCTCTTTAGAATATGATCCATGGTTAAATGACAATAGGTCATATTCGGCCATATATACTCCCAAAGAAGCAGTACCAGAACCACCGTTAAACCCACCAATGAGTCGATAATATGTGCAGGAACTCCGTCAGTATGGCGAAAATTTAGTGGATGAGGGAAATAGAATTCGACAGATAGGAGAAAAGCTAGTTTGGAAATATGATGAGTGTGGGATGCAGTATTGGATGAACGACACCTAGAATAATATATGGATATATGTGTAATATTGTATTTTGATAGAAATATATATATATATATATATATATAATCAACTAAAATGAATAGACTAAAATAGATATAGATGCACAACTACTAGTGTGTTAGTTTTCAGTTGTAATATGTAATCAATGCATATATATATATATATATATATATATATATAGAGTAAAGTCACAATGTTTGATGTTTTTTATCAACCTGCTTGTGTGACTGTTGTATAAATGTCTGTATTAAATATTATTCTGTGATATTGATACTTGATAATTGTTTACAATTTAGATATCGAACGAAGTTAATCAGGGAAACCAGAATAATGATATAATGAGAACCAAGTGAATAATAGTGCCATCAAACATATAGTCGTACAAGGAATTATAGATGCTTTGCATTATATTATCAAGACAGTTAAAGAAGCAGAAAATAATAAATATGTAACTGGAAGTAAACGTCAACCCACTAAACCAAGTCATAGTGTGAACGAAAATCACCAACCCCTTATCCAAGCTCCAATTCCAAAAACAAGAAGAACCATTTCTTATGGTTGCTCTTATAAAGAATTCTTGGCCTGCAAACCAATAGAATTCTCAGGCAATGAAGGAGCCATTGCAGCTTTACGTAGGATAGAAAAAACAGAAGCAGTCATAAAAATAAGTAAATGTGCAGATGAAGATAAGATTATGTTTGCTTCTAATCTCTTTAAGAATCCAACTTTAGAATGGTGGAATACTATTCTCTAGTCTATAGGAAGTGACGGAGTTTATAATATGGAATGGATCAACTTTAAGGAAATGGTTGACAGAAAATTTTGTCCTCCCAATGAAAAGGATCAAATTGCCAATAAATTCCTAAATCATAAGATGACTGGAATAGATTGCAAAGGTTACACTACCATATTCTTTGAATATGCTAGGATAGTACGAACCTTAGCCTCACCTGAACCAGTATTAATCTCTCATTATATTTGGGGATTAATTAGTGAGATCGGACATGTAGTCAAGGCAGCTAGACCTCAGACCATAGAAGAAGCAGTAGAACTAGCCAATACCCTGACTGGTGAATTGGTACGCACACAAGAGGAAAACCAGAGAAAGAACCCAGCTCAAAGACTTACCCAAGAATTTCGCTACGGTAATTCCAACCATGGAAAAGGAGTAGGTTCTTTTGCACCCTACGTAAGTTTTGTAGAAAGAAGCACTCGGGAAAATGTGTTGTGTCCTGCAACTTTTGCAAGTACCCAAGACATAAGGAAGAAGACTCTAGGAGAAAGGCTAGTGCCAGCGTATGCTACAATTGTGGAGAAATTGGTTACATCAAACCAAACTGTCCGAAACTAGCTCTAGCAACACCTAGCAAAGCTAAGACAACTGAAGGACCCCAAAAAGAATGCCAGAGCATTCGTTTTGACAGCTGAGGAAGCCAAGATGGTTTCGGATGTAATAGCGTACGTTTTTTAGTTAATGATATATTTGCCAAAGTATTATTTGACTCTGGTGCAAACCAAATTTTTATCAATACTTCTTTCTACCAACTTCTCGATCAACCATTAACTAAACTCCAAGAAGACTGTCTGGTGGAGACAGCAAATGGATATTCCATTAAGATAAGTGTAATCTTGCAGGGAGCAAGAATAGAAATTTTGAATCATAATTTTTCTGCTAACATCTACCCAATGAATCTAGCCGGATTCGATTATGTATTAGGAATGGATTGGTTGGTAGCCAATCATGCCGTTATTTTTTGTGATCAAAAGTCGGTACAAGTAAGTACCGCAAGTGGTGAAAAGATCGCAATTAAAGGAGATAAGCCAACCAGGTCGACAAAATTCATCTCTGTGATGAAAGCCGTAAGTTGTGCAAGGAAAGGAGGAATAGTGTATATGATTTCCATAATCATTAACACTAAAGGAAAAGAATTAAAAGATATTCCTGTAGTATCTAAATTCTCAGATGTTTTTCCAGAAGAGTTACCCGGATTACCACCCGATAGAGAGGTTGAATTTAGAATTCTCCTAATACCAGGAATGGCACCAATCGCCAAGGCACCCTACCGATTAGCACCGACAGAAATGCAGGAACTGAAGAAACAATTGTACGAACTTCTTGAGAAGGGTTTTATACAACCTAGTTCATCAACGTGGGGAGCACCGGTGTTGTTTGTCAAAAAGAAGGACGGATCAATGCGTATGTGCAATGATTACCGGGAATTGAACAAGGTTATGATTAAAAATCAGTACCCACTACCGAGAATCGATGATCTGTTCGATCAACTTCAAGGAGCTCAATTCTTTTCTAAGATCGATTTACGTTTAGGATATCATCAACTGAAAGTGCAGGAAGAGAACATTCCTAAAACTGCTTTCAGAACAAGGTACGGTCATTATGAATTTACCGTCATGCCATTTGGTCTAACCAATGCCCCAGCTGCATTTATGGACATGATGAACAGGATATGTAAACCATACCTGGATAAATTTATAATTGTCTTTATAGATGATATTCTAATTTACTCTAAGAGTAAAGAGGATCATGCGGAGCATCTGCATATACTTCTGACATTGTTGAGAAAAGAAAAACTATATGCTCAATTCTCAAAATGTGAATTTTGGTTGCAAGAAGTGCAATTCCTTGGACATTTGGTTAATCATGAAGGAATTCATGTGGATCCCACAAAGATCAAGGCAATTACTAATTGGAAAGTCCCTGAATCACCAACAGAAGTAAGAAGTTTTCTTGGACTGGCCGGATATTATAGACGGTTTATCCAAGATTTCTCTAAGATAGCCATTCCATTAACCAAACTGACCTGCAAATCAGTTAAGTTTGAATGGGGACCAAAACAGGAGGAAGCCTTTAGAATTCTTAAACAAAAATTAACCAACGCACCCATACTCGCAATGCCAAAAGGAACTGAAGACTTTATAGTCTATTGTGATGCGTCTAAGTTAGGATATGGATGTGTGCTGATGCAACATCAGAAGGTTATAGCCTATTGCTCTAGACAACCCTAAGAAACATGAAGAGAATTACACAACCCATGATCTAGAATTAGGAGCCATAGTTTTTGCCCTTAAGATTTGGAGACACTATCTTTATGGTAATAAGTTTGTTGTCTTCACATATCATAAGAGTTTAAGATACCTTTTTGGGCAAAAAGAATTAAATATGAGACAAAGACGATGGATGGAAATTCTTAGTGATTATGATTGTGATATCCAGTATCATGCAGGAAAAGCTAATGTAGTAGCTGATGCTTTAAGTCGAAAGTATCATGAAAAGCCAAAACGAGTACGTTCTCTCAGGTTAAATATACAAGTAGATTTAAATGAGCAAATTAGAGAGGTACAGAAAACAGCAATCAAGGACGATGCTGAAGGTTTAAAAGGAATGATTAAAGAATTAGAAAAAGGAACAGATGGAATTTGGAAGTTCCATAAGAAAAGAATCTGGATACCTAAACAAGGAAACCTACGCCACAAAATTCTAGAAGAAACTCATAAGTCTAAGTATACGATACATCCCAGAAGTGATAAGATGTATCAAGATCTAAGAAAGAATTTCTGGTGGATAGGAATGAAAAAGGATATAGCAAACTACGTTGCAAAATGTCTAACCTGTTCACAGGTTAAAGCTGAGCATCAGAAACCTTCAGGCTTATTACAGCAATTAGAGATGCCAATATGGAAATGGGAATTGATAACAATGGACTTTGTTACCAAATTACCTAAGACAAGATAAGGTAATGACACAATCTGGGTGATTATAGACAGATTGACCAAATCTGCTCATTTCTTACCAATGAAGGAAACTTTCAGTATGGAACAATTAGCCAAGTTATATGTAAATGAAATAGTTTCATTACATGGAATTCCTTTATCTATTGTATCGGATAAAGATAGCCGTTTTACTTCTCATTTTTGGACAAATTTCCAAAAAGCAATGGGAACCAGGTTAAATCTAAGCACAACATATCATCCAAAAACGGACGAACAAAGCGAAAGGACAATCCAGACGATGGAAGATATGCATAGAGCCTGTGTAATTGACTTTGGAGGAAATTGGGACAATCACTTACCATTAATAGAATTTTCCTACAATAACAGCTATCATACTAGCATTAATGTTGCACCCTTTGAAGCACTTTATGGACGAAAGTGCCGAACTCCAGTCTGTTGGGCATAAATTGGAGAAAAACAACTATCTGGACCAGAGATAGTACAAGAAACAACAGACAAGATTATTCAAGTCAAGGAAAGACTAAAAGCAGCGCGAGATCGTCAAAAGAGTTATGCAGATAATCGACGAAAACCTTTGAAATTTCAGGTTGGAGATAAGGTATTGTTAAAAGTTTCTCCATGGAAAGGAAAAGTCAGATTCATTAAAAGAGGAAAGTTAAGCCCCATTTATGTTGGACCTTTTGATATTATTAGAAGAATAGGACCTGTAGCTTATCAGCTACAACTGCCAGAGGAAATGGCAGGAATACATGATGTGTTTCATGTATGTAATCTAAAACGTGCTTAGTAGATGAATCATTAGTAATTCCTCTTAAGGACATAGAGGTAAATGAGAAACTTAAGTTTATAGAGAAACCTATTCAGATTGAAGATAGAAAGATCAAGAATCTTAAACACAAGAGATTAGTTCTGGTCAAAGTAAAATGGGATTCCAAAAGAGGACTGGAATACACTTGGGAGCTCGAATCAGAAATGCAAAGGAAATATCCACACCTGTTCCAGTAGATCTCGAGGACGAGATCTAAATCAAGGTGGGGAGGATATAACAACCCTCCTAAAACCCCTTAACATAACCCTAAACGTCCTTAAATATACCTCGTATACGAGAAACGAGCCTAAAATACCTTAATATTTATACAAATCAAACAAAAACAAGTAATAGGGGTCATCGCGGGGCATGACCCCTTTCGGTGAGCGAGTAGCGGGCCGTGACGTAGTGACACCAGGCGAACGCCTAGGCCGCCACGTGGCCATATGCGTGTAAAGCCTACACCCTTGACTCGACCAAGCTAGGGCCTAGCCTAGAGTCCTCGCGGGCCGCAAAGGACCTGGCCAAGTTTGTCGCAGGGCGCGAGCCGCCTTATGTCAGGCCTATATAAGGAGGCCGATGCCTTATTTGATCGACGTTCAATTCTTTTCTTTTTCTCTGACATATAGTAGCAATATTACTCGGGTATTATACCCCTAAAAAGCGAAGCTCTGCCTCGTTGTAAGTATTATAACTTCCGATCACATATCTGTTACCCTACCCGATTGATCTAGGGCTCCGTAACGCATGTCAAGGCTCTGCCTGACTCAGTCATTGGAGTTATGTCTCGTGTTACACCAGATTGATCTAGGACTTCGTAATGCATGTCAAGGCTCTGCCTGACTCAGTCATTGGAGTTCTTGTCACACCCCAACCGATGGCGGAATCATCGCGGCACGGCACTAGGTGAACCAGATTGCTCAAGAGAATCCATAACAACTATCAAAATGACAATATTTAAAAGGTTAATTGTCCCATACCAGTAAACAAATATTTCACAAACAGTCATCACAGAGTTCAAATCTCTTAAACAAAACCAATCCGATAACCTAGATTTTTATTTGCGGGTTTCTAGACTTCCTAATCCGTTGCAGCAAAAAGACCATCAACCTGTCACATACGTTAAAATAAAAGTCAATACATAAAGTAAAGGTGAGTACACAAGTTTTGCATAGATATAGTATAAAAAGCATTAACGCATAACCAACATGTAGCACGTAACGGGCGATGCATGAAACTACCAACAATGATACAACCTAACCACGTGACTGCGATGTAGAGTATGCGCGACACGTGTTCACCGAAGCGAACAAGTGAAATAAAGTAATGTGATCCTTAGCAACCCCTGTCACACAGGTGCTGAGTCCAAACTATAGTGCAATTGTTGCTAAAGGCGGTTTAGCATAACATTGTGTAAGCATAGTAACAAGCATTCAACAAATCACGTATAGCATGCGGGAGCGGTTAGCATTCATAAAGTGTTTGTGTTGTGTGTTGTGTCTTGATAGAGAACGTATGTAACACCCTGAAGAAACACGGAGCTAATTCTAAGGTTAATTAGTTTGGTTTATGTTTCAATCATAAGGGTTAATCTTCTTAAGCTTTCCTAAGCTCCAATTTGATACGTTCTTCCTGCAAAACAGAACACCGTTAGCTCGTTAAGAGGGGAATATGGGGGTTTCCCTCTTAACCAGACTCCGGCGTGAGAATAAGTATCTGCTTTGAGGAAATAAGTGTGTATTAAGAGTGAGGGGGGAGAGAATAGAATGTTTAACCTGTGCATGGAGGTCTCTATTCATAGCCGGAGAGGTGTAAGAGTAGATGGCCTGATGGGCCTTGGGCCGGAAGACGACAAATAGGGAATATCCTCCTTGTCTCACTGGTGTCGACCGTTAATGTCTTCTAGAAGATCTCCGGTGCTGGCGCACCGTGATTGGAGCCACGTGTCCCAGTTGTCGGCCTTGTTGTCCCTTTGCCATCAGTAGGTAAGTGGAGATCATGGGGCAGGTGTCGCCGCCCCCTGATTGGTGCCACGTAGGCGTCCTTGTGTACTCGTTGTCTCCTGCACGTCAGACGATCGTGAGCACGATAGAGCACAGCCTGGAGGATGCCGATTGGCTTATTCCTCTGCCACTTGTACCTTCTGTACTTTCTGAAGTGGCCTTGCGCTTTGACTCCAGCGCGACCATTGCTGAGCACGTAACTAGCTCGCGCAGGGTTGCAGGGGTTGAAGGCTCTTATTCAGAATGCTAAGTATGGAAACTGATGTTATCTCTTGTTTGGACCTCGCACGAGGTTAGGCTCTGCTTGAGCAGCTCGCGCGGATCTAAAAGATTGATCAGCTTGTTGAGTAAGGAGTATGGTCCAGCGCACGACCTGAATGGTCTGCGCGGCTTTTTAGGACCATACCCCTTCAAGTCCCCCCAGTCCAGTGCTACACCATGCGAAACGTAAGTGGTTGGAGCTCTGGACTTAGAAAAAAGAGAGTGTTATCTCTAAAAAACGCTTGCTTGATTTTGTTAGGTAGCGCGCGTGTAAGTGTTTGGCAGTTACTACGGCGTGACTACCAGATTTGTCTGTTGATAATTCTCTGCTTTTGAGTATAAGCGCGCAAGTTCATTGGATAATTATGAATGTTGCGCGACCTAGGTAACTTCTGCATGAAGTTTGTAGTAACTTTGAGCGGGAAAAACCTTAAATTTTGAATTCTGACAAGTTGGTGCAAAATGTCGCTGACGGCGACGTTTGAGTTGACTGCTGACACGGACATCATCAGCTGTCACTGACGGTTTAGCTTTCCGTCAGGCGAGTGAGGCCCACGCGCGCGTGGTACCGTCACTCCGGGAATCTCGCCTTATGTGGCGTATGTTGATTGGTTACGCGTGCGGTTAATCCAGCACGTTTACCGTCGCATTAAATGCGATGAGTATATATAGTCGATGGGAGGGGAGAGGATTTCACAAATCTTCTTCTGTCTTCCCTTTTTCTCTCTCGAGTATTCAAATCTTCTTCGAATCTTCAACTATTTCACTAGCAGATCTTCAAGTTCTTGAACATCCTTCAAGTTTCTCAGAGCTGACCTTCAAATTCAAGTATTTCCATTGCTGAAGAAGAACCTCAAGTCGAAGAAGGTCCCCTCCCTGTCCTCAAATGGGACCAGGGGTTATTTGAACAGATAACTAAAGGATTCCGGTTTCCACCAGAGTGGGATGCCCAATATCCCCGGCAGGGTCAGACTGCCGCCGATGCACCGCCGGGGTATATAACCCTTTTTGAGGAATTCTTTCTGCAAGGAAACTTTAGGTTGCCAGTGACGGAGTTTATGGCCCATATACTCCATTATTATGGGTTTCACATGTCACACCCCCAAATTACCACCTAGGGCATGTCCCTAATGGAGGTGCAACGATCCAACAAAGAGCCACCAATCATATCAAACACAAGTAATAATGTATTGAAATACTCAATTGAAAGAAATGTATCGTTTTAAACCAAAACCAAAGTATTGAGCGGAAGCATAAATGTATAAGTGTGTAAATGTATCAAAACCAAATCAATGTAATTGTTTATCATGACCACAACCACTCCAGCAGCATCAGACGACAAGTTCCCAAGTTCCTTCAATGATTACCTACAAGCATGTAAACAAGTGTGTCAGACTACGCTGGTGAGTTCAAGGTTTGTGTTTGTTTACCAAGTTGTATTACCAATCATGTGAGTAAAACAGTTTACAAGACGATATGTTGTTTGTTGTTATGATGTTTGATGTTTCGATGTTGTTATTACTCGATTACCGAATGGCCATATGATATGTGATTGCCAACCCCAATGCCTCTATCAAAGCATTGGTCATGTTTTAAGGTAATTAGTTCATGCCCGTTCTCCTCGAACGTCGTGAGGGTGCCAAACCTAATAGCGCTATCAGACTTATAAAACTTTATTTATGTATTCAATGATTTATAACAACCCCCTTTACTAACAAATGTAATGTATCACTCAACCTTATACGTCAACATGTAACATTATGTGACCCGGGTACCGCCCAGGGTCTACGGCCCATTAATTATATGACTTTTATCACAAAACCGCCCATTAAAATATGTGACCAGAGTTCGTTCGTGTAATCAGTTGGGCTGGTGGCCCGATGTTTAAAAGAAGAGATCGGCCCAGCTTAGTGTATAACAGTGCAGCCCAACTCACACTTAACCCAACCGGTTTGCCAAACCTAAATCCCTATTATACAAGCATATCGGCCCAATCAATTAACCTATAGTTTTCCCTCTTTGTTTGCACAAATCATTTAATCATTTAATTCACTTAACATTAATGTCTTTGACTATATTAACAATATATTCAGGAGGTGCACATGATTTAATAAGATAAAAACTACAAGTTCACATGGCCGACATTTACATATGCATGCACATAGATTGATGAGATAGAAACTACAAATTCCCATGCTTCTGACATGTATCAATTCCCTATAATTCCTTATCACATGAGCATGTATATTATCACAGCTAGATTTCAGTTTCTCAACCATGTAATATCCATCAAGAACCCTACTATATAATGTAATCTACAAACGTAATACATCATGCATGAGCAGCCTATATCTTTAACATTCAGATCGGTGATATTAAACTAAACACATACTCGGTTCGCATTGATAAACAACATTAAAACATATTCCGATCATATATTTTACTAGTGAGTATTACGATTATATCCGCACTAGAACTATAATAATAACTATAACACCAATCAAGGTCACACAACCAGGAAATCAACAACCAAGAATCACTTACCGAAAACTTGATTAATCACGGTGCAATCACCAACAGAGGGGGGGGGTCTCCACTGACTTTGTGCGATCAAGGAACAATAGGGTTTGTTCTTTAGTTTTAAGCTAATCTAATTATAAGCAAGTAGGTTACGTATACTTGTTGATCAAGGAAATATAATAGCCCAAGTTGGGCGATTTTCCTAACCACCGAAGCAATGGGCTTCGGCCCAAACACATGGCCAGTAAAAGTTGTGTTTTTGAGTTATCAATTAAACTTAACGGAGTTATACCCGCGCAGAACGTTTAACACATTGCAGGAGGAATAGATAACGGGAAGTTAGATTCGCAAGATCACACATTACTAACCTTGGTGTTAGGACCGGTTTGACTCCGTTTCGATTGCAAACCGACTCGTGAACGTGCGGAATCCGTGCACGAGTGAGACCGAAACACACGAGAATGTAATTTTAACAGTGATTCTATTCCAGATCTGAAAGATACAAGCACCTGAATCACGAACACAAGCTTTCTCTCTCTAGAACCTCTCTCTAGAACTCTAGCTCTCCAAAGCTTCAAATGTGTAAAAGTGTCAAAAGTTCTTAAAAGAAACCCTAAGGCTCCTATTTATAGGCACAAGGAATATAAGGATTTCTCCTTATTTACAAGTTTGCCACCTTGTCCTTTTAACTAGATATTACAATAAAAGCTTAGACTTCTTCGGTTTCTGCTACGTGCTAGATTGACGGAGGCGATAGACACCTAATGCACTAACAGACTCCCCCTTGGATATTGCCGTAGTCAATCTCATAGCATCTTGTCTTTCTCTATCTTGAACAGAATCCCCCTTGGATATGTCTTTGAGCTTCCGTTGCTCCTCTTTTCGATCAGACTCCTTTTCTTCAGGCTCCCCCTTTCATCAAGCTTCCGTGCTTTTAGGGATCGACACCTAGCTTCTCAGCTACAAACTCCTCCTTTCTTTCAGTTTGTCTTCAGACTCCTCCTTAGACTCGGTTCTCGGGATCGTAGTCTGGATTACCTGCAATCACTCATACAACTATAAGTAACAACATTTTAATCTTCCAGATATCGTAATCTGACAATTCAATCTTTCTAGAAATCACTATTCATGAATTTGGCAGTTTCATCGAATCGTATCGGAAACTAGCTCTTATAACAATATAAGCATCCAAATCCCCCACAGTTAATCATCCAAGTCCAAATTAATGACCTTGGAGATATCACAAACTGTTTTTGAATTTTTTATTTTAAAAAAAAAACTTCAAGTTTCAAATTAATGAACTTGTTTTATTTTCAGAAACACGATCAGCTTACTTAGATTTTGAAACTCAGCACTCAGACATCAGTTGTCGAAAATAAAGCAGAAATCAAAATCTTTTTGTATTTTCTGAAAATACAAAGCAATAACGAAATATGTACAAACATATTCACAAACAATATTTTTGTTTGAGTATGCGTCAAAGGATCATATCAGTTTTTGACAAGTCACAAGTACCGTTGAGCTTAAAAACACAGTAAGTATTAAACAATTCACTTAGATTGTCGATATACTGATCCACTTAAATTTTCATACAAACTTCAACTGATTCAGGATACGAATTAGATGTTTTAAGAACTTAAACCCATTCATGTGTCCCACCTCTTGAATATACTCCCGTATCCAGAATCCCAATAATCAGTCTTACAGGTGAGAATACTACAATGATATCTGTATATAAATTAGGTATGCGAGGGCCGAGGGATCTCAGATCGATACTTCCGTATACGCAGAGAGATATCAGCTTCGACTTTTCGGTGTGTCCCCTTTAGAGGATCTTTTTGCTTACAACAGCAGCATTTATCAATTTTGTTGTTTCAGCATGCTGGGGGTTTAATGCTGTGTTTCAAGCATTGCAGCAAGTATTAGCCAGGGACTAGGTCAGAACTACCGTTCAGCAGAAGTCCCGGAATAATACCCCAGACATCATTGAGTATAAAGACCTAGTATATCAGATTACGAGACCTTTCAAACGAGATTTCAGGGGTTACCTATATATCCAAGTAGTGTTCCCCACAAAATAAGCAAGTGTTTGAATTTAGGTTTATATCCCGAAAAAGTTTACTAAGTGTATAAAAACCTACCGACACATCCACGGTGAGATCGTTTAACACATTTAAACTTTCCAATTCTTTAGCGTACTGTAACTGTCTACTGATGTACTATCATTTCCTCTTTTTACGCAAAACTCAATTTTTAAATTTTTATCATGTTTTTGACTTTTTCAAATTTTCAAATGTTTTTGTATTTTCTAATGACAATTTTTCTCCCCCTAAAATGCAAAATCATTTAAAGAAAATTTGACAACCAACACTGATAGCTTTGTCTCGCCATCCATTTTCTGCATCTCATGCTCTGTTTTGCAGAAAATATAACACTTTAAGCAGAAAATATAACATACCCCCATGATATACAACCCATTGATCTTAACAGTTTGAAAACCGTGTTTCAATCTAATGAAAGTAATCATGTTTGTTCAGCCGTGAGGGTTTCGGCGTATTCAATCAACATACATTCAAACAAAATTAAAAACAACATATTTTTGGTTTTTCAAATTTTAACAAACTAAAAACATATTTTTGGTTTTTAATTTTTTCAATTTTTAGGATTTTGAAAATATTGTTTATTTATGTACAAACAATCACTCAAACTAAACTCCCTGTTCAACCAAACCAGGGTTCTGCAACCTCTTCCTGTGCCAGGTTGCTCCAACTACCATTCTCACAATCTTCAGCTTCGTTGAGCACCTGCACATCCAAACTTTATCAATCATTTGAACAATTTAGCCCAGGTCTGTTGGACCTTAGGCATTTCAACACAATAATGTTCATTCAATTTTGGAAACTCTTTGTCACTTAAAAGGTTTTCAATTTTGACTTCAACTTTCTCATCTTTTACCGACGTTACTTGTTTCTTAATACTCCACATTTGACCTTCCGGAGCACCTCTTTTGTAAAAGTTTGTCTCGTTTTGAACCTTTTGATTTTGAATAACATTTTTAGGTTTCCAAAACTCTTGAGGTTTTGTCATATCAACAGATGTTCTCCAACTCTGTGTTGTTCTGAATCTGGGTGTGTGAGAATTCCAGGTCTGTCTTGAATCGAACCTGTTCGGGTTTGATTTCCAATTTTGATTTGAAGCAAACTTGTTTGTATTGTACCTCCAAGTTTGTTTCGAATCAAATCTAGTTGACCTTGATTTCACATCCTCAGATTTCTGTTTTTCAACATCAACAGGCTTTGGATTTGGACACTTTCGTGCAACATGTCCAATTTGATCACATTTAAAACACACTTTCTTTGAAACATCCTTGGCCTGTTGTTGTTTCTTTTTCATCGCATCAAACTCCTCATTAGACTGTTGTCCAAATTTGAGTTTTTCCTCTTCTTTCAAACTTTTCCCTTGAACAAAATTCATCTTTTGTTGCAAATTTGGTTTTTTACTTTGATTCCAATTCCGTTTCTTTTTATAACCCAACCCAGCCTTCATGTTTTTCTTCTTAAAACCAGGTTTGTTATAAAAAAATTTATGACCTTCACCAGCAAACTTTGGAATTTCCGACTTCTCAATCTCAACCATTTTGAAAACTTTATCGACTTTCTCTGAAATCACATTCTGAATCGGGAATACAACATCTAAGAATAATTTGTCCGATCCAATCATGGAATAAACCAATCCTTTTGAATCATCATTCAAATTTTTCTCGGATTTTGTGTTTTTCAGATAACCATCATAAAGATTTCCTTCATCTCCATCCTGTGATTCAGACTTACCTTTTGTAGACTCATCTTTCAAAACGCTTTCAACAACCTTACTTACCACCTCTGAATCATTAGCATCATCAGATTTGGAGTAAGTCACATCAATACTTTCAGGTAACTGGTCAGCTATATTCAAACCCTTTGCCACCTTTTCCTCATCATAAAAAGTATAATTGTTTCTCAATGGTGGTGGTACCTGATGAAATTCTGAACCAATACCCTTTTTGCAATTTTCAGTATCTTTGTCATCTGGTGTGATGTTGAAAATGCGTTCGAGAATGTACGAAGAGTTATGATAACTTTGAAGTTTTGTAACAACCTTTTCTTTTTCAGCCAAGACTTGTTTAAGATTTGCAATTTCATCAAAACATTTGTTTAATTCAATTTGCTTTTCTTTAAACTGTCTCTCATACATTTCTTTGGTTGTTAAAGTTTCAGACAATCTTTGATCAAAACTTTTGACTTGGCTCTTCAAAGTATCATAAGCTTCTTGTACTCTCTGACTCGACCACTTTAAAGAATCATACTGTTTTTGTAAATCTTGAAATTTCGATTCTTTTTCAACACAATCGACACATTTTGTAGAACACAATTGTCTATAAACATCATTATCCTTTTCAAGATCTTGACATTTCTGTGTTAAATTTTCAACTTTTAGTTTCAACATTTCTTCTGTTTCAACCATTTCTTTACATTTTATTTTGAAAACATTTTCAAATTTGGTTGCTTCAATTTCTTTAACTTTTATGATGTCATCTTTTTTAGTACAGGCTTTGCACATTTCTATGCAATTCCTGCACTTGTTTTCTTTTTCATCAACCAATTCAGCATTCGATAAATCAGAAGATTTTCTAACCTCAGTCTCATTCAGCACCGATTCTTCTGACTCAACTTTCTGATCTTGCTCTTTGTTTTCCTCTTTCTGAGCTTCTTCATTCTTCTGCACTTCTTCAGCTCTCTGTTCCTCTTCAGCAAGCTTTGCAACAGTCTTCACTTCTTCAATCATCTTCTTCAATTCTTCTTCTTTCCTTTTCTTCAGTTCTACCACCTTCGGTAAACTTGCTTCAAAAACTTCTTTTAACTTGATCATCAAATTTGGCAAATAGCTTTTATCAGAAAGCCTTCTTGTGTTGAAAGTGCCCTCACTTGGAAACACATTGGTTACAGCATCAAAATCCACTTTTGATGGATCAACTACTGGATTACCATGTGGATCCATGTAACACTCTAGTTCTTCATTCCATCTTTTAGCTCTCTGGGCTTCTTTGAATGGTTCATACAATTTGCCAATCTCCCATCTCGCACTGTCTCTTCTCCACCAATTATCATGCTCATCATTTGCAACAAATGCATATCCAACTGCATCTTCTTCAGGTAGAACCTCTTGACTCCAGTCATATCCTTCATCATCATATATAACTGCAAGAGCCCTTGATCTTTCTTCTGGTTGTTTTAATCTTGGTGGCTCAGACTTGTTCTGATGGTAAATTGCCTTCCTGTAGTAATCTTCATTGAATGGATTTTCAGAATCATCAGCAGCATACGCATTTCTGCACTCGCGCTTAAAGTGACCTCTTTGTTTACATTTGAAACATGTCACCTTGGATTTATCAAATCCCAATTTGGTAGACGGTCCACCAATTGACTTTCTCCCCGTTATCTCCATGAACCGCTGTGCCCGACGAACCGCACTGGCCATGCACCATCTGATATCCATTAGTTCCATCTCCTCGGGGTCTAATTGATCATAATCTTCTTTCGTCAAGTTGGTGTTACCAATCTTCCCTGCAACGAGGCTTTCATACGATTCAAGTACAGATGCTAAGAAAACCATCTGTTGTTTTGCCGACTCTTCGCTGAAATTCTGCCCATTCTTCAGGTCAACTGCGATATTACACTGAAACAAATTCTTGGAAGCAGATTGACTTGAAGTGTTTGAAGAAGATCCACTGTGAAAACCACTGTGAAGACTTTCATTGTTCACTGATCTTGAGCTTTCTGCGGAAAATGCTGTTTTTGGAGACCCAGCCTGTGGTGAATTTCCTCTGTAGTAAAGCTCCACATTCTGCTGATAAGCTGGATTGTTGACTTTGGATCTCTTTATCTCCAACTCATGGCTTTCAAGTCTTTCAATCAGCAAATCCACTTTCAAATCTTCAGGCTTGATAGTGTTCTTCAACATTAAAGCGAAGTATTGCCACTCTTGATCATTTGGCAATGAATCAAACAATTTATCCACCAGCTCCTCTTCAGAAGGTAAGATGTTGTGTCTGATCAGCTCCATTTTCAGATGTCCGAATCTCTCAATCATTTTACAAATAGACTCATTTTTCATACAATTGAATAAATCAAACTCTTTACGCAACAATTTCTTTTTGTTTTTAACAATTTCATTACTTCCTATACATTTTCTCTCTAACGCTTCCCACAGACTCTTTGAAGTCTTTTCTTGTTCGAGTAATGAAATAATATCCTCTCTTACTGACTGTTTGATCAATGTTATCATTCTATGTTCAGCCACAACATTTTTTATATCTTTTTCTGTAAAATCTTTTGCATCTATTAACTCTCCTCCCTCTTTTACTGGTGCAACGTATTCATGTGTCAATTTTAACCAGCTTTCAGTAGCAAAAGCTTTTATCCAACCCTCAAATATGTTTTTCCACCAATTATAATCTTCAACTTTCATTAGCTTTGGTGGCTTCTGTTGGCTTCCGTACATGTTCTCAAACTTCAAATTCTCCGAAATCTCCTTCGAATATTCTTTCATCTCAGATCTTCTATCGGATGATTCGGAATTGAACGCGTTGTAGAAGGTATTGTAGAACTCTTCACCGTTGCTTGACATCTTCAATTACCTGAATGTCAAACAAACAAACAAAATCAGTTCAAACACTATCAAACAACTGAATTAAAATAATACTCAAACTGGTGAATTTTCTGTGCGGACTGAAAGTTGAAAAACTGTGCGGACTGCTATGACCCGGATGATTGTCCGTGCGGGTGGGAAACCGTATGATGAAACAATCCGTGCGACTGAATTGCTAATCCGTAAAATGACACAAGATGACAAAATGCTTATGTTGTCCGGTTGAATCACGTGTTGACTCTTTGACCTCAATTAATCAACAAGACAAATATGATCACATGTAATACAGACAAAGATAGCCGACACACAATATTACTTCACATGGAGTTAATCATGACATGTACACTTCAATTAAAGAATCATGGCCGTCAATCAGATTACTTCACAAGTTTCAATACTCAAAGTTCACATGCAAACAGATTATTAAAGAAATGCAAAGTTCACGTGCAGAGCCGTCTCCGAGAATAATAAAAAACTTTTGGGCCTCGGGCGAGACAAAAAAGTTGGGCCCCTTTCTATAATATAAACTTATCATTATATATATCCAAAAACCACGATGCAACGATAAACCACTGCGTTTGCAGCCCTTAAACCACTGCGTTTACGGCCCGTTCGCAGCCGTTATACGGCTGCGTTTACGACCGTATAACGGCTGCGAAGAGGTAAACGCAGCGGTTAACTGTTGCGTTTGCATCCGGTTATCTGCTGCATTTACGGCCTGTTCGCAGCCGTTAAATGGCTACGTTTATGGCCGTATAACAGATGCTTACTGGCTCGCAGCGCTTTAACGGCTGCAAACGCAGAGGTTATCCTCTATCACGAGACTGGTAGCTGTTTAACGGCTGCGTTTAACGGCTCGTTGTAGGCTCACGAGTTATTATCGATCACGGGACTTAAATCCTCTACGTTTTGAGGAGTTCATAATTTTACACACACAATTAAACCAAAAGTCCTTTCGCTTCTTAACAACAATGTAATAAACTACTACTTACGTTATTGTCGATCGTGGGACTTAAAGCCGAACATAACATCAGCAAAGTTTAAGCTCATCAAACCACTAATCTATATTCTATATACCATAAAACTGCCTCATGTGAAGTAAAAAAATAGTTAAATATTTCATGAGCAGTTAAACAACAAGTTCAAACACTGCTATTAACTACACAACTAGCAATCTCCTCCTTGGAACCCTAAAACTCCCCTACCTCTTCTTCTAGGGTTCTTAAATCTCAATAAACATCAAAATTAGACATACAAGAACATCCCTAATCAACCAATTAGAGCCAAAATACCAACATCCATTCAAATTTCAGAAGAATCCCAAGTTTTTCACCCAAACCCTCAAAATTCTACAATTTTAACCTAATTTATGGATGAAATACATACAAAATTCGAAATTATTGGACTGGGGTTGAAGAATTACCTGTTGTATGCTTCAAATACAATCCAAATACGTAATCGCCTTCATATGTGTGTGTATTTGTGTGAGGAGCATACTGAACAATCAACAACGTAGGGGAAAGGATTTGATTTACACGATGCATTAGGTTTAATTTTCTTTTTTTTTTTGAGCACACAGGCATTACTATTAGGTTTAATTTTAATTTTTTTTTTTTTGAGCGCACAGGCCCCAAACAGGCAAACACATCAGACTTTGGGCCTCATGTTTCCGTATTAATCACATCTCAAAGTTCAGCATTTGGGCCTCACTCTCCTGCATTTGGGCCTTTTTGTATAAGTAACATAATAAGCCTCTTACCTCTACTGGGCCCCTAATATTTTTGGGCCTTGGGCGCCTGCACAGCTTGGCCGGCCCAAGAGCCGGGCCTGTTCACGTGATACTCTAAATCAAAATTAATTTGATTGGGCCGATCAATATTACAATTGCCAACAAAACAAATGATTTCTACTAAAATGTCATTGGGCCGCAACACTTAAAATGGGTCGGTGCATTAAATGATTCACATGCAAAACCTTATCTATCACATACGAATCTTATTATCACATGAACTGATTCAATCACATGGATTTTATCACTTTAGCTCAACTAATTGGACCTTTGGTATGAATCTGACAACAATAATAACAATCCGACAAACACAAATTTTTTTTTTTTAATTCTTGATTGGGTTGATTATCAACAAAGACTTGTGATTGGGCCTTTTGTGTTAGTGAGTCGGTGCATTCAAAGCCAACCAATTAACTATCCGACAACAGTTCGTGGACAATTAATGACCAATCAACATTTTACTCTCATTGGACCTTAAATGTAAGTGTGGCAGACACAACAGTCGATAATCACGTGAAGAAGATGACACAAAAGCGAACCACCTACTTGACCAAATGAGCGGACCTCAATTTTTAAACAATGAGCGGACCTCAAATGTACAGATGAGCGGACCAGAAATTGTCACATGAGCGGACCAGATATTATCACATGAGCGGATCAGAAATGTCGAATGAGCGGACCAGCTATTGTCAAATGAGCGGACCAGAAATGTCGAATGAGCGAACCAGACTTGTTCGTAAAAGCGAACCAGCTATGTACGTTGGAGCGGACCAGAACGTAAACCTGCAACTTTGACGTGAATTCGAACGAAAAAATCTCGATTTCTCCTAAACGGTTTGGAGTTTCGATCTGAAACTTGGTAGGGTTTTAGATCAGGTATAGGCGCACAACATATCCAAAAATCAGCTGAAACGGACCATGAAAACCTGTTCAATTCGATGAAAAACAGTAAAAACTGTAAGAAATATGAAAAAGATGAAGAAGAAGATGAAATCGGATCTGATTCTGATGAAATCCTTTGCGAAATCGTGTGAAAGATCAGTGCAATCGAGCTCCTGCTCTGATACCACTTGTTAGGACCGGTTTGACTCCGTTTCGATTGCAAACCGACTCGTGAACGTGCGGAATCCGTGCACGAGTGAGACCGAAACACACGAGAATGTAATTTTAACAGTGATTCTATTCCAGATCTGAAAGATACAAGCACCTGAATCACGAACACAAGCTTTCTCTCTCTAGAACCTCTCTCTAGAACTCTAGCTCTCCAAAGCTTCAAATGTGTAAAAGTGTCAAAAGTTCTTAAAAGAAACCCTAAGGCTCCTATTTATAGGCACAAGGAATATAAGGATTTCTCCTTATTTACAAGTTTGCCACCTTGTCCTTTTAACTAGATATTACAATAAAAGCTTAGACTTCTTCGGTTTCTGCTACGTGCTAGATTGACGGAGGCGATAGACACTTAATGCACTAACACTTGGAAGCTCGGATTGTCACATCACATATCTCAAATGAGTCCACCCGGCATGGTGAGGGTGAGACATTTCGAGTTTTTGTGCCGGTCTCATGGCATAGAGCCTACAGTTGAGAAATTTAGGGTATTCTACCAGTTGATTAGGAACATAGGGTTCTACTGTTTTGGCAACCGGGGATTTGCCAAGAAGATTCTTCTAAACCCTCCGAAGAGTTTCCATGACTGGAAGCAAAAGTTTTTCTTCATCAGAGAAGAAGTTGTTCCGATCGCGATGATCTTCCGTGAGCCAGACACGATTGAGAAAGAAGAACTTGCTATCCCCAAGGGAGCTGACTAGTACTTTAAGCTGACCGCGACACCAAATCGGGTTTTTGGTGAGAATGTCTTAGTCGCGGCGCAGATGAGCGACAAGTGGCCAGAGGACAGCAATGAAGTGCCTGTTCTAAAGTTTCAAGATAGAGGTTTGTTGTTTTTTTGCTTATTCCCCTTTCTTTTTGTTTAATTTGCGCTTAAGTGTTTGGTTTCATTGCAGAGGCGCACTTGCATCAAGCTGCTTTCCCCACTTTCGGTGGATATATAGGCGTGCGCCCGCTAGAATCGGGGGAGCCATATTGGTACGAGCGGATCAAGGGCCACTTTCTTTATCCTCTTGCTGGAGCCTTTGCCATTCCTCCTACTGCAACCGAAGGTGCGCATCTACCCAACCGCACGCCCTTGTGTGCTGTGACTTCCGCTGGGAAAGAGATTCTTTATCTTTCCAGCGAGGAGTCTGTAGGGTCTTCAAATGGGGAGCTAAGTTCCTAGTCTAACATCTTTGCAGGTGTGCTGCGCGACCTTGGCATAGATCCAGAGGAGAAGAAGAAGAAAACTAGCAAGTAGAAGAAGAAAGTGATTACCATTGATGCTGAAGTGACCAGCAAGAAGGGCGGGAGTAGCCACGTGACTGCTGGTGCTTCTGATAAAGGTACTCTACGATTTCGGCAGAGTAACTTGGAAGATTACTTTGTTGCAAGTGACTCACTTGAGGGTTTATCCCGTATAGGCGAGAAGAAGACCAGCGATGCTGGTTCAAAAAGTTCGGGAAGCGCGGGGTCAAGGAATCCATATGTTGGTGCTACTCCTTCTTCGATCGCGCTGGATGAAGAGGAGGAAGAAGAGGAGCAAGAGGAACCTGCTCTCAAGTTAGTGAGTCGTAAGAGAAGTAGAGAGGACACTGCTTCTGGAGTTAAGGTGGCGCAGAAGGCTGGGGGAGCCCCAGTAATAGGGAAGTAGAGTAGTCTGCGCTCCCTCTACAAGTTCTCTCCAGGTTAGTGTTATGATGTTAATACTTGTCTTACTTTAGTAACATCTATTTTTAACACTTAGCTTCTGCAAAGGCCCAGAAGAAGGCCCCTGAGAAGGCTAAGGGTGTTGAGTTTAAGGATCCAAAAGAACCAGCGCCGAAGAAACCCAAGTTTATCATTAGGCCTCCCAAGACAACCGATGGGATGGTTGAGAAGTTGGTTCGGAAGGAGAAAGAAAAAGAGAAGGAGAAAGAGAAAGAAAAAGAGAAGGAGAAGGAGAAAAAGAAAGAGAAAGAGAAGAAAGAGACAGAGAAGGTTGTTGAAAAGCCTGAGGGCAACGAACTAAAAGAGACCGAGGCCGCTGCTACTATTGCACAAGAGAAAGCGCAGGGTCCGAAGGTCGCACGCATTACGGGGCTTGACCAGCCACTTCATGAAAAAGAGAAGGAAACTACAAGGGGAAAAGGCCCTGAGGTTGTTAAGCCGACTGATCCTGCGCATAAAGAGACTACCACTGCTGCAGGTGGTGCGAGTGCTGGTGTTAATGTGCGTTTAAGCGCTTTCACGGCTGGTCAGGCTGGTGCGGGGAGCCAAAGCTCAATGCCACATCCTCCGATAGGTCCTAAGGATACCTTAGGGGATATTTATTATAAGACGTACACCAAGGAATCTCACGGTGATGCTCCCCACCAACCTCCATGGGGATTAAAGCAAAAAGACACGCTCATGGAGTTTGCTCCTTGTCGTGATTGGTACTTAAATTCCTTCCTTCCTGGTGAAGTGAACAGGCAGAGAGCGCGGACCCATGATGGGTTGTATCATGCCTATGTTGTTGGAGAGGCCAACACCCGCGCCGCTAACCACCAAATTGTGCGCGAGTGGCGTACAATGGTTAGAGAGCGGGGTGATTGGAAAAAATACCGTGAGCGTTTGTTGAGACAGGTTAAGGATTTTGAGAAGATGAAGAGTTCATTTGCTGAGGAGAAGGCCGCCTTCGAAGCGGAGTAAAAATCTGAAGAATGGGGCCGCGAGGGCTTAAGGAGCAAGCTACGTGCCGCTGAAGAGCTCTTGTCAAAAGAGCGTGCTGAATGGAAGGAGGTGTGCAAGAAAGATAATCAGCGTATGTATGCTGCTCGCTCCAAGATTACCGACCTTTAGGCTCAGATTGCCACACTAACAAAGAAGGTTGAGGATGTTGGAGCGGACAAAGAGCATGTTGAGGTTTAACAAACTTAACCCTTTTCTTATCATGTTGTTTTGTACTTATAAAAATATTGCTTAAGTCTTTGTTTTCATTCTTCGCAGGTTGAGTTGAAGGCGCAGGTGGCCAGCAAAGATAAAGATTTAAAAGCCAAATATGTGGAGATTGTGGAGTTAAAACGCCGATTGCATGAGCAAACTGACAAGAATGAATCATTGGAGATTGATCTTGAGGCTGAGAGGGTGAAGGCTGCTACCGCCGAGGAGGCCAAACAGAGGGCCGAGGAGGCGCGAGATATTAGCACTTCCGCCCTTAACGTAGCTCAGAACAATTATGTCGAAGCTCAAGGAATCGTGGACACCCTGGTCTCCGAGTTTGAATGGATGCGCAATAGAGGGGTAGCTCTGGTAGGGTTCCCCTCTCTTAATTTGGCTTTATTTTTTGTTGTCTTGTTCTTATCCGTTGCCTTTTTTGTAGATAGCTAACTCCATTTTGAATGCCTCCGAGATGGATGCGGCTGTTGCAGCGCTCATAGATGCCTCTCGTGTGGTTGGACATCGTGGAGGTTATCTAGAATGTGCTCATCATGTTGAGGAGGTTTTTGGACAAGAGTTCGATATCAGTCATTGCTCGGTGACAGATCAGGCTGATGCTGCGCTAGCTCGCGCTAAAGAAGATATGACCATCTATCGTTGCTTGTTATGGACTTGGTCACCGAAGCGTTAAAGCACGATGACTGGTGTGCGAGGCTAAAGACTATCCTAGACCCTCCACAGATTGTGGAATTAACGGATGAGGAGGAAACAGCCGGCGGAGATGGCGATGGTGGTGATAATGAATATGTAGTGTTTGTAGGCTGATGCCTTGTAATTTATTTTTAACGTTGTGTAATCATTGCACGGGGAGCGCTTTTTGAATCGAACTGATGATGTTTTTGCTACTTTTTATGTAATCATTGCGCGGGTGCGCTTTTTGCAACATGACATTATGTTTGCTTTCTATTTGTCAAGTTATAATTATTGCATTGTTGTTAGAAACTTTAGTTAAATTAGCTTGAATAAATGTAAGTGTGGCTCGTGTATGAGTGTTTATGCCCGGTCTCGCGCTATGATCGCGGAGGACCTTGGAGGCATAACTCGAGAGCTCATAATTTACTGAAGTGTTTTCGTGCTAATCAAAAGTTTAACATGCATTTGTAACGTAGAAGTCATGATGACAAAAACAAAAGGCATAGTCAATGCTTTCAATCAGTAGTATAGAAACAGGCGTGCGGCCAACGTACATCATCAAAATAGAAAAAAGGGCGTATAGCCGACATAGGTAATTAAAAAGGCGCGTGGCCAACATAAGTAGATAAAAGGCGCTTGGCCAACATAACTAAGTGAAAAGGTGCACGGCCAAGGGTGATCACATGTAGCATTTGCGCAATTGTTGTGCGTTCCACGTGCGCGGGATGATGTGTCCATCCAGGGTGCGTAGCTTGTATGCCCCTTTTCCTAGCACCACATGTATAAAGTATGGGCCTTCCCACTTAGGTGCCAGTTTCCCGGGGCGTTCAGCATTGGAGGCTTCATTGTCTCTGAAGACGTATTCTCCTGGAGTGTAGGTACAAATGCGCACTCTTGCATTGTAGTACCTCTTCAACTGTGTCTTATACTTGGCCTCTTTGATTCGCGCTATTTCGCGCCTTTCTTCGAGCAGGTCCAAGTCTAGACGGCGTTCCGCCTCGTTGTCAATTTTGTTGACCGCTGATAAGCGTGGCAAAGGGAGGCCAATCTCAGCTGGGATAACCGCCTCTGAGCCGTAGACTAGGCGGAAAAGGGTTTCGCCAGTGCTTGTTTTTGGCATGGTTCGATGAGCCAATAGGATGCTAGGGAGCTCATCTACCCAGCCTCTTCTCTTAGTACCCAGGCGGGCCTTTATCCCTTCGACGATACTTTTGTTGACACTTTCTACTTGGTCGTTGCCCTGAGGGTGCACAACGGAAGAGAAAGTGTGCTCGATGTTCATTTCTTTCATCCATTCTTGAAGGTCTTCAGAAGCAAAATTGGTGCCATTGTCTGTTACAATCTTGAGTGGGAGACCAAATCTGTAAATGATGTGTTCCCATATGAATTTGTGCACCATCATTGCAGTAGTTGAAGCGAGAGCTTTGGCCTCCACCCATTTAGTGAAATAATCAACATCAACGATTATGAACTTCACTGCTCCAGGAGCTTCAGGGAAAGGTCCCACCATATCAATTCCCCACTGCTGGAAAGGCCAGGCAGTGGACACAGGGATGAGATCATTTTTCGGGCGCAGGGTTTTTGGGGCGTGCCTTTGACAGGAGTCGCATTTACGCAACTCCTTTAGAGCGTCAACGTGCATCCCTGGCCAGTAGTAACCAACGTTCATTATCTTTGCTACGACCATGTGCGGTCCCGCATGGATGGCGCAGATGCCTTCATGAATCTCCCTGATCAGGTAACTTGCATCTTGAGGGTCTACACAACGCAGCAGTGGCCCTAAGAAGGATCTTCTGTACAAAATTCCTCCATTCATCACATAGAAAAATGCTTTGTTCTGTATTTTCCTGGCTTCTGCCTTGTTTTCAGGGAGGATTCCTTCTTAGATGTATTGAATGATAGGGGTCATCCACGATGGTGGCCCTATCTCAATTACGTTCACTTGGCACAACAAAACTGATGGGTTTTTTAAGACTTCGATTCTTACATCTTTGGCGAGATGTTGGAAAGCTGTTGAAGCGAGCTTGCTTAGTGCGTCTGCTGGTTTGTTCTCTGACATGTTGATATGAACTACCTTGTATGACTTGAACTGTTGAAGCAACTCTTTCGCTTGCTCTAAATACAAGGCCATAACTTCACCTTTTGTATCATACAACCCATTAATATGACTGGCGATCAGGAGAGAGTCGACATGCGCTTGTAAGTTTTGAGCTCCCATCTTGATGGCCAGGCGCAAGCCTGCCAAAAATGCTTCATATTCTGCCTTGTTGTTGGTATTTTTGAAATCCAACTTGATGGCATAGGTGAACTCATGCTTCTCTGGGCTAACAAGGTGCAATCCAGCTCTTGCGCCATCTTCGTTCGAGGCTCCATCAGTGTATAACAACCATAACCCATCTGATGTGTCTTTGATGGGAGTATCAACAACTTCACATTCTTTGATCTTATCTTCTGGGACTTCGGTGATGAAGTCTGCTAGGACTTGGCCTTTAATGGCTGGGCGCGGCCTGTACAAAATGTTGTGACCCCCCAAGTTCAATTGCCCATTTTGCCAAGCGTCCTGACGTCTCTGGTTTTTGCAATATTGTGCCAATATGGAAGTTAGTGAGTACAGTGATTACATGCCCAGTGAAATACCTGCGCAGCCTCCTAGAGGCATGTAGCAGTGCGAGCACTAACTTTTCCATGGCTGAGTATCGTCTTTCTGGATCCGTGAGCACCCTACTTACATAGTAGATTGGAGTCTGAAGCCCATCTCTTTCCACCAACAATACCGACCCAACTGCCTTGTCCGTAGACGACAAGTACAGGATGAGTGGTTCTTTCTCGAATGGCGCGGTTAGGGTAGGGAGCTTGATCAAACACTCCTTCATTTGTTGGAAGGCCGCTTCTGCCTCTGGCGTCCATTTAAACTCTTGTTTTTTCACGTAGTTGCGCAAGGTACTGATAAAAGGATAAGATTTTGCTGCGCGGTTTGATAAAAATCGATTAAGCACGGCCAAGCAGCCGACAATCTCTGCATTTCTTTGATCGTTCGCGGTGACGGCATCCGCTCAATGGCTTGAACTTTTTTGGGGTTAACTATGAAACCGCCGTTTGTAACCACGAAGCCTAAAGATTTTCCTTCCTCCATACCAAAGGAACATTTCGCTGGATTCAACTTCATGTTCACGCTTCTTAGAGAATTAAACATCTTCTCTATGTCCTTTAACATCTGGTCCTCCTCGGGACTTTTGATTATGAGATCGTCAATGTATACTTCGATATGCTTCCCGATATCTTCAGCAAATATGGTGTCCATGAGTCGTTGGTAGGTTGCGCCAGCATTCTGGAGCCCGAAGGGCATCTTTGTGTAGTAGAAGATTCCGATGTCAGTGCGGAAAGTTGTCTTATCTTCATCCTCCAGCACCATTTTGACTTGATGATACCCCTTGTAGCAATCCAAAAAACATTTCCACCTATATGGCGCGAGAGAGTCTATCTTCTTGTCGATCTCAGGCAATGAATAACAATCTTTGGGGAATGCCTTATTGAGATCTATGTAATCAACACACATTCGCCAACCACCAGTAGACTTCTCGAACATAATAGGGTTTGCAACCCAACTTTGGTAGCGCGCCGCCCTCAGTATTCCTGCCTTTAGCAGTTCACAAACTTGCTCATTTATGGCTTTAGTCTTATTCGCCCCTAGGCTGCGCCTTCTTTGTACTTTTGGCTCGACGGAAGGATAAGTGTTCAAACAATGTTCAGTGACGTCGCACGGGACACCGGTCATGTCGGCCGGGGTCCAGGCGAAAATGTCCATGTTCCTGAATAGTAGCTGCTTGAGGTGCGTCCTGATACTTGGTGAGATTGTGTGGCCTATCGTCACCATCTGTTCTGGGTACTTGCGGTTCAAGACCCATTTTTCTGATAATGGCAAGTCAATGGAAACTTCATATGATCGTTGGGATGCAAACTCGACCTTGTGGGATGAGTGTACAACATCAACCTTCCTTCTGCTATCCTTGGTAGGTACGATGCAGTAGATAGTGTGGATTGGTTATCCAGATATCACGCAGATATACCCTGTGAGAAGAAAACTTTGCATATCCCTCTCCATAGTGAAGAATCGTCATCCCACCTAAGGTTTCAGAGGGGAGTAAAGGTTAGCATCATATCAACAATGAAAGCCCAGGAGTGTCTACAGAGGGACTACTCCGCTGTGATAACAATCGTTGCCGATGTTAAGGCTAGGAAAAAGAGGATCAAGGATCTGCCAGATTGTTCGTGATTCCTCTCGGTGTGCTACACGAGGAATTTTAGGTTTACTTCCACAACTGTTAGGTAGAATCTCAGTTTGATCTCACGCCAGAAGCAGCCCAGATTACTCAAACTCCTTATCGTCTTGCACCAGGAGGGTTGCAAGAACTGCCTAATCAACTACAGGAACTGTTGGACAGAAGTTTTTTTCGGACCTAGATTTTCGTGTTGGGGAGCCCCAGTTTTATCAATGAAGATAAGCCTTTTCGTAGATGAACTGATTATCGAGAACGTAACAAGGTGGCAGTCAAAGAACAGTTTGTCTCGACCATGTATTGACAACCAGTCGACCAATTGCGAGGGTCAAGCTTCCATTCGAGGATTGACTAACGAATGAACAATCATCAGACGAAAGCCCAAGGGGAGAATGTTCCTAAAACGACATATCGAACGCATTGCAGCCATTGCGACTTTGTATACCAGGACCCTTGGGTTAATCAACATGCCAGCAGCATTATGGGCCACATGGATCGACCTTGTTTATGGATGACGTTTTGAATCATTACCAGGAGAAAGGAACAGCATGGGCGGCATATGTATCTTACTTTGGAGCTCCTGAGGGTGGAGCCACTTCACGCGAAGTCTTGTAAGAGGTAACTTCTGGATTTGAGAGGTACAATTTTTTTTGGCCATATAAACAACGAAGTAGGAATACACGTGGATCTCGCTAAGATCTATTTTGTTAGAAATTGATCACTAGATGCTATCGCAGATTCATCAAGGGATTTTCGAGGATTGCGCAGCTTTAATCTCTTTAGCGCAGCAGGGTGTTGTGTAGGTATGGGAGATAAAAATAGGAGAACGTCTTTTCAACTTCTGAAATCCAACTCTACAACGCACTGAACATCGCCTATACCCGAGGGTACGGGTGATCTGGTGGTATGCCATGGTGATCCGAATCAGAGTCTCAGTTACGCGCCAATGCAACATGAGAGGGTGATGGCTTACGTGGTGAATTAACAGGAAGAATTGCACGACACACACAACCTGTGGTGGAAACCGTGGCTCTTGGATGTAAATTGGAGGCATTACTTGGACGGTACCAAATGTACTACTTAGACCGATCACAAGAGCCTCCCGTGTACCCTTGTTTTGAGAAAGCTAATTATGGGATGGCATTGCTGGATGAAACTCATGAGCAAATACGACTATGGAACCTAAACGCGTATGAGCTTGCAGCTCACTATCGACTCTAACTTACCTGATCAGACTCGCTATGTTCAAACTGGGGAACTGAAGGAAGAGGATTTTCAAATTGAACCTATGCGGGGCATGGAGAAGCAATCTTTGGAGGATCGGATGATATTCGCTACCTCCAGGAATGAGTGTGAATCTTATTATACGGAAACTTTAGGGAACTTGTGTTGACCAAAGCACACCGGCTTCGATATTTTAGTCGTCTGGATTTTGATAGGATGTATTAGGATCTATAAACTTGATACTGACAACCGGGCATGAAGGTCCACATAGCGATGCATGTGAGCAATGTTCGACTTATGCGAAAGCCAAGGTGGAGTAACAGAAACCTTCTGGTTTGTGTTAGTGGCCAGAAACACCCATTTGGAAATGAGAACAGACTGTCACGGATTTTGTCACTGGCCTACTTGAAACGTGAAACGGAAACAATATTACCTGGGTGATCGTTGATTGCCTTATGCAAATGGTATACGCTCTTGAAATCATGGAAACTGACGAGCCTTCACAGTTTGTGAATATCCCTCTGAGAGAGGCGGCTTTTTAGGCATGAGGTGCCAACTCCAGTTATCTCTGATTTTGATATGTACCTACTCTTGGCACACGTCTAGACATGAGCATTACTTATCACCATAGGAAAAACGGTTAGAGTAAACAAACCATCCTAACACTTGAAAGCATGCTGTGAGCATGTATATGTTTGGCTTAGTAAAAATTGGAAGGACACCTACCTTTGGTTGAGTTTTACTGCAACCGTTACCATTATAGTATTCAGACAACTCTATTTGAGGCATTGCGTGGACAGTAACGCCAATTTACTTGTTGGATTGAGATGGGTGACAATTTACTCGAAACTCTTGGGGAGATTGATTGGATCGGAAATCGTTTGGCGGCAACAAGTGAATGTCAGGAAAGTTGATAAGCTTAGGAAACACTGGGAGTTCGCTGTAGGCGATCGTATCATGTTGAAAATCTCACCCTGGGAGGATGTGGTACGCTTGGGAAGCATGGCAAGCTTGACTTACGTTACGATAAGTTATTCAGAATTCTGATAAGAATCGGTCACGTGGCCTACAAACTCGAGTTACCCGACAAATTGGGCAACGTACATGATGTCATTTATGTCTCGAATCTAAAGAAGTGTTGTCCGATGAAACACTTGCGATGCCCCTACTAGCGCCTAAGGTTAACGACAAGTTGCAGTTGTCAAGGTATCTATTGAAAGCATGAACCAAGGGGTCAAGATTCGTTAGCACATTCGAATTCCAATCGTGAGAGTTCGTTGGAACTCAAGACGTGGACCGGAGTTCATGTGGGAATGCGAATATCAGATGAAGCTCGAATATCCTCAACTGTTCAAAACTGCTGAATCGAATTCTGAGGCAACTGGTGAATTTCGGGATGAAATTCTCTTTCAAGTTGGGGATAATGTGGCACCTGAAGAAAATCCATAGTCATCTTGACCTACCTACCCTGATATCACGTCACTTCTCAGCGACTGCTTATCAAATTTCGCGACGAAATTTCTTTCAAGTTGGGGATGATGTGACAACTGGCATTTTGCACGTCTGTGTCCTAGTTCTTATATGTTTTGTGTTTTAATGTGACTTATGAATATGTTGTACGAATAGCTAGTATATTTGAATGGTTACGTGTTAATTGTGAAAAGTGTGAATGTTTTGGTTTGTATGCATAAGGTTGCTTAGTCGCACAATAATCGGGATCGCACATTCCCTCTTGACTCGCACATCTCCTCACCCCAAGGGTTAATCTCGGCCCATACAATGCACGTTATTGAGTTTAACTGGGCCCGGCCCACAAGGTATGAACGTATACACACCATGTGAGTGTGTTGTTTTCGTTGTTTCAAAAACACAAAGCTATCAAAACCCTAGCTCTCCTCTTCTTCCTTGAATGCTCGACGGCAGTCACACTCTCATAATCGGAGCCCTCTCGTATCAGACCTCTCCACTTCATCTAGTACTCGGTTAGTATCATGTTATGTTTTGATCCGTTTTCTGATTGTTAGGGTTTCGACTATGCATGAAATATAGTATTATTATTTGTGAAGGTTATTATGTCTTGAATGATTTCTAGTTGCGTTCATACGTTTCGTAGAATGATTAGGATTATATGAATGCTGATGAAAGCTGCGTATTAATTATGTGATTAAGGTTTCGAGTGCGGTTGAATGGCTAAACCAAAGGATTATGATTATGATCAGATTCATTATTGATAGTCTAGTGATTAATTGACAAACTGGTTTCTTAATTCTAGAAATATAACACACTATTTGATCTGAATTAAGCATAGAGTGATATTGATTGTTTTGCTAATGGATCTAATTGATTGGGTTGAATAGGAAGTGAAACTGTTTGATTGATTGTTGTGTTGTATGATGCTGTGTTTGGTTTATCTTGATGATGATTAAGTAATAGATGATGAAACTGCTAGTATGCGATTAGGGTTTGCAGGAAACTGTTAGGGTTCAGGTTCAGCACGACGAAACATATGGGTATTTTGCCAGCTGTTTTCCGATGAAACATAGGGTGTTTCACCGGCTGGTTTCTGACGAAACTTATGGTGTTTCATCGTCAGCTTAGGCACGACGAAAGTTGGTCTTTCATCCATGGCATTTTTCGTCGCGTAAACACTTTATGATGCTAGATGATATTACTTGTTGTGTTAGGGTTTAAATCGAAAGATGTCGTCTTACAAAATGGTGATTATGTGTTAAGAATGATAATGTAAATGACTGAGACGTGAATATGATTCCATGATGAAACTGTTTGATGAATTGGGTCGAGTATTGCAGTATTGGGCCGTACAATGTCTTAAATGAATACACATGCACACTTGGGCCACACACAGATATTAGATCAATCCATTTGGGGCCTGTTATGTAAGCGGGCCACATACAACTGGGCTTCCATCAGAATAGAACACACACTTAGATGAGTAATGTTGATAATGGTGATATGATAATGACAGTTAATTATGTAAACAAACTGATGTGAGATTCAAACACCCACTCTATGATGATATGATGTATGGTATCGACTATTGAATTACATGACCAACTATTACACTTTGCATGACATTATGTGTGGGTTCAATGGGTAATATGTATGAGGAATGTATGATTAAGTGCTATAAAACTGACTGTTACTGGAAATGATGTTAGGATTTGTTGACCAACTGTGAATAACGTAACTAGTCATACCGAGCAAACCAAGGTGAGTTCACTGCTCTTTTTCCAAGCATGCGTCCCGGGGAGGGACATCTGGTAAACATTCCAGGGAGGAATGCTAGCTAATTGGGTTTGACTGGAATGTTAAACATGGGTTGTTGGTTAATACACGTCTATATCTATTACTCAAGTCCCTCCTCCGATTGTTGCCGGGGAGGCAACGGGGTATTAGTTAGTAGCGCTACTTAGGTTTGGCACCCTCACACTGCACCGGGGAGGTCGGTGATGAACTAATGACCCCCATCATGACCATTTCTTTGATAGAGGCATTGGGGTTTAGGGCAAAACATCTGGAGCCATCTGCGGTAAGCGTGTGATTAACAACATCGAATCTGTGAAACGTTTTAATCTGGTAACTGGTATCTAAACACGTTAACAAAACTTTGAACTCACCAGCGTTGTCTGATACACATTTTTTCTGCATGCTTGCAGGCTTATAGGTACACGTCATTGGAACTTGTTGTCTGGGATGCTGGAGTGGTCACGGGTCGAGTTGTATGGAATCACGAGATATGTCTAATGGCTTTTATACACTTGGGTCATGAAAATCCTAACTGTTGTAATATGCTTCCGCTGAATAGTAAACAATGTTTTGTAACGCTTACTTTAATAAATGAAAGTTTTATTTTGAAATATTATTACGAGTTCAATGTGATTGGTGGCTAGATCCTGGTACGTCACACGCCTCGCGGGGATTTCCGTATGGGGTATTTTGGGGGTGTGACATTCGGTGTCTTAATGAGCAGAGTCCAGTATTTTTCTCGATTCTCGTTCCTGACTGCCTTTCGATATCCGATTCTGTCAATTGTTTCTCGCGCGTATTCTTTGTAACGCGGTCTTTCCTCATAACCGCTGGATTGTCCTGATTTCCATTCATTATTTCTGTTCTCGTTGCGCTTGCCATAGTCGCGCGAGCTTCTCTTGGAAAAACGGTCCTTGGTGTAGGAGTTTTTGGCTCCAGCTAATGATTCTTCAGTCTGCGCTACTATCTTTGCGGCTTCCATGAGTTTGTCCCATTCTTTGGGCATACCGTCTTTTCCTGTGATAGTCCTGATGAGATTATCACATCAAATGACTTTCTTGAAGTGAGCACGCATTAGCTGTTCGCTTACACCACCGATTTCCAAACACTCCTTATTGAAGCGAGTGATGAAATCTTCTAAACCTTCGTTCTCTCTGCGCCAGATGTCTGTTATTTTAGACGTATCACACTGATAACGTCTTTGCTGGCTGAAATGGTTTACAAATTGGGTTCTGAAGTCGACCCATGACGTGATTTTTCCAGCCGGGAGACTGTCAAACCATGCGCGAGCAGCACCTGTGAACGTCTGGATAAACAGATGACACCACATTGGCATGTTCCATCCTCCCAAAACACCAATGCTTGTAAATAGTCGAACATGATCGTCAGGTTCAGTGAGACCGTTGAACTTTCCCACTGTTGGAGGCAGCTTTTCTTTTGACAATGGGGCTAGAGAAATCTTTGGAATGAACTTCGAATGTTCAGCAGCTTCAGCTGGCCTATAGGCTAGGCTGAAATCCTGTTCTGCTTCTTCGCTGTATGCGATGCGCTGTCTTTGCCTGTACGACTCATGATTTTTTTGCAAACGGTTGAAAACTGAGGAACCTTCATCCTCTTGCCAAGTATAATCATCCAGGTCTGTGTCGTCCCATTCGTTCTTCATGTTGCACGGCCCCAGTCGGCTATGAACTGGACCCCTTTGCACATTTGACGGATGGTCATAATAACTCCCTGTCTCCCCTCGTGTATCGCGCGTGTCGTGCACGCTTGGCCTTTTCTAAGGGGGAGGTCTATTGATTCTTCCTTGAAAGTTCTGTTGTGGGGGTGTCTGGCGCGCCCCCTGATTGGGACCCGGAGGAGTAACCAAGGATGGTTCTGCTTGTAAAATTGCCTGTTGTGCGCTCAAGGACTGATACACAGTATTTATGGTAGCAGTTTGTTTAGCGTACCAGGAAGCTAAAGTTTCGCCTTTTGGTAGCCCTAGTAACGCCGAAATGTTCGGGTTTGGAGCTGGGTTTGAAGGACCAATGACATGGCTTACTGGGGTTCCCGTTTGGGTGACACAAGTGAAACTCGCACGGGGTCCCCCAGTGTTCATTACTTCGATTTCACCTATCTCTTCGGCAGGTTGGATTTGGACATTCGGATTGTCCTCCCCCAATCCTGCATTAGAGTTCGTGCCAAAACCGAAATCAGGAATAATCCCTTGACCAGCCATGATCGAAGGAACAAAACTCAGAAAAAGAAGATGAAGTGATCGTAAAAATCGGTGGGCGCCAATGAAGAAAAACAGAGCTAATTTTAAGGTTAATTAGTTTGGTTTATGTTTCAATCATAAGGGTTAATCTTCTTAAGCTTTCCTGAGCTCCAATTTGATACGTTCTTCCTGCAAAACAAAACACCGTTAGCTCGTTAAGAGGGGAATATGGGGGTTTCCCTCTTAACCAGACTCCGTCATGAGAATAAGTATCTACTTTGAGGAAATAAATGTGTGTTAAGAGTGTGGGAGGAGAGAATAGAATGTTTAACCTGTGCATGGAGGTCTCTATTTATAGCCGGAGAGGTGTAAGAGTAGATAGGCTGATGGGCCTTGGGCCGGAAGGCGACAAACAGGGAATATCCTCCTTGTCTCACTGGTGTCGACCGTTAATGTCTTCTAGAAGATCTCCGGTGCTGGCGCACCGTGATTGGAGCCACGTGTCCCAGTTGTCAGCCTTGCTGTCCCTCTGCCATCAGCAGGTAAGTGGAGATCATGGGGCAAGTGTTACCGCCCCCTGATTGGTGCCACGTAGGCTTCCTTGTGTACTCGCTGTCTCCTGCACGTCAGACGATCGTGAGCACGATAGAGCAGAGCCTGGAGGACGCCGATTGGCTTATTCCTCTGCCACTTGTACCTTCTGTACTTTCTGAAGTGGTCTTGCGCTTTGACTCTTGCGCGACCTTTGCTGAGCACGTAACTAGCCCGCGCAGGGTTGCAGGGGCTGAAGGCTCTTATTCAGAACGCTAAGTATGGAAACTGATGTTATCTCTTGTTTAGACCTCGCGCGAGGTCAGGCTCTGCTTGAGCAGCTCACGCGGGTCTAAAAGATTGATCAGCTTGCTAAGTAAGGAGTATGGTCCAGCGCGCGACCTGAATGGTCTGCGTGGCTTTTTGGGACCATACCCCTTCAAGTCCCTCCAGTCCAGTGCTGCACCATGCGCGAAGTAAGTGGTTGGAGCTCTAGACTTAGAAAAAAGAGAGTGCTATCTCTGAAAAACGCTTTCTTGATTTTGGTAGGTGGCGCGCGTGTAAGGGTTTGGCAGTTACTACGGCGCGACTACCAGATTTGTCTTTTGATAATTCTCTGCTTTTGAGTATAAGCGCGCAGGTTCATTGGATAATTATGAATGTTGCGCGACCTGGGTAACTTTTGCATGAAGTTTGTAGTAACTTTGAGCGGGAAAAACCTCAAATTTTGAATTCTGACAGGTTGGTGCAAAATGTCACTGACGGCGACGTTTGAGTTGACTGCTGACACAGCCATCATCATGCTGTCACTGACGGTTTGGCTTTCCGTCAGGCGAGTGAGGCCCATGCGCGCATGGTAACCGTCATTCGGTGTTGTGTTTTCGCCTGAATCGGATGTGTTTCCAGGTCCTATTCAAGCTGGTTCCGATGTTACCTTGTTCCACTATTCAGTGAACGAAATACATGCTGTTTTAGGTCCGTTTAGGGTGAAAATCAAGTTAAAACAGGTTTTGAAAGGTTTTCGCTTGGATCTAACACTTGGTGAGTGTGAAACCAACAGATTTCTGACTTGGGAAGCCATAGCTAGTCCCAATTCACTCGGTTAAGTGTTGATCTATTGTAAAAGAAGAATGTTTGATGAAAAAGATGAAGATTTCTGTGTAAAAGCAGGAATTTATGAAGAAAAGAAGAATTTAAGTGGAAAGATGAATGTTTTTAAGTGAAAACATAAGAATTTAGATGAAAACGAAGTGATTCTTGTGGAAATCGAAGTGGGAAAACGATGTATAATTGAATAAAACTGTTAAATCTTACTTGAAAATCATCGGACAGCAATTTGGCAGAGTTTCGATTTGAAATCAGCAAGTGAGAATGAATGAGGAGGGCTTGGGTATTTATAGAGAGAGTGGGTTCGCACAAAAGGTCCTGGTTCGAACCAGCTGCCTTCGTACGAAGGCAGTGCCTTCGTACGAGGCTGCTTGGCTTCGTACGAGGGGCATGTTTGTGAGGGAATTCCTCGTTTTCGCGTATAGGTTGTTCGTTTAATGTGTTTTGTTGCGTTAGATAGTATTGGTACTTTAAGTATTATAGCGTAGTACTGAGTTTCAGGTCGCATTGCGTTTTAGAGTGATAAATCGAGTTGTGCGAGTAGCGTTGAGTTTGCGTTGCGATAGCGTTTGCGAGTAAACAATACACATCATAAGCACACACAAGTAAAGCACATAAGAACACATGTTGTCGCAACCCCCAATCCTTGTACAAATACAGGAACGGGCGGTCGCGAGCCAGTTTTGGTGGTATCGCGTATTGTCTAATTTGGCAGCGGAATTTACATCTGGACCGTAGTTAGGAAATATTTTATCAGAGTAAAACACCACATTTTATATAAATAAACATATTGGGATAAAACCCAAGTTTTTTTTTATTACAACTGATTTATAGGGATAAATCCCATTTTATTTGAATTCAAACGCCTTCTTTATTTAGGTAACTCTTATAGCCACTTTTCCAAGCCTTCAGTGCTGTCCAGCTGGCTTCTAATTGGCTTTCACTTTGTGTTACCTGAAACGCGTTTTAAAAACATTTGTCAGTGGGAAATACTGGTGAGTGAATGCCAGTTTATTCAAGAAACATTAATTTAATTTAAACAGTATTGAGAGCGATTACAATGTTTGCATCTACCCAATTACTCATTCAGTACTGTCAATCCTGACTGGTGGGTCATATTACACATTGGCTAACTCTTCGTCCAATGGTAACGTGTCTCACATTTTGTATACAAAACCCCAACATACCGGCAGTAATCGTAGAATTACAAAGGCTTAATCACTGCTAAATTGCATTGTAAAATAGTTAAGGTTTTGTAAAAATTGTTTACAAAAAGGAGATTACTCACATTGCTGTCTTTGATTATCCTTTAGGGTTTCCTGGTGATAATCTATAATTTACACAAATGCACACGTGTTAGTATAATAACCCATTTTAACATTAGTAATACCCTCCCGGAGACGGCATTCCAACGACTACGTCGGGCAGAACCACAACAGCCGTTACGGAACCCTAGATCAATCGGGCAGAGTATCTAATACGTATCCAGGGGTTATGATACTTACAGCGGAGCAGAACTTCGCTATTTAGGGGGGTATAATACCCGTGTATAATGTATACTACGTAGAATTGAGAGAAAGAAAGACTATTTTGAACGATTTCGATTGAAGGCCCGATGCCTGCTTATATAGGGGCTGAGTTTGATTTTTACGCGGCCCGCGTAAGAGTAGACAAAGGCCTATGCAGCTCGCGTCAACTCTGGTCAACACTGTAGTTGATCCGGGTCATCGACTAGACCTGCCACGATGATGACACGTGTCATCACCGGGCTGCCCCACACCTTTGATCTTTAGCGGCCAGCGTAAGATCCTTAAAGGTTCTACGCGGCCCGCGACAAACCCAAAAATCAGATTTTTAATTATTTTTAATAATATTTAAGGTATTCGGGGCCCTTTTTCACGTATGGGGTGTATTTTTGGACATATTGGGATATTTTAAAATATATTAGGGTGTCGAAAAATTTATAAGGGTGTCGGTTTAGAGTTTTTATATCCTCCCCACCTTGTTTCAGAGCTCGTCCTCGAGATCTATTGGAACAAGTGTGGATATTTTTGTTGCATTTCTAATTCAAGCTCCCACGTATACTCAGGTCCTCTTTTGGAGTCCCACTTTACTTTGACCAGAGCCAATCTTTTATGCTTGAGGTTCTTGACTTTCCTGTCTTCAATCTGTAGAGGCCCTTCTACAAACTTGAGTTGTTCATTTACCTCTATATCTTTAAGATGTACTATCAGAGATTCATCAGCTAAGCATTTTTTGAGATTAGATACATGAAACACATCATGTATTCCTGCCATTTCCTCTGGCAGATGTAGTTGATAGGCTACAGGTCCTATTCTTCTAATAATCTCAAAAGGTCCAACATACCTGGGACTTAGCTTTCCTCTTTTGATGAATCTTACCACTCCTTTCCAAGGAGAGACTTTTAACAATACTTTATCTCCTACTTGAAATTCCAATGGTTTGCGTCGGTTATCCGCATAGCTCTTCTGTCGATCACATGATGATTTCAGTCGTTTCTTGACTTGAATGATCTTGTCAGTTGTTTCTTGCACTATCTCAGTTCCAGATAGTTGCTTTTCCCCAATTTCTGCCCAACAGACTGGAGTTCGGCACTTTCGTCCATAAAGTGCTTCGAATGGTGCAGCATTGATACTTGTGTGATAACTATTATTATAAGAAAATTCTATTAAAGGTAAGTGATCGTCCCAATTACCTCCGAAATCGATTACACAAGCTCTAAGCATGTCTTCCATTATCTGAATTGTTCTTTCGCTTTGTCCGTCCGTTTGAGGATGATAAGTTGTGCTTAGATTTAACTTGGTTCCCATTGCTTTTTGGAAACTTGACCAAAAATGAGAGGTAAAACGGCTATCCCTATCAGAAACAATTGATAAAGGAATTCCATGTAAATAAACAATTTCATTTACATATAATTTGGCTAGCTGTTCCATACTGAAAGTTTCTTTCATTGGTAGGAAATGAGCTGACTTGGTTAGCCTATCTACAATTACCCAGATTGTATCATTACCTTTCTTTGTTTTGGGTAATTTGGTAACAAAATCCATTGTTATCAATTCCCATTTCCACACTGGCATTTCTAACTGTTGTAGCAAACCTGAGGGTTTCTGGTGTTCAGCTTTAACTTGTGAGCAAGTTAAACATTTGGAAACATAGGCTGCTATGTCCTTTTTCATTCCTATCCACCAGAAATTCTTTCTTAAATCCTGGTACATCTTATCACTTCCTGGATGATTCGTATATTTAGACTTATGGGCTTCTTCTAATATACGATGACGTATGTTTCCTAATTTAGGTATCCACATTCTCTTCTTATGGAATCTCCAAATTCCATCTGTTCCTTGTTCTAATTCTTTAATCATACCTTTTAATCTTTCGGTATCTTCCTTGATTACTCATTCTTGTACTTCTCTTATCTGATCATTTAAATCTACTTGTAGATTTAATTTAAGAGAACGTACCCTTTTTGGCTTTTCATGATACTTCCGGCTAAAAGCATCTGCCACTACATTTGCTTTTCCTACATGATACTGGATATCACAATCATAATCACTAAGCATTTCCATCCAGCGGCTTTGTCTCATATTCAATTCCTTTTGCCCGAAAACATATCTTAAACTTTTATGATCGGTAAATATGGTAAACTTACTACCATAAAGGTAATGTCTCCAAATTTTCAAAGCAAAAATTATAGCTCCTAACTCTAGATCATGGGTTGAATAATTCTCTCCATGATTCTTAAGTTGTCTAGATGCGTAAGCTATAACCTTTTGGCGTTGCATCAACACACATCCATAACCTAATTTAGAAGCGTCACAATAGACTACAAAGTCTTCAGTTCCTTCTGGTAACGCTAATATGGGTTAATCTATGTTTAAGAATTCTAAAGGCTTCTTCTTGCTTTGGTTCCCATTCGAACTTAATGGATTTACAGGTTAACTTAGTTAAAGGAGTGGCTATTCTAGAGAAATCTTGATTAAACCTTCTATAATATCCGGCTAATCCTAAGAAACTTCTAACCTCGGTTGGTGACTCAGGGGTTTTCCATTTGGTAATCGCCTCCATCTTTGTGGGATCCACATGAATTCCTTCATGATTAACTAAGTGTCCAAGAAACTGTACTTGCTCTAACCAAAACTCACACTTTGAAAATTTAGCGTAAAGCTTTTCTTTTCTTAATAGACTTAAAAGTGCGTGCAAATGCTTTGCATGTTCCTCCTTACTCTTAGAATAAATTAAAATATCATCTATAAAGACAATTATGAATTTATCCAAATATGGCTTACATATTCGGTTCATCATGTCCATAAATGCGGCTGGGGCATTGGTTAAACCAAATGGCATGACAGTAAATTCATAATGGCCATACCTTGTTCTGAATGCGGTTTTAGGAATGTCCTCTTTTGGTACTTTTAATTGATGATATCCTGATCTTAAATCGATTTTAGAGAAAAATCAAGCTCCTTGCAACTGATCGAATAGATCATCGATCCTTGGTAATGGGTACCGATTCTTAATCGTGACCTTGTTCAATTCACAGTAGTCAATGCACATACGCATTGATCCGTCCTTCTTTTTAACGAATAAAATTGGCGCTCCCCATGGTGATGAGCTTGGTTGTATGAATCCCTTCTCTAATAATTCATCTAACTGTTTCTTTAGTTCATGCATTTCGGCTGGTGCCAAACGGTAGGGTGCTTTAGCAATTGGTGTTGTTCCTGGTAATATATGGTTTCTGAATTCGACTTCTCTGTCTGGCGGTAGTCCTGGCAATTCTTCTGGAAATACATCTAAAAACTGAGACACTACTGGGATGTCTTTTAGTTCCTTTCCTTTAGTGTTAGTGATTATAGAAATCAAATATACTATAGATCCTTTTCTTATATAGCTTGCAGTTTTTATCACAGAGATGAATTTCGTGGATCTAGATGGTTTATCACCTTTAATTGTGATCTTTTCACCCTTTGGTGAATTTACTTGAATTGACTTTTGATCACATAAAATATTAGCTTTATTGGCTATTAACCAATCCATTCCTAATACAATATCAAATCCTGCCAGATCCATAGGATAAAGGTTTGCCATAAACTTTTGGTTTAAAAATTCTATTCTTGCTCCCTGCAAGATTTCAGAAATCCTAACTGTTTCTCCATTAGCTGTCTCTACTAGACATTCTTGTGGTAGTTTAGTTAATGACTGATTTAGAAGTTTGCAAAACGAAGTATTAATAAAACTTTGGTTTGCACCAGAGTCAAATAATACTTTAGCAAAAACATCATTAACTAAAAACGTACCAGCTATCACGTCTGGAATCATCTTGGCTTCATTTGCAGTCAGAACGAATGCTCTAGCATTTTTAGTGTTTTTGTTATTTGTAGCTGGAGCTAATTTTGGACAGTTTGGCTTGATATGACCTTGTTCTCCGCAGTTGTAGCATATTCTGTTGTTGGCTTTCCTCCTGCAATCTTCTTCCTTGTGACCTGATATTTTGCAGAAATTGCAATATATGGAGCATCTTCCAGAATGCTTCCTTTTGCAATACTTGCAATATGGTGCAGATGTGGAATCTACATTTTTCCCACGGTTGGAATTTCCAGATCGGAATTCCTGGGTAAGTCTTTGAGCTAGGTTTCTCCTCTGATCTTCCTCTTTAGTTCGAATTAGTTCATCTGTCAAGGTGTTGGCTAGTTCTACAGCTTCTTCTATGGTTTGAGGTCTAGCTGCCTTGACTACATGTCTAATCTCCCCAATTAATCCCCAGATGTAACGGGAGATTAATACCGGTTCAGGTGATGCAAGGGTTGGTACTATTCTAGCATATTCAAAGAATGTGGTAGTATATCCCTTACTATCTACCCCTGGTCATTCTTAAGTTCAGAAACTTATTTGCTATCTGTTCCTTTTCGTTGGGAGGGCAGAATTTCCTTTCTACCATATTCTTAAATTCCTCCCATTCCATATTATAAATCCTATCACTTCCTCTGGACTGGAGGATAGTGTTCCACCATTCTAAGGCTGAGTTCTTAAATAGATTAGAAGCAAACATTATCTTGTCTTCTTCAGCACACTTGCTTATTTTTAAAACAGCCTCAGTCTTTTCTATCCAGTGTAGAGCTGCAATAGGTCCTTCATTGCCCGAGAATTCTATGGGTTTGCAGGACCAGAATTCTTTGTAAGAATAACCATAGGATATGGTTCTTCTTCTTTTGGGAATGGGCACTTGAAGTACGGGTTCATTGTTCACGCTGTGTTCTGGTTCAATTGGTCGCTTACTGTTATGTTTACTTTTATTATTCGCTTCCTGAACCGTTTGAATAATAAATGGCATTGCATCTATAATTCCTTGTACCACTATGTGTTGGATGGCACTATTATCCACTTGGTTTCCATTGTTATTGATACTCGGATTCTCATTAACCAAGTTAATGTTACTCTGGTTATCGTTATTTGGATTTTCTTGATTTCCTTCGTCGGCCATCTGAATTTTAAACATTTACCACGTATTAATATCACAAAATAATATTTAATATAGTCAATCACATGACACACATTTTGGTCAAAAGCGTCGATCATTGCGACTTACTCTATTCATATACTATGCATCTATTACATACCAGTACTGAAATTAAAATTACAATACCAACTGAAATAAAGTTACACTACTAGTAATAGGCATCCGTAGTTTTTTTTCATACACATACACACATATTATATTATTTTATTATTATTACTACCGTCTCCACCATCACATTCATGGATATGGATTCATCCAAAAATCCATATTGCGCTCGTCATATTTCCAGACGAGTCGCTCTCCCACCTGTCTCATTCGTTCACTACTCTCTAATATTTCCTCACCAAATGTCCTAAGTTCTTGTACGTTTTCTGCACTCATTGGGGGTGCAGGTTCTAGGACTGGGTTTGGAAACTGGGGTGCGGGTTCCTGGTACGGAGGTGTAGGGGCCTGGTGTGGGTAAGGGTTTTCTAAGATCTCCCTGATGTATACGTCATTGTCGTAGTAGGGATCTAAAGGATCTAACCCTGGGTAGGCTCATAGGTTTGGCATGGGTATGTCTTCGTGTATCGGGTAACGTTGCACATAGTCCCTATTGTCATCCCACCATGGGTCAAATTGGGTTTAAGGGATTTGGTGCGGGTATCCTAGGTATTTCCTCCGGATTAAAATCATGCATTTCTACTTGATTTTAGGGGTTTTCTATTTCCATTGGTTGGTCAGGAATTGGTGGTTGCTAAGATGTGGATGTTGGCTATACCCCTATTAATCATATCCTGGGCATAGGCATCGGTTTCTCTTTTAGCTGATGCTAGTGCTCTCTGGTCTTGTAACTTTTTCATACGCTTCCTACGCTCGTGTGCCCCTCGCCTGAACCATCCTCTCTTTTTCTGAGGGAATGGCTCCTCGGATTTAGCCTTAAATACGAATATTCCTTCTTCCGTATCATCAGAGTACCCTGAGAGGGCAGGCTGAGAAGAGGAGGTGCCTTCGCTTTTAGGCGAACCAGACAATTGACGATACGCGTCAGATGGTCCTTGGTCGCTCATACTGTAAACTAACAAATAGTCAAATAACACATAACAAGAAAATACAATTATGCATGTATTTTCATAATTTATTTCCTAACAATTTGAATTTTGATGTCAGCTGAACACTTATGTGGCTGAATCAGTGGCTTAGCTCTGATACCACATTCTGTCGCAACCCCCAATCCTTGTACAAATACATGAACGGGCGGTCGCGAGCCAGTTTTGGTGGTATCGCGTATTGTCTAATTTGGCAGCGGAATTTACATCAGGACCGTAGTTAGAAAATATTTTATCAGGGTAAAACACCACATTTTATATAAATAAACATATTGGGATAAAACCCAAGTTTTTTTTATTACAACAGATTTAAAGGGATAAATCCCATTTTATTTGAATTCTTGCCTTCTTTATTTAGGTAACTTTTATAGCCACTTTTCCAAGCCTTCAGTGCTGTCCAGCTGGCTTCTAATTGGCTTTCACTTTGTGTTACCTGAAACGCGTTTTAAAAACATTTTTCAGTGGGAAATACTGGTGAGTGAATGCCAGTTTATTCAAGAAACATTAATTTAATTTAAACAGTATTGAGAGCGATTACAATGTTTGCATCTACCCAATTACTCATTCAGTACTGTCAATCCTGACTGGTGGGTCATATTACACATTGGCTAACTCTTCGTCCAATGGTAACGTGTCTCACATTTTGTATACAAAACCCCAACATACCGGCAGTAATCGTAGAATTACAAAGGCTCAATCACTGCTAAATTGCATTGTAAAATAGTTAAGGTTTTGTAAAAATTGTTTACAAAAAGGAGATTACTCACATTGCTGTCTTTGATTATCCTTTAGGGTTTCCTGGTGATAATCTATAATTTACACAAATGCACACGTGTTAGTATAATAACCCATTTTAACATTAGTAATACCCTCCCGGAGACGGCATTCCAACGACTACGTCGGGCAGAACCACGACAGCCGTTACGGAACCCTTGATCAATCGGGCAGAGTATCTAATACGTATCCAGGGGTTATGATACTTACAGCGGAGCAGAACTTCGCTATTTAGGGGGGTATAATACCCGTGTATAATGTATACTACGTAGAATTGAGAGAAAGAAAGACAATTTTGAACGATTTCGACTGAAGACCCGATGCCTGCTTATATAGGGGCTGAGTTTGATTTTTACGCGGCCCGCGTAAGAGTAGACAAAGGCCTATGCGGCCCGCGTCAACTCTGGTCAAAGTTGTAGCTGATCCGGGTCATCGACTAGACCTGCCACGATGATGACACGTGTCATCACCGGGCGGCGCCACACCTTTGATCTCTAGCGGCCCGTGTAAGATCCTTAAAGGTTCTACGCAGCCCGCGACAAACCCAAAAATCATATTTTTAATTATTTTTAATAATATTTAAGGTATTCAGGGCCCGTTTTCACGTATGGGGTGTATTTTTGGACATATTGGGATATTTTAAAATATATTAGGGTGTCGTAAAATTTATAAGGGTGTCGGTTTAGAGTTGTTATACACGTTATTACATTACCACTACTAATAACAGCGTTTGCGATTTAGCGAGTCGGGCATGATAAGCAAATGCGGAGGCGAATGGTAACCAAACAAACACACTCGGTAATCTAAATAGCAGAATTCTCTGTAATTTGTGTTGCGTAAGCGTTGCAAATAATAAGCGTATAGCGATGCGGTGTGATGAAAATGTATTTACTTTAACATAACCCTTTATTTTTATCGAATCCCGGAATACAAGACGGTTACAAATCGAAGCGAAAGCAACAGGTAACGATCCGAAAAGTCGGGTTGTTACAGTTCTTTCTCGAGTTGTACTGTTAATGTGATTTGAGTTATCTTACTAACACGTGTGCATTATTTAATTTTAATAGATAATAACCAGCAGAATCACCAGGAAGCTATAGTAGTATCACCTAAGTCAACAATGTGAGTCATTTCCCTTTTATAAACTCTTTTTGTGAGTCATTCTCTTTTTCTACCAAATTGTTTTACCAAAACCTCAAATGTTTTCAATTACAATTACAGTGATTAAGTCTTTGTAATTCTACAATTGCTGCCAGTATTATGGGGTTTGTATACAGTACTTGATTACCTTCACAATTGGGCACGGGTATCCAATGTGTGATATGACCATAGTCACAGATCCGTCGAGTGACATGTACTGAACGAGTAATTGTGTAGATATAAACATTGTAATCGTCCTTAATACTGTAATGTGTAAAAACTGATGTTTTACAAATTGGAATGTACTCGCCAGTATTTCTTGCTGATAAAACCTTTTTCAAACGCGTTTCAGGTAACTTAATATGAAGCCAATAAAAGCCAGCTGGAGAGCACTGAAGGCTTAAAGTTGTGGCTATAAAAGTTACCAAATAAAGAAAAGGAGTTTATGTTTTAAATAATTAGGGTTTATCCCTACAATTGTATTGTCAAATGAAACTTGGGTTTTATCCCGTTTAATATTATAAAAGTTTGGTGTTTAACTCTGATAAAAATATTTCCTAACTACGGTCCTGATGTATTCCGCTGCCAAATTAATAAACACTGATACCATCTGACTGGCATGCGGCTCCCACTCCCGGGGTGGGGTCGGGGGCTGTGACACGATTGGATCCACTTCACTGTTGTAAATCGGGGGTTTACACACCATGACCTTGTTGTAAGGGCATGCCTTCCCTTTAGCCTTGTCTTTATCTTGTACGAGGCTTTCCTTCAATTTGTTTATCTTTTCTTCTACCACTGATAGAATTGTGGTTTGTAGTCTATCCATAAACTGGGGAAGACAAGCCTCCAAAGTTTTTCCGACTTCCTAGGAAATCTTTTCTTGCATCTCCTTCGTCATGAGGGATATCGTATTATCATCAGTTTCGGCAGACATCTCTTTTAACTGAAATGTTCACAATAATTTGGTAAATAATTTATTTGATCATTTCCATATCATTATTGGAATTTATATTCATCACATTATATTACATGTGATGTATCATTCTTTTTCAGTTTGATCAAGTATATAACTTTCTTCAACCGTTTATACTTAGTGTATTTCCCGGGTTCGAGTGTGTTAATACACTCCTCCCATACACTTTAAATCATTTTCTTCTCTAATGCTTTCAATTGAAACTCATTTCCTAACTAGTTCTTACCGGATGTCTTGATCAAGCCTTGAACCGAACACGTTTTATCTTTAACCTTAAGCTCTGATTACCAATTTGTAATACCCATAACTTGAAACCAATAATTTATAAATATTTCTTGCATTTATAAGGTTTATACAAGAAACATTTATAGAAATATAGATTAACAAAAAAACATTAGTGTTTTAAGGATTTACAAAATAATGTTAACATCGTTTGGTTTAAGTAAACAACTAATCAAAAGGCGGAAGCATCTTCATCATTCGTGTTCGGTTCTTGTATGTGCTTGATCCCATCCATTTGCATCTTAATATAGACCTAAATAACATTTAATACACTTAAATGTTAGATATAAAGGTGCTTAATGATGTTTGATAACATATCTAACTCAAAAAGACAATGAAACAAAGATTTGAAATACCCGTCGTAGGCTACGGTCTATGTAGCGTAGCTTACGGTGCACTTAAATTATCCGGGGCATAAAGGCTACATCGTAGCCTATGGTATACAACCGTAGGTTACGGTTGAGGTCTGCAGTTTTTGTCTTATTTGCCCTTTTTCACAAAACCACCATAACTTTTTGACCGCTTATCCGTTTAACTGCACATTTGTTCCTACGTAATTGTAATTTGATCCTCTACAATTGGGACCCCAAATCCATCATCCGGATTAATAAAATTCTTATTCTATAAACTTTTGGATTATAATTCCCTTACGAAATTATTTGACCCATTTTCATTTTAATAACAAAACTCACTTACAAGCATCACACTTACAAGGATGTGATATCTACAAATTATTTCCCATTACTCGGGTTACTATCCTTAAACTTTATGCATCCGTTATCCGGTATGCATTTATAATTATTCGACCCGTTCAACCACAAAATAGTTTAACATTATTATCACAATTTCCATTTGTGAAATTGTTCATCTTTTAGTCATAACTCACAATCCGAGTCCTTTGACTTTTAGTTCGCGTTCCCGTTTCTCGGTTTACGCATATATTCGAAGTCCTACCCATTATCCGGGTATTATACCGAAGTCGTTATTTATGTAATCATTCTTGTATGCATTAAGACTTCATTTTGACCCGTTTGGTTAACTTAGCGAAATCCATCGCTTTTATACAACCAAACCTTTATCATTTCATCATTTTGACCCGTTTGCATGTTTTAGTGAAGTTCATCACTTTCAAACAAACAAACCTTTCAAAAATTCGTTCTTTTGACCCGTTTGAATGTTTTAGTGAAATCTTTCACTTTTAACAACCAAACTCTTCATAATTTCATTATTTTGACCCGTTCGGTTAACTTAGAGAAATCCATCGCTTTTATACAATCGAACTCTTCATGAATCCGTTATTTTAACCCGTTTGGATGTCGTAGTAAAATCCATCACTTTTAACAACCAAACTCTTTCGATATTCGAATTTATCCATTTCGGTTCATTCGTACGAAATCCATCATCTAAGAATGAACCGAATTTCATGATTTTATCCACAATGTTCCACATATATTGAAACAAAATTCTACGAAGCGTGAGCTATGTACCTTAAAGCTTTTCCTTCGATCGCGCGTTCGCCCCGGCTTGACTTCCCGAAGCTTCACCCGAGTTACCTAAAGAGTTTAACGATTCTTTCCATGGCATGTAAACTTTCCCCAAACTTTCAATCATAGGTTTTTATTAACGATTCTTTTTCATCATTCAACATTAATAATTCTTTTAGGCGTTTCGTCAAACACCTTGTGGGCATAACTATTAGCTAGCTATGTTAGTTAAATTTAGATATTTCTATCCAATGGATTTCAACCTCGCAAGTAGATATGTTCACTATAAACACATTAGTGTTATATTTCAGATCACTACATAGAAACTATCACAATTAAGCTACATAAATTTCATGGATTTCTTATTTCTCATAAACCCACTTTCCCATACACTAATACGACACTCCAACACCTGATTCTTGCTAAAGCATCCACAATTTCAGTTAAGATTAAAGCCCTAGGTCTATATTTCACCTTATTTAGGCCATACTAACAACAATTTCTCAAGAACCTAATCAACCAAGTTCTTCCACATACTCATTATCACCCAAAAACACAAATTTCAACATACCTTATGTTAGTTACAAATGGGTGAATGTTAATCTCTAGTCATGCACGAATTTAGACCCCAATTTGATCTTCAATTTGGTGATTATGGTTCAAAGAAGGGTTTCTGCTTCTTTCTTTTCTCTGGTCACCCCTGAACACACACAAGTGTGTTTTTTAGGTTTTTAATTTCTTTTTATTAATATTAGTTTCATAATTGCCCATATTAGTTCCCCATGTTCAATTTGTTGTTATAAAGAGGGTCATAATTCATAATTCATGATTTTATTATTTAGCAAAATACTATTAACTAGGCTAATGTTCCTAGTTATTTTTCATAAGGTTACAACCGACATATATATATATATATATATATATAGGGGACCGCTAGAATGAGAACCACCCCGAGTTATGAGAACCGCGAGAACCACTTGATTCCGGGCGAGGTGGACCAATTTTTTTTCGAAAACGTAGATTAGTGTATCACAAACACATTCGTAAAAAAAATTAAAAAAAAAACGCCGTGTGGGTAGTTTTTTACACCACAAAAACGTGGTTTACGAGTTCCGTAAATTACAGTGGTTCCTAAAAAATACAACTCAATGTAAAACGCCAAAAAATACAACAATGGCAAACATCTTTTCTTTGATACTCAGTAATGTTCTGCATGAAGTTTCGCTGAATGATTTGTTACGTGAGTGTAGTAAGATTTTGCTGCATGAGATGGACAAAATTCAAAAAAGAGGGACTGATGACACCCATATGTCATTCTGTCATCTTTGTTCTTGAAGAATGTTTGGATGATAAGAAGAGACCTATACCAGTGTAAATGCTACTTTGGCCTCGATGATTACAATGAAGACAACGGGCAGATAGCATCCACCCACAAAAGGTTGATCTATAACTCCAACATCCACAAAGACACTTCAACAAATGAACAAATAAAATAAACAACGCCAAACCCAAAACGCCATTTATTTGTCATAGTTCTTGTAGTTTCAAAAGAAAAAAGAGACTGATAACACCGAAGATTTAGATCATAAATTGCTTCTATTTTTTTTTTTTTTTTAAGTTTCTTTATCTCTTGTTTGTTTTGTAATTTCAGTTAATAAACAACAAAAGCACATTAATACTATAATGAAATATATAATAAAACGCCAAAATGAGCAGTTGCTTGTAAAACGCCATGATGCCATAAAAACGCCCCCAAAAACTACCAAACTATAATAAAATTACTTTGAACAACTACTATTATAAAAAAAAGAGTGAAACAATGTGCAAAGAATATAAAACAAAAAAAGTCCAATCGTTATCTAACCGCCATTGGAAAACAAAAAGCCATAATTACAGCCGTCAAGATTAGACGTGCTACACCATAAAAACAGTTGAGTCTGAAAACAAAACACAGTAATTGCAAAAAACAGTAAAATGAAACGACGGAAAACATAATTACTAACATTTATTATATTGAAAGCAAAATACTTGGGGAATTAAATTTATTTATCTTTTTCAAAACGCTATAATTACCTGTCATGCGCGGGAAAAACTTTAAAAATTGTCCAAAACGCCAAGAAGACCATGAGAACACAAGCTCAAACACGCCAAAAACATTGACTAAAACGCCAAATATTGTCCAAAACGCCAAAAACTTTAAAAATGGCTAAGGTTATTGCATGGAGGTTTGAAAGGAAAGAGAAACGATTTATCATAAAGTTCTCTGATAGGAGAAGGGTAAAGGTAAGGACAATCAAAGCCATGCTTGGAATGAATGAATGGGTTCAGAAGGATATCCTGGCCCTTGGGGTTCAAATGGACAACGATTGTCAAAGAACCACAACTGTAATAAAAAGACTGAAGAGAAAATTTTCGGCAGAAGATGATGAAGATATTGGCGATACTCCTATACCAAAACTTAGCAGTTGGGTGATGCATGAAAAAGAAGGAACACTTGAAGTGACTTATAAAAACGGGGTGCAATATTCAAGGCCAATGGAATAAATGTTGAAGATAGGGTTGCTATCTATCATTGAACAATTCTGTGATTTAGCACCTTCAAACGATCCAAAATCCAATGATGCAGTGATATTCAAGAATAGGCTGCAGCAAAGAAGAGACGAGCTAATGGCGTTATACGCAAATATGAAATTTGATGATGATGAATCTGAAGAAAGTGATGAACAAAGCGATGGGTACATCTCTGATGTAATCCCGCCTACGAAAGACTATTAGTTTATTTTGATTTCATATTATTGTAATTTTATAAAATATTAATCTATGGTAATCAATTATTAACAAAAAGATACAAAACGCCAAAAAATGACATGGAAAAAGCCATAACGCCAAAAAAATTAACTATGTGACACAAAAAGAATTAATTCAACGAGAAGAAATCTCAGAAAAACAGTAAAACGCCAAGTAATTTATAATTCTAGATAACGCCAAAATTATCTTGCACACAAAAAATAAGTTGCATGTCAAACGCGAAAATCCGGAAAGGAGAAGAATACAAAAAAGAAGAAAAAAAAACCCTCGGACCCTGATCATGCCTCGCGCCACGTGTTGGGCCATGATACGTTCTCACCGCTCTCACACTTTTTGTCGTTTTCTCCTGAACCCGTTTCTATATATATATATATATATATATATATATATATATATATATATATATATATATAGGGGAGGGTTATCTTGAGAACACCCATTTTTGTGAGAACACTAGGAACAATTTCCATCCATAGATCACCATAAATTAAGGGCTAAGATTATAGGAGATTAAATGAGAAGGAAACTTAAATAAAAAGACAAAGCGGGCATTATTGTCAAAAACATAAAACACACAAACCCATCAAAATCTTCAATCGATCCCCTTGTAAAAAAAAACCCCTTCAATTCAAAATCATGAAGAATCAAACTTTTGATTAGCACAGAGGCGTAGAAGAATCATCATCTTCCAATTAGGATTCGATTGAGATAATCTTCTGATTAGAACATTGCGATTTCACTCACTTGAAGAATCTAGAGTCAAGCTCTGAAACAACTCACTATTTGCTCATCTTCTTTAGGTACTGATGTTTGTTGAGATTTGGATCTGATTAATGGTTTGAAGTCTGATTATTTGGCATTTGTTAGTTAAGTATGAAATAGCTAGGTCTATTTGGATGTGATGTGATTTCTAGTTATGTATAAGAATAATTGATGGAATTAGGGTTCTTATGGCTGAATTGAGGCTGAAATTATTAGGTTTGTTTGGACATTGTTATGAATCTAATAATGTTTATGGAGGATTGGTGGAATTAGGATTTCTATGACTGAACAACTTACACATGTGTAAAATAGACATTGTTGTGGAAATTGTGGTAGTATGTTGTCATTATGCAAAATAATGCAATAGTCAGCTGGGTCTAATATACTTTCGTAACTCTGATGTTGTAAAACTATTACTGAAGAACTTTTTTTCTAATCTTGTGTAGTTGGGAAGGGGTAACATGACCACAAGAATCAAATTTGAGAAAGGACTATAATGATTAATGCATGTAGGTGTAAACCGATAAGAATTGTGATTGATGGTGAAGTAGTTTAGTTGGTAAGCAATTTAATTTCTCGTTGAACAAAGCTTCACAACAAAAGAGTGGGGTTGATTTGAATATAGAGATAAGTGTTTTATGTTCATGGGTCAACTAAGCTTTTGGGATTACAAATTGACGAATTGTTTTGTAGCTATATGTTATTGTTACTTTTGGTTTATTGATAAAAATGTGTGTGAAACGATACGATTAACTTGAAAATTGTGTTGGTATCGCGTTTCAGTCTCGGGATTTCCATATGTTTTTATACATGTATAAATCATATTACTTTAAAAAAATAGACATAAATATGAAGGTTTACATATGTGTAAATCGTAATACTTGAGAAAAAAACATAAATATGAAGATTTACACATGTGTAAATCATATATATATAAAGGTTTACACATGTGTAGATCGTATATATGAAGGTTTACACAAGTGTAAATCATACCACTTTAAAAAATTAAGAATAAATATGAAGGTCTACATATGTGTAAATCTTATATATGAAGGTTTACACAGTGTAAATCATAATACTTAAAAAAATAAGCATAAATATGAAGTTTCACATATGTGTAAATCGTATATATGAACGTTTACGCAAGTGTAATCGTATATATGAAGGTTTACACATGTGTAAATCATAATACTTTAAAAAATAATAAGCATAAATATGAAGGTTTATACATGTGTAAATCATATATATGAAGGTTTACACTAGTGTAATTCGTAATACTTTAAAAAGTAAGCATAATTGCATAAATATGAATGTTTACACATGTGTAAATCATAATACTTTGAAAAAAATAAGCATAATTATAATGGTTTACACATGTGTAAATAATAATACTTTAAAAAAATAAACATAACAATGAAGGTATACACATGTGTAAATCATATATATGATGGATTACACATGTGTAAATCATAATACTTCGAAAAAATAAGCATAAATATGAAGCTTTACACATGTGCAAATCATAATAGTTTAAAAAAGGTAGAGATATGAACATTTATACAAGTGTGAATCATAATAGTTAAAAACCTGAAGAAAATGTAAACAAGTTACGAACATCAAAGAAAATATTAAGACATTAGACTTGGTTCTATTCACAATTGTCGAGAACAACCAGTACTACCTTATCTCATTATTGTATTGTTTTGTTTTGTTTCAGATTTACGTGTTTCTATATTACTTTTGAAGTGTTAAACATCCCAAGTACAAAGAAGTTAGAGCAGCAACACTAGTAAAGGTTAAAATATCAGTCGAGCAACAAAGGATAATACTACAAATTGTGAGGTTCTTGTGTTGCGACGTATGGAACTGTTCTAGGGGGGTTACACAAGAAAATTAAGTTGTGGTTTTAGTGACTCTAAAGATAGAAAGCGGGTCAACAAATCCAGTTGCAAGAATATACTTCTTCCTGGCGTAAACAAATTCAAAGAAAAGTTATTGTAGAAAGCTTGGGAACTTGATCGAATGAGCAACAACTAGACATGATCTTTTGCTTTTTATACCTAAAAATCAATGTTTTTTTTTAATATTACGAGTTACTGATGGTTGTAAGAAGATACAACATTGAATACTGCCCATTTACTTCAGTGTTTGAAATATGCCGATTCGCATCTTGTTTGACAATTTATTTCCGGTATTTGAGATGTTTAGATCTACATATATTTTGGCTTTGAACTTTACAAGCTTTGTATATTAGTTTTGCCTTTATAATGTCATATTACATATGAACATATTGAAAGTTTTGTATATATGTGTAATATGGAAAATTACATTTATGTAAAACATACATAGATGTGTGACATTGAACAATTACACATGTATAAATTAACTGCACATGTGTAAAACAAACACAAATATGTAACAGTGAACACTTTACAGGTGTAATTTCGCTGCATATATGTAAAATAGATACAAATATTTAACAAAGCATAATTTACACATGTGTAATTCAGATGCCCATGTGTAAAACATACATGGATATGCGACACTGAACAGTTTACCCATGTGTAAATCAGTTACATAAATGTGAATATAAATTGACACGATTAAAAAAACTCGTACATAAGACGTAAGTAGTAATTACATCAAATTAATAACATGTACAAATAGTTTTTTTTTTTCAAATTCTTCAAAGGACCACTAAGCTTCAAATCGACTTCTACGCCACTACCTTTAGTTGTTTTATTGGTGGTATTGCTAGGCTTCATCATCATTCTTACCGCTATCGGAACAGTAGTAATGAAGAGTTAACCTAATGAAGTCACCACGTGACACTCGTTTCTAGTGTTTATATTACAGCCGCTTGATTTCTTCTTCTTTTTAACTTTCATTGTCGGTGATGTAAACAATGGGAGCACCAATGGTATCTCAAAGTCGGTCCTGGTTGCTTCCCTCTCAGGCGTGTCGCTACAACATCATAAGAACGTGTCGTCTCCTTGCAATATCAAAGCTAGTGCATGACTAGCCTATTCTGAACATTAATTTAACATTACGCATGTGTAAAACAAACAAATAAAATAAACATACTATGTTAGATGAATGTATAAGCACGCTTTTACCCAGTTGCAACATTCACCATCTCTGTCACTTCCTTTCCCCAAATCAAAACTATTTTCGTTCCTCTCTGGTTGTAACCTTCTCCAGCTATTAATCTCCCACAATCTAATTGTATATTTTAGTAATTTCAATCACATACTTTGCTAAATTAAATACCAAGTAGTACACAAAGCATATTGGTTAGCTAAACCATGAAACAAGTGGTTTTAGAAATAAAATGAATTAAGCGCAAGAAAAGCTTGGAAAACAAGAATGGACAGGTCGGAGAACGAGCCAAAACTAGTTCTTAACGAATTGTTCTTGGGTTTAAACAGGCCATGTTAAGAAAAGGGAAGTGAAAGTATTAAAAAGTTAGCACCAAATAAGATAAGCCTAGCAAATAAACGGGTCGCTTCAAATAACAGGTCAAATCTAATAAAAATGGACTTTTGTCGAGACCAGTCATTCTAAGGAAAAAAATGTTTTTTTAATAAATTAGCACTCGATAAGCCTCACAAAACAAGTGGTCAGATCGGACATGGGCCAAACTGGCCTGAACAAAATGGGATCGGGTTGAAACTAGTAATTTTAGAAAATAAAAACAAGGAAAACGTCAATAGATTAGCATCAGATAAGCCTCACAAAACAAGAGGGTCAGACTAGACAATGGGTCAAAACTTGTTCTGGACAAAACGGGCTCTAGTTGAAACTTCTCATTTACTATATCTTGAAAATTGAAACAAATTAGAACCAGAAAAGACTGACAAAACAAGCGGGTCGAGTAGGATAACATTTAAGAACTGGTCCTCAACAGTATGGACTAAGACTGAAACCGGTCATTTTAGAAAAAAAAAAATATATATATATATATACATATATATATATATATATATATATATATAAAGAAAACTTAATTTCATGAAACAATGTAGGACCTTTCTAAGTACCTCAACAGCATTGAGAGACATCATTCTGCATCCATGAAGATGAGCTCTAACGACAAAGTCCATGTCCTCAACGTTGGTGCTCTTTAACCACCCACCTGACTCCCCCAACGCCTTAATCCGCCACACTCCTATAGTCCCATTGAACCCAAAAAAAGTTCAAGAAAATCGTATTCACATGTTCCACTTCAAAATGGAATGCAAAGTTAACATGTTGGAATCTTGTTAACAGATTCTCATCCCAGTTTACAAAATGACCACCTTGCTTGCACCAGTCCCAATTTCTCATTATCCTACAAAATGCTAATCAAATTCACACTAAATTCACCTAATTAACACATACGAAAACAAGTAAAAATTTTCCTTAAACTGGGGAACTATTTTTTTTCTAAGGAAATAATGATTGGGTTGGAAATTCGCATCAAAGATAGCAACAAATTCATAATCTTTAACAATACAGTTCCTTCACCATCTATGTCAGTTCCTTTCCCCAAATCGAACTATACCAGCCAATAATCCCCCATAATGTAATTGTATAATTTAGTAACTTTAATCAGATACTTAACTAAATTAAAGCACTCAGTAGCACAAAACATATAGATTATATTGTAAATGCCCAAACTATGAATTAAACCATTTATTTCACTTAAAACACGAAGCACAAACAAAATTGATTCCATGGCATGAGCTTCAACAGAGTTCGTATATTAGAAGCAAATCACAAAACTTACTTTGGCATATTAACAAACAGGTTATGTGCATTAAGAAATGATAAAATACTTTATTTCTATGCCCATATTTTATCTCTAAATTCCACAAAATAAAGATAATTAGCTGGAAAAGATGAATGAATTAACCAAGTAATTGAACAAAAATTGAAACCTGATGTTTATAAAGGGAATCGTCTCAAATTAGTTAATATAAAAATCGATACAGTAATGAATGATTGAAGAACAATACTTGCAGATTTAGGAATGAAATCAAAGATCAATGAATCCAAAATTAATTAAACAATAATCAATTGAAGAATGGTACCAAAGATGGAATGCGTATGATGAACTGGCAAAATTGAATGAACGTGATGAAGATCATTGGTAATACTGGAAACATAAGATAAAATATTGAATTGTTAAATTACCAATTTAACCTTTTAGTTAAAACACCATGAACAAAATTGATTGGCTGAGATTTGTTCTCACTGTTCTCACAAAAGATGAGTGTTCTCAATTAAACCCTTCCCTATATATATATACATATATATATACATATATATATATATATATATATATGATTTAATATTTTTGGGGTGTTACAATTCTTCACCCTTACAAACTTGGAACTATCATCAATCATATACACTCTAAACGGTAACCAGATCAAGATCAAATATTATTACAAACCCAATTGTCTGAAAATACCGAAAGGATAATTACATATGAGCTTGCAATATTAAATCCACAGGCGGATCATTATAAAATATACAAAATGAAGTTTAGCAAGCTTTAGGGCATCCTAAGGATTTGCATGTGACATCTGTGCATCTACGACCATCATATAAGTACGAATCTAATGAAATCTTGTGTTTCAATCTTGGAATTTATACAAATACATGTGACCTTTGCACATATCAATTCTCATTCGAATTCGAGCTCTAAATCGCTTTCTGGAAAGTTATACGCGAACTGATGCGTAAACGTAATCAGTTTAACGCGAAAAACACTACGGAACATTTTCATAGGCTTAACATACCTTAAATAACCTTTACATAACTTAGAAATAAGTTTTGGAGGGTTTGGTGTGTTGAAATCAAGTTTATTCGATCGCCGGTACAATTTGCGTCAAACTGTGAAACTATGCCGATTTGTATAGTAACGAACATTCTGGAACTTGATCACAAGCTAAACATACCCTAAATATCCTTTACATAGCCTAGAAATAGGTTTTGAGGGGTTCGTTATGCGAAAATACGCTTATTTGATCAATAGGGACTAAAAGCGTCAAAAAGTGCATAGGTTTGCATTTACGCGCGTATCTTACGTTCTGAACATATCCAGACCTCCAAAAATTTTTGTAATCATTAAAATATTTTATTTTAGTGATTGGAATGCTAAAATTTCAGTCATCATGTAATTTGGATCGTTTTTCGTGTTCGTTCGTGTTTCGTCGTAATTAACCGAATAACGTGATCGTACGACCAAACGAACCGACATCTGAGATGTTTTGAAGCATATCTCATGTCCCTTATACTTAAACTTCATTATTGAGCCTTGAAAATGGGTTAACGGGGCTTAAATGCATCAAAAATGGCTTAAGCATGCTGCAGGGACCATTTTTGTCAGTTTTTGAAACTTTCTGGACCTGGGCAGTGGTGGCGTCGCGCGACGGGGTACCCCCTTTTCCGTGGCAGCACGCGACGGGTTCATTTTGACAGAAATCCTATTTTCTACAACCAGCTTGAATTTGAGGGTCTTTTATGCAACTTTCTCAATACTATGAACTGGTTTTGGAGCTCCCATTGTATATAATACCATGTTCCACAAGTGTATGGCTAGGATTGAACCTTGATTCTTGCAAAAACACTTGGAATGATCTTGTTGATCCTAACTTCCTATAAATAGAAGTGGGTTCTTCACTTCATTCCTCACACTTGATTCTAAATCTGCTCTAAGTTAGAGTTTTATACTTCATACCTGAGCAATTTGAATCAAATCTTCCTTGCTTGGACCTATTATAAGCTTCTTTCATGCTTTTATATTTTTCAAGCATGAAAGTCAAATAGTGTTTAAGTTTCTGCTTTGACCATGAATTGGTCAACACAAAGTTCGTTTGAACTTTGCAACGTGAGCGTAATCACGAAGGTTATAGTCCATTGTGACTACTTACTGATTACCACGTTGATCAGTCGAAGTGACGAGTCAAAGTTTCGGTCAAAATACGTGTTTATGCGTATTTTGCGACGAAGCTATTTTCGGGTATCAAAACACTTTGTTTTGATATCAAACTTGTTTTCTAACATAGTTAAACATGTTTTAACATGTTTAACTCGTCACTTTTAGTCTAGTGCTTGTTTACGGTCGTAAGTCAAGCGGTCTTGACAACCGCTTAAACTTTCGAACCCGACCCGTTTGGTCGATCGTTAGGATCCGACCAAACATATTTTGTAACCATAGTTGTATAGGGAATAACCTTCCGAGGTTATACCTTATGGTCACTTAGTTTAATTAGTTGTATGATAGGTAGTTTATATGCCTTAGGAAAATGACCAAAATGCCCTTTTCATGCTTAATTTGATTTTAAGCATATGTAACTTAAATTTTGCCATTTAAATTGATTATGCAACAAATTTTAACATGTTAGGGCATATAATACTTATCATAGGACTAGTTAGGCATCTCGAATGCGCATTTGCGCGAACGACGCGTTAAAGTAGCATAAGCTACCTTAATGGGTCGTAAAGGGTCGTAAGCACTTAGGATAGGTTCCGATTTAGAATGTAGGCCTTGTTAAACCATGTTATAAGAGTTCCAATACTCATTTGGTTTACGAGACCTCATTCTATCCGATCTTCCGATTTAGGTCCGGCTTATTAACATAGTTACCTATACTAGGTGTCACTTGATTCCTTGATTGTCCGAGCCTGTTAGTTCACTTAATTGAGGATCCCTTGCAATCTCAAGTGAGTACATAGTCCCCTCTTTTACCATTTTCAAATATTTTGGGGTGATACACATGTGCCTACTTGTTACTTTCGTGCTTTTCGTGCTTTCATGACATATACTTGCTATGTTCATTAATACGCATAAAGTACATGATTTCATTTATGATTTGCTATGTATGTTTACTTAGCATGCTAGCACATTGATTTACATTACATTTCTACTTAGTTTGTTTACTTAGCATGCATTTTCACATGATATTTGATTATACATAACATTACATCTACGGGGTTGAGTAATCACTTTTTATTCACCGTACATGATATTGTTGTTACTTGACATTTACTTTATAAGACATTTTGGTGGTTTATTTATAAGTGATTTAAATAACGAAACGTGTGTAATATGATAAACGCATGGTGGATACGTCGCTGGTACTTCCTATATATAAATGCTTTTATGATATTACATAACGCAACGTTATCTAAACCACTTTGACAGAAACAAAGGCATAATACATTTTATACAAACAACATATTTATACAAGACATTATTTTACAAACGACATATCTTATACAAACACGTTTTTACTAGGTTATTTATTTAACCATGCATTATTCTTTTATAACATCTGATTTTCATATCGAATTTCATAAGATTTTATAAAAGAAAACGTTTTACAAGATTCATGACAACCTTTTCTTTAAACACTTCTGTTAACATATAAGTCATGAATCCTACAACAACAAAACCTATGTAATCTCACAGGCATTTTTATTCTGACGTACCTATTTTCACATGTGTTTCAGGAGCTATTGCATGATGATGTTCGTGACACACTTAGGCGAATCTGGGCTTTAGTGACTTAAAACTATGAAAGACAATTTGATTCATGTTATATTTCTGTAAATTCTTAGTCAATGTAAACACTTTAATTAATGAAATAAAACTTTATATTCCATGTGTTATGAAACAATGATTCTGTTACAACACTCCCCGACGTTTCCACCGCGATTTGTTGTTTTACGCGGTCGGGTTGTGACATTGCAAGATTCTTTATTGACACCAAGCAGCTCCCAGTCTATTTGCATATAGTACTTGTTACTTAGTCTTATGAAAATACGTAAGTTTACACTGGTAAATATAATTAACCGACTCATTTGAAAATGTTTATGAAAATTGGTTTAAGTGCACAAGGCACGAAAATTCTTTTATAACTTGGGACAATTATATTTATAATCTTGTATACAGATTTACATATGTGTCGTACATTTAGGGCCCGGTATAGAAGCCGAGACATGATTAACCGACACACCACTTATAAAACCCACAGAGGAGTTATCCCCAATGTGACACCCCAGGAAAATCAGGAAAACAACGCAACTTAGCTAGCTTCCTCAGTAACCACGCGCTAAATTTCGGGACGAAATTCTCTTAACAGGGGGAGAATGTGACAACCCTCAAATCTACATGTATTCCGTACAATTGATTAATGGCAATTAAAGTGCTTGACGACTGTGTGGAATTACGTAACTGCTTTCTGATATCTGTGTTATACTTACATGTGCATGTTAACACACTAGTAGTGTACAGAAAAGTCATTAAATAGTCTGTTATGACTTCCTGAGTGTTAAAAATTAAAAACGTTGCAAATATATATATATATATATATATATATATATATATATATATATATATATAAGACACTTTACGGATTAATTAAGCACTTTAACGGAACAGTGTCAAACTGAACAACCGGACTTTACCCGGGACATGAAAATATTGTCAATGACATTGTTTTTCTTTTTCTGAGCTAGTTAGGGTACCCGAATACCCTAACACCCGTTATAATTCATGACACACTAGTAACTAAATGACTAACTGGTAAATCATACTAGGACGTGATTGACCGACCTTGACTGTTAGCTATATTTGAGAATCTAACCGAGCAAACCGAGGTGATTTCACACTTTCTACAAGGCATGGGATTCCCGGTGGTGTGGGAATGGGTTAAAGAATTTAAAACTAAATCTACATATCCCCTTGGGAAGATATGTACGGCCATCCTCCATAGATAGGATGCCATTATTAATCTTACGAATTCTCCTGGTGCAGAATACGTACGTTCGTCCTCCTGGTGCAGGACAACAACCTTAAAACTAGCTAGACAAAACTCTATCATGAAGTCCCTCAATTTATATCGACTTAATCGTCGAGGCCAATGGCGAGCGGTTCATTAGTTAATAGCGCTATTAGGTTTAACAAACCTCACACCGTGCCAGTCGGACGGGCGTGTACTAATGGACTATGGCAAACTGTCAGTGATGATAGACACTGATGTAGGGCACAACTATTGTTCGTAGTAGTCGATATCATACCGTCTAGTAGTTCACACGGGGAAAACCCCCACTGATCATGGTTATGGATTGGGTAATGAAAAAGGAACAGGTTAAACATACTTTCAACTATGGGGTAACCCCCACGGCAATTAAGCCAACGAAAGTCAAACCACGTTTTTCAGAAACAACTTTAAACTAAACAACCAAACGTGAACTCACTCAACTTTGTTGTTGACTCGTTGTTACATGCCTTACCGGTCGCTAAACACTTGGAGCTTGCACGAGGAAGGAGTCGTTGTGGTATACGAACTGTTATGTTCCGTGCTTATTATTTAAATCCTTATGAACTCATTAAACTTGCGTTTTGAACTTTAACTTATAAACTATGGACTTATGCTTTTGGATTTACCTTTATGCTTCCGCTGTTTAAACTAAACATGGTTAACTGGCTTTGGTCACCAATCGTATTGTGGTTGGTCTTATTTACTTAATTACGATGTTCAATATGATTGGTGGCTCGATCCTGGTCACGTCACGCCTCCAAGCGGTGGTACTCCGCATGGTGGATTTTGGGGGTGTGACACCCAACTTGTGGGTAATTTGCATTTTTGGCATCTGTCAGGTGTATGCCTACACTCCGTGCTTAAGTCGTGGCCATTCGCAATTAAATGAGCCGAGAATATCCAGGACACGGTCGCATTAACCCCCAATGTTTATGTTATCAAATAATACGGATTAAAATGGGTTATGTGGATTTGTTAGTCACAATCCGACCAAGTGATCCCATACCCAACCAAGCGGTAATATTTTACCATATCCTAAGCCCGTATAAGGGAAAATAAGTTAAAAGTATTTACCTGAGCTACTACTCGATTCACAGCAAAATTTATATAACTCAGCCGTATCCAATCTAACTAAATGCAGATAGCTTTTACTGGGAGGCTTTAGTCTGGAATGATGGTAATATATAACCAATTTAGAATGCTAACGGGTCTTATTTATGTCATAGACCTAGACCGGCTAACTTAAAGTTTTAGAAACGATACGATACACTAGATTAAGCGATGATCGGAATAGAATGTAATTTAGACCCAATAAGTATGAAGACTTTTATAACATGGGTAACTAAATACATTCTAGATTTTGAAGTAAAACTAAAAATGATAAGGTTTAACTCGTTCCAGTAAACTTACGTAAACTAGTTATGTAAGTCTAACCGTACGCGTATAAGCGATAACGAGTAACCGGATAAGTCATGAACAAGTTCCATATGCCAATATACTTTAAACAAGTCATAATATCAGTAGAATATCAACTTGTATGCCCGTTAAGGCTTTAAAATCAAACTATGCCTCATAAGGGCGTTTTGGTCATTTTATGACGTATAAAAGAAGATTGTGTACAATCTGATGTTACGACCATAAACATTCTGTAAAAACACCTTATTTATGATATAATATTAGTATGATATCAAACATATGTATGTTTTATAGTTTAAAACCAAACTATGCTCCGTAGGGGCATTTTGGTAATTTCACACATTGTTTTGAAGGCTAATTTGGGAACCTGAGTTCATACCATATACCTACTATAAAAATATTTAAAATGATTTATAAAATCAATAGGTACCAAGTCTTGATTGGTAGTTATGGTTTAAAACCATACTACGTGCCGAAACGGTGTTAAAATCGTTAAATGACGATATGTACGATATTAAAGGAAAACTGATGTTATGACTAGGTCTATATGACTAAAATATGCTAATTAATATAACATATCAGTAATAAAAAGGTTTTGCATGAAAATTATGCTTTTAAATTATTTTAGGTGCAAAAAGGGCCTTATCGTCATTTAAAGACATAATTCAAGAGCGTATGCGTAAACTCAGTTTGTGAACTGAATGGACATCCCAAATTATCCTAATTATGATATTACATCAGTAGGCAATGAGTTTGTTATGAAAAATTGTGCTTAAAACCGATCTATGCGCCCAAAGGGCATTTTGGTCCATTTAAAGCATAAATTACGTTATCTCACGCAAACTCAGTTTATGATCAGGTTCGTAACATCGAAATATGTTAAACATGTTAACATATCAGTACCTAAGTTTTTTGAAAGTTTATTTGTGACAACTGGCACAAACCGGTAATTTCCGTACACTTTAATCATTATTTAATGATTGCAAACATGTGCTTAATTGTCAGCAATGTCTGAACACATGATTAAACAAGTGAATTCATGCACGTTGTATACTACAAAATATTGCTTTATGCATAAACAAGAGCGTTGCGTCAAAAATAATAGTAAACTCACCGGTAAGACACACTGTGTCGACTGAACTGCAGAAAGCAGTCAGACAATAAAATTGGAGCCTAGGTGTAGGTCCGACAACAAGAATGCATTAAAACCCAAGAGTACATACAAGGGTTAATATATATGCGATACGAAAGCAAAAATAAGCACTAAAAAGCACCCGAAACGCACTTTAAGTGCAGAATTTATATAATTCAGCAATAAATCAGCATTTAGACATATAAATATTATGCAGAAATGTCGTTTTATTATCCAGAATATTTCCCTAAGTGTTGGGAATTGAAAGAGTACAAGAAAGGTACTCAAACGACACTAAAAAGTGTAATTTAGCACTTTAACGAATCGGTATGTAACCGAACGACCGGACTATACCCGGAACATGAAAATATTGTCATTTTCATTATTTATCTTTTTCTGAGCCAGTTAGGGTCCCTGAATACCCTAACACCCATTGTAACGCGTGACACACAACTAACCGGGTTAAGCACTTAGTAACTACACTTAACCTAACTAATGGTTAGAATTGAACTAGACCCCCCCCCCCCTCTTTACAACCGTCCCCATGTGGGGGGACACACTTGTACTTCATTGATTTGTTTAATCTTGTATGCTTAGTATCAAGAAGACATAATTTCCATTGGTTAAACATGTTGAAAATTACCTATAAGTTTAACACTAAACCCACTTGATCATTCACTTAACACACACCACAACAAAACTCTCTCTTTCTCTCTACCTAGCTCACGGCCAAACACCCCTCTTTCAACCATCCATTTTCGAGTTCGATCATCATCATTCCAAGCACACACAAGTGTTAAGGGTCACATATTAGGAAGCTTGGTGCAAGCGGAACGCGAAGGACCTCTCTACTTTGCTTTTATCCACTCATTTTGCGCATAGATTCTTCCCTAGCCTCGAGCTAGAGGTATAATGTTTAAATCTCTATCTTGAACTAATCTAAAGTGGTTAAAAGGATTTTTATCGGATAAAACTCGTTAACATGCAAAATGATGCTTTAAAGTCTACTAAAAATGCTATAAGTGTTGGATAAAAGCTCATATGTTGTGTAAATGTTGTAGTAATTGAAATTTGTGATTATTTAGACCCGATCTATGTTGTGGTAGCTCGGATCATCATTTAACCCGGTTTGGTCATGATCATGAATCATGACATAAGGTTGTTTTGAATAAAACAAGGGTTAAAGGGTGAAGCTCTACCACACACGAATCGTGAACTTGTGTAAAAGCGTTTTACTTGTGAAATAGTGTTTAAAACTAGCCGATCTATGTATCTACAAGTGGTATTTTCAAAAGACCAAGCATCAAAAGAAATCACATGTTCTAAACCGGATCTTACACAAACAAAAGTGGTTTTTGTGAACAAACAAGTGTATGGACACTTGTGTAACAAAAGTTTTAACAAAGAAATAATTTTCATAAAAACCGACTAGAAGTTGTGAAACTTCATATTCTTTAAAAATAAGATTTTTAAGAAATTAAATTTATTTTTAAAGATAACAAGACTTACTAAATGTGCTAGTAAGATACTACACAATTTTGGTAAATATCCAAGTTCATGAAGTGGGGAAAAGTAGTGATTATTATTGATAATTGTTGTTGATGATTATTGATGATTGATGATGATTTAAAAGAAAATAAACACACGTTTTGAAAACGTGGGAAACCTCCATTTTTAGGGGAAACTCTGTCAAAATTTTTATAAATTTTGACACTTAGAAAATATAAGTTTTTGAGAAACTTATTCCCTAAAAATGTGTTTAAAAGTATTACTAAGGTTTCCCTAATTTTTGGTGATAAGAAATGAGGATTTCTTCAAGAATAAAATGGATATTAAGTATATATTTTTGAAAGAAAAATATATATTATTTGATCACCAACTTTTGTGCTAAGTGTATATAGTATGTGTTATACGTGCTAGTGTATTAAGACTTAAAAATACACTAATTACTCATGAGGAGTAGAAATATAAAAATACACATACAACATACAAGATACATAATTCGGGTGCAATTTGCAAAACACAAAAGACTTATATTTATTTTAGAGAAAATAATATAAGTAAGATACGTAGTTAAAAATATAAGAATATTTTTAACACAAGAAAATATACACAAAAGAAAGTGACTGTACTTGTGCGACGCAAGTCTAGTGACTAACATTAAGAAAACGCGTATAGGTTACGACGTTAATTAAGCAAATCCGGTGGAGTTTACGACGCTAGGAACGCAAAGTTGTGAGTTCATGCTCCCCCTTTTCTCTTTAACTGCTTTCAGTTTTTATAACTTCGGGGGTGAAATACATGTACAAATGTACAAAAATTTATAATTGGTATGATATAAATACAAGAAGTACACTTGGTGAGAACGAGAACCAAGTGTGACGAAATATAAATACAAGAAGTACACTTGGTGAGAACGAGAACCAAGTGTGACGAAATATAAATACAAGAAGTACACTTGGTGAGAACGAGAACCAAGTGTGACGAAATATAGGAATATGAGAAGCGCACTTGGTGAGAACGAGAACCAAGTAAGAGGCGCTATGAGAAATGATAACAAGAAACGCGCTTGGTGAGAACGAGAACCAAGTAGGATGCGTTATGAGAAATAGTGTCACGAATAGGGTACAGAAGCACCATTAATCGTGTACATACTTAGACCGCAGAACAAAAGGTTAGATCTAACGGGTGCCTGGCAGCCACACACTCGGTCGGGGCGAGAATCGAGTAGTGCTTTTGTGTCTCAGAATATACCAATTAAATGCCTTAGGTTTGGTGACTTCCTATGTCGTGCCACATGTTAATGGCTTTGCAACCCATTAACAATCTGATAATTACAGAAATACTGTATTTACATAAAATTCATACCATACTAAAATTGATATATAACTTGAAGTACGTGGGGTACTCAAGAGGATTGATATATAACTTGAAGTACGTGGGGTACTCAAGAGGATTGATATATGACTTGAAGTACGTGGGGTACTCAAGAAAAACTTGATTTATTCACAACTATGTTTTTATACAAAGTATACAAACGTGAAATACAAAACTGCATGAATTCACACCAACTTTATGTTGACGTTTTTTCCAAAAACTCACATGTATTTCAGGTAACTAGGATGGATGTGCGCGTGGTCTTGCTTATGCTCGTGGATGTCGCTTGTGTTTAACTTTAAATAAAGTTGTAAACTTTTAAGACAATGTTTTATGCTGTCTGGCGATATAAACGCTAAACTTATGTTTTCAAATTATGGTATTTGATGTTATTTTACGAGCATGTAGCATGTTTACTCTTCGTATGCAATGAGAACCTTTCATGATCACACCTCGTGCTTCCGCCGTAGAAAGGGGTGTGATAGATTGGTATCAGAGCTGCGATTGTAGTGAACCAGGATTCCTTCTCGAGTCTAGTCTACAATCTCTAGGATCCATTCACGAAAACAATTTTCAAAGAGTTTTCATTGCATAAAACGTCCCGCGACATCCACTGCCTGAAACTGTTTACATGAGTCTAGAAAAAGACACTACGAGACTTAGAGTGCACTTGAGTAGCACTTGTCGTTGACTAGAAATTACTTGCAATTATGTGTGATAATTAGCATGTACTAGAAATAGAATGTCACAAGTATACGTACCTTTATCTGAAAGCGATGGCCCATCTGAAGGAAGAAATACGAGGATGAAACGAACTGTGCGGACTGTGCAAGGAGTTACGTAATTATGGATGCATACATAATTATCGAATTCAGTGCACAAAAATCACAGCAAGTCTTGTCACGTATAGATTCCCTCAGTGCAAGCCTACTAAGTACTCTGCTAGAGTAATAATTGTTTGATGTCACTTATGTGGTATATATACCTGTGAATATATATGATACTACTGTCTAGAGTGACGATATCAAACAAATGCCTAAACCTATTGGGTTGTGTTCTTCAGAACATGGCACCCAGAAGAGCTATGAACGCTCGTGACCAACCTCCTCCTCCCCCATTGCCAAGAACTGCTGAAGAGCTGAACGCCCTGCTGGAGGAAAGGATCTCCGCTGCTATCGCCCAGTACGAGGCGAACCATACCCAGGACAGTGGAGGACCAAGCAACGCTAGGCGTAATGGGAATGGAGATTCGTCTGGAGGCAATGCAGCTCAAGGCTGCACTTTCAAGCAGTTCCTCGACTGCAAGCCGATGAACTATGATGGCACAGGAGGTGCAGTAGCATTTGTGCGCTGGACGGAGAAGACTGAAGCTACTTTCCGCATGAGCAAGTGTACCGCGGATCAACAAGTCACTTTTGCTACTGGGTTATTCGTCGATGAAGCTCTGACTTGGTGGAACCTGCAAGCCCAAACTTTGGGTGATGACGCTGCTTATGGCCTCACTTGGGAGGAACTGAAGGAAAGGATGAGAGAGAAGTACTACTCTCGTGCGGAACTCCAAAGGCTGGAAACAGAGTTCTGGCACTTGACTATGGAAGGTGCTGACATCAATGGTTACACTCGAAGGTTCCACGACCTGTCGAGAGTGCTTCCCTACATGGTGACTCCTGAATTTAAGCGTGTGGAACGCTACATTTGGGGACTGGCCTCAGAGTTTCGTGGCATGGTGACGTCGGCCAAACCACAAACAATCACCGAGGCTGTAACTCTGGCTGTCAGCCTTACTGAGGATTGTGTTCATATGAAGAAACTATCACTGAACCCAACAGAAAAGACCGAGACACATGCTGAGTCCTCCGGTGACAAAAAGAGAAAGCATACAAGTTTGAACCAAGCAACTCGCAACAACAAGGGTTTCAGCAAGAAGCGCGACACTAATCCGCCTCAGGAGACGAAAACCCATGCAACCAAAGCATACCAAGGCTCCATGCCTAGATGCCAAAAATGTAAGTATCATCATGATGGAGCTTGTCGCATTCCAAGGTGCGACAAATGTGGTAAATTGGGTCATCAAACAGAAGACTGTTGGGGAAAAGGAAAGAACCGAAACGGGAATGGTGCTGGTAACAAGAATGGTAACGGGAAAGGGCAAGGATGCTTCAAGTGTGGAAGCAATGATCATTTCCTGAAGAACTGCCCAGAGAGAAACAACGCCCCGGCTCGAGCATTTGTGATTGGAGCAAGAGACGCACGCGAGGACCCTAACGTGGTCACCGGTACGTTTCTCATTAACAATCACTTTGCATCCATATTATTCGACACTGGCGCCGATTATAGCTTCATGTCTGTGGAATTTAAACGCATACTCGGAATAGAATCTAGTAGATTAGAAATTCCTTATTCCATAGAACTAGCCAATGGTAAACTTGTTGAATCGGGCGAAGTTGTTAGAGGCTGCACGCTAGAACTTGGTGAACGAAGATTTAGCATCGACCTCCTACCTATTCAATTAGGTAGCTTCGATGTAGTAGTCGGGATGGACTGGTTGTCCAAGAACAAAGCTGAAGTTATTTGTCATGAGAAAATCATTCGCATCCCTTTAGCGAATGGTGAAACTCTCATCGTGCATGGAGAAAAACGAGACGCACCTCTTCGAATCATCAGTTGCATGAAGGCACGGAAATGCTTAAGGAAAGGATGTGTTGCTTTCCTAGCACACGTTATAGACAAGAAAGCTGAGGAGCCGAAACTCGAAGACATTCCTGTGGTGAAGGAATTTTCTGATGTGTTCCCTGAAGATCTGCCAGGACTACCTCCGCAACGACAAGTCGAATTCCGTATAGACTTGGTTCCAGGAGCTGCTCCTGTAGCCAAGGCACCCTATCGACTTGCACCATCCGAAATGCAAGAATTATCTACACAACTTCAGGAGTTGTTGGATAAAGGATTCATAAGGCCAAGCTTCTCACCCTGGGGAGCTCCAGTATTATTCGTGAAGAAGAAGGATGGAACACTGCGGATGTGTATCGATTACAGGGAACTGAACAAGCTCACAATCAAGAATCGGTATCCGCTACCGAGGATTGATGACTTGTTTGATCAACTGCAAGGATCAAGCTACTATTCCAAGATCGACCTTCGATCTGGATACCATCAGCTGAGAATCCAAGATGAAAGCGTGCCAAAGACTGCATTCAGAACGCGCTATGGGCACTACGAATTTCTTGTGATGCCATTTGGGCTGACGAATGCACCAGCGGTCTTTATGGATCTAATGAACCGCGTATGCAAACCATATCTCGATAAATTCGTGATTGTATTTATCGATGATATCCTGATTTACTCGCGAACGAAAGAAGAGCACGAGCAACATCTCAGAACCATCTTGGAATTACTGAAGAAAGAGAAGCTTTATGCAAAGTTCTCGAAGTGCGAATTCTGGATTCGCGAAGTACAATTTCTTGGTCACGAGGTGAATGAGAAGGGTATTCATGTAGACCCGTCCAAGATAGAAGCGATAAAGAATTGGGAAACTCCCAAGACCCCAACTGAAGTTCGACAATTTTTGGGCTTAGCGGGCTACTATCGGCGATTCATTGAGAATTTCTCGAAGATAGCTCAACCGCTAACGACCCTTACTCAGAAAGACAAGAAGTACGACTGGGGTCACAAACAAGAAGAAGCCTTCCAGTTACTTAAGAGCAAGCTATGCGATGCACCGATACTATCATTACCCGAAGGCACTGAAGACTTCGTGGTATACTGCGACGCCTCACGACAAGGCTTGGGTTGCGTGCTCATGCAACGCCAAAAAGTCATCGCTTATGCTTCAAGACAACTGAAGGTTCACGAGAGAAATTATACCACTCACGACCTGGAGCTGGGTGCAGTGGTATTCGCCTTAAAGATTTGGCGACATTATTTATATGGTACTCGATGTACAATCTTCACAGATCACAAAAGCTTGCAACACATATTTGATCAGAAGGAATTGAATATGCGCCAGCGACGTTGGGTCGAGCTGCTGAATGATTATGACTGTGAGATTAAGTACCATCCTGGAAAGGCAAACGTTGTAACAGACGCGTTGAGCCGAAAAGAAAGGGTTAAGACCCTAAGGGTTCGAGCATTGGAAATGACGATTCGAACGAACCTCACTGCACGCATTCGAGATGCACAACAAGAAGCTCTTAAAGAAGAGAATCGTAAAGCTGAATACCTCCGGGGTGCATTGAAGTACATGGCGCCAAATGAAGAGGGAGCCTTATACTTTAAAAAGCGCATTTGGGTTCCGCTCTATGGTGGCCTACGAGAAGTCATCCTTGATGAAGCGCACAAGTCAAGATACTCGATCCACCCAGGGTCGGACAAGATGTATCAAGACTTGAAGGAATATTATTGGTGGCCGAGACTCAAGAGCGACGTTGCTGTCTATGTTGGAAAATGCCTAACCTGTGCTAAGGTTAAGGCGGAATATCAGAAACCGTCCGGCCTATTACAACAACCAGAAATTCCCGTGTGGAAGTGGGAACAAATCTCGATGGACTTCATAACGAAATTACCCAGGACCCCGAGAGGGCACGATATGATATGGGTAATAGTTGATCGATTGACGAAGTCTGCGCATTTCCTACCAATCCGAGAGAAGGATAGCACTGGAAAGCTTGCTGAAATATACTTAAGAGAAATTGTGGCACGACATGGAGTGCCAATCTCAATCATTTCAGACAGAGATGGACGCTTTGTCTCAAGAATCTGGCAATCATTTCAGGAAGCCTTTGGATCTCAGTTAGATCTGAGCACGGCATTCCATCCACAAACAGACGGCCAGAGCGAACGGACTATACAAACGTTAGAAGATATGCTTCGCGCATGTGTCATGGATCTAGGCGGCAGCTGGGATACTCATCTACCTTTAGTTGAGTTTTCCTACAATAACAGCTATCATACGAGCATAAAAGCCGCGCCGTTCGAAGCTCTGTATGGCCGCAAATGCCGATCGCCCTTATGTTGGGCAGACGCTGGAGACAAACGTATGGTTGGTCCTGAACTTGTACAAGAGACAACCGACAAGATTGCGCAGATCCGAGAGCGCATTAAGGCGGCTCGAGAGCGACAAAAGAGCTACGCTGATCCGAATAGAAAATCGGTAGAATTCAAGGTGGGAGACAAAGTGTTGTTAAAAGTCTCACCATGGAAGGGCGTAGTCAGGTTTGGAAAGCGTGGAAAGCTGAATCCACGATACATCGGACCATTCAGAATTTTGAGGAGAATTGGTACCGTGGCATACAAGTTGGACTTACCGGAAGAACTTAATGGAGTACATGATACGTTTCATGTATCCAACCTAAAGAAGAGTCCAACACAAGAAAACGTGACCATCCCGATGGATGAAGTGCATATTGATGAAGCCCTCCGATTTACAGAGCAACCCGTTGAGGTTACCGACTGGAAAGTCAACAAGACCAGGAGGAGCAGTGTGAAGCTTGTCAAAGTACGTTGGAGCTCTAAGCACGGACCCGAGTACACATGGGAACGTGAAGACCAGTTCAAGAAAAAGTATCCCCACCTATTCAAGAAGACTCCAGCGAGAGTGAGTCCAGCCTGAATTTCGGGACGAAATTCTTTTAACGGGGGGAGACTGTGACAACTGGCACAAACCGGGAATTTCCGTACACTTTAATCATTATTTAATGATTGCAAACATGTGCTTAATTGTCAGCAATGTCTGAACACATGATTAAACAAGTGAATTCATAACCGTTGTATACTACAAAATATTGCTTTATGCATAAACAAGAGCGTTGCGTCAAAAATAATAGTAAACTCACCGGTAAGACACACTGTGTCGACTGAACTGCAGAAAGCAGTCAGACAATAAAATTGGAGCCTAGGTGTAGGTCCGACAACAAGAATGCATTAAAACCCAAGAGTACATACAAGGGTTAATATATATGTGATACGAAAGCAAAAATAAGCACTAAAAAGCACCCGAAACGCACTTTAAGTGCAGAATTTATATAATTCAGCAATAAATCAGCATTTAGACATATAAATATTATGCAGAAATGTCGTTTTATTATCCAGAATATTTCCCTAAGTGTTGGGAATTGAAAGAGTACAAGAAAGGTACTCAAACGACACTAAAAAGTGTAATTTAGCACTTTAACGAATCGGTATGTAACCGAACGACCGGACTATACCCGGAACATGAAAATATTGTCATTTTCATTATTTATCTTTTTCTGAGCCAGTTAGGGTCCCTGAATACCCTAACACCCATTGTAACGCGTGACACACAACTAACCGGGTTAAGCACTTAGTAACTACACTTAACCTAACTAATGGTTAGAATTGAACTAGACCCCCCCCCCTCTTTACAACCGTCCCCATGTGGGGGGGACACACTTGTACTTCATTGATTTGTTTAATCTTGTATGCTTAGTATCAAGAAGATATAATTTCCATTGGTTAAACATGTTGAAAATTACCTATAAGTTTAACACTAAACCCACTTGATCATTCACTTAACACACACCACAACAAAACTCTCTCTTTCTCTCTACCTAGCTCACGGCCAAACACCCCTCTTTCAACCATCCATTTTCGAGTTCGATCATCATCATTCCAAGCACACACAAGTGTTAAGGGTCACATATTAGGAAGCTTGGTGCAAGCGGAACGCGAAGGACCTCTCTACTTTGCTTTTATCCACTCATTTTGCGCATAGATTCTTCCCTAGCCTCGAGCTAGAGGTATAATGTTTAAATCTCTATCTTGAACTAATCTAAAGTGGTTAAAAGGATTTTTATCGGATAAAACTCGTTAACATGCAAAATGATGCTTTAAAGTCTACTAAAAATGCTATAAGTGTTGGATAAAAGCTCATATGTTGTGTAAATGTTGTAGTAATTGAAATTTGTGATTATTTAGACCCGATCTATGTTGTGGTAGCTCGGATCATCATTTAACCCGGTTTGGTCATGATCATGAATCATGACATAAGGTTGTTTTGAATAAAACAAGGGTTAAAGGGTGAAGCTCTACCACACACGAATCGTGAACTTGTGTAAAAGCGTTTTACTTGTGAAATAGTGTTTAAAACTAGCCGATCTATGTATCTACAAGTGGTATTTTCAAAAGACCAAGCATCAAAAGAAATCACATGTTCTAAACCGGATCTTACACAAACAAAAGTGGTTTTTGTGAACAAACAAGTGTATGGACACTTGTGTAACAAAAGTTTTAACAAAGAAATAATTTTCATAAAAACCGACTAGAAGTTGTGAAACTTCATATTCTTTAAAAATAAGATTTTTAAGAAATTAAATTTATTTTTAAAGATAACAAGACTTACTAAATGTGCTAGTAAGATACTACACAATTTTGGTAAATATCCAAGTTCATGAAGTGGGGAAAAGTAGTGATTATTATTGATAATTGTTGTTGATGATTATTGATGATTGATGATGATTTAAAAGAAAATAAACACACGTTTTGAAAACGTGGGAAACCTCCATTTTTAGGGGAAACTCTGTCAAAATTTTTATAAATTTTGACACTTAGAAAATATAAGTTTTTGAGAAACTTATTCCCTAAAAATGTGTTTAAAAGTATTACTAAGGTTTCCCTAATTTTTGGTGATAAGAAATGAGGATTTCTTCAAGAATAAAATGGATATTAAGTATATATTTTTGAAAGAAAAATATATATTATTTGATCACCAACTTTTGTGCTAAGTGTATATAGTATGTGTTATACGTGCTAGTGTATTAAGACTTAAAAATACACTAATTACTCATGAGGAGTAGAAATATAAAAATACACATACAACATACAAGATACATAATTCGGGTGCAATTTGCAAAACACAAAAGACGTATATTTATTTTAGAGAAAATAATATAAGTAAGATACGAAGTTAAAAATATAAGAATATTTTTAACACAAGAAAATATACACAAAAGAAAGTGACTGTACTTGTGCGACGCAAGTCTAGTGACTAACATTAAGAAAACGCGTATAGGTTACGACGTTAATTAAGCAAATCCGGTGGAGTTTACGACGGTAGGAACGCAAAGTTGTGAGTTCATGCTCCCCCTTTTCTCTTTAACTGCTTTCAGTTTTTATAACTTCGGGGGTGAAATACATGTACAAATGTACAAAAATTTATAATTGGTATGATATAAATACAAGAAGTACACTTGGTGAGAACGAGAACCAAGTGTGACGAAATATAAATACAAGAAGTACACTTGGTGAGAACGAGAACCAAGTGTGATGAAATATAAATACAAGAAGTACACTTGGTGAGAACGAGAACCAAGTGTGACGAAATATAGGAATATGAGAAGCGCACTTGGTGAGAACGAGAACCAAGTAAGAGGCGCTATGAGAAATGATAACAAGAAACGCGCTTGGTGAGAACGAGAACCAAGTAGGATGCGTTATGAGAAATAGTGTCACGAATAGGGTACAGAAGCACCATTAATCGTGTACATACTTAGACCGCAGAACAAAAGGTTAGATCTAACGGGTGCCTGGCAGCCACACACTCGGTCGGGGCGAGAATCGAGTAGTGCTTTTGTGTCTCAGAATATACCAATTAAATGCCTTAGGTTTGGTGACTTCCTATGTCGTGCCACATGTTAATGGCTTTGCAACCCATTAACAATCTGATAATTACAGAAATACTGTATTTACATAAAATTCATACCATACTAAAATTGATATATAACTTGAAGTACGTGGGGTACTCAAGAGGATTGATATATAACTTGAAGTACGTGGGGTACTCAAGAGGATTGATATATGACTTGAAGTACGTGGGGTACTCAAGAAAAACTTGATTTATTCACAACTATGTTTTTATACAAAGTATACAAACGTGAAATACAAAACTGCATGAATTCACACCAACTTTATGTTGACGTTTTTTCCAAAAACTCACATGTATTTCAGGTAACTAGGATGGATGTGCGCGTGGTCTTGCTTATGCTCGTGGATGTCGCTTGTGTTTAACTTTAAATAAAGTTGTAAACTTTTAAGACAATGTTTTATGCTGTCTGGCGATATAAACGCTAAACTTATGTTTTCAAATTATGGTATTTGATGTTATTTTACGAGCATGTAGCATGTTTACTCTTCGTATGCAATGAGAACCTTTCATGATCACACCTCGTGCTTCCGCCGTAGAAAGGGTGTGACATTATTGGTGTCTAAAACCTTATTTTCGCTAAAAAGGGCATAATAGTCATAGTACGACTTATTATCGGAACATGTGCAAAAACTCAGATTTCTAGTATGATCGTGTAATATAACCTTATAGGGTTATGCTAAATTATATTACGATCACAACGGAACCTAAAATCAGTAGCAAACTAATCTAATTCGGTTCATAATCGAAAGTCAACGCAGAAGTCAAACTTCGCGACTTTCGGTTGCGAACCGACCCTAAAACTGGAATTGACGAGCCGAACATGTTTATACATGTTCTAATAATTATTACCAAGTTGTTTAAATGATAAAACGTATTTTAGAATACTTCTAAACACATATCGCAATTATTTCAAAAACTGCCCCGTTGACTTTTTAAAACAATATTACGTTGACTCGTCAATTGACCAGGCATACGTGATTCTTAGGATGTGCCCTTTTGAGGGTTTAATACCTACCTAATTACGATCACGTAGCCATGTTCGTTGTGAACAATGGCTTGACCATTTACGGTCTAACTAAAAGTCAAAGCGTTTATCGTAAATGCTTGACTTTTCGGCTTTTTATGCCAAATAAAAGAACTAGTCAGGAAAGGAACACTTCAAAGTTTAAGCATGTTGACACTTTCAGTCCTTCCACATTCAAAGTTTTTGATTTTTCGCAAAATTAGTCCCTAATAGTCAACGTTTGACTTCATTAGAGTTTAGTACACGTGTCAACACATCATTGGACGTGATTTTACGAGGTGTTACAGTTTTTCTATGTTATACCATATCCAAAGCATATAAAACACCATACCCAAAATTTAAAACATCGTGCCTACATAGACTTCTTACATTTTATAGGAAAAATGTCATTTTTACAATAACCATACCATATATATATATATATATATATATATATATAGAAACGGGATCAGGAGAAAATGCTCAAAAGTGTGAGAACGGTGAGAACGCATCCTGGCCCAACACGTGTCACGCGACATAGAGAAGGGCGGAGGGGCTTTTTTGTCCTTTCATCTTCTGCTTTTCCAGTTCCGCTTTTCCCAATATTGTTTTAATTTTTGGGGTTTAAGATTTTTGGCGTTAACCAAATTCAATAATTAATGGCGTTTAATGGTTTCATTGTATTAACATTTTGGCGTTTATGACTTTTACGGCGTTTATTCAAACCGTATGCCATTGGAACCCAGGGTGGTCAGGAAATCTATCTGAATGGCGTTTTTCAAGGCGTTTTAAACAAGATGGCCCATTGTTCTATTATTTTTATATACATTTTGGCGTTTGTGGTATCTTGCCGTTTTACAATTGTTAGATTATATTTCAACCACAGGAAAAAAATACAAGCGAAGAAAATAAATTAAAAATCCTAATCGGATCTCTCTTCACAATCTTCACTGTCATCAGTCTCTCTCTTCTTTAATAGTACAAGAACTGTCACCAAATATATGGCGTTTTATGTAAAACTTAACAAACCCATCGGTTTGATTATTTTGTCTGCTCGTCTGTTGAAGTGGCTTTTTTTGTGGATTTTGGGGACATATATCTATGACGTGTGGGTGGGTTTTTCGCTTTTTCTTTATCTTCATCTTTATAATCATCCCACTCTTCAGTGTCATTGATCTCATCTCCTCATCCAAGCCTTCTTCAAGAACAAAAAATACAAAATGCCATATGACTGGCATTAGTATCTTTTTCTTGAACTTTTGTCCATCTCATGCAGCAAAATCTTACTGAGTTACTCCCCTCTGCTAACAATTCATTCAGTGAAACTTCACAAATGAAACAATACTGAATATCCAAGAAAGCATATTAGCCATCTTTGATTTTTTTTTATTTTTTGGCGTTTTACAGTGAGTGGTCTTTAGTAGTATTGGCATTTGTTTTTTTGGTTTGATCAAATGGAAGTTGCTGAGACTTATCATTTTATAGGATGTCTTTTTGGCGCCTAAGTTAAGCGGTGCATTATTATAATAAAGTATTCGTCTTTTCAGTTACTGTTTGTAATTATTGTTTTTTATAAGCTTTTTCTCTGAAGTCTGTAACACGTGCCATCCTTTAAGTTTGCCGTTTTTGTAGGATCGTGAAACGACCTAACGAGTCGATCAGAAGAGTACTCAGACTGAATCAGAGGCGGAATTCATTGATTCAATCTTTGTTTAGCTTGAATTCACTATTAACTGTCTCTTGTATTGATCTGGAAGCGATTACAGACGCGGAGACACTTCAACGGAGCTTCGCCGTCGGAAATCACAACTGAACAACTGCACTACTGATTTCGCTCATGAGAACCTATTTATAGGCTCCTGATTTCGCTCATAATGACACAACATCAATAGGAGCAGAATCAGGATTTCATTTAGGAGCGGAATCAGCATCTAACTATTTCGGGCGGAATCAGGATGTTTAGGGATTTCGCTCGAAATGACATCTTGTCATTTCGGGCGGAATCACCCTCAATTACAGATTTCTTGATTTCTGCGCCCTATACAATCAGTCCTAAACTTAGACTCGAACGAAGATGAAGTCGACAGACAACTGCACCAACAGACTCCCCCTTGAATGTTGACGGAATCTTCAGTGAGAGTCTTCAATCATGACAACTCTTCAATCTTGATCGATCTTCTTCAGGAACTTTTCCTGGAATCATGTACCCGAATCTTTTCTCTAGCTCTAACCTCTTCAGACTCCCCCTTTCAACAAGCTGGGATTTTCATTCTGGTATTAGTTATCGCCTTTGAAATCAAATCATGGCTTTTTCTTTGATTAAGCTCTTCATAGGTTCTGAATCACATCCTGGCTCCTTGTAGCAACAGGATCAGAAACCTTTCTTTCACCTACACACATCTCATCATCAAAACATAAGTTTTTACTTAAATCAATAAGAAAACTTACTAGAAATAGTTTTATCAAGTTCAAATTAATGACCCTGATTAACTAATCTCAACTTCTTTCTTAATTCAAATTTTTTCAATTCAGCATTCAAATCCAACCCAGTTCGTCATGTTCAGCACTTGGAATTTTGAAAATCAGTTCTCCAACATCAGTTGTCTAAAATCTTTTTGCATTTTTCAAAATTTATGCTAAAACACTCCGAAAATCTTTTTTGGATTTTTTTTTTTTTTTTTTGAATGAAATGAAATGCAATAAAGAAATATGTACAAACACTATTTTTGTGAGTTTGCGAAAGAGGATCATATCAGTTTTTGAGACAAATCACTAACACCGTTAAGCTTCATTTCATATTAAGCTCTAAACGATTCACATAGATTGACGATATTGTTATCCACTTAAACTCAATCTAAAAACTTTCGAAATGCTTACCGATACGTTAAGGTATATTAATTTTGCACTAAGTTCTTATGGACCCTACGATCTCAGCATATCCCCTCATCATGTAATACACTATCTCAAGCAATGCCTTTAAACTTTTATCAACTGTGATTTGTGCGAAAACAAAACAGAATGTTTAAACATTAACAATCAGGTCGATACTTCCGTATACGCAGAGAAAGTCCAATGTTTAAACAAAATAAGAAAAATAAAACAAGTTGAAGTTGTTTAGGCTTTAACCACCAGGTCGATACTCTCGTATACGCAGAGGAGGTCCAAAGCTTAAACGAAAAACCAAAGAAAATAAAGCAGAACGTTTAGGCAACAACATCCAGGTCGATACTCACGTATACGCAGAGGATGTCTGATGCTTAAACAAAATAAAGAAATAAAACAAGTTTAAATCTTTTCAAAAAGAAATGCACAATCACAGTGACTTTTCAGCAAAGTTGTGAAAGTTCACAAACTTAACCAGTTTTATGTCTTTCAACAATCAGCGATTACTGAGTAGGCACACAGTCAAGAAGGACAAAACTAAGTACTATGCTTTTAACCATGTTTCCCACTAGAACTAGGCTTTTTCATTTAAGTTTGTATCGTTGTCACAAATCTACTAGTCTAGCTGAGCCTATCGTCACATCTTTAGTGAGACTGTTTATCACATTTTAACTTTCCATTTCTTTAGCGTGTTGTGACAGTCCACTGATGTACTATCATTTCCTCTTTTATACAACAAAACTCTTTTTTCATTTTATCATGTTTTTGGTTTTTTTTTTCTAATGTTTTTGGATTTTCTAAAAAAATATACTCCCCCTAAAATACAAATACATCTAAAGGAAATATGAAAACAAACTGTACAAGAACATGACAACTGATATCGAATTGCCTCAATTCGCCATCCACTTGACATAAACAATCAGAACTCCCCCTCACAACAAACTATTTTCCCATTATGATCTCAAAACACTTAAGTTTGTTTTAATCAAAATGGTTTTTCCGGAAAATAAGTTTTGTTGATTTTGTAAAACCACTGGTAGGTTAGGGGTTTGGTTCATCACATTGTTTTTTAACCACTTGTAGGAAATCAGATACAACTTAATGTCCCTGATTTACCACTTGTACGATCAATCCAATCAAGCATTTTCAACCAAACATTATCTGTTGGTTGAATTCTCAAAGTGTCGATTCATACTCCACACTTACCAACATGGGAGTTCCGGCTATTCCTGCAGTATGAATTGCCAAAATTTCATTATTAAATTCATTTCCATCAACAATTATTAAGAAAAATGCCGATTCCTGATCCACGATTACAAACTTGGGATCTCCGGCATGTCAGGCTTTTCTATTTGAAAAGATTCACCCAAGCCTGACTGACCTTGGATGTTTTTGAATTCTTGTTCAACAATGATGGAAAGTTTGCATCATCCATTGTTAAAACTGAATTCTCAGATTTTACCTCAACAACTGGCTCCTCTGGCTTTGACGAACCAGAATCATTGCCTGAATGTGGCTTGTCTGACTTTGATGAGCCAGATTCATCGCCGACATGTGGCTCCTTTGTTTCCATAGAAACAGATTCATAGCCAACAACTTTCTTCTTCTTCTTTTCCTCTTTCGTCCTCAGATTTGTATCTGATGAATTCGTCTTACTTGACTTTGCACTCGAGGGAAGCGATTTATCAGAACTCTTATTTTTACCAACAAATGAACCTGAGGACAAAATCTTCTCCAGATACTCTCTCGCCTTTTTCCTCTTCTTCCGCAGTCTGTCTTTTTGCCCTTGTGAAAGCTTTACTTTCGGTTCTTGAACTTTCTGTCCTTGAACTTTACATTCTTGAACTTTTTGTTCTTTGGGCTTGACAGAGACTGGTTTCTTTGCCAATTTCTGAGAATTAGCCCTCGATCTTTCATTTGATCTCCTTAGGCAATCTCTGGCAATATGACCTATGATGTTGCAGTTATAGCATCTCCTCGTCTCATAATTCCAACCCTGGCAGTTAACAGCAATGTGTCCTTGATAACCGCATCGGTAACACACTCTGTTATCGTACCAATCACCATTTTCAGCCCAAACATTCAGATCAAAGCACTGTTTGGCTTGGTGATAATCTCCTATCCTCTTGTTTGCTGGATTTGGCTTTTGAGCACTGTGGTCCGACCTGCACCACTTATTACAAACAATTTTTGAGTTTTCATTTTTTACTTTTTGTGGTTTTTGATTGCGATTGGATGATCGATCTGATGAGCTGTTATTCTCTTTTTGAATATTTTTCAAATTTTTAATTTTTTGTTTCTGTTCCACTTTCTTCTTCAAAGGTTTTTGCTTAGAGCATTCTCCCTTTTCGGTTGATTGTGGAACAATTTCTTGAAATTTTTCTTTTAACTTCAAAAATAAATTCTTTTTGTCAATTTTTTCTTTTTCATCATCAGATTTTTCATCGCAATCTTCAACTACGACTTTGTCATAGTTTGTGACATTGTCACTTATTGGAACTGAATTTAAAGGTTTTGGGCAGGGAATAGCTGAAGTATTCACAAAAACCTTCAACTTTCCTTCCCATTCTTTGATTTTCTTTTGAGCACATTCTGCCTCTTTTTCAAGTCGAATAATCTTTTCAAGATGAGAATTGATTTCAATTTGTTTTTCAAGATTGTTTTTACCAAACATATCTCTCTCATCTTCTAAAATTTTTATTTGACTTTGAAAATCTTTCTCAATTTTTAATTTTTCATTTTCAAGATCTTTTTCTTTTTCTTTCAAAATTTTGTTTTCTAATGTCAAACTGTCCAAACCACTCAACAGTTTGACATTTTCAGATTTCAACTTCTCAAAATTTTCCTGCAAAACAAAAATCTGTTTATCATCAGATTGCTTCTCATCTTTCAACTTCTTGATTTCCAATGTCAAACTTTCCGCATCCTTCAATAGTTTGCTATTGTCAGCCTCAAGTTTATCACATCTCGAGCAACCTGAGTCAGAACTTGAGGATCCAATCTTCACAGATTCTTCATTCTTTTGAACTTGCTCTGTCTCTATCTTGTATGTTCCTGCACAAAAGATTTTAACGAAATCAAGAGGATTCATATTCTCATCAATATAACAACCCCTTTTCATATCGTATTTCATACCATCTTTTGCACTAAGACACACACAAATTCTTTTGTTCAGTTCTACAACCACCTCCAAACTTATTTTTTTCAAATTATTTTCTATCCTATTCAACAACCCTTTCTTTTTCTCTTCATTATCATTCACATGTGTTGTAAGTTTACTGATGAATTTACTTAAAGATAATTTTGAAAAACAAGAATTCTTTCTTAGATTTTCCAAAAAATCATCCCATTCAGCTGGTAATCCATTAGCAAACTTTGATACTATTTCAGCTTCTGATATCATTATCTTGTTTTCTTTCAAATGGTCAATCAAACGATCAAATCGCTTCTCCAGATCATCTAATTTTTCATCTTTCTTACACAGAAAACATTCGAACCGATTAACCCAAACATTCTTTGACAAACCTTGATAATGACTACTGAAATACCCTCGATACCAATCATTTATCCTTTCAAGATCATTGTTTTCTTTTTCATCAAAGACCATTGCCATCTTTTAAATTGTCCCGACAAAAATTCTTACACAAATGATATTTCAAGCGAAATAAGCAAACAACCCCTTTCGAGCGAAATCACCACTTTGCAATTACAAGCGGAATCACCAGTTTGGAATTTCAGGCGAAAACAACTTTGTGAGTTTGGAGCGGAATCAAACTGATTCACTTCGAGTGAAATCAACAAACAAACTGATTCGAGCGGAATCAGTATAAATCCTCGAGCGAAATCAACAAGACTCTTGACCGGAATCACAATTTCAAACCAAAACTTTGATTTCTGTAGGATCGTATTCTGACCCGAATGAGTCTATCAGAGGAGTTTTGGTTAATTACAGGTGCGGAAAACAAGTAATCAACGTAGAAACAGCTAGATCTTCACTTAAATCACCTTTCTAATTGATATAACAGCGTTTACAATCAAATCTCACACTGGCAGCACCTCGGTATGGATAACAAGAACTCTATACAAATGATTCGCTCCTAGGGTATATATAGGAACTAGGTTTAGCTCATATGGACATGTCCATAAAAGCGAAACCCCCCATTGTACATATAAGCGAAACCATCTACTAGGTTTCCCACATACGGACATGTGGTTTCCCATATATGAACATGTGGTTTCCCACATATGGACATGTCTGGAAATCTCGTACAATGTGCCCTAATCTAACATTCTAAGACTAAGACTCGATACAAGACGAAGTTGACAGATGTAGTGCACCAACAGACTCCCCCTCAGATGTTGACGAGTCTTAAGTGTCGAGTCTTCGCATCTTCAGTCTTGATCTGTCTCTGGGCTTTACTTTCTCAAACTTTTTTCCCAGGTCTTCAGACTCCCCCTTTCGATATGCTGGCATTTCTTCAGTTCATCAGCATCATCAGCTTTAGGATAGTTGTTTGGCTTTCCATCTAACAGCTTCTTAATATCAATCAGCCTGACTCTTCATGTCTAAAGATTATTACCTTGCTACACCTGCACATTCTTAACACAGAAATAAATTTCACAAATTTAACATTTAACAAATTTATCAATCCAAATTCTCTCTCAAATTAAACCAGAATGATTTATTAATGATAAATTCTGATGAACCATTTGCAAAAATTAATCATTTTTCTTTTCAAAACACATTCTCCCAAACCATTTGTTCATCATGTTTAGCACTTAGGATTTTGAAAATCAGCTCTCCAACATCAGTTGTCTAAAATCTTTTTGGATTTTATGAAACTTTATGCTAAAACACACTGAAAATCTTTTTGGATTTAAAATAAAGAAATATGTAATACAGTAAAGAAATATTTACAGATAATATTTTTGTGAGTTTGTGTAAAAGGATCATATCAGTTTTTGACAAGTCACAAGTACAGTTGAGCTTAGTTACACATTAAGAATTAAACAATTCACTTAGATTGCCGATATACTGATCCACTTAAATTCTCACACAAATTTCAACTGATTCAGGATATGAGTTAGATGTTTTAAGGACTTAAACTCATTCATGTGTCCCACCTCTTGAATATACTCCCGTATCCAGATCCCAATATTCAGTCTTACAGGTGAGCATACCACAGATGATATCTGTAAGGGGTTAAATTGCGAGGGCCGTGAGAGCTCAGGTCGATACTTCCGTATACGCAGAGAGATGACGGCTTCGACTTTTGGTGGGTCCCCTTTAGAGGATCTTTTGTTACAACAGCAATGACTATCAATTTTATTGTTTCATCAATTTGCTGAGGGCGGCGCTATATTTCAAGCAAGCGGAAAGTATTCTCCGGGAACTAGGCCATTGCTTCCGCAAAATCAGAAGTCCCGGGATAATACCCCAGATATCACTGAGCATAAAGACCTAGTATCTCAGAAAGAGGGACCTTTCAAACGAGATTTCAGGGGTTACCTATATATCCAAGTAGTGTTCCCCACGAAATAAGCAAGTTTGAATTTAAGTGTATATCCCGAAAAAGCTTACTAAATGTGTAAAAACCCATCGGCATATCATCAGTGAGACTGTTTAACGCTATTTAAACATTACATTTCTTTAGCATACTGTAACTGTCTACTGATGTACTATCATTTCCTCTTTTTTTACACTAAAACTCATTTTTGATTTTATCATGTTTTTGACTTTTTCAAATTTTCAAATGTTTTTGGATTTTCTGAAATTTTCTACTCCCCCTAAAATGCAAACACATTTTAGGAAATTTGAAAACAAACTATACAATAAAATGACAACTGATATCAAATCACCTCAATTCGCCATCCTCTTGGCATAAACAATCAGAACTCCCCCTTACACAAAACTATTTTCTCATTATGGTTTCAAAACACTTAAGTTTGTTTTAACCAAAATGATTTTTCCGGAAAATAAGTTTTGCTGATTTTACCACCTGTAAATTCGGGGTTTGGTTCATCATATTGTCTTACAAATACCACTTGTAAGTATGGTCCAATCAAGTTCAACCTAATGACCTTGATTAACCATTTGTAAGTATAAACCTTCATCAACCAACTTTGTAGGAATATCACATCTACACAAATTCATTTTACCAACAAAGATGCTGATTCCTGCTTCACACTTACCAACCTGGAAGCTCCGGCAAGTCACACTTAACCTGTAAAAATTTAAACTTTATAAGATTCATTCACAATCATCAATTTTCAAGAAAGATGCCGATTCCTGATCCACGATTACAAACTTGGGATCTCCGGCAAGTCAGGTTTTTCAATGAAAGAAAATATCCACCCAAGCCTGACCAGCCTTGGGTGTTTTCAATTCAGAAGCAGTTGGGGTGTAAGTTGCTTTCTTTGTAGCGTAAAAGTCTTTTACCCCTTTCACCTTTCCATCAACCATTTTTTTTGAAAATCTTCTTAACTTTCCCATTAAACGCTTTCTCAACATCAAAGTTATCCTTCTCAGAATAACTCTGATTTGAGATTTCAGACTTTCCAGTTTTCCTTTTAAAATTTTCAGTCCTCAATGGTGGAAAGTTCTCATCATCCATTGAAGGAACTGAGTTTTCATCACTCTCATCAAACTGTGGCTCCTCTGATTTTGTGGAATCAGATTCATCGCCAAATTTTACTTCTGATTTCTTAACAACCCATTTTTGGTTGTCAAGTTTAACACTTCGCCTGTAAAATCTCTTTGAACACTCACCAACTTCAAATGTTTAATTTTTTAAAATTTTAAATTTTTCAGTTGGTGGTTCGGTTTTATCAACAACAACTTCTTTCAGTTTTCCAGAAACTCCCTGTTTTGTGTTTGTCGCTTTCGGAAAGTTCCATGAAATGTGACCAGCTTCATTGCATCGGAAACAGGTTCTTGTTTCTTTCCTTTGATAAGCTCCATTCTTCATCTTTTCAGCAAGAAACTGCTGATTTGACTGTTTCCAGAATGAGCTCTTTGCTTCTTCTTCATGGCTAGTTCCTGCAACATATGTCATTTTTTATTTATAATCTCTAACATATTTTTCATTTTTATAGTTTTCAGGTGGAATAAAACCAAGACCTTTCTTTTTGAACTTACTATTATGGTTTGGTTTCTTTCGAAATTCCGAACCATAATTGTAACTCATTTTCTTGTTTAAACGCTGTTGAACTCTTGAAGTGTATTTTTTAGGTTTCCAGTAAGATTTAAATCTTTTATCTCAGAAATATTAATTTCTGTCATTTTGAAAACCTTTTTGATCATGTCAAAACGAACACTTCTTATTGGAAACTCTTTATCAAAATATAATTTGTCAGAATCATTCAAAGTATATGCAACTTCAAACGTTTCATCATTCAAATTAGATTTTGACAACAAAAATTCTTTACTATAAACCCGTTTTCCTGGCGATTTTGAACTCTTTTCGGACGAACTCGAACTCCCGACTGACTGACACGAACTTTCGGATTCGGACTTTGACCCTGACTCCTCATCCTTATCCAACACCTGATCGACCACTCGTTTTATCAGTTCGGACTCATGATCTGTATCGGACGCTGTGAACGTGACATCAATATTGTCTGGTAAAACATCGGTTATCTCGGATTCTAACTTAATATTGACCGCCTGTTTTAGTTCTTCCTCATTAGGTTTTCTAGGTGAGTACCCTTCCCAAATCGGAGGCGGACACTTATTATAACAGACACCCTGTTTCTTACCAGTATCCTTTTTCTTCTTTGGCTTTGTTTCTTCACCTTTAAAAGCTTCAAATCCTTCAACTGTTGGATAAATTCTATCAATTATGTAGTCATAACCTTTGTAACTTTGCAGCAATCTTCTGATTCTTTCATTCTCAGTTGCTTCACTATCTAACTCTTTCTTCCACTTTGCACATTCTTCTATGTACAAGTTGATCTCTTTCTGCTTTGTCATCATGGTAGCATTCATCATCTTCAAAGTTTTTTCTCTTTCAGAGTTAGTCTTTTCCAGACTATTCACATGTCTGTTCAATACATCATATGACTCTTTCAATTTTTTTACATCAAACAACAACTTTTCTTTTAACTTTTCTAACTCACTAAGCCTCTCATCTTTTTCTATACATTGTTTACAAGACTCTAAACATGTAAGACAAGGTTTTGTGATTTCAACGATCTTCTCGAATTCAACTATCTTTTCAACTTCCACAATCTTCTCAATCACTTTGACTTCTTTCAATTCTTTTGCAGCTTTCTTCTCTTTTAGTTTCTTCAATTTTTTTGCAAAATAAAATTCAAAAGTGTCAGAAGATAAATGTGTTTTTCCAAGATTTATCTTTTCCATCTCTTCATCATCACTGTTATCTGTTGAACTGTTTTCAGATGAAACAGATTCTTCATCTTTTTCTTCATCATCAGATAACACCTCCATCCATTCCTTCAACATTTTTGGCTTTCGAACAAAATGTGCAATAAATGCTTTAACATTGGAATCAGCTGGAATATACTTATCCCAACTAAAACCTTCAGCCACTTTCTCATCATCTTGATCAACAATGCCATAATAAGCTTTCCTGTTTGCATCCTCGATCATTATTCCATGTGTTGTTTGAGCTTCTTTTTGTTGATGCGGCTGATGAATGATTTGCTGATAAATGGATTTCCTATAATAATCATCTTTCCCAGACGACTCCTTTGCTCCTCTCGGCTCCTGATTCTTGCATTCTCTTTTAAAGTGACCTTTCTCCCTGCAACAAAAACGGACAACCTTAGATTTATCAAATCCTAGATTAGAAAGGTTTGCATCCAAGAAATCATTTCTTCCTGTAACCAATCTAAATTTTTCTGCTCTCCTCAAAACACTCGCCAATGCCCATTTAATATCCATTAGTTCCAGCTCCTCTGCATCAATCTGGTCATAATCTTCCTTTGTGAGCATCGGATTACCAATTCTTCCGGCAATCAATCCTTCATAAGACTCTAATGCAGTGACCAATAATCCCATATGATTCTTTACAATCTCTTCAGAATAATTTTGTCCATTTTGAAGATGTAAAGCCACATTGCACTGAATTAGATGACCATTTCCAACAGATGAACTTTGAACACTTGGAGGATTCACCGTTGAGAACCCACTAGTGTTGACTGATCCTTGACTGCTTGGTGTAGATTGATTTCCAGCACTAAATGCAGTTTGTATCTTTGGACTTGATTCAGCAGTTTGAACATTTCCTTTATAATACAATTTAATATCTTGTTGATGAGTAGAACTGTTCATTCTAGCAATTTTCTGCTGCTCCAGATCCTGTGCCTCCAACTTCTCTATAAACTATGCAATCGATAACCTACTAAACTGTCCGGAATTCTTCAATATCATCATATATGTACCCCATTCCTTTTGCGGTAATGCGTCAGCAAGCTTTTCAACCCATTCTGCTGGAGTTTTTGTAATCTTCAACTGTGACATAGTGCGTACAAGATGACAATATCTTTCAATAAGACTCTTTGTTGTTTCACCAGGTATACACGTAAATAGCTCAAACTCCTTTTTCAACAAAGCTGCTTTACTTTGTAGCATTTCAGTACTTCCCTCAAATTTCTTTTTAAGAGCTTCCCAAATAGAATAAGCGTTTTCATCATGTTGAAGTAACACAAATATATCTTCTTTAACAGCTTGTTGTAACAAATTGATCATCATCTTTTCTCCTTTGTAACTCTCTCTTTCTTGCCCCGTGAATTATGAAATGATTTTATCAACTCCCATTGAGCTTTGTGGCCTCTCATACTGAGTTTCAATACTTTCCCAAGCCTTTAAATGATTCGCCTGAACCCAATTCTCAAACCGTTTCTTCCATCCGTGATAATCCTCAATTCCCATAAGTTTCGGGGGTTTTTGCATTGTTCCGGTTTCATTTTCCATTGTCATGGCCTTAGTAATGTTGGATGGACTAGCCGGGGTTGTAGCAAATGCGTTGTAAAACTCAGTATCCATGATGACTTATCACGTTTTCAAGATCAGTGACAAATAAGCGAAATCAGATGTTTGTACACGAAGAGCGAAATCCCAGATGTTCACAAGAGTGGAACCCTGATGTTCACAAGAGTGGAACCTTGATGTTCACAAGAGTAGAACCCTGATGTTCACAAGAGTGATGTTCACAAAAGCGGAACCCCAAGATATATGTGACACAAAAGCGAAACCATTTGTACAAATGAGCAAAACCCCTTCATAATGTCCGTATGAGCGAAATACTTGATGTCCTTATGAGCGAAACTAGTCACTTGGGAGGTCCTTTGGAGCGAAACCAGTCACTTAAGGGTGACACATAAGCGAAACCTGATGTATGTAAAAGCGAAATCACTGGTTGTTCGTATGAGCGAAACCTGTTCGGAGGGTAATTTGGACCATTTTTATTGTGAATTTTAAGCTCAAACTTTCAGGGATTTGTCTATGATCAATTTCCTTTAGTCTGTAAAATTTTGAACAAGTTTCGACCGTAAAATATCGTTCTGATGAAGAAAGAAGGTGTAGAAGTAAGAATTTATGATGAAATCCAGCAAATCTCTGTAGAACTCCTCCTCCTAAAGCTCTGATACCACTTTTAGGATCGTATTCTGACCCGAATGAGTCTATCAGATGAGTTTTGGTCAATTACAGGTGCGGAAAACAAGTAATCAACGTAGAAACAGCTAGATCTTCACTTAAATCACCTTTCTGATTGATATAACAGCGTTTACAATCAAATCTCACACCGGCAGCACCTCGGTATGGATAACAAGAACTCTATACAAATGATTCGCTCCTAGGGTATATATAGGAACTAGGTTTCGCTCATATGGACATGTCCATAAAAGCGAAACCCCTCATTGTACATATAAGCGAAACCATCTACTAGGTTTCCCACATACGGACATGTGGTTTCCCATATATGAACATGTGGTTTCCCACATATGGACATGTCTGGAAATGTCGTACAATGTGCCCTAATCTAACATTCTAAGACTAAGACTCGATACAAGACGAAGTCGACAGATGTAGTGCACCAACAATTTCGCTCCTAACGTTTCGAGCGGAATCACAAACTTATCAAGTGAGAACCTGATTTCGCTCAGAATTACGAGCGGAATCAACCAAATGCACTCTCGAGCGGAATCAGGTTACGAGCCATTTTTAACCACTTTTAAGCTGTATTTTAAGCTGAAAGTCTCAAGGGTTTGTTAAATGTCAATTTTACACAATATGTCAAAATTTTGTCCGATTTTAACCGTGAAAACTTGAAAATCTGAGAAAAGAAGGTGTAGAAATCAGAATTTTCCAGCGAAAACGAGCTAAACGATAAGAACTCTTCTTCCTGAGCTCTGATACCACATGTAGGATCGTGAAACGACCTAACGAGTCGATCAGAAGAGTACTCAGACTGAATCAGAGGCGGAATTCATTGATTCAATCTTTTTTTAGCTTGAATTCACTATTAACTGTCTCTTGTATTGATCTGGAAGCGATTACAGACGCGGAGACACTTCGACGGAGCTTCGCCGTCGGAAATCACAACTGAACAACTGCACTACTGATTTCGCTCATGGGAACCTATTTATAGGCTCCTGATTTCGCTCATAATGACACAACATCAATAGGAGCGGAATCAGCATCTAACTATTTCGGGCGGAATCAGGATGTTTAGGGATTTCGCTCGAAATGACATCTTGTCATTTCGGGCGGAATCACCCTCAATTACAGATTTCTTGATTTTCGTGCCCTATACAATCAGCCCTAAACTAAGACTCGAATGAAGATGAAGTCGACAGACAACTGCACCAACAGTTTTAGATTCTAATACAATAAATTTTCCCTATCTTCAGTATTACTGATTTGTAGTTACTGTTTCTAGTTACATTTTCAAGTTTGTTTTTTATTTATTTATTTTTTGGTTTTTTATAATACTTGTCCAAAGTAATTTTATTATGGTTTGGTAATTTTTGTGGCATTTTATGACATGTTGGCGTTTTGACAAGCATTTGGCTTTTTAGCGTTTTCATTAGATATGGCGTTGTTATTATATAACAATCAACTGAAAAAGAAAATTAAACAAAATAAATATTAACTTCCAAATCTTCACTGTCACCAGTCTTGTTCTTCTTTTGAAGCATCTTCACTGGTTGTTTCGACTTTCGTATGATTTTTTTTATTTTTGTTTTTTGAAGTAGTTTTTTTGTCGCCGTGTGGAAGCACAAAGTCTGAAATCAGCCTCTTTTTCTATAATATTTTTCCATCTCATGCAGCAAAATGTTATTGAGTTTACACCCTTTCATCCAAAATGTTATCTTTTTTGGCGTTTTACCAAGAAAAAGAACGCCACTAAATAAACCATCTTAAAACTGTAAATTTGATCATGCTAAAATCAATAAAGTGTTGGTGTATGGTGATGGACAACATTGTTAATCCTCAGTTAAGAAAGATAACTGACAATGTTGTCCACCCCATACAGCTAAACTTTATTGACAACAAACCTCAGTAATGTTTTTGTATATTTTGGCGTTATAAATTGGATGGAAGTTGAGGATAAGTCAATAAGATTTTACTCAATGAAATGGTCAACATCTTTACTTAATGATTTTGTCCATTACATTGAGCGAAATCTTACAGACAACCAAACTGAATTTCTAATAAACTTTTTGGGTTAGAAGATATTTGATGTTTGGGTTTTTTTTCTGGCGTTTATCAGACGAATGGTATATATTAAATATGGTGTTTGGGGTTTTGTGTGTGTTTTTAATTGAAAGTCTGAGTTGTATATATAGGATTTTTTGGTGGTTTGTTTAGGCGGGATTTTATTATAATTAAGTTTGGCGTTTTATATCTAATGGCGTTTCTAGTTAGAATGGTGTGTGATTTTTGTTTGGCGTTTTATTTTCATGAGATGGCGTTTTGTTTGGAGTAGTCAAAAGACACTTTTACCCTTAATGAAGCGCGTCCACGTAATAAAATTGATGTTATTTACGAAAACGCCAATTGGATTACATCATCTAAAGTGAACACTAGGTTGAGAGTGAACTGTGTGAACTAATCTGGGCCATTGGATTACATCATCTAAAGATTTTTAAAGAATGACAAGATTGTAATTATAATGTTGTAACCTCCTTTTAAATTAATTGACATAAGGGTATTTACGTCTTTTGTAAATTGCATTTATTAAACAATATAATCAAAATCCCTAAAATCTCGCTAGTTTCCGTATATACAAGAATCACAGCTATTAGTGTATACACATGTGTACAGTCTCGCTAGTATTAGTTTATACAAGATATACAGATTTTAAATTATACACATGTGTACAGTCTCGCTAACTATCAATTTATACAAGACACACAACTGTTAGTTTATACACATGTGTACAGTCTCGCTAACTATCAGGTTATATAAGATACACAGCTGTTAGTTTATACACATGTGTACAGTCTTTTATACATCTGTGTATTATATTCAAAAATGGTTACATATGTGTATATTAAAAACATATAGTATATTGTGCAAGCGCACGAGTAGATTCATATAAAACTATGAAATTAATGAAAACGAAACATATCACATGTATGCCAAAAATAAATAACTTCATCACATATTTAAAAAAAGAGTTAATGCCCAAAAATAATTACAATTTCAATCTCAGAGAAAATTTTCAATATTTATTGAAAATTATAAAAAGTTAAAAACAATATATTATGATATATATATATATATATATATATAATAAAAGAAAAACAATATTAAAGCTAAAATTAAAATTAAAACAAAATCTATGAATAAAGAAATGATAGAGAAATAATTAGAAATGAGAGATAAAGAGAGATAAAGAGAGAGAGAGAGAGAGTTAAGAGAGGAGAAAATTAAGGGATTTTAATTAAACATATTTGGCTAATGTCAATCTTATCCTTTTAATCAAAAAATGATCAAGGGTCAAGATTAGTTCGCACAGTTCACTCTCAAGAAGTTGTTCACTCTTGAACCGAATCCTATATATATATATATATATAGGGGAAGGTTCAAATGAAAACCACTAGTTATTGTGAAAACTCGAAAACTAATTAGAAAAGCCAAAAAAACATACCAATTTTGTTAGTGCATTTATGTCTATCGCCTCCGTCAATCCAGACCGTAGCGAGAACTGATCTAACCATGCTTTATAGTGTTATATTTAGTAAAAAGGCAAGGTGGCATTTCTGTAATTAATGAGAAGCCTCATTAAATCCTTGACCTATAAATAGAATAGTTATGGTTAGAATTTAGAACTTTTGTCATTCTAGACTTTCGAGAGCTTTTGGAGCTAGAGAGAGAGTCTAGAGAGAGAAAGTGCAAGAGGTGATTCACGATTCTTTGTACGTTTCAGATCTATCAATAGAATCACGTTTATAGTACGTTCTCGCGTTCGGTCCACGCACGTGTACGGATTCCACACGTCACACGTTCGGTTCGCAATCGTTTCGGAGTCAAAACCGGTCCTAACAAGTGGTATCAGAGCAGGAGCTCGATTGCACGGATCAAACACACAATTTCGCACACGAATTCAGCAGATTCAGAGTCAATTTCATCCAGATTTGTCAAAATTTCTTCAATTTCTCATTTTCTTCACGGTCTTGACTGAAAAACGCCAAATTAAAAGACTTTTCATTGTTAAAATTGGCTAATTTTTTAATATGTTGTACGAAAACATCTGATCTACAAGCCTACAAATTTTCAAATCTTAATTCTAAGCCGTTTGGGAGAAATCTAAATTTTTTGGTTCGAAAAAAGTTGATAATATGTTTGCGGTTATTGTTGGAATTCATTTGAGTGTCATCCGATCGGACTACAGTCCGAACAGACAGTAGTCCGAACCAAAGCATCACACTTTACATTTCATTAAAGTAGATTGACTTTTTGACCGTCACTCGATCGGAGTACAGTCCGATCGGACAGTAGTCCGATCCATTGTCTCATACGTTTTACTGAAATTCATTTAAGTCCGAACGAGCGGTAGTCCGTTTCAACACACCTCTTTCATTAAAGTCAATTGTGCAGTCAACATTTCTCAGCTTTATTAATAATTACATCAGAAGTCATGTGATTCATTTTAATTGATAGATTCTTATTTGATGCCCAATCAAAGTGATTCATACATCTACAGCCCAATCACATTATGTTGTTAATAAAGTCATTTGCACATATTTTCAAACATTGAATTAAAAGAGGTGAAAATTTGTTCATCTGTGCATGTGATTCTTGAATTCATTTAAGTTGTCGGCCATTATTGATTTGTGCATGTGATGTGATTCAGGTTGCAAGTGAGATTATATTTCTGTGTTGTGGTCAAAGAGTCAACATGCTATTCGATCGGACAGCATAACTTTTGTCATATAGTGTCACTCGATCGAACAGTGGGTCGAACGAGTTGCCACCTTATTCACCAATTGTTATGCCACTCGATCGGACAACTCACTCATATAGTTTTGTCTTATAGTGCTACTCGATCGGACAGCATTGTCTAAATTCCTTGCATTTTGTTTGAAGTGCCACACAGTCACTCGTTCGGACAACAGCTCATTCGGACAGCAGCTCGAACGAACAGCATTGTCACCCGTTCGGACAGCATCCCCACCCGATCGGACAGCGTTGTCACCCATTATTGTCACTGTTGAGTTTTGTTGACTCACTCGATCGGATACTCGTCTGATCAAGTTGTTTGATAAGTGTTTGAACTGATCGTTTTTTTTTTGTCTGTTCGTTTCAGGTATTTCAAGGTGATAAAAAAAATTCTAGTAACGGAAAAATCAAGAAGCATTTCGAAGATGTCGGGAATCGGCGAAGAGTTTTATAACACGTTTTATAACGCGTTTACATCAGAAGAAACTCCAGTGACACCAAAGAATGCTACAACTGTGATATCTGAGAGTTTGAATCATGATAACGTGTACGGAAATCATCTGAGACCACCAAAGCTCATAAATATCGAAGATTATCATTGGTGGTATGAAAGATTTGAAAAATGGGTACAAGCCTATTCGTATGATAGTTGGATCATGTTGTCACACCCTGAAATTATTAGAGCTGGCGTGACTGGACCGGTATCTTCATTGCACAGCGGAAGCAAAATATAGCTAAGACTTCTAGAAATTGAACGCCCACTAAGTACTCGACTCCACATGGTTTTCCTATTCCAACCGTGCCTTAACTTTGAAATGCAACCTGAGAAAGAAACATGCGAAAAATCAACATAAAGTTGAGCGAGTTCATAGTTTGTTTGTAAAAGATTTGAAATAAATCTTTTGAATAACCGGTTTGAAGTATTATTGAGAAAACGAATTTAAAATCATCTTCTTGTCAAGTAAACTTTGTACTTGTAACGCCTTATGTTTGTAAAACCATGTATTTGTAAACTCTTGTATTTGTAATGTTCGTATAACCGTCAATGCCCACCCTGACTTTGACTCCATGCCCGCATAATCCCATGCCATGAATTTGTATAAACCTTTGTAAACGATGTATGTATAATCCTTTGTAAACGGTGTATGAAAGTCCCTGGTATGTGGCAATAAGGAAAAAGAGATCACCAATGGTTTGCAAGGCCATTGATATGTGTGAAGTGATGCAGGAAGACTCAAACCTAGCGGAGTTGCACCGGGCTTCCGGCTGTAAGACACAGTCACCACTATGGGCCGCCCCGGCCTCATGGGTGTGGGCTCGCTACACCCAAATAGATCTATCACTCATGTCCCTCGGTCCTACGACGAGGATTAATGGCCTTTAGTAGCTGCCTACCCACTCACATGATCTAACGATGTATGAAAGTCCCTCCTTAAGCTAACCATACCATGTATAAAAATGTCTGTATAATTGTAACATGTATTTTTACCCCAGCCTCTAAGGCTGAACCTCCCCATCCTCTAAGGCTGAACCTCTCCAGTCTCTCTATATTATCGCCAGACGATCCATCCCTAGTCATGAAAATCATTCACATTTCGATAATACGCATTTGTTTTGTAAAAACCAGTATATTTAGTATAATCCATTCGTAAACCATTTGAGTTCCTCGAAATTCATTCGTAACATGATTCAGAAATATGAGTTTTTGTTCATTCAAAAACTTTGTATGTTCTTGTAAAACGTGCATGTCTTTCCACCCTGAAAACATTTATAAAATGTAAAACCGTAAAAAGATGGGGTTATGAACTCACCTGAATTGTCTTGTGCAAAGCTAGCTAATTACGACTTCGTGATGTCGTTTACAAGAAGAGACTCGCTAGCGTGCATTCTACAATATTCCTAACACGGAATATCTTATAAGTTTCTAAATAAACGCAGTAACTAAACTACGTGTCACCGAGCTCTACCGAATCGTTAGTCGAACGATTCGACGGTAAGTTGTTAACTTGAAAGAAACGAATAGGTTAAGCTTGTTAAGGTTCGTCTAATGTCGGTGAGATTACTAAGTCTTGGAAAGACTTAGTTTCTCGAGAGATTTAAAATACATGAGTATTTATATATATAAATATATAAATACACCGGTAGAATAAGGTTAGTCGTTCCGAGAAGTCGTGCGTATATATAAAGAATATTTATATGAAAACATCACATAACACTCCCGTATTATGTATCGCGTCTCCCGTGAAAAGTATCAAAAGATGTGTATATGTCGTTTAGGCGTATAAAATAGATATAAAAAGTTATAATCATTGAGTTGTTGTGTTTGAAATAAATAGATAAATTATATCTATTTTTGTAAAGGAATTCGTGTGGTACGGTATTTGAAATAAATATAAAAACCATATTTATTTTCATAAAACGAATTCGTGTCGTTGATATTCAAAATAACATATAAACTATATTTAAGTTTATAAAAGAATCGTCCTTTTGTTTGATGTTCGAAATAAATATATAACTATATTTATTTATTTTTATAAAAGCGTTTCCGAGTTTTGATGTTTAAATCAAACATAAATATTTATATTTAATTTATCAAAGGATACCGAATTCCGTTATTTAGTAAACATGTTCATCGAAAAGTTATCGGCTTATTTTGTTTAGGTTAAAAGGCGTCGTCAAATCAAATACGCGTTTGTATCTATGTTTATAAAATCGTTTGAATCCGAAAGGTTTCGTTTCCTAATAAAACACGTTAATTTTTACGGATTTTCTCGAAAAACGGGCAGAGTTTCCTCTGTTTTTTGGACGGCCCCGACAACTAAAGTGTCGTTATCTTTTCAAAATTCAACCAATGTTCAATAATCAATATAAATAACTCTTGCAAAGGCGACGTAATATAAACTAAATACCAATCCGTTCGGTTTGAGCTCGACATCGCGTAAGATTAAAAATATATGTAAAAACGTAAATATTAAACGTGTCGTTAGACTTTACCCATCTTCGCGTCGAACATTGACTGAGTTGACCGAGTTAACTCGGTTGACCGAGTTGACCCGAACTGTATTAGAATCAAAGCTCGAACCCACTGACCCTAATCTGAACCCGAACTGTGCCTGAACCGAAGCTGAACCCGTTGTCCCGTTGACTTGTAGCAAGAACTGAGCTTGTCTAGCCCGTCCTGAACCCGAGATTAAAACCCGTTTCCCTACATAACTCAGATCTGAGTTAAACAATATTAACCACAACAAATCAATATCATCTTCAATCATCAAAAGATAAAAGGACCGAAGGGGGGTATGTTTACCGGGAAGTTTGTCGCAAACAAACACTACCGCCGCCGTTAGTCTGTCGCCGAAAAAACAGACGGCTTCTAGCCGTCGTCAACCACCGCCATGCCGCCACTACTGCTGCTACAGCCGCCGCCTTCGGCGGCGCCGCTCCTTCCCCGCCTCATCTCCGTCGCTCTCTGATGCGTGTGAAGTGTTATATATATTAGGTGTATATTTTAAGCCCCTTTAACACTTTTTTAGCCAAGTTTTAAATTTATAAAACACGATATTTTACTAACACTAAACACACATATGGGCAAGTGCACCCATCGTGAGCGTAGTATAGTGTTGGCAAGATACCGAGGTCGTCCAAGGACACAAGAGCGTTTACTACCGGTTTATCCTCAACGTCTAATCAAAATAAAAAGTTTAGAAAAATGTTTTAAGCTAAGAAAAATTAAAACTAACTAAAGATGCTGAAAATAAAAATAAAAAAAAAAGAAAAACATATAGACAAGATGAATCACTTGGTTCCGACTCGTATCTAGTGTAACCTTTGATTATTTCCGCACTTTTGCACTTATTTAATATATTATCTTAGTTATTGTAGTAGGCCCCTCTTTTGAAGGTGACGTTACCCTCAACCCAGTAGTTTAAGTCAGCAAGGATACAATCCTAAAGGGTCGGATTATTGAAAGATAATTAATTAAGTTATTAATGCAAATTATGGTAGGCCCCTCTTTTGGAGGTGACGTTACCCTCGACTAAGTAGTCTGAGTCAGCAGGGATACAGTCCTAAATAACCGGGTTATAGTATTAATAGTAGTTAACTTATGAGGGGATCAAAGAGTTTGGACCCCCGCCATCCAATACCGTTAAGTATTGAAGGAGGTCCTACTAAATTTGACCCAGGTCCATTGCAGGACCTCTAAACACTGAACAATGGCAAGACTCTTACCAAACCGTTCCCTTAACCCCCGACCAGGTAGCCAACATACCTCCATATAGACCGTGGAGATATGAATGGTGAAAATCTTTTATTTTATATAGACAGTAAAATAATGCCAAGACACCACGGACAAACGATAAGGAAGAATCACCTTCAACATAAGAAACTAGTTATTAAAGACATTAATACAAAACCAAATAAAAAGTGTGAAAAGATTAGAAATAAAAAGTATTACACTAGACACTTGTCTTCACCAAGTGATGTAAGAGACTTAGGCAAACATGGCCTTGATTGTCAATAACTCTTACGATCAATCTTGGATCCCGAGATGACTCACACACTCTACGATGGACAATGGATGATGGTGGTGGATGATGGTGTTATGGTGGTGGTGGGTGGTGGGTAAAGTGTGAGATAGGTGGTGTGCCAAGGGATGGTTTGAGCTTGAGCCAAGCACTCCTATTTATAGGCTGAACAGAAGCTCGAGCACGGCCCCGTGTCCACATCCTTCTCTTTCTTCATTTAATGCAGCTTGTCTTATTAGTTGACCACGCCCCTGTTTCCGCTGAGCACGACCCCGTGTGCAGAAGAATCTTTGTACTATAAAGATTTTCCTGGATTGTGCGAATCTTATAGTTGACCACGGCCCCGTGTCCGCTGAGCACGGCCCCGTGGTGGGCAATAGAAGCTTCTACCACTTTGTCTTTTCTGCTGACACTTGGGCACGCCCCCGTGCTGGCTGAGCACGGGGCGTGTTCAGTCTTCTGTTATCTTGTTTTGCTTGGGAAGATGTTGTTGTGGGGTCGGGCATGTCACGTCTTGTTCCTTTTCTTGTATTTATGTTAGATTTTGATGTCTTTTTGCTTCTTTTGTTAATTTGAGCTCATTTAATCCTGAAAATACAAAAGGAAGACAAAAGCACACTTTTTCCAACATTAGTACTAAAAAAGGGTTAGTTTTATGCCACAATTGATGTAATTTATATGTTGCATTTTGCACACATCAAATACCCCCACACTTGAATCTTTGCTTGTCCTCAAGCAAAACTCTTTAATATGTGGCTATTACACTCCCAAATGGAATGGGTAGAAAAGAAGGTTTCGGGCTTGTCATAGAGTGTCGGGATTTCCAAGATTCTTTATTTAGTTTTATTTTTATTTATTTACAATCCTATTCGTCATGATTTATTTAAAACTTTCCATAAGATAAATTACTTATTAGGGCATAACATGCCTTTTTAAAATTCTATTTATATACAAGTTCACATACCTCACGGGGATCACTCAACACTCGGCCGAAGATGTATTTTTGTGGATCACTCGAGAGCGGCATGGAACTTACTCCTACCATAGGTTTGCCAAGCAATCAATCCTCCTCCTTTTTAACTTATATACCTTTGTAAATATCAAGAGGACTTTGTGGGTGAAGGGTTAGACTTGGGTTAAAGGTAGGTGGTTGGGTTAGTGGTTAGTAGAAAACAAAAAGGCGAAAAGCGTAACAAGCGTCGGTTTTCGTAAGACTTTCTATTTTTCCATTTTTATTTTTATGAAGCTATTTTTCAAACAAAGTCATTTTTGATAAACTTGTTTGTTTATTTGCTTTTGCTTCATAATCAACTCTTTTTTTTTACGAAAGTCATATGAAAAACCGAGCTAGTTACTAAAACAAAGGGTTAAAAATGAAAAAGGTTTTGGTGGGTAAAAGGGTGTTTGTTTGGGTTATGAAATGAAAAGGTTTAGGCTCAAAGGGGCTAACTAGGGGGATTTTGGGTAGGTGGTAAAAAAAAATAATGGTGTAGAAATAAAAAGGGTTAGTCCTAATGCCTCCATCATTTACTTACTCGGGTTTAAGTTGGTAAGGATCGGGAATGTATCGTCATGGCAAGTTCTAGAGTCGTAAGAACCAAGCGGCTATTCACACAAGAAACGAAAAATGAGCATTTAGTCTAATGATATGTAATTGTATGCTCAATAAAGGCTCAAAACTCACTTTTGTGGGAATGGGTTTTTTATGTGATCAAGTATATATAATCAAATTTTAACTAAGCTTGTCATGCCTTTTCATAATTTTCTTATGTTGGTTCTTTTTATCACGACGCTATCGGTTGTAAATTTGTAAAAATATAACCTTTTTGAGAACTTTAATTTCCCGAGTTAAACCTAGACAAGAAAAAAAATTGAAAATTTTTGAAAAAATTTGGGGTGATTAGCGGTTCCAATAGAGTTTTGTGTAAGGCTTATATTTAGGACTTGCAAGATTCAAGGTTTTAGCATCCCCCCCACACTTAAATTACACATTGTCCTCAATGTGTCCCAAAAATAAGTTTTTAGGTTGATTGAATGTGTAAAAGGGTGTAAAAAGCAAAAATTTTGTGTTACTGGGTGCTGAACACGGCCCCGTGTTATCCGGGCACGGCCCCGTGTTCAAGTGCCAGTAACAAAATTAAATCAAGAGAAACAGAAGCCTGGACACGGGGGCGTGTTGGGTGAACACGACCCGTGTCCAGTTACCTGAACTGGGTCTTTTTCTACAGACTATGCAGCACGGGGTCGTGTTGGGCGGACACGGCCCGTGCCGAGCTTACTGTAAACGAAAAAATCGTCGGATGGTCCTGTTTTCCTGCATGGGGTGCTGGTTCAAGTTCCCCTTGTATCCTTTACCATCTCAAGTGTGTTTTATTCATTTCAACACCATCCAAACACCAAATTAACTAAAACCATCATTCATTAGTCATAGAGAGGATTACATATTAGTCCTAAAAATTGAAAAATAAAGCAGAAAATAAAAGTTAAAAGTCCTAAGATTAAATAGGTCATGTGATCCGTAAAATCTTCCTAAGGAGCTCTACTTCTATAATAAGAACCAAAATTCCGGAAATAGATTTCCGGTCTAAAAGCCTTGTAGAACTCCAAGCCGAACGGTGTCCCCTAGATGTTGCTAAAGCCATTCTTCTATCTCCCTCGGGAGAAGGGATGCGACTTCATGTTCCTCAACATCTTGTGGAGGGGGAGTGACACCGATCGGAACCCCTTGTAGTATATCTCGAGCGGGTTCCAGATGTAAGGCGTACCATTCAGCTGGAATGATGACTTCCGGTACCACATTCCATGCCCTTTGGGTGATAATTGGCACCAAAGGAGGAGAGGCGAGAAAGTTCAACCTTTGGTGCAAAAGGTTGACTTCCCGGAGACATCCTTCTAGTCCCACCGTCAAATGGTTAATATGGTCAACCAATGCCTCTTCCACACTTGTCATTTCATCAAGGGCTTCTCTTAAAGCGTAAACATAGTTTACAAGAGAATCTTCAACCGTTGATGATCTTCTCCCCTGTCGGTTGTTTCTGGAATGCGACGAAGAGTTTCCGCTAGTTCTGCTTGCCATTCTGAGAAAACATACCGAAAAGAGTTCAATTTTATGGGAACAGTACTTCGGACACGGCCCCGTGTTCAGATGTATGCAGGATTTAGGAACAAGGAATCTTGGAGTTTCAAATTGTTTTCATGATTTTTAAAACATTCTTAAACATAAACAACTTAAAACATTGTTGTAGAACTTATTTTTAACAAGATTCCATGAACAAAAACCTAACAAAAATCTCAATAAGGCTTGAAATTATGGAGGGTTTAAGCTTTAATGGAAATATGAGAAAAATTGAAGAAGAGGATAGTGGATAAAAGAGGAAAGGACAAGAAGATAGTTGAGAAACTTCTTTTAGAAAATACCTAGGATGGTATGTGAGAATATTCCCCAAATCTCTGTCCCTGAAATGGTTCAAATATGAAGGATTCTTGGCTGCATTTATAGAAAACGACAGTACGTTGCGCACGGACCCGTGTCGGCTGGACACGGCCCCGTGTGCAGACGGAATCCTGACACATTTTTGTCCGCATTCTGACAAAATCAGAAGAGAATCTTTAGGTGGACACGGGGGCGTGCTGACCTGGACACGGCCCCGTGTCTAGAAGCTGTCTTAAGGAATTCGTCTATTTTCAAGGAACTTTTTCGGATCGGGCGGTTCCTTACTGGATGGAACAACCCCAAAGTGCATAAGATACCTTAATTGATCTAGATTAAGACGAGAACGCAAGAGGTTGTCGGTGAGGGTGATTCCTATGCTATATGTAGGTGGACAAGTCCAACCCTTTTCCGGGCTCTTGTTAAATAAGGTGTATGTCGAATCGCTCAGGTCTATGTATGCTACGAACGAAGTCGATGGGGAGTCCTTCACGGCACAATCGACACAGGGACGACTATCGCTCAAGTCCTCACTAGAGTTAGGAGTATCGTCGGAAACAACGAAGTTGTTTGAATGCGTTTCCAACCCTTCTTCTTGGTTATCGTCTTGGAAAAGATTATTGAAATCTTTCCTAAGTTCTTTTAACCAATTAATAATTAGATCTTCTAGTTGAAATAATTCATCGAGAAGCATTTCTCCTAGAATATCCGGTTGGGAGCATTCGAGGGAGAGATAGGGATTATTTTTACTTTCGCCCCTCCTAAGGATACTAGGAAACGATGGGTCTATATAGTGGGGTTTATAATTTAGAAAATAGCATTCTAATTCTTTATGGTTACCACCACATAATTGACACCACATAGTACCATAAGAGTGCCGAAAGTAAAAAGTATCAGTATCACTCATGTTTGTGTCAGAAATTACCAACCGTCGGGGTCTTACGGTTCTGTTTTCAGTAACTGAAACTTGGGCACGGGGGCGTGTTGAGTGGGCACGGCCCCGTGTTCAGCTTACTGTCTGACTTAAAACAGGATTGCCAGTTCCAATGATTGGGCACGGGGCGTGTTCAGCGGGCACGACCCGTGCTGAGTTCCGCAGAAGCTGAAAAATTAAGAAAAATCCTAAAAAAATAAGAAAAACGATTAGGCCGTTGATTCCTAACTTTCTTAAAATCCTTGTGTCCCCGGCAACGGCGCCAAAAACTTGATGCGTGTGAAGTGTTATATATATTAGGTGTATATTTTAAGCCCCTTTAACACTTTTTTAGCCAAGTTTTAAATTTATAAAACACGATATTTTACTAACACTAAACACACATATGGGCAAGTGCACCCATCGTGAGCGTAGTATAGTGTTGGCAAGATACCGAGGTCGTCCAAGGACACAAGAGCTTTTAGTACCGGTTTATCCTCAACGTCTAATCAAAATAAAAAGTTTAGAAAAATGTTTTAAGCTAAGAAAAATAAAAACTAACTAAATATGCTGAAAAAAAAACATATAGACAAGATGAATCACTTGGTTCCGACTCGTATCTAGTGTAACCTTTGATTATTTCCGCACTTTTGCACTTATTTAAGAGATTATCTTAGTTATTGTAGTAGGCCCCTCTTTTGAAGGTGACGTTACCCTCAACCTAGTAGTTTGAGTCAGCAAGGATACAATCCTAAAGGGTCAGATTATTGAAAGATAATTAATTAAGTTATTAATGCAAATTATGATAGGCCCCTCTTTTGGAGGTGACGTTACCCTCGACTAAGTAGTCTGAGTCAGCAGGGATACAGTCCTAAATAACCGGGTTATAGTATTAATAGTAGTTAACTTATGAGGGGATCAAAGAGTTTGGACCCCCGCCATCAAATACCGTTAAGTATTGAAGGAGGTCCTACTAAATTTGACCCAGGTCCATTGCAGGACCTCTAAACGCTGAACAATGGCAAGACTCTTACCAAACCGTTCCCTTAACCCCCGACCAGGTAGCCAACATACCTCCATATAGACCGTGGAGATATGAATGGTGAAAATCTTTTATTTTATATAGACACTAAAATAATGCCAAGACACCACGGACAAACGATAAGGAAGAATCACCTTCAACATAAGAAACTAGTTATTAAAGTCATTAATACAAAACCAAATAAAAAGTGCGAAAAGATTAGAAATAAAAAGTATTACACTAGACACTTGTCTTCACCAAGTGATGTAAGAGACTTAGGCAAACATGGCCTTGATTGTCAAGAACTCTTACGATCAATCTTGGATCCCGAGACGACTCACACACTCTACGATGGACGATGGATGATGGTGGTGGATGATGGTGTTATGGTGGTGGTGGGTGGTGGGTGAAGTGTGAGAGAGGTGGTGTGCCAAGGGATGGTTTGAGCTTGAGCCAAGCACTCCTATTTATTGGCTGAACAGAAGCTCGGGCACGGCCCCGTGTCCAGTGGGCACGGCCCCGTGTCCACATCCTTCTCTTTCTTCATTTAATGCAGCTTGTCTTATTAGTTGACCACACCCCCGTGTCCGCTGAGCACGACCCCGTGTGCAGAAGAATCTTTGTACTATGAAGATTTGCCTGGATTGTGCGAATCTTATAGTTGACCACGGCCCCGTGTCCGCTGAGCACGGCCCCGTGGTGGGCAATAGAAGCTTCTACCACTTTGTCTTTTCTGCTGACACTTGGGCACGCCCCCGTGCTGGCTGAGCACGGGGCGTGTTCAGTCTTCTGTTATCTTGTTTTGCTTGGGAAGATGCTGTTGTGGGGTCGGGCATGTCACATCTTGTTCCTTTTCTTGTATTTATGTTAGATTTTGATGTCTTTTTGCTTCTTTTGTTAATTTGAGCTCATTTAATCCTGAAAATACAAAAGGAAGACAAAAGCACACTTTTTCCAACATTAGTACTAAAAAAGGGTTAGTTTTATGCCACAATTGATGTAATTTATATGTTGCATTTTGCACACATCACTCTCTATCTCTCCTCTGCCGTCGCCGGCGAACTCCGCCGAGACCCGCCGCCGCTGTCGTGCTCCTTCTTCACTCTTTCTCTCTCATCGTCTCCCTTTTCTCCCTCAACTTTCTGTCTCTCTCTCTCTCCGCCCCTGAGTCTCGTCGCCGGGCCACCACCAGACGGTGGTGGCGGAGGTGGTCGGCTGTCAGATCGAGTGAAGGGAGGAGGTGTTTGGCTGTGTATGTGTGTTGAGAGGGGGAATGAGATGCTCAAATTTTGTTGTGGGTGTGCAGAAGAAATCGAGAGAGAGGGAGAGGGTAGAAGGTGAGAGGTAGTCTGCTTTATGTGTGTGTGTGTATTGATTTGAACTTGAAGGAGGTGAACTTTTCATGTGTATATGTTGCAGATAAAATGAAAGTGAGAATGGGGTTTGGGTCTTTATAAGGATATTGAGATCTTTAAAGATCTGGTGAAAATATTTTGTAGAGATTTCATAGTATATTTTGTATAGATTTATCATAGATTTTGTGAGATTTTGTATGGATTTTGCAAGATTTTCAAATCTTGTAGAGATCTTGAGAGATCTAATATATATGTCCAGGTTTAGGCTTGTGGGTGTTGGGCTTGGGCCCTGGGCCCACAAGCCCATCTCGTGTGTAAGTGGCCCGTAATTCCTACGAGACCCGTTGTCAAGACCCGAACTCCGTAGCCTAGTAAAATAATATTACAGAGTTAAAATGTGTAAAAACTAATGTCGGTATCCGTCGTAGTCGCGTTCGTGCGTTGATAACGGTAATATCGTTGTCGTCTTTAATCCGTTCTTCGATCCGGTTTCGACTATAGTTACTAAAATTTTATTACGGAGCTAAATATAGCGAAAAATGTAGGTTTTGAAGGTGACAGGCGTCTCCGTCGCTTTCGTTTCGTTGCCGATGCGTTTCCTACCATCGCGTTTTTAGTCCACGTTTGCATTTGTGTCGCACGGAATCCCAATAAATTCACAAAATTAATTTCATAACTATAAAATATTCATAGAGAATCTGTATTTGTCGGCGTTGTCAGTATTTCGTACGGTTTCAGTTTGTTGTCGCGTAATATTCCACGGATTTTTCCGTAAACCACCGTTCGCGCAGTGTAAAGTCGTACAGACGTTCCTAGGCACTCCAAAGGCCTAATTAAGTTAATTTATGTCTCAAACACTATTCATTATCACGTTAATCACCTATTAATCACGTAATTAGGTATCGTAAATCACCGGTTGTCGCACATGTTGACCATAGGATATGAAAAACCAAGAAATGAAAAAAATGAATTAATCACACTTAAAGATTTCACAGCTGATGATAAAAAGGAACATTCAAGTGAATTAAGAATGAAAACTCTACTTTAACAATCTATCAGAGAGGATATTTTCTCACTACTTCAGCATGGTGAAACGTCTAAGTCAATTTGGGAAGCGTTAAAGTTAAAAGCTGAAGGTGGAAAGGATATCAAGAAAAACAAGATATCACTGTTGAAGAAAGAGTTTGACTTGTTTAGTTGCATGAAGAATGAAACAGTTCGTCAAATGATAGAACGATTTTGCCATCTGAAGATTGAAATGGAAAGGTTTGGAATCCACAAAGAGAGAGAAAAGATGGTGGATAAACTCGTTGAGGCATTGCCACATGAGGAAGATTGGAAAACCTTTGTGATCATTTTGAAAAATGATGATAAGTTCGACGAGATGACGTTAGAAAGCTTGATTGAGAAAATAGAGGGACATGATTTGTTGCTACAAAAACAAAACAAGATGTCTAGCTCTAGTTATCAACAGAACGTTGAACTATACTATCGCAGAGGAATGCTACAAAATAACGAATCTCCAAAAGTAAGAACTGGTTATAGTGTAGAAAAGACTGGTGAATCGTCAAACAGCAAATCTTCAAGCTATGATCCTGGATATCATTCTTCATTTGCATCGTCAAAATCTAATCCAAACCAGGATTGGAAAAATTCTCCACTTTTAAACAATGAGTTTGCTCAACAGCACATGAGCTTCTTAGCCTCTCTTCTGGTATCTTACGAAGGGTTAATTGTAGGTAAGATCGGAAATCCAAACATGACGAAGGAGGATTACGATCAAGTCGATCCAGAAGAGATGGAACTCATGGACATTCGCTGGTGCATGGCAACTGTCATCCGAAGAGCTCAAAGATTCATGGAGATAACTGGCAAAAAGTGCTTGGAAGGCCCGGAAATGAAGATAGGTTTTGATAAGAACAAAGTCACTTGTTTCAAGTGTAAACAAAAGGGGCACTTCAAGAGAGAACGCACGAACAACAAAGCCGATGATAGCGTGAATCCTTTTTATGAGGATTACTACAAAAAGGCCATTTATCATCAGAATAACGAGCAGCCAACTAGAAAGCAGATTGAAGAAGAATCTTCTAAAGAGAAGAGACAAGTTGTTTTGTCACTTCGTGATCGAAGTGAAGCTAGTTTAGAAAATGAAAGATCTGAAAAATCTGTTTGGGTTAATTTTGATTGGGATAAATACTTAGATGAGCTAGAAGGACCCAGAATTGTAATTCAAGATGATGAAGGGTATGATTGGAGTCAACATGACGAGAAAAATGGAAAAGCAAAGCACTGGTTGCTGAAATAAAACAAAGTCGTGAAGAAAGGCATGCTCGTATTAGACTGGATGATGTGTATGATGCCTACAAAGAAGCAACACTAGCAGGCAGGTGGAGTAAAGAAAAGGAATGCTTTGTTGATCCTCAAGGAAACCCGACGGTTGATCCTAAGAAGGTTGACTTTGAAGCATTAGTTGCTGCTATACCTACTACAAGTGTTTGGTGCAAAGGTCTTGAAGAAATTCCAAGGTATAAAGAGAAGGTTGAAGAAGGCATTTGGAAGGTGATATATTCCAGTTTGGAGAAGAAGAAGAAGAAGAAGAAGAAGAAGACGGTTGAGGAGATTGTGGATGAGTGTGAGAAGCTGGTAAATGAGGTGAAGAAAGCTGATGAGAAAGCTGAGGAAGCTGTTGAAGAGAAACAACAGGTGTTTGAAGAATATCAGACTCAACAAGTAAAAGAAGCCACAGTGCCAATCACTGAGGTAACAACTCAAAATGATTCTTCTGATCAAAAAGCTGAACAACAGTGCAAGAAATGCATGAAAACGTGCAGTGCTTGTACTGAAAAAGATGAAAAGTTTAAAATAAGAGACATAGAATTCACTAAAATAGAAAAGATTTTCAAAGATAAATGTCACGAAATGATTGAAAATGAAAAGTTTTTGAAACAAGAAAATGAAAAGCTGAAACAAAAATGTGATGATCTTGAAAAAGAAAATAAAATATTAAAACAGTTGTTTGCAACAAATGTGTTCCAAAAGATAATACAATTCAAGAGTTACAAAAGGAATATGATGGAATGAAATTGTCATATCATACTGTAAAAGAAGGGTATGAAACTTTAAACAGTAAAGTCAAAAGTTTAGATGATAGATTGTGTGCATGTCAGAAAAACACTAAATTTCTTGAAGCCAGATTTGAAGGAAAACAAATGGTTTTAAATCAATATATTGATGTTGTCGCTAAGCTTAAACAAGAACTGGTAGATAAAGAAAAGTTGGTCAATAAATTGCAAAGTTACCATGCGTCTTCATACATTCTGGAACGTATTTTCAACATCACACCCGGTGGGAAAGAGTCAGAAAAGAACAAAAAGGGAATTGGGTCTGAATACCATCAGGTTCCACCACCGTTGGAGAATAATTATACATTCTATGATGGCGAGAAGGTGGAAAAAGCAATAAACTTGGTTGACCAGTTACCCGACAACATCGATGTGACTTACACCAAATCTGATGACATCAGTGATTCAGAGGTGGTTGGTAAGGTTGTTGAAAGTGTTCTAGCAGAGGAGTCTTCCAGAACAGATAAGTTTGAATCACAAGATGAAAATGAGGGAAGTTTTCATGATAGTTATCTTAAACACTCAAAATCTGAAAAAGTTGTGAGTGATGATTCAAAAGGATTGGTTTATACCATGATTGGATCGGACAAACTATTTTCGGATAATGAATTCCCAATTCAAAATGTGATTTCATATAAAACCAACAAAATTTTCAAACTGGTAGAGATTCAAAAATCTGAAATTTCAAAGTTTGCTGGAAAAGGCAAGAAAACTTTTTATAACAAACCTGGTTACAAAAAGAAAAACATGAAGGTTGGGTTGGGTTATAAAAAGAAACAAAATTGGAAAAGAAATGTACACCAAATTATCAGGAAAATATGAACTTTGTTCACGGAATAAGTTCTGAAGAAGAGAAAGAACTCCAATTTAGACGACAGTCTAATGAAGAGTTCTATGCTCAAAAGAAAAAGCAACAACAACAGGCTAAAGATGTGTCCAAGAGAACATGCTTTAAATGTAATCAAACTGGACATCTTGCACGCAAGTGTCCAAATCTGAAGCCTGTTGATGTTGAGAAAAAGAAGTCTGATGTTGTGAATCAGAAGTCAACCAAGTTTGATTCAAAGCAAACTTGGAAGCCGAAAATGTCAAAGGCTGACTCACAACAAACATGGAAATCGGTGACACCTAGACTTAGAACAACACAAAGTTGGAAAACAACGGTAGATGCAACAAAACCAAATCAGTTTTGGAAACCAAAAGTTGTTGTTCAAAATCAAAATGTTAAAAATAATTCTCACTTTTACAAGAGAAGTGCTCCAAAAGGACAAAGTTGGGTGGTTAAGACACAATCTGTTTCTGAACAAAAAAAGAATGAAGTAAAAGAGAAAAGTTGTTTGTACCAAACGATGATAATTTTCCAAGATTTAATGAAAATTATTGTGTCGAAATTCCTAAGGTCAAACAGGTCTGGGCTAACTTATTCAAGTAATTGAATAGTTTGAATGTGCAGGTGCTCAAAAATTTTGAAAATTATCAAGATGGAACAAAGAGCAGCCTGGCACGAGGAGAGGAGGCTGCTAGTCCCTGCAACTGAAGTAGGGAGTTTGTTTTTCTGTACATAAATAAACCATATCTCAAAAACCCTAAAAATTGAAAATTTTAAAAACCAAAAATATGTTTTTATTTTGTCAAAAATTTGAAAAATCAAAAATATGTTTGTTTTTAATTTTTGTCAAAATTTAAAAAAAAATAAAAAATATGTTGAGTGAATATGCCGAAACCCTCACGGCAGAACAAACATGATTAATTTCACAAGATTGAAAAACGGTTTTCAAACTGTAAAATATCAATGTGTTGTAAATCATGGGGGTACATTATATTTTCCAGCAAAATCAGTGCATGAGAAGCAGAAAATGGATGGCGAGACGAAGCTGTCAGTATCAGGTTGTCAAATTTTCTTTTAATGGTTTTGGATTTTAGGGGGAGTAAAAATTTTGAAAATACAAAAACATTAGAAAATTTGAAAAAGCCAAAAAACATGATAAAATTCAAAATGAGTTTTTGTGTAAAAAGAGGAAATGATAGTACATCAGTAGACAATCACAGTACGCTAAGGAAATGGAAAGTCAAATGTGATAAACGGTCTCACTGATGATATGCCAGTAGGTTTTAACACGCTTAGTAGATTGTTTTCGAGATATAAACCTAAATATCAAATACTTACTTATCTCGTGGGGAACATCTCTCGGATATTTGGGTAACCCCCGAAATCTTGTTTGAAGGGCTTTCTATTTCTGACATACTAGGTCTTTGTACGTGATGATATCTGGTGTATTATACCAGGACTTCTGAGTTTGCGGGAGCAATAGCCTAGTCCTCATATAATACTCTGCACTGCTTTAATCATAAAGCCCACCCTCAGCATAAAAATGATGAAACATTGAAAAATGCTAATCATGTGCTGTTGAAGAAAAGATCCCCAAACGGGACACACCTAAAAGTCGAGCCATCATCTCTTTGTCTGAACGGAAGTTCTAACCTGAGCTCTCATGGCCTCGCATTACCCATTTACAGATATCATTAGTGTACATTCACCTGTAAGACTGAATATAGGAGTCTGGATACGGGAGTATATTCTGAGGTGGGACACGCGAATAAGTTAAGTCCTTAAAACACTAATCCATATCTTGAAACAGTTGAACTTTGTGTGAAAATTTAAGTGGATCAGTATACTGACAATCTAAGTGAATCGTTTAGAACTTAAAGTGTTTAAAGCTCAACGGTGCTAGTGATTTGTCATAAACTGATATGATCCTCTGACGCGAACTCAATCAAAAATATTGTCTGTAAATATGTTTGTAAATATTTCTTTACCGCTTTATGTTTCAGAAAAATACAAAAAGATTTTGATTTCACTTTATTTTCGACAACCGATGTCTGAGATGCTGAGTTTTAAAATCTAAGTATGCTGATCGTGTTTCTGAAAATAAACAAGTTCATTAATTTGAAACTTGAAGTTTTAATCAAAAATCAAAAACAGTTTGTGAAGTCTCCAAGGTCATTAATTTGGACTTGGATGATTAACTGTGAGGGATTTGGATGCTCAAATTGTTAAAATTTGTCGTAAAGAGCCAGTTTTCGATCATGGATACTTAATACTGGCAAATCTTTAAAGATTGTTGATTGGGGGAGAGAATCAAGTATTCCTGGATATATTCATATTATTATATCTTAGAGCCAGGATCTTGATTTAGAAAGTTTAATAGAGCCAGGTTACTATTCCTGGACAACTGAAAAAATCTTTCACTGTAAAAAAATATTTTAGCTTATGCTGAGAAAGCCAGGTAATCAATGCTGCATCGACATGTGTAGCAAAAGGTGCATGGTCGACAACCACCAGCACAGGATCAGGCAAAGGTGCATCAGCAACAGGAATATCCACCACTGGTGGTGCAATAATGGGAATATCAACAATGGGTGGTGCAATGGCTGGTGCACCCATAACAGGCGGTGCATCGACTGGAGCATCATCAAGAACAGGGTCGTGCACAAGTACAGGGTCATGAGCAATAACAGGCTCTGGTGCTATGACAGGCTCAGGGTCAGCAAAGGCTATATCAAGGTCGGCAGGTACATCAAAAAGCTGGTCAATAGGAACAACTGGTGCCTCCAAGGGCTGGTCATCAAGAATAAACTCGATCTCGTGATCGGGATCAAAATCATGAGGAAAAACTGGATCCAACTCGTCCTCGAACTCAGGATCAAACTCAAACTCAAACTCGTGGGGCGAACCAGGTGCAGCTGACATGGCTGTATCTGAATCGGAGTCAGTAGGATATCGATGCAATCCGACAGCATGCAAAGTAGAAGATGATACTGACTCAAAAGAATCAGTACCGGGCTAATCAGACAAAATCTCCTCAGCGGGAGCCTCAACGGGTGGTAAAACAACAGCATCCACAACCGGAACCACAACCAAGGGAATGGCGACATCATCAGCAATCGGGGCCCCACCCTCATGGTCATCCTCAGGGGGACCCTTGACGAAAAGATCGATGTTGTCATCAGACACAACATCGAGTGGCAAATCCTCAACGGGAAATGCGGCAAGTGGAATAGGATCAGGGATCTTAGCAAGAGGTAGATCCCCGACTGGAATACCATCAGCGTGCTGAACATCGTCTACGAGATCCGGCAAAGCAAACGGCTGGAAATCGTCATCGTCTGTACTAGTGGTATCCGATGTATAGACCTCATCCTCAGAGACAATCTCGTCGTCCGACACAATCGCCATAGGGTCCAATGGGTCTGACACTCCGGTATCAGATGATGATGGCATGGTGTCTGTAACACAACCACACATATGCACATATATCAACATGAAATCAAACAAGCATGTAAGTCACAATAATGTAATCAGGTAATCATCCTAGTCTTCCTTAGATTATCATCCCCAGTCTCTCAGACTAAACTCCCTGGCCTCTAACACCAACTCCCTGGTCTCTAAGACCAACTCCCTGGTCTCTAAGACTGATCCTCCCTCAGTCACTAAGACTGAATTATAAATATACCCTTTTGAAATGTGTATTTGTGCCTTTTGTTTGTAAAAATGTTTGTACCCTGGATCTGGACGTATAGTGTATGCAATGTAAGAATGTTTGAAAACATTTTCGTGAGAGCCCTGATGATCATAGTCTATACTCGAGAAGGAATCCTAGTTCGCTATGATCGAGGCTCTGATACCAAGCTGTCACACCCTGGCTTTTGCGGAAGCGTGGGTTTATTTGGTGTGACTTCTTAATACCATAGCAACAATCATAACAATGCTATATGAAAATAAAACACAAGATGTTCATCCATTCATTAAGTTTAATAATACCACAACATCATTGTTTGAAAATGTCGACACTTAAAATAAGTTACAACCCATACTTGTTTTAAACGTGTTCATAAGACACAACAAAAGACTTTAATTAAAACGTGGTTTAAAGACATGTAACCCGTCCAGGTAAGGGCTACACCTCCTAAACCTACTACCCTGGATGACATCTCTTATTCAACGCAGCTAGACATATGCATACTCCGCCAGATCCGCTAGTTTCCTGAAATACATGTAGTTTGAAAAATCAACAAAAGTTGAGCGAGTTCATGTATGAGTGAGTATGTATAAACCTTTGTAATGTGTCTGTATGTATGAAAATCCATGGTATGTAGCAATTAAGGAAAAAGAGATCACCACTGGGTTGCAAAGCCAATGATATGTGTGAAGTGATGCAGGAAGTACTCAAACCTAGCAGATTTCGGCGACAGGACATAGTCACCTCATGGTCCACTCAGCGGACTCAAGAGTGGGGCTCGCTACACCCGAATAGATCTATCACTCATGTCCCTCGGTCCTACAACGAGGATTAATGGCCTTAAGTGCCGTACCCACCACTCACATGATCTAAGTAGTAAACCCTCCTTAAGCTAACCATACCATGTATAAAAGCGTCTGTAATAATTGTAACATGTATTCCACCCCTGAAGTATAAAACTGAAAACAGTTAAGAGAAAAGGGGGACATGAACTCACAGTAGTGCGTCTCCTGTATCGTACTCAAATCTACGGTCTCGTCAGCAAACACGACTCCCTACAATGTACTAATGTCTATTAGACGATCGGGCCGTGCCTTTGCTTAGTATGAGGGTTTTTGAGTTACGTTACTTTGATATTATTCCAAGTTGTAACTTCTTGTTAAAATAATAATTATTTTAACTTAAGTTTTGTTTTAGGTTTTGGAATAATAGTTAGGCAACTATTTCGTATCCAAACTTCTCAAGTATTTTATATGCGTATTTCCTTCCCAAGGATGGGGGTATTTATACATGTACATTTGTAGTTTTGAAAAATATATTTTAAGTCCCACTTGGAAAAATATATTTAACTTATTTGTCCAAAATAACTCATTCCCAAAATATATGTATTTTTCCCAAAAATAATATATTTTACTTCTTTAGCTTCCAAAATAATATTTTACCAAAAAATATATGTGTAAGAGTATTTTGCGGAATATTTTGTAAGTTACGTCTTTGCGTTTGGTTTCACAATATCAAGCGTATAACTTAATTATTTATTCCGTGTGATTTTTGGTATCATTTTGGAGTTGTAATTTCCATGGTATTTGTTAAGTTATATTATTTTACCCTAAAATAATATAACTAGTTCATAAAATATATACAAATATTCACACAAGTGTCTTAGTAGAAAGTATATATTCTAAATATATATTTATCCTTTTTATTTGTAAAAATCAACCTCCGATACTTTGTATTTTTGTGACAAAACCCATGGCGAAGTTTATATTCGAAACACAGGTTGTAAAATATACTTGTGACATTTGTTAGAGAAATATTTTCTAAGTGTTGGAATTTTAGAAAATTTCGCCAGAGTTTCCTTTGTAAACGCAGATGTCCATGCTTATTAGCATAACATTTTCTTTTCAAAACTTCATTCAATCAATCAACGACAAATTATTAAACAACATTACACTAACCAAGTGCAAAAACAATGCACTTTACATAATAACATGAACTTGGTTTTTCGTAAAAACGCGTAGTAACTTAGTGGGGTGTTTAGTGGGTTTAGTTACCATCCAAAGTGTTTTTTTTTGTTAAAATCTTACTCTCGGGGTTTTTAGATGTTCACAACTTGTGAACTTATTTTACAAAAATATCCATTTAAAACATTTTCATGTTTCACTTGCATTCTTATACTCTTTTTAATTCCAAAAATAATGTATATGCAAGTATAGTTATGATCCTTCAAAACCCGTCTTTTTAACTTGGTTAGTTTAGGAAAATCATCATCAAGACTTGGATTTACAAGTTTACTAGTTCACTTGGTTCATTATTTTTCAAGAAAATCATCCTACTTTCAAGTTCATGTCTTCACTAGTGGATGATTACTTTATGTACACATAATCATCCCTAACTTAACAAGTTTCACATGGTGACTAACCATCATGTTACTAGTAATCATCAAGATATCAACAACATAACCAAAACAACTTCATTTCATCATGATTTCACCTTATTTCATCATCATGTTACTTTATGTTCAAGACTTTGTTTGTGATCTTTTAGTGTTCATGAATTTTCATCATAATCTAACTATTAACCATCATCAACATGAAGTAAATGAGGATTAAAGAAGCTTACTACTAGCTTTTAAGCTAGGGAAGATCAAGCTTGAAAAATGTGTGGATAAAAGCAATCTAGAGAGGTCCTTGACAATCCGTGAGCTCCACACTTCGTGATTCACCTTGATACACCTTGGGATGGTCTTGGAATGCTTGAATCAAAAATCGAAAATGGTGGTGTGTATGGTAGGGTGTTCGTCCGAAGCTTTTAATGGGGGAAAGGGAGAGAGAGTGAGCTTGATGAAGATGATGAGATTATGGGTTATTTGTAGACTAATCATTATTGTCCAATGGTTCTTGTGTCACCAAGAGTACATACACAATCTACATAATCCCAAGAAGAGATTATGAAGAGATTTAGAAGATTTAAGAAAATCTTGGAGTGGGGGTCCCCTTTGGGGACGGTTACAATGGGGGGGGGGTAAGATGTAAATTAGATGGTAAAGTTAAGTAATAGGGTGTTAAGTGTAAGTGTCTTGTGTTTAAGTGTGTACCATGTCTTATGTAATATGTTATAGTGCTCGGGAACCCATACTAGCTCAGAAAAAGTGAGACAATGTTTCTGATAATATTTTAGTGTTCCGGGTAATGTCCGGTTGTTCGGTTTGGTATTGTTCCGTTAAAGTGTTTAATTATTCCGTAAAGTGTCTTTTATATAGCTTTTTGTGTCACAATCAATTCCCAGCACTTAGGAAAGTATACAGGACCATTTTGACATATTTTTGCAAGTGACTAGCATATTAGAATGCTGAATTTTGTTAATAGATGCAGAATTTTGCAGTTTAAGTGGGTTTTAGGCACTTTCCGGCACCTAAACTATCACCTAGCGACGCAGTTTTATGGTCCTTACTTCTCTACACTCCCTACTAGTGTAGTACCTTGTCTCTGGCTCATACTGGGCCTCAATATAGTGTCTGTCTATGTGCTAGCATTGTCAGCATGTGTCTGAGTTATCCGCTCATTGTGCTAACTGTGCTTTGTGCATTAAGTTTGTCACTAAAGTCTATGTGTAATAAATGGAGTGACAGTATGAATGTGATGCATATGTATGTATGATGCAAAAATCATAGAGCAGTTAAATCAGCAGTTGTAATCAAGCACAGTCATTAAGCACCAACTTAATATTAATTAATTGTATGGATACCTATAATTGTGAGGGTTGTCACATTCACCCCCTGTTAGAGAAATTTCGTCCCGAAATTTTAGTTCTGCTACTAGATGCAGGGGTCTTGGGGAATAAATGTGGGTATTTTTCCTTCATACGATCCTCACGTTCCCACGTGAATTCCGGCCCGTGTCGTGCATTCCATCGAACTTTGATAAGTTTGACACTACTCCGGCCTGTCTTATTAACTTTCCAATCAGTAACCTCGGCGGGTTCTTCAGTAAAGTGGAGTGTGTCGTCGATGTGCACTTCGTCAGCAGGAATGACTATTGTTTCTTGAGTTGGACTCTTTTTCAAATTGGATACATGAAATGTATCATGAACGCCATTAAGTTCAGCAGGTAAGTCCAATTTGTATGCTACAAGCCTAATCCTTTGCAGGATTCTGAATGGACCAATGTATCGCGGATACAACTTTCCACGCTTCCTAAAGCGTGCCACACCCTTCCAGGGTGAAACCTTCAACAAAACCATATCACCAACCTCAAATTCCAGAGGTTTCCTTCTCAGGTCCGCATAACACTTTTGTCGATCACGAGCCGCTTTGATGCGCTCTCGGATCTGTGCAATCTTGTCTGTCGTTTCCTGGACCAATTCCGGACCAACTAGTTTCCTATCACCTGCATCAGCCCAGCATAAGGGTGATCGACACTTACGCCCATAGAGAGCTTCGAACGGTGCGGCTTGGATACTTGCATGGTAATTGTTATTGTATGAAAATTCAACCAATGGTAGGTGAGTGTCCCAACTTCCACCTAAATCCATTACGCAAGCTCGCAACATGTCTTCTAAGGTTTGAATAGTTCGTTCGCTCTGTCCGTCTGTTTGCAGATGAAATGCAGTACTCAGATTCAACTGAGAACCAAATGCTTCCTGAAAGGATTGCCAAATCCTTGACACGAAGCGTCCATCTCTATCAGAGATAATTGAGAGAGGCGCTCCATGTCGTGCAACAATCTCCCTCATGTATATTTCAGCAAGTTTACCCATGTTGTCTTTTTCCTTGATTGGAAAAAAGTGCGCAGACTTTGTTAGACGGTCTACTATTACCCAAATCGTATCGTGGCCCTTGGGCGTCCTTGGCAATTTCATTATGAAGTCCATGGAAATTTGTTCCCATTTCCACTGAGGTATTTCAGGTTGCTGCAAGAGACCTGAAGGTTTCTGGTATTCGGCTTTTACCTTGGCGCAAGTTAAACATTTGCCAACGTATATCGCAACATCGCCTTTCATTTTCAGCCACCAATAAAATACCTTTAGATCTTGGTACATTTTATCTGATCCTGGATGGATCTAGTACCGAGACTTGTGTGCTTCGTCGAAAATAACCTTTCTCAGACCACCAAACAAAGGAACCCAAATTCGTTTCATGAAGCACAAAGTTCCTTCCCCGTTTGGTACCAGTTATTTCTCCATCCCACGAAGATACTCATTCTCAACATTCCTTTCCTTGAGAGCTTCTCTCTGCGCGGCACGAATGCGGAACGAGAGATCCGTCTGAATAATCATTTCCAAAGCCCTTACCCTTATGGGCTTGATCCTTTCCTTTCGACTCAGGGCATCGGCGACCACATTCGCCTTCCCTGGGTGATACTTGATCTCACAATCATAGTCGTTCAATAGTTCTACCAAGCGTCTTTACCTCATGTTAAGCTCTTTTTGATCAAATATATGCTGCAGGCTCTTGTGATCAGTGAAGATTATACATCGCGTGCCGTATAGGTAATGTCGCCAGATTTTTAGTGCAATCACCACCGCGCCCAATTCCAAATCATGGGTGGTGTAATTTTTCTCGTGAACCTTCAACTGGCGAGAAGCATATGCTATAACCTTCTGTCGCTGCATCAACACGCAGCCTAAACCTTGACGCGAGGCGTCGCAATATACCACAAAGTCGTCCGTGCCTTTGGGTAGAGATAAGATAGGCGCGTCACAGAGCTTGTTTTTCAACAGTTGAAATGCTTCTTCTTGTTTGTCTCCCCAATCAAACTTCTTGTCCTTCTGAGTGAGAGTGGTTAAAGGTTGAGCGATTTTCGAGAAATCCTCAATGAACCTGCGATAATAACCAGCCAAACCTAGAAACTGTCGAATCTCGGTTGGCGTCTTAGGAGTCTCCCAATTCTTGATCGCCTCGATCTTTGTGGGATCCACATGAATTCCATCTCCATTAACCACATGACCAAGAAACTGAACTTCACGCAGCCAGAACTCGCACTTCGAGAACTTTGCGTATAGCTTTTCTTTCTTAAGCAGCTCTAGAATAGCTCTTAAGTGTTGTTCGTGCTCTTCTTTCGTCTTTGAATAAATCAAAATGTCATCAATAAACACGATTACGAACTTATCGAGGTACGTCTTACAGACTCTGTTCATTAGATCCATGAAAACTGTCGGTGCGTTTGTCAATCCAAACGGCATGACCAGGAACTCGTAATGTCCATAGCGAGTCCTAAAAGCAGTCTTGGGAATACTTTCCTCTTGTATCCTTAACTGGTGATACCCTGATCGAAGGTCGATCTTCGAGTAAAAACTTGAACCTTGTAACTGATCGAACAGGTCATCAATCCTTGGCAAAGGATATCTGTTCTTGATAGTCAACTTGTTAAGCTCCTTGTAGTCGATACACATGCGAAAACTACCATCCTTCTTTTTGATGAACAAAACTGGAGCTCCCCAAGGCGAGAAGCTTGGTTGGATAAATCCCTTGTCTAGCAACTCCTGAAGTTGCGTCGACAACTCCTGCATTTCCGAAGGCGCAAGTCTAAAAGGTGCCTTAGCCACAGGCGCGGCACTTGGAACCAAGTCAATATGAAACTCGACTTGTCGCTGTGGCGGCAATCCTGGCAAGTCTTCTGGAAAGACTTCAGGATACTCCTTTACGACTGGAATATCTTCTAGCCTCGGCTCAGCTGCTTCTTTATTCATGATGTGTGCCAAGAAGGAAACACATCCCCTCTTCAAACATTTTCTAGCCTTCAAGCAACTAATGATCCTCAGAGGCGTATCGTGCTCCTCTCCATGTACCACAATCGTTTCTCCATCCGCCAATGGGATGCGAATGGTCTTCTCGTGACATACAATTTCGGCTTTGTTGCTTGACAACCAATCCATCCCTACTACCACGTCGAAGCTTCCCAACTCGACTAGCAGTAGATCCAGTGTAAACTCGTGTCCTCCCAGCTCTATCATGCAACCTCTGATAACTTCATGTGTTTCTACTAGCTTTCCATTAGCCAGTTCAATTGAGTATGGAATGTCTAATTTACTAGCAGTTAACCCAAGTATTTTCTTAAATTCTAGCGACACAAAACTATAGTCGGCACCAGTATCAAATAGCACAGATGCAAAGCGTTGATTAATAGGGAACGTACCAGTGACAACATTCGGGTCCTGGCGTGCTTCCCTTGCTCCAATGTTGAATACCCTTCCACGAGCTTGATTGAGTTTTGGGCATTCGCGCTTGAAGTGCCCAATGTCTCCGCAATTAAAACATCCCGGTCCTTGAGTGTTACCAATACCAGCTTGAGCATTGTTTGCTCCCCGGTTCCCAGCTTGGTTCCCAACATTCCCACGATTACCATTTCCGCCGATGTGGTTCCCATTTCCGTTACCCCTGCGATTGTTGTTACCAAAACCCCTTTGAACATTGTTACCACGACCAGCACCAGCACCAACCCAGCATGTATTCTTCGAATGACCCTCCTTCCCGCAAGAATCACATTTCCTTAACCTGCACTAACCAGAATGATGGTACAGGCATATATCACATTTGGGCAAAGCGCCCATGTACCCCTTTCCCTTGACTTCAGTACCAGTTTTAGCTTCAACTGGTGTGTTCACCTCCTTCTTCCTGCTGGTGCTGCTGGTACCCTTTTTAAAGTTGGAGAACTTCCGTTTGTTCTCACCAGACGACTCCACATGAGTCTCCTTCTTTTTCTGATCAGCATTTGAAAACTTGTTTAGCCTGATGGCTTCCTCAGTAAGTGACACGCTCAGGTCGACGGCTTCAGTAATTGTTTCTGGTTTTGACGATGTAACCATGCTCATAATCTGAGGTGCCAATCCCCAGATGAAACGCTCCACGCGTTTAAATTCGGGCGTGACCATGTACGGCACCACATGGGACAGATCATGAAACCTCTTAACATACTCGGCGATTTTTGGGCCTTCCATCTTTAGGTGCCAAAATTCCGTTTCCAGCTTTTGTATTTCAGCCCGTGAACAATATTTCTTCCTCATGAGCTCCTTTAGCTCAGTCCATGTTAATGCATATGCCGCCTCTCCCAGGGTTTGTACTTGCAAATTCCACCATGATAAAGCACCATCAAGAAAGAGCCCTGAGATGTAGGTAACTTGCTGTTCAAGAGCACACTTGCTCATCCTTAAGATAGAATCCGTCTTTTCTGCCCACCTGACGAAGGCAACAGCACCTCCAGTGCCGTCGTAGTTTAAGGGCTTACAGTCAAGAAATTGTTTGTAGGTGCAGCCTGCACGGGCGATAACATTTACAGGTAGTATTAGCGGACGTGTAATAAATATCCAAATGTCTCGTATTGTGTCTCAACGACTTGACATTACCATTTGGTGGGTTGTTGTTGTTATTGTTCGAGGTATTCCTGCATGTTTCTGCGCGCAAGGCCTCATACTGTGCTATTACTGCGGCAATTCGCTCCTGTAGTTCAGCCTCAGAAGTAGGCAAACGTGGTTCTCGTCGTGGAGGCATCTTCTAAAAGAAGATCGTATAGGTCAGGTCATAGTAATTGTAGTAAGTAAGAAATATGCGTACGTAAAACATCCATCAACCTCATATCACATAACATCCCATGTTATAATATAAAACAATTAATTCAACAAAGCATGTAGTGAGAACGTTGCCATTGAGCTTTCATTTAATCATGACCACAATATAGTTTTACATGTTTCACAGTACATCGTATATCAAAATAAGATCATAGGGTTACATCACCCCCAAAATACCAATCAATCTACACAAATCATATACAAAAGTGTGGTCTTCCAAAAGTCTTCATATGTTGGCCCAATTGCGACTTTCTCACCAAAACAACCTACCTGCACCAAACCAAAAATATAGCTACGCTGATGGCGGAGGGGGAGGAGGGAAGAAAAGCAAACGGCGCATATGCACCCAATCCTCCTCAAGTGCGTGGACAACTCGCAGCAGATAGGCAATCTGCTGCTCCGGTGTCAGGAAACGAACATCAGAATCCGGAGGTAGTGGAAGAGGAGCTGGTGGTGTAGCAAAAGGAGACTGAGAAGGACACGGGGGAGGATGTGGAATCCTTTCCAACTCATGAACTCTCCGGCTCAGTGCCTCCTGCTGTAATTGCAGGGAGACAAGTATATCGTTTGTCGTGTACCCCACATGAAAAGGGTGATACGGGTCTGTCAGAGGCATGACGTGGGGTGAGGACCACAGAAACGGCTCGCCCGAAGGTACAAAAGATGGTGTAGTGTGAGGAAACTGAGACATGAATGGAACAGCTGACGATACAGGCGGTACAAAAGCAGGCTGCTGTCTCGACGAACCCTCCCCAGGACGAGGTAGAGGAATGTCCTGGAGAAAAGTGATAGGAAGGTCGGTGCGATGGATATCAGATATGTGCGGGTGCAACTAGGGAACATCGAGAGGTGCAAAAACAGGTGCAACAGGGGGTGTAACTGGTACAACAAAAGATGGGTAATCATCGTCCTTGATCCACCCATTACGGGTGTCAGCATATCTCGGATCGACATGTGTGGCAAAAGGTGCATGGTCGACAACCACCGGCACAGGATCAGGCAAAGGTGCATCAGCAACAGGAACATCCACCACTGGTGGTGCAACAATGGGAATATCAACAATGGGTGGTGCAATGGCTGGTGCACCCACAACAGGCGGTGCATCGACTGGAGCATCATCAAGAACAGGGTCGTGAACAAGTACAGGGTCATGAGCAATAACAGGCTCTGGTGCTATGACAGGCTCAGGGTCAGCAAAGGCTATATCAAGGTCGGCAGGTACATCAAAAAGCTGGTTAATAGGAACAACTGGTGCCTCCAAGGGCTAGTCATCAGGAATAAACTCAATCTCGTGATCGGGATCAAAATCATGAGGAAAAACTGGATCCAACTCGTCCTCGAACTCAGGATCAAACTCAAACTCGTGGGGCGAACCATGTGCAGCTGACATGGCTGTATCTGAGTCAGAGTCAGTAGGATATCGACGCAATCCGACAGCATGCAAAGTAGAAGATGATACTGACTCAAAAGAATCAGTACCGGGCTGATCAGACAAAATCTCCTCAGCGGGAGCCTCAACGGGTGGTAAAACAACAGCATCCGCAACCGGAACCTCAACCAAGGGAATGGCGACATCATCAGCAATCGGGGCCCCACCCTCATGGTCGTCCTCAGGGGGACCCTTGACGAAAAGATCGATGTCGTCATCAGACACAACATCGAGTGGCAAATCCTCAACGAGAAATGCGGCAAAATAGGAGCAGGGATCTCAACAAGAGGTAGATCCCCGACTGGAATACCATCAGTGTGCTGAACATCGTCTACGAGATCCGGCAAAGCAAACGGCTGGAAATCGTCATCGTCCGTACTAGTGGTATCCGATGTATAGACCTCATCCTCAGAGACAATCTCGTCGTCCGACACAATCGCCATAGGGTCCAATGGGTCTAACACTCCGGTATCAGATGATGATGGCATGGTGTCTGTAACACAACCACACATATGCACATATATCAACATGAAATCAAACAAGCATGTAAGTCACAATAGTGTAATCAGGTAATCATCCTAGTCTTCCTTAGATTATCCTCCCCAGTCTCTCAGACTAAACTCCCTGGCCTCTAAGACCAACTCCCTGGTCTCTAAGACCAAATCCCTGGTCTCTAAGACCAACTCTCCCAGCCTCTAAGACTAAATCCCTGGTCTCTAGGACCAACCTCCCAGTCTCTAAGTCTGATCCTCCCTCAGTCTCTAAGACTGAATTATAAATATACCCTTTTGAAATGTGTATTTGTGCCTTTTGTTTGTAAAAATGTTTGTACCCTGGATGTGGACGTATAGTGTATGCAATGTAAGAATGTTTGAAAACATTTTCGTGAGAGCCCTAATGATCATAGTCTAGACTCGAGAAGGAATCCTAGTTCGCTATGATCGAGGCTCTGATACCAAGCTGTCACACCCTGGCTTTTGCGGAAGCGTGGGTTTATTTGGTTTGATTTCTTAATACCATAGCAACAATCATAACAATGCTATATGAAAATAAAACACAAGATGTTCATCCATTTATTAAGTTTAATAATACCACAACATCATTGTTTGAAAATGTCGACACTTAAAATAAGTTACAACCCATACTTGTTTTAAACGTGTTCATAAGACACAACAAAAGACTTTAATTAAAACGTGGTTTAAAGACATGTAACCTGTCCAGGTAAGGGCTACACCTCCAAAACCTACTACCCTGGATGACATCTCTTATTCAACGCAGCTAGACATATGCATACTCCGCCAGATCCGCTAGTTTCCTGAAATACATGTAGTTTGAAAAATCAACAAAAGTTGAGCGAGTTCATGTATGAGTGAGTATGTATAAACCTTTGTAATGTGTCTGTATGTATGAAAATCCATGGTATGTAGCAATTAAGGAAAAAGAGATCACCACTGGGTTGCAAAGCCAATGATATTTGTGAAGTGATGCAGGAAGTACTCAAACCTAGCAGATTTCGGCGACAGGACATAGTCACCTCATGGTCCACTCAGCGGACTCAAGAGTGGGGCTCGCTACACACGAATAGATCTATCACTCATGTCCCTCAGTCCTACAACGAGGATTAATGGCCTTAAGTGCCGTACCCACCACTCACATGATCTAAGTAGTAAACCCTCCTTAAGCTAACCATACCATGTATAAAAGCGTCTGTAATAATTGTAACATGTATTCCACCCCCGAAGTATAAAACTGAAAACAGTTCAGAGAAAAGGGGGACATGAACTCACAGTAGTGCGTCTCCTGTATCGTACTCAAATCTTCGGTCTCATCAGCAAACACGACTCCCTACAATGTACTAATGTCTATTAGACGGATCGGGCCGTGCCTTTGCTTAGTATGAGGGTTTTTGAGTTACGTTACTTTGATATTATTCCAAGTTGTAACTTCTTGTTAAAATAATAATTATTTTAACTTAAGTTTTGTTTTAGGTTTTGGAATAATAGTTAGGCAACTATTTCGTATCCAAACTTCTCAAGTATTTTATATGCGTATTTCCTTCCCAAGGATGGGGGTATTTATAGTTGTACATTTGTAGTTTCGAAAAATATATTTTAAGTCCCACTTGGAAAAATATATTTAACTCATTTGTCCAAAATAACTCATTCCCAAAATATATGTATTTTTCCCAAAAATAATATATTTTACTTCTTTAGCTTCCAAAATAATATTTTACCAAAAAAATATATGTGTAAGAGTATTTTGCGGAATATTTTGTAACTTATGTCTTTGCGTTTGGTTTCACAATATCAAGCGCATAACTTAAATATTTATTCCGTGTGATTTTTGGTATCATTTTGGAGTTGTAATTTCCATGGTATTTGTTAAGTTATATTATTTTACCCTAAAATAATATAACTAGTTCATAAAATATATACAAATATTCACACAAGTGTCTTAGTATAAAATATATATTTATCCATTTTATTTGTAAAAATCAACCTCCGATACTTTGTATTTTTGTGACAAAACCCATGGCGAAGTTTACATTCGAAACACAGGTTGTAAAATATACTTGTGACATTTGTTAGAGAAATATTTTCTAAGTGTTGGAATTTTAGAAAATTTCGCCAGAGTTTCCTTTGTAAACGGAGATGTCCATGCTTATTAGCATATCATTTTCTTTTCAAAACTTCATTCAATCAATCAACGACAAACTATTAAACAACATTACACTAACCAAGTGCAAAAACAATGCACTTTACATAATAACATGAACTTGGTTTTTCGTAAAAACGCGTAGTAACTTAGTGGGGTGTTTAGTGGGTTTAGTTACCCTCCAAAGTGTGTTTATTTTTGTTAAAATCTTACTCTCGGGGTTTTTAGATGTTCACAACTTGTGAACTTATTTTACAAAAATATCCATTTACAACATTTTCATGTTTCACTTGCATTCTTATACTCTTTTTAATTCCAAAAATAATGTATATGCAAGTAAAGTTATGATCCTTCAAAACCCGTCTTTTTAACTTGGTTAGTTTAGGAAAATCATCATCAAGACTTGGATTTACAAGTTTACTAGTTCACTTGGTTCATTATTTTTCAAGAAAATCATCCTACTTTCAAGTTCATGTCTTCACTAGTGGATGATTACTTCATGTACACATAATCATCCCTAACTTGTTAAGTCATGTTTTTAATCATAACTTGACAATCCGTGAGCTCCACACTTCGTGATTCACCTTGATACACCTTGGGATGGTCTTGGAATGCTTGAATCAAAAATCGAAAATGGTGGTGTGTATGGTAGGGTGTTCGGCCGAAGCTTTTAATAGGGGGAAAGGGAGAGAGAGTGAGCTTGATGAAGATGATGAGATTATGGGTTATTTGTAGACTAATCATTATTGTCCAATGGTTCATGTGTCACCAAGAGTACATACATAATCTACATAATCCCAAGAAGAGATTATGAAGAGATTTAGAAGATTTAAGAAAATCTTGGAGTGGGGGTCCCCTTTGGGGACGGTTACAATGAGGGGGGGGGGGGTAAGATGTAAATTAGATGGTAAAGTTAAGTAATAGGGTGTTAAGTGTAAGTGTCTTGTGTTTAAGTGTGTACCATGTTTTATGTCGTATGTTATAGTGCTCGGGAACCCATACTAGCTCAGAAAAAGTGAGACAATGTTTATGATAATATTTTAGTGTTCCGGGCAATGTCCGGTTGTTCGGTTTGGTATTGTTCCGTTAAAGTGCTTAATTGTTCCGTAAAGTGTCTTTTATATAGCTTTTTGTGTCACAATCAATTCCCGGCACTTAGGAAAGTATACAGGACCATTTTGCCATATTTTTGCAAGTGACTAGCATATTAGAATGCTGAATTTTGTTAATAGATGCAGAATTTTGCAGTTTAAGTGGGTTTTAGGCATTTTCCGGCACCTAAACTATCACCTAGCGACGCAGTTTTATGGTCCTTACTTCTCTACACTCCCTACTAGTGCGGTACCTTGTCTCTTGCTCATATTGGGCCTCAATATAGTGTCTGTCTATGTGCTGGCATTGTCAGTATGTGTTTGAGTTATCCGCTCACTGTGCTAACTATGCTTTGTGCATCAAGTTTGTCACTAAAGTCTGTGTGTAATAAATGGAGTGACAGTATGAATGTGATGCATATGTATGTATGATGCAAAAATCATAGAGCAGTTAAATCAGCAGTTGTAATCAAGCACATTCATGAAGCACCAACTTATTATTAATTAATTGTACGGATACCTGTAATTGTGAGGGTTGTCACAGAACCATCCCATATATATATATATATATATATATATATATATATATATATATATATAAATTAAAAAAAACTATTGGTGTGTTTTTTAGGCTTTTTTATTTAGTTTTAGAATTTTCACAATAAAAATGGTTTTCATTTGAACCATCCCCTATATATATATATATATATATATATATATATATGGTGGGAGTTGGCTACAAAGTCCATTTTTCCTACAAAGTCATAAAACACCACAATTTCAGCCACAAAACACACTCAAACCCCACAAATAACAAAGTAAAGATTACTAGAATGCCATATTTGTGGGTTTTATGTTGTGTTTTGGATGATAAGGCTTTGATTTTCGAATGACTAACATTAGTGTGTTTTTATGATGATCATCATGTTGTGTTTTATATTCATAGTTCTACGATGTTGTGTTTGAAGTTTTTATGGAATGTTAAGGTTTGGATATTGTGGTTTAGTGATCTTCACACTGTTATTTGTGGGTTTTGAGTGTGTTTTATGGTTGAAATTTTGGTTTTTTATGACTTTGTACACTTTGTAGGAAAAATGGACTTTGTAGCCGAACCCCACCCTATATATATATATATATATATATATATATATATAGGGGGTTTAATGAGGAACACTAAAAAATTGGGGAACCAGATAACTATGCATTTAACACGTTAAAAATACAATTTAACATGTTAAAAATCTTTTTTTTTTTGAGCTTTTGCATATAAGTACATGTAGAAGTATTTTTAATAAAAAAAATCAATAACTAAAAAAGTTAAAAAAATTCTTTAAAAAAAGTTTTAAAAGGTAAAAAAAATACAAGAATGGTTTTGAATTGGAATAGCTTCTACACATCTTTCTACACAAAAGCTCCATATTTTCGGAAAAAAAATAAATTTTAGCATTTTAAATTAAATTTTTAAGATATATTTAACATGTTAAATACATTGTTCCTCACTTCCTCACTCTTTTAGTATTCCTCATTGAACATCACACACTATACACACACACACACGCGTATGCTCAAGGATCTCTTTGTAAAATTTGTTATTTGTCTAGTCTAACTATCTAATACTAAAAGCGTGCCCACACAATGTGGCAGGAAACACAAACACTGCAAGGATGTGCATGATACGATTGCTTCGGTTCCTTAACCGAACCCGAAACCGGAGTAATCGGTTAGTCTATTATATTAACCAATCTATTTTCAGTTAATCAGTTTGGTTTATTCTGTTAGATTGACGGTTTTTTATTCGGTTCGTTAAATTTCGGTTAATAGCCAAAACCAAATTTAGGCTAAAACTTTTATTTAGAAATCAATGAAAGTGAGGTATAAATACATGAAATTGAGGTATGAATACATGAAATGGATGTATAAATAAATAAAATGGAAGTATAAATATATGAAATGGATGTATAAAATATGAAATTCATTAATTGGAGGTATAAAAGCTAGAAATATATAGCAATATGAATAGTTCGGTTCAGTTCAATTAACTTTGGTTAAATGGGGATACAAAAAACTGATAACTGGTTTTTGATTGATTCGATTTTTGGTTAATTGGTTTTCAATCAATTCAGTTTTTTGTTGATTTCGGTTCGGTTTCCTCTGTTTTCGATTCGGTTGTGGTTAACAATTCTATTATTGCTCACCCTGGATACCATTAATCATGTAATATATCAATTTAAACAATTATAGCAATACTATACTCAGATAAAAGAGAATCAAATGCTCGTTTTTATGATGATTTTTTTTTAAATATCAACGTACATAAAAGTTATGGTGTTTAAAAATTATGGTGGTACTTAGTTTTTTATAGGAGGATAAAGTGTAACTACTAATTCATCATCCATAATTTAGTTCAAAATAAGGGACTTAAAGTGTAATTAAGATGAGAAGATTAAAGTGTAATTATTTTTTGAAAGACTGATTGTAGGTCCCTAAATCGGAGGATCGATTTTCACTACGGAATCCTTGTTTATAACAAACAAAGTTAAGTGTGCGGAATCCACTTAACTTAGCCAACCAAACATAGAACAAGATAAACACAAGGTTAACCAAAGAAACACAATCGTTTGATTAACAAGATGAGAAATGCAAACTGATACAAACACAGTTCTTACAAGCACCAAGGGTAAACTCACATCTCTCACCTCTCTATGAACATTCTGTGCCTATTTATAGCAGATGGGCTTATCTGCTTGACGAAACTGAACTTGGGCCGACGAAACTGAAGATAGCCCAGTAACAAGCCCAACAGTCAACGAATCAGGCTGAACCATGACAAAGATTGACGAAACAAAATCTGTTTCGTCATATGCTTTCAAAGTTCACATATTTCCACATAAGACAAAATAGTGACATCATCATGACATCACTAAGGTGATGTCATGGTGATGTGTTGGCGGGAAAGGTCGCGGCTCTCCGTGCTTCACGTGTCGAACTCTGGGGCGCACGACGGAGGAATGTCGTGACGTCGGGCTTGAGCCGGACCTAACCGTGTCGAAACCAAGTTGTACCGAGCCGAGTCGAACCGAGCCGAGTCGCGTCCACACAAAGTGTATCAACAAACTCCCCCTTGGACGCTACTGGTGATGGTTCGTCTTCTGTGATTGCTCGTCTTCTGTGTCTTTCATGTCGAAGGATTTTCAAAGTCTTCACGCGTCGTAAGCAGAAAGTGTATCAACAAACTCCCCATTTAATTTAGGAAGTGTGTTAACAAACTCCCCCTTAGAATGAACTCTCCATTGAGTCATGCTTGTGAATCTTTTGAACTTCAATTCTTTAGATCCTTGTGGTGTTGATGAGAGGTCAGCGGCAACTCGATCATGTTTATCTTTTGAGTGCCTTCATGTCGTGTCTTCATTCCGAAGCTTGTCATCGAACATGTTCTCCTCGCCTTTAGCATCTGCACATGCAAGAAAGCTAAACGCGTAATGAGAACAACTGCTTGGAATATAGTTAACATTTAAACAAATGACACATATGAGATCAAATCTCAATCAAACACCAACCGACAACAGTTTGAAAGTTTAAACAAAATATGTTCAATTTTAATCCTTTACTTTCAAAACTTGTTAACTTCGACAGTTTATGAAGGTGCGATTGTTTTCCGGCTTATGATCAGGATTTTGGATAGGATAGACTCGAGTTCCAACATCAGTCAATCAAAAATAAAATAGAAGCAAAATCTTTTTGGATTTTATAAAGTTTAAATTAAAACACACCTAAAATCTTTTTGAAATTTTTCATTTTTCAAATGTAAAGACGGAAAGCAATAAATAAATATATACAAAGATGCATAAACTGAAAACAGTAAACAAATATTTACAGACATTCTTTTTGCGAGTTTCGAGGGTAAGAGAATCATATCAGTGTACGGTCATGCCAAAACGCTCTTGTTGTTCTATTTGTTAACATTAAGATAAGCATCCTATAACAATTATCAGTATTGTTGTCCACTTAAGCTCAACTTATCAGATGTAATCATGGCGAGGGGATACGTTAAGGTATGATTTATACTTACCGACCGGTGTTCATCCACACACGACACATTCCCGTATCAAGGCATGCACGAGAATTCATCTTACCGGTGAGTATACCGATTATCATCTGTTTGACCGTATAAAAATGTGATAAACTCACTTATTTTGATTGAAAACAAGCCCTATGTGATAGAATCACTTATTGATGAGGAACTTGATTTTCGATGCATGAGGGCACAGGAGCAAGTCCGTGAACAGGTCAGTACTTCCGTACAGCAGAGAGACGAACTTGACTCCCGCAAAGAATCTGTGATATATTATCACTTATTTTGTTTGGACATGTGATTGTTGATCACTTATTGAGGTCGAATGCAATATGTACACGTATGTATGGTATCATGGAAGATCTAGACTTGCGTCCCCGTTAATTTTCGGTAAAAGATACAACCATGATACCCAGATGATAAGCAGCATAAAGACCGAATATCTCAGAACCTCGGCAATCTCTCAAACGAAATTTCGGTACCAAGACCATATGCCAATGTATGGTTCCCACCTAGTCTTCAGTCGATTAAGGTTTATATCACCCTGCACACTTTAAAATGATTGTGAGCCTACCGATACATCTTATATAGAGCTGCTTATAGTTTTTCATTTTAGGTTTAAAGAGGTTTAGACAGACCACTGATGTACTATCATATTCTCTTTTTCTCGCCCGGAAACTCATTTTTGATTTTCTATTGTTTTTGTGTTTTTAAATTTTTCGATGTTTTTGGATTTTTCAAATTTGGATTTACTCCCCCTAAAATCAACAAACTAAGATAAAATTTAAAAGACACAAAGATATTTACAAAAATGATTTCCCGATGTCGGTTAACTCATGTTTTACCTCAATGCCGTTTACCAAAATTAATTTTAGTCAGAAATGATTTTATCGAATTTTGGAAAAATCAGTTGGCATGTCGGTAATCGGTGTGGACCATGACAACATTGATGAGTTTCATAGTGAAACAATCACGTGTGAGGTGATATTTGAGTTCAACGTGTCAGGCCAAAGAGTGCTGTACGAGATAATAATTCATAAAGCAGCTTAAATATCGACAAAGTATAGGAGAGATTAGAAATTTAAAACCGTATTCTGCAACTGCTTCGTGCATTGCCAGGAATTTGAGTGCTCTCCCAAACTGGATATCCACCCGGTGTGGATTTCAAGGTCGATTCCTTGTAGCTACTTCAATTTATCGAGAAATCTCTTCACAGCAACAAGATCAGAAACCTTTGGTTCCGGCTGGTCTTCCACATTGCACCAGCGAAGGTCTTTGTCTTTCTCCTTCAGAAGTAGTGTGCGGTTGTTCAATCCACGCCAAGGCATCCGCACACCCGGTTGGTTTGTTCAACAAACACATTTTCTTCAAATACACCGCGAAGAAATGTACACTGCACGTTCATCTTGTCGATTGTGAACTTCAGACGTGCTGCAGGTGCGTACTTTTTGATTGAATCTATCCTGGGGACCCGATCAAAGCCTTTAACAATCACACTTTGAAATGAATTGCATTTTGTTGAAGTTATCAATTTCTTTCAACAGACAACTCTGTTTCCCTTTTCATTTTCTCTCCATCAAAGGCAACAATTTCTTCTGTCGCCTATTTTGTGCAAGGACGCTCCACTATCAACAATCTTACGACTATCGAAAGTTCCTCCTGGAACATCCTACACACTCACTCAGAGATTAGTTGGAGAGGAGGACCCAAGCCTTCATAGACTTAGGTTGCCCCTGAGAATCAAGAAATGTAATTTCAATTTCCTGATGATTTTCAAACACAGCACCTCCCCCTGAACTTTCACCCGTTTTAGGTTTCCAAGTTTGTTTTTGTTTACCAGATTGTGTATTATGTACAGTTTCTGGTTTTAATGGTTGTGACAAACTAGGTTTCCTTTTAACCGTTTTGACTTCAGATTTTAAAGCCTTTCCAACAGCTTTGATGTTATGACGTCGTTGTTTCGTTTGTTGTTCCTTAACAGTTCTTTTATCATGTTTTGGAGAAACAGGACGACGTTGTGAGTGACCTTGTTCAGAAGGGGTTCTTTCAACAAAATTTGGTTTAGGCGAGTTTATGCAGTCTTTAATTATGTGCCCAAACTTCCCACATTTGAAACACGTTCTCCTTTCAACAAACTTAGGAGAATTTGATCGACTGGCAGATGTCGAACCTGTAGAACCTGAGGTACTTGCTCTTTCATCACACCCGTTTGTGTGTTGGGTGTAATTGTTATCACTATTACGTTTCAAAATCTTGAGTTGTTGTACAAAATCGGTGTTTGATTTGTTTTCAAAAGTCTCGATTTTATCCGTACCCTTTGATGCTACAAATTTAACATCCTTGCTTTTCTTCTGATAACGAGCTCCTTTTGTTTCAAATTTTGATTGAGAAATGTTAGGCTTTTGAGCTCGCCTTGTTGGTTGTTTACCCTTAGAGGCAATAGGTTGTTGCTTTATCGGTGATTTCTGTTTTCCAAATTGTTTTCTGATTTCTGGTTTTGGAACAGGATCACATTGTGTTACCACAACTCCGGGAATGCTCTTTCCCAAAAATTTATTCGTGTTGTCTTCAAACACTTTATCAATCAAAGATGGATTGACATTTTTAATTGGAAAATCATTGTCCGAATAAATTTTAGCATCACCGACCAAAGTATACAACACGTTATTGCTCTTAACAGCAGACACACATTCTTTGTCATCCTTGACATTCTTGACAGGATCTATCACTTGCTTGGCAACAGGTTGCACGACAGGAGTAGGAGGATCACAAAGAATATGATTCTCAATTGGAATTTCTACTCCTTTCGTCTCATCAAGTGATTCATCCTGGTCATTCACATCTGATTCTGATTCATCATCTGACGACTCATAGTCCTCAATGATTGGAGGACTTTGTTTCGTACATGTCGAGGTTTCTGGTTGCTCAGATGATGTGTTTGAAGAACTGTCCGGTTTGAACCCTAGGCCAGTAGAAAATTCCTCATAATCAAGAGGCACACTGGGTTCATACAGAGGCATATCCTCTTCATCAGGCATTTTAGTATAGTTGTGTCTCAAAGGTGGTGGACACTTCTTATATCCTATGCCTTTCTGATTTCCTTTCAGTTGTTGAACGTCAATGATGTGATCAAGCACAAATCGGGAGTTAGAATAACTTTCCAACTTTTGCTTGATAGCATCATGCTCGCATTTGGCTATGGCTAGTTCCTTTTTGGTTTCCTCAACAATGTTAATATATTCGTTAATGCTCACTTGTTTATGATAAACGACTTTGTTTACTTCGGAAACACTTTTCTTTAAAGTTTCAATTACAGATTTAAATTCCTTTTCATTTCGAACTAGAGCCATGTTCGCTTCTTTGCACTTAGATAGTTCAATAACCAAACTTTGATTATGACTATGAAGCTTTTCGGATTCAAGCTTCATATCTGCACAAGATTTACAAACACTAGGAGCAGGAGTTTCAGAATTTACCTGACTCGAAGAGGCTGAGACATTTGCCATAAAGGCAGTATGAAAAGAAAAAGATCCGTCTTCAAAGAAGAGCTTCTCCATTTCCTTAGATGCAGCAGCAGCCTTCTTGATCAGAACTGATCTCTGACATTTTAACTCCTCAGCTTCATTTAACAAGTCTTCAACATCAGAACTTGCTTCTTCCTTCACATCAGAATCAGAATGATCATCTCCCGAAATAGAACTTTCTTCATCAGAACTCCCGGTATAACCCGAACTGTCGTCACTTTCAGAAAATTCCTCCTTATGAACATGCTTGATGTGATTGATGATCTTTGCATAACAAGCTGTTCCTCCAAACTGTACTGACCAGTCACACCCTTCGTCAGCTTGAACTGTCAATGCTCGATTGGAATTTGATGGTCCAGACTGGTTTTGATTGTTATTCACTGCTACAATCCTCCTTTAACGATTCTCTTGCTGGGCATTGACATTTGAAGCACTCGTCTGGTTTCTGAATGGATTATGATTGCCTTGTTTGGTTGGTCGGGTGCACTCACGTTTGAAATGCCCCTTCTCCCCACAATTGAAGCATGTGACAGCATTTATATCAAACCCGTACTTCGTATCCTTTTTCCCTTCCAACGAAGTTCTTCCAGTTCGAGCCATAAAGTCTTTTGCCCTTCTAACTGCACTAGCAAAAGCCCATTTAATATCCATTAACTCCATCTCATCCCTGTCGATCTGTTGATAATCTTCATTGGTCATATTGATGTTTCCAATTTGACCTGCCACCAACCCGCAATAAGCACTGACCATTGTATTAATGAGTTCCATATGCTCCTTTGCTACTTCAATGCTAACTTGTGAGAGGTTTAAAGTATCGACTCTGACCGTGTTAGGGTTGAGGGGTGGAGGATTGTTGGCATAATGAGCTTGTTGTTGTGGTTGTGACTGTGGTGTGGGTATTGATTGTGAAAGATAGGCGCTTTGATCAAACTGTGGTTGAGCAGTGGTAACTTGAGGTGTAGGAATGGTTTGTGAAAGATAAGCACTTTGATCCCACTGTGGTTGGGCTTGATTGAACTGTGGAAACGGAGAAGAGTTTGTATCGGATACAAACGCCGTTTGAAGCTTCGGTTGTTAAACGAAACTAGAACTAGCTGAAGGACCAAAACCAGGCAAATACATTTCTGTATTTTGAGGAGGTGCAGCTGCAATTCTTTTAGCCTTCCTAATTTCTTCTTCATTCTTGTGCTCTAACTTCTGAATGAATTCATAGAGACTGGCATTGGCTGCATCCAGTGCACCCGTATGTTTCAGAAGCTCAATGAATGGACTCCACTTAGGAGGTAGAGCATCAGCAAACCGAGCAATCATTTCCTGATGGGTAGCATTAACATTGTAAGAACTCATTTCACTAATCAAATGATAGAAACGAGAAGTCATATCATTTAGGGTTTCATTTTCCAAGAACTGAAATGATTCAAACTCTTTCTTTAACAGATCATGGCGAGTCTTCCTAGAAGCTGCATTCCCTTCTCCTCTCGCCACCAATGCATCCCATAGGCTTTTCGTGGTCTTACAATACCCAAATTGATGATAGATTTCTTTGTGAAGCGCTTGTGTAAGAATGGCAAACGCCTTTTTCTCCAGGTCATAAGCTTTCTTATCATCCTCAAGCATATTAGCATAACCTGCTGAAGTTGATGCTGCTGTTTCGAGGGCAGGGTTGACTGCATTAATGAAACACGTCCAAAGTTCGGTGCTTTGCCCTTGAACATAGGTATGAAAACGTCCCTTCCATGATGGATAATCATTCATGTGATTTAGCTTTGGCGGGCGATTGTTGCTACCCGTCTCACTCTCGCTCAACAAGAGATTTTGAATGCTTTGGTTTTGATTTGATACCAAGGCCCATTGACTTGCACTTATGGACGGTTGTTGTTGAGGTATGGAGTTTGCTAAGTAAGAGGCCATAGATGTCTGATTTGAACTTTGACCTGGTCGTGGGTCCGTACTCCAGTCCCATGGACTTGTGCAACTCATTTTTGATGTATACTAGTAGGATACCTGATCAAACACTTGGAAACACAATGTTAACCCACTTTTGCAAACCTTCTGTTTAAAAATGACAACTTTCACGACGAAACACTTTCTACGAAACAGAATTATGTTTTGATGAAACAACTGATGACGAAACAGATTTTAGATTTTAAATTTTAATCTTGACGAAACAGGTTGTGTGATGGATGACTAAACACAAGCCCAACCCTATCCAACTAGATGAATGGCCCAAAAAAAAAATAGCGAAACAGAATTGTAAAAATAGGCTTGGCGAAATAGACTGATATTTGGGCTTACGGCGAAACAGGTTTACCAAGGCCCAATCATGATTGACGAAAAGGATTTTGTTTTGGATGTTATACTTGACTAAACAGGGGGCCTTTGACTAATTCGGCGAAACAGAATGTTAAACTGGGCTTGACGAAACTATTGGCCCAACCTTAAAGGCCCAATCCTAGTTGACTAAACAAAGTCCTTTTGGGCTTTCTGCTTTTGACGAAACAGAGAGTCCCTATGGGCTTTCAAGGCGACGAAACAAGGTTTAAGGCCCACAAGTGTTTCGTCAACTATGTTTTGACGAAAGAGAATCTTTCTGTTTCGTTGACTCCTTTTTGGCGAATCAAATCTGTTTCATCCAATTTGTGTTTCGTCGAAAAAGCTGCAGTGGGTTGGTAAACTTTTCAAATCTTATCTTCTGACACACACAAACATGCTTTCGGCTAAAAGCGTACTTCTTTTCACCAAACAAGTAAGGTTCTCAATATTATAATCAGTTAACAATTTTCAAGGCACAAACAACTTGCACAAATGGTTTCCAAAGATTAAAAAGTGTAGAACTTGAAGAACATTTTGAATGTCACAAGAACACTATAAACTTTCCGGTGACAGATAAATTTTCGGAATAACAAATTTGCACAAAACTTTCACTAAAAACCCGGTTTAACGCGTAAACGATCAATTTTAACAAGGTTTTTGATAAAACTTTTGAGCAACACACAATATCCAACTGATTTTTGAAGTATTTTTCAGAAAATATATAAACTTTCAAGAACACTTTTTCAGAAAATTATAAACAATCAGTTCAAACTTGATAAAAACCGAAACTTGTTTGGTTTTAAACAAGGATTAGAGCCAAAGCTCTGATACCAATTGTAGGTCCCTAAATCGGAGGATCGATTTTCACTACGGAATCCTTGTTTATAACAAACAAAGTTAAGTGTGCGGAATCCACTTAACTTAGCCAACCAAACATAGAACAAGATAAACACAAGGTTAACCAAAGAAACACAATCGTTTGATTAACAAGATGAGAAATGCAAACTGATACAAACACAGTTCTTACAAGCACCAAGGGTAAACTCACATCTCTCACCTCTCTATGAACATTCTGTGCCTATTTATAGCAGATGGGCTTATCTGCTTGACGAAACTGAACTTGGGCCGACGAAACTGAAGATAGCCCAGTAACAAGCCCAACAGTCAACGAATCAGGCTGAACCATGACAAAGATTGACGAAACAAAATCTGTTTCGTCATATGCTTTCAAAGTTCACATATTTCCACATAAGACAAAATAGTGACATCATCATGACATCACTAAGGTGATGTCATGGTGATGTGTTGGCGGGAAAGGCCGCGGCTCTCCGTGCTTCGCGTGTCGAACTCTGGGGCGCACGACGGAGGAATGTCGTGACATCAGGCTTGAGCCGGACCTAACCGTGTCGAAACCAAGTTGTACCGAGCCGAGTCGAACCGAGCCGAGTCGCGTCCACACAAAGTGTATCAACAAAAATTTACCCTCAATTTAGAGTTGTACCTTATACGTTAAACTAAAAAAATTAACATTTGGGTATCTTAAAATGTATTTCGCTCATGCATATAATATAATATAATATAGATACATATTAGTTTCTGATAAATAATCATACTTAATTAAATGTATTAAAAGTGCAATTGGGGGAGATTAAACTTAAATTGGTGAGTTTAGCACCCAATGGGTCTTTTTGAGTTGAATAATGGTCGCAGGGGTTTAATTTAAGAGTAAATTGTCATTTTAGTCTTTAAGGTTTGTCCCAAATTGTCATTTTAGTCCAAATAGTTTTTTTCCTCTGGGTCCCTGACATTTCCCATTCTTTACTATTTTGATCATCTGGCCTAACTTCATCCATAACACCAGTCAAAGGGTATTTTGGTCACTTATAATTATATATATTTTTTTTGCCATTTTAATGATAATTATATTTTGGTCTCATAATATATAGGGCATGTTTGGGTAAGCTTTTTGAAACAACTTATTGACTTATTGGTTTTTTGAAAAGTCATAAGCTCTAAAATGATGTTTGGCAAAGAGGGTGTATGTGAGGGGAAAAAGCCAATAAGTCAATAAGTCACAAAATCCTGACTTTTTCAAAAAGTCAATAAGTTGTTTCTAAAAGCTTACCCACACATGCCCATAATGATAATTAATATATATGCATACTCTGTGTATATAAACAGACAAAAAAGAAAAGAAATCTTTCACCCACCACCACACCACACTCCACCACCATTGCTACCCACCCAACCACACCAGCCATCCCCACCATTGCTCTGAAACCACACCACACCAGCCATCATCATCACCCCATCTCGCCAACTATCTCTCTCTTTGTCTCTGGAAATCACCACCGCCACATGGTTACCACCCCGCCCCATTATCACCACCGCCACCACACCATATCACTACTAGTCCACCACCAACCCCACCCCCTCCCTGAACGATAATTTGCATCGGAATTCAACAATCAAATTCAAAATACAGAGTCAAAGATGAGATTCAATTTATAGAGTTTACAATCAAAAATCAAATAAGGAATCTTGCTCTTTGCTCATTGATTTTCAAACTCAGATCTTCTTAACGGAATCATGAAACTAACAAACTCGAAAAGCTACCTTGAAGCAAAACAGAGATATGAGATCTGATCTCAGAGTTGCAGGTCGCGCGTCGATTTTCCGGCCATCTCAAGCGGTACTATTTGGTGGTGTGTGACGGTTGTAGGGTGATGGTGGTGTGTGATGGTTGTAGGGTGATGGTGGAGGAGGTGGTGGTGTTTGTGGCAGAAGTGAGCGGTGGTCTGTGGCGGAGGTGAGCGGTGGTGGGTGACGGTGGAGGTGGCTGGAGGTAGTGGTTGTGAGGGTTCTGTAGAAAAGGGGAAATAGATTTAGTGAGAGAGAGTAGAGAGAGAGAGGGGATTTGTTTTATTTTAACAACTTAAAGGAGGTTTTTTATACATTAATATGTATTTTTATAATTAAAGATTTCTTTATATGTAAAAATAATAAAAGAAAAAACATATATATGTAAAAAGGTTTGGATGTAAATGGAAATACAAAATATAATTGTAAAGTGACCAAAATACCTTTTAACTTAACTGGGTGTTATGGATGAAGTTAGGCCAGATGATTAAAATGGCAAAGAATGGGAAAAGTCAATGACTCTGAAGAGAAAAAACTATATGGACTAAAATGATAATTTGGGACAAATCTCGGGACTAAATGGAAATTTACTCTTAATTTAAGTTTTTACATATTTTTAACAACTTTTTGTACCCAAATATTATCTAATCTTATACGTGTAAAGATTTAAACACACCAGTTTTGTGGAGACAAATATCTTACTACTAAACCACTAGCTCATATACACCTAAATTAATGCCTATAGCTAAATGAGGTTCATTAAAGTTGGTTAATGGAGTTAATAGGTAAAATAAATGGGTTATGTATGATTTTGGTTGATTTTTAGAAAGTCGATATATTTTGAAGAGATATGTGTAATCAAAGTGTTTTAAATGCTCTGTTTAAGGATATATGGTTAAAGGGGAAGAATCCACTAAAAAGTGGATTTTGCCTAAGTAGCCTAAGAAGGATTGTGATGATGACATGTGGCACTCCTAATAAGTAGGAATCAAGGGCATTTTGGTCCTTATAAATAGGAGTGAAAATGACATGTGGCACTCCTTTTGTTTTTTAAAAATATAAAAAAAATCTAGTACAAAAAAATATAGTACAAAAAATCTAGTACAAAAAAATATAGCACAAAAAATGTAGTACAAAAAATATAGCACAAAAAAATTCAACAAAAAAATGTAGTACAAAAAATCCAGTACAAAAAATTGAGAAAAAAAAATTTAAGACAAAAAAATTCAGCATAAAAAATTTAGTACAAAAATCCAACACAAAAAATGTTATACAACATAAAAATACAACACATTTTAGTGGGTTCTTTTAGTCTTCATATTTTATATAGCAATATGGTACTCAAATTAAAGATAAAAAGACGCTCGATTTTATGGTGAAATTTTTATAAAAAAATAATGTCGTATAAAAAAGTTATGAACGTTTAAAAAATAGGGATGAAATATGCATGTGCCTTGCATGTGGAGAGAGAAAGTCCATAAATAAGATTTTCCCAAGATACCCTTGCACTCCTCCTTTCTCCTACACATTCATCTTAACCATTGATTTAAAAAATGAATGGTTAAGATTCCTTCTCATCCTACTTAGGCAAAATAAACTTTTTATTTGATCTTACCTCTATGGTTAAATTTATTTGTTATTGCAACTATATGCATACATGTGTATGTATGTATACATGTTGTTTTGTGTGTCTTGACTCGAAACTGGATAAAGCATGCACATTACTTGAATTGTTGTCAAACCCCTAGTTAATAAGATATGCTAAATAAATAACCATGTAACATTGTGGGAGGATGAATAAATATGTATTGCGTTGTGAAAAAAAAGTACAACATATAAGTGAAAAATGATATGAAAGTGAGAATGCGTTGTGAAAAAAAAAAGTACAACATATAAGTGAAAAATGATATGAAAGTGAGAATGGTGTATAATTTTGGTGTAAAAATCAAAATGGTGCATCACTTAGAGTAAAAGTGAAAATGGTGTATTACTTGGTGTAAAAGTGAAAATGGTGCATCTCTAGGTGTTTTTAAAAGTGAAAACTGTAAAAAGTTAGGGTGAATGGAGGAATTTTAATATTGCATTGTAATGTTTTAAGTTGTATTTATTAGACTATATTATCATATCATTATTAGTGTGAGTCTATGGGTCCACTTTAGGTATTTAGGATTTTATATTCTCTCTATATATTCTAATCCGTTAGTTAATAATAATATTCAAGTATTTCAGAGCCGTTCCAACGTTTTTGAGACCCTAACCGAGTTGCGAAGTGGAGGCCCTTTTGCACAATTGTCCTTTTTAACATATTTAGTAAAGCATCGACTTTGTTCCTTTTTTTTTCATTTCTTTTTTAACAGATGATTGAACTTAAGACTTGTTTTTTTTGCTAGCAGACAACCTTCAAACAAAGAAATAGAGCAACAAGTTCAAAATAAACAGAGCAATAAGTTCAAAAAATACCTTATGTATCTTATACAATGCATCTAGAATAAGTCATAAATGTACAACTTAGAAACATTAGTAAGGGTTCTTAAAAAAACACACCTCCTGTTTCTATTGAGTCATTGCCACAAAATGCCAAGTGCAAACTGTAACATTACAAAGAAATTAATATGTATCAAAGTTCTATTACCATTAGAAATACATACCGCAATATAAAGAATAAAGATGCCATAAAATATGTTACAAATGTTTGTTTGAAGCATGACATAAAGAAACGAATTACAAGCAACTTGAAAATGTTGAACCAATCTAGTAACCCAAAGAACATTAGTAAAACCATTGTCTCTCTTGAAATATACCATTTGGCAAAATAATTACTTTAAAAAAAAATCAAGAAGTTGCAAACAAATCGATGGTGGATTACTGATCTTAATGGTCGTTTCTTCCAAGACCCTAAACTAAAAGAACTGGGTGTTAGGGCCTGAATGCCTGATTATGGAATATATGAGGGCTGGGTATTTAATTCTATTTTAAACTACATGGGCTTTCCTCAAGTGGGTATTTAATTCTTTTTTAAACTACACGGTTTTCCTCAAGTGGGCCATGGATACAACGTAATTGTAAAAAAAAGGTTAGTTGCTGGGATTTGAACTTGGGTTTGCAAAGCAGCAAAGTGACAAGCTTGCCGCTAAGCTGAAATTACATAATGTTCTTTCTTAATCACAGAATACATGATATCCACACTACATGATATATTTTGTTTTCTTTCAAACTGTGGCCCTAAAATTGTGGAGGCCCTAGGCCCAAACCTTGGTTTAATATAGGGTTGGGCCGGCCCTGAAGTATTTCACCATTTGACATGGTATCAAAGCCTTAGGGTTCTGTTTACCCTTTTCTTTCCCGTTGCGCCATCACAAAACACAGATCCTAGTCGTCACCCGCCTTAGAAAAACCCTAGACAGGGTGGCGAGCCGCCACTGCCGTCGCCGCCCTGTCCTGTCACTGTTCCTTTTTCGCTTTCTAGTTTCACTTTTTTGTTCAGTTCTAAATAAGTCTCAGTTTTCGGTTCTAGGTTCTTGCCATTATCACCAACTTTATTTTCGGAACACCAGAGCATCGCATGTGTTCAAGAGCGACACTGATAATGCTACGGCTCATCTTATTGATTCCGCCTCTCTGTCATGCCGCTCCTTGCCGCCTCGCCGCCGCTGCCTTTTAGACTACAATCCGCACAGCGACGCCTGCAGGACTACGGTCCGCCGCCGCGCCGCTACTCGTCGTTGCCGCCCTGCCGCATTGGATGCTTCTTTGTGAGATTACATAATCATTCAAAACTGTGGATTCTTATTGAAGATTACAAGATTGTGGAATTTTGGAAGAAACTTTGACCGAATCTAAATATCGTTTTTTTATGTTATTCCAGTCTTTGCTTCCATTTCCTTCCACTTTGACTGCGGGGAGTATTAGGCCATGTTAAGTAATAAAGTCCCTTTGTGGGTGTTATGCGACACATGTCGTGTCATGTCACACAGGGGCTTTATGGGGCGTTATATCACTAGAGCTCGTGACATAAAGCCCTTCTCTCATCATTACTCAATTAATTAATTTTCAATTTTTTTAATTAATTTCTATTTTTTTAAATTAAAAACCATACATTAAATAAAAAAAACATTACAATAAAATTAAAAAAAACATTAAAATATGTTGGCCCATGCAATCAAGCCAGAAGAACAGATGATATGGAAAGGCAAAACTGGTTCTCAACAGTTGATCATCATAAGCAGTGCATGTCCTAAACTTTCCCCATAACAGTGGTTATCTATCAGCAGATGTCTTCTAAGTGCTGATCTACTCAACAACTGTTTTGCCAAAGACCTGCTAAAGTATAAAGACTGAAGCTCTAACAACTAATGTCTCTCAAGTACTGATGAAGAACAAAGCACTGTTGAATCAAGGTTTGATCATCCTTTGAAGAAAGCACTGATGTGTTCAAATATTAACATATAAATTTCATCAAATGAGGCATAAAACTAACCCTTTTTTAGTACTAATGTTGGAAAAAGTGTGCTTTTGTCTTCCTTTTGTATTTTCAGGATTAAATGAGCTCAAATTAACAAAAGAAGCAAAAAGACACCAAAATCTAACATAAATACAAGAAAAGGAGCAAGACATGGCGTGCCCGACCCCACAACAGCATCTTCCCAAGCAAAACAAGAGATCAGAGGCCTGAACACGCCCCGTGCTCAGCCAGCACGGGGGCGTGCCCAAGTGTCAGCAAAAAAGACAAAGTGGTAGAAGCTTCTATTGCCCACCACGGGGCCGTGCTCAGCGGACACGGGGCCGTGGTCAACTATAAGATTCGCACAATCCAAGCAAATCTTCATAGTACAAAGATTCTTCTGAACACGGGGTCGTGCTCAGTGGACACGGGGGCGTGGTCAACTAATAAGACAAAGTTGCATTTAATGAAGAAAGAGAGGATGTGGACACGGGGCCGTGCCCACTGGACACGGGGCCGTGCCCACTGGACACGGGGCCATGCCCGAGCTTCTGTTCAGCCTATAAATAGGAGTGCTTGGCTCAAGCTCAAACCATCCCTTGGCACACCACCTCTCTCACACTTCACCCACCACCCACCACCACCATAAAACCATCATCCACCACCATCATCCATTGTCCATCGTAGAGTGTGTGAGTCGTCTCGGGATCCAAGATTGATCGTAAGAGTTCTTGACAATCAAGGCCATGTTTGCCTAAGTCTCTTACATCACTTGGTGAAGACAAAGTTGTCACACCCCAACCGATGGCGGAATCATCGGGGCGCGGCACTGAGCGAAACAGATTGTCCAGAAGTTTCCATAACAACTATCATTACCATTCAATTTAAGTTAACATGTCCCATACCATGTCTCAAATAGTAAAACAAGTTATTACAGACAAAAACTAAACAAATATTCTGTTCCGACAACTCAGATTTAAACATAACAAATTATTCGTCGGTTTCTAGGACTCTAGTTCCTAGCTTCAATTTCATCACAGCCCGAGAAGCATATAAACAACCTAGGCACCTGTCACATACGTTAAAATAATGTCAATACATAAATGTAAAGGTGAGCATACAAGTTTGATAATAGCATATAGAGTTCGAATTCATTTACGCATAACCAGCACGTACACATAGTGAAATGAAGCACGTTAGTTATCGACATAGATCCATCGATACCAATGACTGCGGGTTGACTACCCGAGGCAGTTCGCAATACACGATTACCACCGTAATCCATGCAAGTAAAAGATCCTTAACAACCCCCGTGTGAACGGGTGCTGAGTCCAAACTATAGTACTATCGTTGCTAAGGCAGGTAGACAGTATTCCATGTGTAAACATAACAAACAAGCATTCATAAGCCATGTATAACATGCGTTAATGGTTTAGCGTACAAAATAGCTTGAGTAGTGTGATAGTTGTAGTTTGAATATTCGTAACGTATGTAACACCCAAAAGTGCTAAAGCAAAAAGGGTTCGAGTATACTCACAGTGATATGGATTGAAGGGAGCGCTTTACAGCGAGCACGATTAGCCTGAATAGATTCGGTAACGTAACGACAAGTGACGCGTAAAACAGTACAAGTGAGAGTGGGTAGGATGACGGATCATGCGAATCAGTTATCCGTGAATAGAAGTAGTCCGTGCGCATGACCTATCCGTACGGATGGTGATACGTGCGGATGGTGATGCGTGCGGACGGTGTTCCATCCGGATAGGTCATCCGTGCGTGTGACTGTCCGTGCGGGTGGCAACCCGTGCGGACTAGTTATACGTGCGGACGACTTACCCGTACGGTTAGATTGCTCGTGTGGATAATTGTTCAAGTGGATTGTTTCTTCCTAAGATGTGTTTGTGTATGATGGCTTGTGCTTTGAAGTTTTCGTTGTAGCATTTAGAAAACACCAAAGTGTTTCTACCTTTCAAGCCGGCCGCGCGGACGACGGTCCGTGCGTATGGTAGTCCGTGCGGACAGCCAGTGCGCGCGGGCAGAGACAATCCGTCCGGATAGCCTGTCCGTGCGTACGGCTTGGCCGTGCGGATGAGGTTTGGTTCATTTTAAGGCCTTAGTATCTCATGATCCGAAGAGTAATCCATTCAGAGGTCGTCCGTCCGGATTGCTCGTTCGTCGATACTCACACCTTGTTTAGAAAATGGGTCCCAAGAGTAGTCCATGCGGGTGACAACTCGGGCGTATGACCTGTGCGTGCGGATGGTAATCCGTGCGCACAGCTTGTCCGTGCGGGTAGCTTGACCGTGCGGACAACTGCTCTGGTTGTTCCGTTCGTCTACACTTGGTTTCTGTTGTTGTTTATCGAGACGTTCTGATTACGTGGCAACCACTTGGAGTTGTGTTCTCACCCGCGTGACTAGACCGGTTAGGAACCACCCTAACTCGGCCTGTCGGCGACTCAGAACGGTCGTCCCGGTTAACCCCGAAATCAGTTGTTCCTTAGTAGAATTCCAGATCTGGAACTAGGGCATTACTATTGACGAGTAGAACTCTAGGACTGATCGGATTCGTACCGGTTGTAAGGGTAAAAGAAGAAGGGAACTTAGGTTTATTTCTTTCAACTCTTTTATCCTTAGAAAAGTTTAGATCTAGGTGAAATTATTGTAAAAACTTGTAGAAATCGCTTAGATCTGAGATATTTTTGGTGGAATGGAGCCAAGCATGAAGTTCTTATAAGCTTTATGATGACGTCATCCGTGGATACCTCGAATCCGGATGATTTCATGGTTAGAATCAAAGATTTGAAAAATAGAAATGTGTAGAATTGTGTAGTGATTAAAGATGTACAGGAATCAGTGCGAGATCTTACCTGGGTCGAGAGAAATCTGAGAAAAGTTGAAGAATGCGTGTGGTTCGGACGTCACTTGCCAAAAGTGGAAAAAGTGGATAGTGACCCGTGTATTTATAGGATGCCAAAAAGGGAAAGGATGAGCCGTGCGCATGGCACGCACCCGGGCAGGTTATCCGCGCGGACTGGCAATCCGTGCGGATTGGCCATCCGTGCGGATGGGCCATCCGTGCGGATGCCACCTCCTTGGGTGAGCTCGATGCGATGTTGATTCGGCTCTGATTTGCGAGCGGTTCGGTAGGGTTTCCTAATTCAAATTACTTTCAGTCCCAACTACTACTTATACGGTTCGATTCGGGATTCGAGTTCGGGTTCGATCATATTCGAGTTAGACTTCGAGTTCGGTTGAGTTCGCTTGATTTATACAACATGAAATAACATAATAATAAAATGCGCAGGTAACACGTAAGGCACACACACACATATAACCGTAAGTAAAATACATAGTTCGAGTTACGATTTTGGTGTCGATTTGATTAGCTTGCTTGATTAACTTTATCGCATTGTTACTTCCTATCGTTCACAGTCGTAGGTCGATTGAAATACGATTGGTAAGGCTTGATTATTGTAATGTACGACATTTACTCCACATAATCTAAATATAATACAAACAATTCTACGAGTCACGTCGCGCGAAATCGGTCGTTGACTTTGACCTTGACTTTGACTTTCACTTGTGAAAACACGGGGTGTTACAGCCTCCCCTTGTTTAGGAAATTTCGTCCCGAAATTAAGCTGAAGCTGTAACTAGTTCGTGAATCACATGTGAGAGTCCTTCGTTTGGATTATGGAAAATCGTCAAATTAACCAGGATTTCACGGTTAAAATCGGCTGATTTTGGATATGCTGAGCGAATATGCATGATCTAAAACCTATAAAGTTTCAGATTTTAATTTGAAGTCGTTTGGAAGAAATTCGGATTATTGTAGGTCCGGATTTGTCTCCGATTCGATTGCGTAACAACACGTTCAACGTGCGGGATCCGCGAACGTGTGTGACTAAACACAATCGTAATGGTGTCAAATCGATCCTACAAGTGGTATCTGAGCAGGTGCTCGATTGCGATGATCAAACACGCTCAGATTTGAGCTATTTCTTCGTCTTTGCAGGGTCGGTTTTGGATCTGACTCGATTGCGTAACCGACCGTGCAACGTGCGGAAATCCGTACACTTTCGTTATTGAACATACAAAAATGCATAAATAATCGTGATTCAATAGATCCGTTTGACGTGTACAAGCTCCGAGAATCATGTTTTGCCTTTTTCTCTCTACTTTCTCTTTCTAGTTTCTCTTATTTCAATCTTCAATCCTCATTAGTTTCGGCGGTTTCTGTTGGCTTCCTTACATATTATCATATTTCAAATTCTCTGAAAACTCTCTCGAATACTCTCTATTTACAATATTGCCACCTTGCCTTACTTAGCTGGACGTTACTTCTTCGTTAAACAGCTGTGGATACTTCGCCTTCATGTCGCTTTCGAGTTCCCAAGTGAACTCCGCGCCTTGTTTGCCTTCCCACCGGACTTTCACAATAGGAATGCGTGAGCGCCTGAGTTCTTTGGTTTGGCGATCCATGATTTCGACAGGCTTTTCCACGAAGTGCAATGTTTCGTTCACTCGTAAATCATCTAGAGGAACATGTACGGCTGGTTCGTAGATGGTCTTTCGGAGGTTTGACACGTGAAAGATCGAATGGACATTGTTAAGTTCTTCCGGTAAATCGAGTCGGTAGGCGACTTTTCCGATCCTTTCCAGAATCTTGAAAGGTCCTACATATCGAGGCGCAAGTTTCCCCTTTTTGCCGAATCGGACTACACCCCTCCAAGGTGATACCTTTAGGAGTACGTAGTCACCAACGCCATACTCACGGTGCTTGCGCTTTTTATCGGCGAGAAGCTTCTGTCTATCTCGAGCCTTCGCTAGATTGTCCCGAATTTGGAAGATTTTGTCTGTCGTTTCTTGTAGTAGTTCCGGACCGGTTAGTTGCGAGTGACCGATCTCGTGCCACACAATAGGCGATCGACATCTTCTTCCGTATAAGGCCTCAAAAGGCGCCATCTGGATGCTAGCCTGGTAGCTGTTGTTGTACGAGAATTCGACTAACGGAAGGTGTCTATCCCAATTACCACCGAAGTCTAGAACACATGAACGGAGCATGTCTTCAAGCGTACGAATCGTTCTTTCGCTCTGACCGTCAGTTTGTGGGTGAACGCAGTGCTTAGGTTAAGCGTTGTACCGAGTGCCGTTTGAAACGTTTCCCACAATCGCGAAGTGAATCGAGCATCACGGTCAGAGATGATGTCACGAGGCGTTCCATGCCGACAAATGATCTCGTTAGTGTAGATTCGGGCTAATCGTTCCACCTTGTAGTCCTCTCGTATTGGCAAAAAGTGGGCTGATTTGGTCAAACGGTCAATGATAACCCAAATGCTGTCGTGACCTGATGACGTGGTTGGAAGCTTGGTTACAAAATCCATAGCTATGCTTTCCCATTTCCACATGGGGATTGGAGGTTGTTCGAGTAAGCCAGATGGTCGTTGATGTTCGGCCTTGACTCTAGCACAGGTTAGGCATCTTCCGACGTAGAGGGCGATATCCCGTTTCATACCCGGCCACCAGTACCTATATCGAAGGTCATGGTACATTTTTTCAGCGCCAGGATGAATAGAGTATCGGGATTTGTGGGCTTCGTCCATGATGATCTGTCGCAGGTTAGTTCTCTTGGGAATCCAGATTTTGTCTAAGAAGTGGAATATCCCATTCGATTTGTTCACAAGCTGGGCTCCGTCGTGGTAGATTCTTTCTTTCTTCAAGGTGCGCTCGTTGAAACATGCATGCTGGGCGTCACGAATAAGAGCTTCGAGATTGTGCTGGGCTTGAACGTTTCGAGTGCTAAGCAGATAACTCCGTCTGCTAAGTGCGTCGGCAACAACATTTGCTTTGCCTGGGTGATAACGAATCTCGCAGTCGTAGTCGTTGAGAAGCTCTACCCATCGGCGTTGACGCATATTTAGTTCCCTCTGGTTAAAGATGTGTTGTAGGCTCTTATGATCGGTGAAGATCGTACACTTGGTACCATACAGGTAGTGTCGCCAAATCTTTAATGCAAAAACAACTGCGCCTAGCTCGAGATCGTGGGTTGTATAGTTCTTCTCGTGGATTTTGAGCTGACGAGATGCGTAAGCAATAACCTTGTCTCGTTGCATTAAGACACAACCGAGACCAAGGTTAGAAGCATCACAGTAGACAACGAAATTATCGTTTCCGTCGGGTAGCGTGAGAACCGGAGCATTGCAAAGCATGTATTTGAGGGTTCGAAAGGCAGACTCTTGTTTGGTTCCCCAGACAAAAGGCTGATCCTTGTGAGTAAGAGAAGTAAGTGGTACAGCAATCTTTGAGAATCCGTTGATAAATCGTCGATAATAGCCCGCCAGCCCGAGAAAGGAACGGACTTCAGTCGGGTTCTTAGGCGTAACCCAGCTCTTAACAGCTTCAATCTTCGCAGGATCGACGTGAATGCCCTGACTATTTACGATGTGACCCAGAAATTGAACCTCCCCCAACCAAAATTCACACTTGGAGAATTTGGCGTAGAGTTGATTTCCCTGGAGTAACTCGAGAACCAAACGTAGATGCTGCGCGTGTTCGGATCTCGTTTTGGAATAGATCAAGACATCGTCGATGAATACGATGACGAAACGGTCAAGATACGGTTTACACACTCGATTCATCAGATCCATGAAAACTGCTGGTGCATTGGTTAGGCCAAAAGGCATGACGACGAATTCATAATGGCCGTAACGAGTGCGAAACGCTGTTTTGGGAATATCCTCCTCCTGTATACGCAGCTGATGATATCCGGAACGCAGGTCGATCTTTGAGAAACACGTAGCGCCCTGTAGTTGATCAAACAAATCGTCGATTCGAGGCAGAGGATAGCGATTCTTGATAGTCAACTTATTCAATTCCCGGTAATCGATGCACATCCGGAACGTCCCATCCTTCTTTTTGACGAAAAGGACTGGTGCGCCCCACGGAGAGGTGCTCGGGAGAATAAAGCCTTTTTCAAGCAATTCCTGGAGTTGGGTTGAGAGTTCGCGCATTTCGGACGGCGCGAGTCGGTAGGGAGCTCTGGCAATAGGATTTGCTCCAGGAATAAGATCAATGCGAAAATCGATATCATGCCTTGGAGGTAGCCCGGGAAGATCCTCGGGAAAGACTCGAGGAAATTCTCGAACCACTGGAACGTCCCTCACTTTCTTCTTCTCTTTCTTTTCCTTCTCCGCTGCTACGACATGAGCCAAGAAGGCCCTGTACTCCTTACGGAGATACTTGCTGGCTTGTAGGCATGATATAAGTTTGAGACCCTTCGTAGTAGTATCTCCATAGACGCACAATGAATCCCCGTTAGCGAGCGAAAAACGAATCATTTTATCGAAGCACACAACTTCGGCATGGTTTTCGCGAAGAAAGTCCATGCCTATTATGACGTCAAAACTTCCTAGTTGCATTGGAATGAGATCGATCGAGAAGACGTGATTGTTGAGTTCGAGCGTGCAATCACGAATAACAGAGTTTACAGCGACGGTTCTCCCGGTAGCGACTTCAACTCCGAATGCAGAGGAGAGTCGAGAACGCTTACGATTAAGGAGTTTCTCAAATTCGAGTGACACAAAGCAATTATCAGCTCCAGTATCAAACAAACATGCAGCATAAATACCATTCACAAGGAACGTACCATTAACCACGTTGTTGTCGGCCTGGGCTTGACGTACGTTGAGATTGAAAGTTCTGGCACGTGCGGTCTGTTGCTGCTGCGGCTGTTGCTGCTGAGGTTGCTGCTGCGGCTGCTGGGGTTCTTGTTTCACCACCCTGTTTGGGCACATGTTGGCGAAATGGTTCGGGTCGCCACATGTGAAGCATGCTCTGGCTTTGACTGCGGGTGCCGGAGGAGCTTGTTGACCCTGTGGGGCAGCGAGTAGAGCTTGATTGGCAGGAGCTTGACGAATACGACAGTTAGCAGTAAAGTGGCCGTAGACGTTGCAATGAGCACAGAAGCGGCATTGGATAGCAGTCGGGTGATGATAGGTGCAAGTAGGGCAGAGTGGGTGTGGTCCAGTATATGCACGCTTTGCAGGCGGTGCATTGGCCACAGGTGCCGCCACTTGACGCTGTTGGGCAGGTACAGCCTGAACTGGTGCAGCAGTGATCGCACAGTTCTTGTTGGTGGAGTTGCTTTTCCTCTTGTTCTTTCTCTTGTTGCTTGATGGCGTGGGTTCAGCAGTTGGTGTAGCAGTAGTGGCTTGATGTAGGTGCTTGGAGGTTTTATCCCACATCCCAGCTTTGACCCTTTTGTCATTGATCTCAGCGGCCAGCAGGTAGGTTTCTTCGATCGTGGTAGTCTTGGCCGCTTGCACGAAATCAGCGACGCAGTCGGGCAAGGCTCGGATGTATTTCTTGATGGTGATCTCAGGGGTCTTGACTTGATCGGGACAGATAATGCTGAGTTGTTTGAAACGAGCGGTAAGACCAGCATTGTCTCCATCCTTCTGATGTATGTGCCAGAATTCATCTTCAAGCTTTTGTCGTTCGTGAGGAGGGCAGAATTCCTCCAGCATGACTTCCTTGAGCTCATCCCACGACAACCCGTAAGCTGCATCATTCCCTCTCTTGTTCCTCTCGGCCGTCCACCAGTCCAAAGCACGGGACTGAAAGACGCCGGTAGCGTTCAGAGTTCGAAGGTCATCAGGGCAACCACTTTGTCGCAGGGTAACCTCGATAGAGTCAAACCAGTGGAATAGAGCAGTAGGACCTCCTTCGCCTGTGAATTCTTTCGGCCCACACGATTTGAACTGTTTGAAGCTGAAAGGTCTTGCGGCAGCTTTAGGACCCTCAGTCCTTGATTCCTCAGATGATTTGCTTGCATTCTCGTAGACATTACTTACAGCTTTGGCTACACTTTTCGCGATGATAGAAGCAAGGCATTTGTCTCTCCTTTCTCGACGAGAAAGAGGCGTTTGGCGCGATCCGGACGACATTGTCTGCAATAGACATCGCCACGGAACTCAACACATGTATTCGAATCTCGCCTCACACGTTTATCACTACTAAAGCTCAGTAACACGTACCAGGTAACGTATATATAATCACAATTCTCATAACTGCACCAAATTATACTACACATGGAGCACCTAATCACGTATGCACAGAACCACAGAAGCACAAAATCACAATACTCCTAAACACATAAGCACAATTAGCAAGAATCATACACACTTAGTCACTAAAAGTACCTATGAGTATACGAGGTATTCTAGCTGTTTTACTGTCGATTCACTAGCGATGAGTCGTGGGTTTTGTGTTTTAGCAGAAGTTATAGTGTTGGGTCGAAACCAATAGTATCTCAAAACGTTAACAAATAACAAGAAAGCATAAAAATCTTCATAAAGATCGATAAATCGATGGTAGATTGTCTGCGGCTAATAGACTTCGACTAACCAAAGTAGCTCGACTATTCTCAGGGATCCTACACAACGACCTCCAGGATTATGCCTTTGCCTCGATTCTTGGGCATTGGCGCAATTCCCGTTGGCTAGGTTGTGTCTTTAGATCGTTGGAGTCCATCGAACCTTGGTGGAGTTTTGTATAAAAGCGGGACGAGTCGTCAAGGTTAGGGATTCACCCCTATCTTGCAACCTCCGTCCTCGTTTTTGATAAAAATTGAGGAGATTATTCATCAAAATATGGATTTCACTCCTGATTTGGTACAATTCTCCTCGTTTGTAGCTAAAACGCAAGCTGATCAGGCAACTTTAGTCAAGAGTTTGCGGTTTTCACACCTATTCTCGGCCTTATTGCCCGTTCATAACTTGAAAATTTCGAGTGTAGTGATAAGAAAAGTGAGTGATAGCGGCAAAATTTCGCATTCGCGTGAGTTGGTCTGTTGGTTCTTAACTATAGTCTAGGTCTCTAAGACTTCGACCCGGACTAGGTCGAGTCTTGCCTAATTCTCTATAGTTATGGCTCTGATACCAATCTGTCACACCCCAACCGATGGCGGAATCATCGGGGCGCGACACTGAGCGAAACAGATTGTCCAGAAGTTTCCATAACAACTATCATTACCATTCAATTTAAGTTAACATGTCCCATACCATGTCTCAAATAGTAAAACAAGTTATTACAGACAAAAACTAAACAAATATTCTGTTCCGACAACTCAGATTTAAACATAACAAATTATTCGTCGGTTTCTAGGACTCTAGTTCCTAGCTTCAATTTCATCACAGCCCGAGAAGCATATAAACAACCTAGGCACCTGTCACATACGTTAAAATAATGTCAATACATAAATGTAAAGGTGAGTATACAAGTTTGATAATAGCATATAGAGTTCGAATTCATTTACGCATAACCAGCACGTACACATAGTGAAATGAAGCACGTTAGTTATCGACATAGATCCATCGATACCAATGACTGCGGGTTGACTGCCCGAGGCAGTTCGCAATACACGATTACCACCGTAATCCATGCAAGTAAAAGATCCTTAACAACCCCCGTGTGAACGGGTGCTGAGTCCAAACTATAGTACTATCGTTGCTAAGGCAGGTAGACAGTATTCCATGTGTAAACATAACAAACAAGCATTCATAAGCCACGTATAACATGCGTTAATGGTTTAGCGTACAAAATAGCTTGAGTAGTGTGATAGTTGTAGTTTGAATATTCGTAACGTATGTAACACCCAAAAGTGCTAAAGCAAAAAGGGTTCGAGTATACTCACAGTGATATGGATTGAAGGGAGCGCTTTACAGCGAGCACGATTAGCCTGAATAGATTCGGTAACGTAACGATAAGTGACGCGTAAAACAGTACAAGTGAGAGTGGGTAGGATGACGGATCGTGCGAATCAGTTATCCGTGAATAGAAGTAGTCCGTGCGCATGACCTATCCGTACGGATGGTGATACGTGCGGATGGTGATGCGTGCGGACGGTGTTCCATCTGGATAGGTCATCCGTGCGTGTGACTGTCCGTGCGGGTGGCAACCCGTGCGGACTAGTTATACGTGCGGACGAATTACCCGTACGGTTAGATTGCTCGTGTGGATAATTGTTCAAGTGGATTGTTTCTTCCTAAGATGTGTTTGTGTATGATGGCTTGTGCTTTGAAGTTTTCGTTGTAGCATTTAGAAAACACCAAAGTGTTTCTACCTTTCAAGCCGGCCGCGCGGACGGCGGTCCGTGCGTATGGTAGTCCGTGCGGACAGCCAGTGCGCGCGGGCAGAGACAATCCGTCCGGATAGCCTGTCCGTGCGTACGGCTTGGCCGTGCGGATGAGGTTTGGTTCATTTTAAGGCCTTAGTATCTCATGATCCGAAGAGTAATCCATTCAGAGGTCGTCCGTCCGGATTGCTCGTTCGTCGATACTCACACCTTGTTTAGAAAATGGGTCCCAAGAGTAGTCCGTGCGGGTGACAACTCGGGCGTATGACCTGTGCGTGCGGATGGTAATCCGTGCGCACAGCTTGTCCGTGCGGGTAGCTTGACCGTGCGGACAACTGCTCTGGTTGTTCCGTTCGTCTACACTTGGTTTCTGTTGTTGTTTATCGAGACGTTCTGATTACGTGGCAACCACTTGGAGTTGTGTTCTCACCCGCGTGACTAGACCGGTTAGGAACCACCCTAACTCGGCCTGTCGGCGACTCAGAACGGTCGTCCCGGTTAACCCCGAAATCAGTTGTTCCTTAGTAGAATTCCAGATCTGGAACTAGGGCATTACTATTGACGAGTAGAACTCTAGGACTGATCGGATTCGTACCGGTTGTAAGGGTAAAAGAAGAAGGGAACTTAGGTTTATTTCTTTCAACTCTTTTATCCTTATAAAAGTTTAGATCTAGGTGAAATTATTGTAAAAACTTGTAGAAATCGCTTAGATCTGAGATATTTTTGGTGGAATGGAGCCAAGCATGAAGTTCTTATGAGCTTTATGATGACGTCATCCGTGGATACCTCGAATCCGGATGATTTCATGGTTAGAATCAAAGATTTGAAAGATAGAAATGTGTAGAATTGTGTAGTGATTAAAGATGTACAGGAATCAGTGCGAGATCTTACCTGGGTCGAGAGAAATCTGAGAAAAGGTGAAGAATGCGTGTGGTTCGGATGTCACTTGCCAAAAGTGGAAAAAGTGGATAGTGACCCGTGTATTTATAGGATGCCAAAAAGGGAAAGGATGAGCCGTGCGCATGGCACGCACCCGGGCAGGTTATCCGCGCGGACTGGCAATCCGTGCGGATTGGCCATCCGTGCGGATGGGCCATCCGTGCGGATGCCACCTCCTTGGGTGAGCTCGATGCGATGTTGATTCGGCTCTGATTTGCGAGCGGTTCGGTAGGGTTTCCTAATTCAAATTACTTTCAGTCCCAACTACTACTTATACGGTTCGATTCGGGATTCGAGTTCGGGTTCGATCATATTCGAGTTAGACTTCGAGTTCGGTTGAGTTCGCTTGATTTATACAACATGAAATAACATAATAATAACATGCACAGGTAACACGTAAGGCACACACACACATATAACCGTAAGTAAAATACATAGTTCGAGTTACGATTTTGGTGTCGATTTGATTAGCTTGCTTGATTAACTTTATCGCATTGTTACTTCCTATCGTTCACAGTCGTAGGTCGATTGAAATACGATTGGTAAGGCTTGATTATTGTAATGTACGACATTTACTCCACATAATCTAAATATAATACAAACAATTCTACGAGTCACGTCGCGCGAAATCGGTCGTTGACTTTGACCTTGACTTTGACTTTCACTTGTGAAAACACGGGGTGTTACAGCCTCCCCTTGTTTAGGAAATTTCGTCCCGAAATTAAGCTGAAGCTGTAACTAGTTCGTGAATCACATGTGAGAGTCCTTCGTTTGGATTATGGAAAATCGTCAAATTAACCAGGATTTCACGGTTAAAATCGGCTGATTTTGGATATGCTGAGCGAATATGCATGATCTAAAACCTATAAAGTTTCAGATTTTAATTTGAAGTCGTTTGGAAGAAATTCGGATTATTGTAGGTCCGGATTTGTCTCCGATTCGATTGCGTAACAACACGTTCAACGTGCGGGATCCGCGAACGTGTGTGACTAAACACAATCGTAATGGTGTCAAATCGATCCTACAAGTGGTATCTGAGCAGGTGCTCGATTGCGATGATCAAACACGCTCAGATTTGAGCTATTTCTTCGTCTTTGCAGGGTCGGTTTTGGATCTGACTCGATTGCGTAACCGACCGTGCAACGTGCGGAAATCCGTACACTTTCGTTATTGAACATACAAAAATGCATAAATAATCGTGATTCAATAGATCCGTTTGACGTGTACAAGCTCCGAGAATCATGTTTTGCCTTTTTCTCTCTACTTTCTCTTTCTAGTTTCTCTTATTTCAATCTTCAATCCTCATTAGTTTCGGCGGTTTCTGTTGGCTTCCTTACATATTATCATATTTCAAATTCTCTGAAAACTCTCTCGAATACTCTCTATTTACAATATTGCCACCTTGCCTTACTTAGCTGGACGTTACTTCTTCGTTAAACAGCTGTGGATACTTCGCCTTCATGTCGCTTTCGAGTTCCCAAGTGAACTCCGCGCCTTGTTTGCCTTCCCACCGGACTTTCACAATAGGAATGCGTGAGCGCCTAAGTTCTTTGGTTTGGCGATCCATGATTTCGACAGGCTTTTCCACGAAGTGCAATGTTTCGTTCACTCGTAAATCATCTAGAGGAACATGTACGGCTGGTTCGTAGATGGTCTTTCGGAGGTTTGACACGTGAAAGATCGGATGGACATTGTTAAGTTCTTCCGGTAAATCGAGTCGGTAGGCGACTTTTCCGATCCTTTCCAGAATCTTGAAAGGTCCTACATATCGAGGCGCAAGTTTCCCCTTTTTGCCGAATCGGACTACACCCCTCCAAGGTGATACCTTTAGGAGTACGTAGTCACCAACGCCATACTCACGGTGCTTGCGCTTTTTATCGGCGAGAAGCTTCTGTCTATCTCGAGCCTTCGCTAGATTGTCCCGAATTTGGAAGATTTTGTCTGTCGTTTCTTGTAGTAGTTCCGGACCGGTTAGTTGCGAGTGACCGATCTCGTGCCACACAATAGGCGATCGACATCTTCTTCCGTATAAGGCCTCAAAAGGCGCCATCTGGATGCTAGCCTGGTAGCTGTTGTTGTACGAGAATTCGACTAACGGAAGGTGTCTATCCCAATTACCACCGAAGTCTAGAACGGAGCATGTCTTCAAGCGTACGAATCGTTCTTTCGCTCTGACCGTCAGTTTGTGGGTGGAACGCAGTGCTTAGGTTAAGCGTTGTACCGAGTGCCGTTTGAAACGTTTCCCACAATCGCGAAGTGAATCGAGCATCACGGTCAGAGATGATGTCACGAGGCGTTCCATGCCGACAAATGATCTCGTTAGTGTAGATTCGGGCTAATCGTTCCACCTTGTAGTCCTCTCGTATTGGCAAAAAGTGGGCTGATTTGGTCAAACGGTCAATGATAACCCAAATGCTGTCGTGACCTGATGACGTGGTTGGAAGCTTGGTTACGAAATCCATAGCTATGCTTTCCCATTTCCACATGGGGATTGGAGGTTGTTCGAGTAAGCCAGAGGGTCGTTGATGTTCGGCCTTGACTCTAGCACAGGTTAGGCATCTTCCGACGTAGAGGGCGATATCCCGTTTCATACCCGGCCACCAGTACCTATATCGAAGGTCATGGTACATTTTGTCAGCGCCAGGATGAATAGAGTATCGGGATTTGTGGGCTTCGTCCATGATGATCTGTCGCAGGTTAGTTCTCTTGGGAATCCAGATTTTGTCTAAGAAGTGGAATATCCCATTCGATTTGTTCACAAGCTGGGCTCCGTCGTGGTAGATTCTTTCTTTCTTCAAGGTGCGCTCGTTGAAACATGCATGCTGGGCGTCGCGAATAAGAGCTTCGAGATTGTGCTGGGCTTGAACGTTTCGAGTGCTAAGCAGATAACTCCGTCTGCTAAGTGCGTCGGCAACAACATTTGCTTTGCCTGGGTGATAACGAATCTCGCAGTCGTAGTCGTTGAGAAGCTCTACCCATCGGCGTTGACGCATATTTAGTTCCCTCTGGTTAAAGATGTGTTGTAGGCTCTTATGATCGGTGAAGATCGTACACTTGGTACCATACAGGTAGTGTCGCCAAATCTTTAATGCAAAAACAACTGCGCCTAGCTCGAGATCGTGGGTTGTATAGTTCTTCTCGTGGATTTTGAGCTGACGAGATGCGTAAGCAATAACCTTGTCTCGTTGCATTAAGACACAACCGAGACCAAGGTTAGAAGCATCACAGTAGACAACGAAATTATCGTTTCCGTCGGGTAGCGTGAGAACCGGAGCATTGCAAAGCATGTATTTGAGGGTTCGAAAGGCAGACTCTTGTTTGGTTCCCCAGACAAAAGGCTGATCCTTGTGAGTAAGAGAAGTAAGTGGTACAGCAATCTTTGAGAATCCGTTGATAAATCGTCGATAATAGCCCGCCAGCCCGAGAAAGGAACGGACTTCAGTCGGGTTCTTAGGCGTAACCCAGCTCTTAACAGCTTCAATCTTCGCAGGATCGACGTGAATGCCCTGACTATTTACGATGTGACCCAGAAATTGAACCTCCCCCAACCAAAATTCACACTTGGAGAATTTGGCGTAGAGTTGATTTCCCTGGAGTAACTCGAGAACCAAACGTAGATGCTGCGCGTGTTCGGATCTCGTTTTGGAATAGATCAAGACATCGTCGATGAATACGATGACGAAACGGTCAAGATACGGTTTACACACTCGATTCATCAGATCCATGAAAACTGCTGGTGCATTGGTTAGGCCAAAAGGCATGACGACGAATTCATAATGGCCGTAACGAGTGCGAAACGCTGTTTTGGGAATATCCTCCTCCTGTATACGCAGCTGATGATATCCGGAACGCAGGTCGATCTTTGAGAAACACGTAGCGCCCTGTAGTTGATCAAACAAATCGTCGATTCGAGGCAGAGGATAGCGATTCTTGATAGTCAACTTATTCAATTCCCGGTAATCGATGCACATCCGGAACGTCCCATCCTTCTTTTTGACGAAAAGGACTGGTGCGCCCCACGGAGAGGTGCTCGGGAGAATAAAGCCTTTTTCAAGCAATTCCTGGAGTTGGGTTGAGAGTTCGCGCATTTCGGACGGCGCGAGTCGGTAGGGAGCTCTGGAAATAGGATTTGCTCCAGGAATAAGATCAATGCGAAAATCGATATCATGCCTTGGAGGTAGCCCGGGAAGATCCTCGGGAAAGACTCGAGGAAATTCTCGAACCACTGGAACGTCCCTCACTTTCTTCTTCTCTTTCTTTTCCTTCTCCGCTGCTACGACATGAGCCAAGAAGGCCCTGTACTCCTTACGGAGATACTTGCTGGCTTGTAGGCATGATATAAGTTTGAGACCCTTCGTAGTAGTATCTCCATAGACGCACAATGAATCCCCGTTAGCGAGCGAAAAACGAATCATTTTATCGAAGCACACAACTTCGGCATGGTTTTCGCGAAGAAAGTCCATGCCTATTATGACGTCAAAACTTCCTAGTTGCATTGGAATGAGATCGATCGAGAAGACGTGATTGTTGAGTTCGAGCGTGCAATCACGAATAACAGAGTTTACAGCGACGGTTCTCCCGGTAGCGACTTCAACTCCGAATGCAGAGGAGAGTCGAGAACGCTTACGATTAAGGAGTTTCTCAAATTCGAGTGACACAAAGCAATTATCGGCTCCAGTATCAAACAAACATGCAGCATAAATACCATTCACAAGGAACGTACCATTAACCACGTTGTTGTCGGCCTGGGCTTGACGTACGTTGAGATTGAAAGTTCTGGCACGTGCGGTCTGTTGCTGCTGCGGCTGTTGCTGCTGAGGTTGCTGGGGTTCTTGTTTCACCACCCTGTTTGGGCACATGTTGGCGAAATGGTTCGGGTCGCCACATGTGAAGCATGCTCTGGCTTTGACTGCGGGTGCCGGAGGAGCTTGTTGACCCTGTGGGGCAGCGAGTAGAGCTTGATTGGCAGGAGCTTGACGAATACGACAGTTAGCAGTAAAGTGGCCGTAGACGTTGCAATGAGCACAGAAGCGGCATTGGATAGCAGTCGGGTGATGATAGGTGCAAGTAGGGCAGAGTGGGTGTGGTCCAGTATATGCACGCTTTGCAGGCGGTGCATTGGCCACAGGTGCCGCCACTTGACGCTGTTGGGCAGGTACAGCCTGAACTGGTGCAGCAGTGATCGCACAGTTCTTGTTGGTGGAGTTGCTTTTCCTCTTGTTCTTTCTCTTGTTGCTTGATGGCGTGGGTTCAGCAGTTGGTGTAGCAGTAGTGGCTTGATGTAGGTGCTTGGAGGTTTTATCCCACATCCCAGCTTTGACCCTTTTGTCATTGATCTCAGCGGCCAGCAGGTAGGTTTCTTCGATCGTGGTAGTCTTGGCCGCTTGCACGAAATCAGCGACGCAGTCGGGCAAGGCTCGGATGTATTTCTTGATGGTGATCTCAGGGGTCTTGACTTGATCGGGACAGATAATGCTGAGTTGTTTGAAACGAGCGGTAAGACCAGCATTGTCTCCATCCTTCTGATGTATGTGCCAGAATTCATCTTCAAGCTTTTGTCGTTCGTGAGGAGGGCAGAATTCCTCCAGCATGACTTCCTTGAGCTCATCCCACGACAACCCGTAAGCTGCATCATTCCCTCTCTTGTTCCTCTCGGCCGTCCACCAGTCCAAAGCACGGGACTGAAAGACGCCGGTAGCGTTCAGAGTTCGAAGGTCATCAGGGCAACCACTTTGTCGCAGGGTAACCTCGATAGAGTCAAACCAGTGGAATAGAGCAGTAGGACCTCCTTCGCCTGTGAATTCTTTCGGCCCACACGATTTGAACTGTTTGAAGCTGAAAGGTCTTGCGGCAGCTTTAGGACCCTCAGTCCTTGATTCCTCAGATGATTTGCTTGCATTCTCGTAGACATTACTTACAGCTTTGGCTACACTTTTCGCGATGATAGAAGCAAGGCATTTGTCTCTCCTTTCTCGACGAGAAAGAGGCGTTTGGCGCGATCCGGACGACATTGTCTGCAATAGACATCGCCACGGAACTCAACACATGTATTCGAATCTCACCTCACACGTTTATCACTACTAAAGCTCAGTAACACGTACCAGGTAACGTATATATAGTCACAATTCTCATAACTGCACCAAATTATACTACACATGGAGCACCTAATCACGTATGCACAGAACCACAGAAGCACAAAATCACAATACTCCTAAACACATAAGCACAATTAGCAAGAATCATACACACTTAGTCACTAAAAGTACCTATGAGTATACGAGGTATTCTAGCTGTTTTACTGTCGATTCACTAGCGATGAGTCGTGGGTTTTGTGTTTTAGCAGAAGTTATAGTGTTGGGTCGAAACCAATAGTATCTCAAAACGTTAACAAATAACAAGAAAGCATAAAAATCTTCATAAAGATCGATAAATCGATGGTAGATTGTCTGCGGCTAATAGACTTCGACTAACCAAAGTAGCTCGACTATTCTCAGGGATCCTACACAACGACCTCCAGGATTATGCCTTTGCCTCGATTCTTGGGCATTGGCGCAATTCCCGTTGGCTAGGTTGTGTCTTTAGATCGTTGGAGTCCATCGAACCTTGGTGGAGTTTTGTATAAAAGCGGGACGAGTCGTCAAGGTTAGGGATTCACCCCTATCTTGCAACCTCCGTCCTCGTTTTTGATAAAAATTGAGGAGATTATTCATCAAAATATGGATTTCACTCCTGATTTGGTACAATTCTCCTCGTTTGTAGCTAAAACGCAAGCTGATCAGGCAACTTTAGTCAAGAGTTTGCGGTTTGGAGGTAGCCCGAGAAGATAAACGCAAGAGCTCTGGCAATAGGATTTGCTCCAGGAATAAGATCAATGCGAAAATCGATATCACGCCTTGGAGGTAGCCCGAGAAGATCCTCGGGAAAGACTCGAGGAAATTCTCGAACCACTGGAACGTCCCTCACTTTCTTCTTCTCTTTCTTTTCCTTCTCCGCTGCTACGACATGAGCCAAGAAGGCCCTCACTGGTCGTGTTTTGAAAACTTAAATAACAAGTGTTTGTAATACTCAAATTTTCATGAATGGATGAACATCGTTTTGATCATGTAGTTGTTTATTACGATTAAATGCAATGATAACAAGCTAGTCACACATCATACGCTTCCGCAAAAGACAGGGTGTGAAAGTTTGGTATCAGAGCTTCGATTGTAGTGAACTAGAATTCTTTCTCGAGTCTAGACTACAATCACTAGAGTTCTCTCACAAAAACATTTTACAAAAAGGTTTTCATTGCATTCACGAAAGCGCCAAGATCCACAAGTCAGACACTTTTCAAAAAGTGACAAGGCAAGGACATTAGTAAGGAATACCTTTAAAATAAGGTGCCAACCAAAGCATAGTCTACACGAGTTAGACTTGCCAAAAACAAAATGACCCCCAAAAACGAGAGTTATACGTGATATAATGCATTAAATTGCTTGATTATGCTAAGTAGCATATATGTTATTGATATACATACATACAAATAAGTGTACGGAATGATTATTGACGTGAATAAGATACTTTCGACTCCGACTCCTATTACTGTACGTGACTCGCACGATGAAGCTACCGACCTCGCGTCCTTTTGCAAAGCTCATGACTGGGAGTGATTACCAAACAAGATGCTGAGCTTGCTTCCGTAGGAGATGGCTGCTCTTCCCTCTCGATCGTGAAGATGCTTAACTACGGGGATGATGACGAGGCAGAGGCGGCAACCTTGAACGAATTCTCAATCAACGGGACGAGATCCCTGCGGCTTATGTGAAGCAAGATTGTCGACGCACTTGACCAGAAAAAGAAGATGAAGTATTCATCTTGAGGGTGCCCCTCCAACTACTAGGAATTCTCTATTCCTACTTCATCTAATCATCGTGCCTATTCGCGCGTAACAACAAAATATGTTAGCGCGTGGACCACCGCAATGGTCCTTTCCATGACAAGAGGTATAAGGACAGTAGTGTCCCCTCCTTGATTGATCATCTGCTTGGACGAGAGAAAATTGGGGTAACTGTGCAAGACAATTTATTATTACGGGGACCCACGTAATAACGACTTGTAGTGCACAGAAATCCTGGTGGACTCTGCGGGTCAAGCTAGTGAAAACCACACAAAATTAATCTATAGGTGTCCTCACCTTCATCTGGTAGAACAACACATAGATCAGTGCTTTCGCACGTTAGAAAGTAGGAAGCCTGTCTTAGCCTACTTCGTGACTGACACATCTACCTGCATACGAGACGTCTGAGAAAACGATGTTTAAGCAAGAGAGGTGAAATGACATTCAGGAAGAATCAGTGACGACACACTCTCTACCACCTCGACACGGACAACCCCATCTAAGGGGAAATATACGCACCAGTAAAGCTAATATAGCAGGAAATAACTGAAACTTGAATGACCAAGGCGATGTAGGCTCGAGTTCATTTCAAACAATAAGCCAAGTTGGCAGGCCTATGTGAAGGCTCAATAACTGTTTCCTCGCTTATACACTGATTATATATACGTGTGAAATTGGGTGTTTACATAATGGCTTATGGTGCTATGTATATCATAGACAATTGAAATGTTGTCTAACCTACTTCATGCCATTTTGGCAGAAGAGAATGCCGTCCAGGCGAGACACAAACACCAGTACGTTGCCAAGGACAGAAGCCGAGCTGCAAGAACGCATCTCACAGGCAATTGCGCGACATGAAGCCCTCCGCTCTAAGCACAGCGATGGCACTACTGAAAATAACCCTCCAACTGGCTGCACCTATAAACAATTCCTGGACTGCAAGCCATTGAATTTTGATGGCACAGGAGGTGCCGTTGCATTTGTTCGTTGGGCAGAAAAGACTGACTCCATTCTAAGAAAGAGTAACTGTTCGCCCCGACAGAGTGTTACTTATATTTCAGGGTTATTCATAGATGGCGCACTCTCCTGGTGGAACCTTCAGGTTCAAACCCTTGGTGCGGATGCTGCTTATGCACTAAGCTGGGACGAGCTCAAGGAAATGATGGAAAAGAAATATTGTTCTAGGGCTGAAATCCAGAAGATTGAGGTGGAGTTCTGGAACTTGAAAATGGATGGACCGAAGATTCCTGAATACGTCCAACGATTTCACGACTTGTCCAGGGTCGTCCCCTACTTAGTCAAACCGGAATTTAAAAGGGTTGAACGATTCATTTGGGGACTTGCACCTCAGATCAGGAGCATGGTTACTACCTCAAAGCCCTCAACCATTGTAGAGGCTATCGATATGAGTGTCACTCTTACTGAAGAAGCTCTTCGTGCGGGAAAATTTTCGGAATCTGAGGATAACGAGAAAGAGGCTCGTGTGCAGTCGTCAAGCAACAAGAAGAGGAAGTCCTCAAACCTAAAGATGAGCACCCAAGTCAACTATGGAAGCTCTAAAACATGCAAAAGAAAGAAGGTAAAACCGCCGCATGACAGGAAAACTGATGGAACCACTTATAAGGCCGGTGGTAAAATCTACTCGGGAACTAAGCCGAAGTGCGGAGAATGCAATTTTCACCATGAAGGTCGATGTCTGAAGCCTAAGTGCGGAAAGTGTGGAAAAGAAGGGCACAGCAAGGATGCTTGTTGGGCGAAGGACCCAGGTGGAAGAAATAAGAGAATACCAGGCTGCTACAAATGTGGTGAACCAGGGCACTTTAGGAAGAATTTCCCTGAGAAGAAACAAGCAAGGAAGGGTTTTCACGATCGAAACTCGTGAAGCACGCCAGGATCCAGATGCGGTTACGGGTACGTCCCCTATTAACCAACCCTATGCATCTACTTTTAATTAATACTGGCATCAACGTTAACCTTACATGCTTAGAACTTAAGAAACTGCTTGGCCTAGTTTCAAGTAAAATAGACGTCCTGTATTCTTTAAATATGGGCATATAGAAGGCTAGTTTAAACAGTCGAAGCGAGTAAGGATTGTATTTAGGGACTCAGAAGGCCGGAACCTTCTGTTACCATTGACTCGCGAAGTCATAAAATGATAGTCAGCATGGATCAGAAATCCAAGTACAGCTGAAGTCGTTCGACATGAGAAAATCAGACGCAACCCTCTTGCGGATGATGAAACCCAACTTTCCTGCAATAGGTGTAAGGATGCTAGACCCCACAAGGCGGCAGGTCTACGACATCCCTCATTGGTCGAAGAGGCATGGAAACGCCTCCGAGTAGACTGCAGAGACTGAGAACATCCCTGCGACGGAAGAAGTCCCAGTAGCCTTTTCGGAAGACTTGCCAGGAACGCCTCTCCGTAGCGACGAGAGGAGTTCAGGATAAATCGTGTGCCAGGAGCAGCACCAGTGACGAATGACGCCATACCGACTAGCTTCACTAGCAAAGCATGAACCTCTGATATAACTGCAAGAGCTGTTAGACAGAGGAAATTAAGGACATAACATCCTTAGTTAAGGAGACAAGGAGAAAGTTGGTAGTCTCCACTTTACATAAACTTCAGAAAATTGAGAATCAGAATCCTTTGCCAATGACTGATGACACAAATGAGCCAATCGTAAAGTTCCAGTTACCACTCAAAGATCAACTTGAGGACAAGATATCCTCCACTGTGAATACAAGAGGAAACGTCCCTAAAACGACCTTTAGGACTTGCTTCGAGCATTACGAGATCCTTGTCGTATCATTTGGCTTAACACATGCATCGACAACATTCATGGACCTCATGAATCGAACGTGTGAGCCATACCTGGATAAGTCATATACTTATTGACTACATTCTTATATGGCCAACGACCAAGGAAGGTCGTGAGCAACAGCTGCAATTTACCTTGCAACTCTTAGAGAAAGCACAGTTATGTGCAATGATGACGAAAAGCGGATTTCGAGTTCGCGAAGGGAGAACTTTAAGATACATGGTGGATAAGAACGAAATTCATGCCAACCCTGCAACCAAGAGCTAAGGAGCTAGAGTTGCAATTATGTGACGTCTCTCGACAAAGTCTCGATTGTACGTCGATGCAACGAGACCACAACATTGCATACGCGGCACATTGATTAAGGAATCATGAGAAGAGACCTTGAGATAGATACAGTAATTGCGCGCCGCAAACCGGACGTCATTACCTGAAGGAAAACGTTGCACGATCTTTATTGATCACAAGGGTTGCAGCACACCGATGATCGTAAGAACTCGAAGATGAACTGAGCTGCTGAACGATGCAGACTGTATGAACACGATACGTGCTTGTGTGATAAACTTTGATGAAAAATCGGAACACTCACTTGCCCTTAGTGGAGTTTTCCTACAACGGTATCTATCACACCGCCGTCTAAACCGCTTCGTGTAAAGCTTTAGACGAAACATAATGAGTAGATTCCCGTCATGTTGAACGGAGACCAGAAATAAACAACCAACTGGCCCGAGATGGCCCAGGAAAACTAGAGGCAAGATCCTTCAGATATGTGATCATATCAGGACAGCCCGCAGAATACAGAAAGATAGCGCCGATGAGCGGCATAAGTCGAAAGAATTTGAGACAAGAAGTATGGCTTTGATGAGAGCCTCGCCTAGAGAAGGCGTAGTGTGATTTGGAAAACGAAAAGGTAGAATCCCCGGTGTAGGGATCAGAACCATTGCTCACAAGATGAAGCTCCCAGAAAAAGATCAGTAGTGATCGCGACACATTCATGTGTCTAGTCTGTAGAGGAGTCTGACTTAAGGAACAGTCGTTGTTCCCACAAATAAAATTCACGTCAATGACAAACGACAAGAATTACTATAGAAACCTGTTGAGGTTTTGGACCAAGAGTCCGTGATACTATGGAAACCTGTTGAGGTTTTGGACTAAGAGTCCGTGATACTATAGAAACCTGTTGAGGTTTTGGACCAAGAGTCCGTGATACTATAGAAACCTGTTGAGGTTTTGGACCAAGAGTCCGTGATACTATAGAAACCTGTTGAGATTATGGACCAAGAGTCCACAAGATACAGAAAAGACATGATTGATCTACTTGAGTATGATAGAATTCATGACATGACCCAAAGATTTCATGGGAACATAAAGACAAATCATGAATCTAAGTGACCATATTGGTTTCACAACTCCCCTGCGACCGATGGCATCGCTTGAATTTCGGGACGAAATTCTTTTAACGGGGGGAGACTGTGACAACCGTCACTTTTCCGTACATTCCGTACACAAAATGAACAGTAATTTGTGCTTAAATGACTGTGCATGATCTGGTTTACCAGACAAATAAATTTCTGAATTCCATGCAAGTGAATTCATGCACATTTTGTGCTACAAAATATAGCTTTATGCATAAACGAGAGCGTTGCGTCAGAAATACTAGTAAACCCACCGGTAAGACACATCGTGTCAACAGAACTGCAGAAAGCAGTCAGACATTAAAATTGGAGCCTAGGTGTAGGTCCGACAGCAAGAATGCATTAAAACCCAAGAGTACATATAAGGGTTTAACATATATACATTGCGAAAGCAAAAATAAGCACTAAAAAGCACCCGAAACGCACTTTAAGTGCAGAATTTATATAATTCAGCATTTAAACATATGAATATTTTACTGAAATGTCGTTTTATTATCCAGAATATTTCCCTAAGTGTTGGGAATTGAAAGAGTACAAGAAAGGTACTTAAAAGACACTAAAAAGTGTAATTTAGCACTTTAACGAATCGGTATCTAACCGAACAACCGGACAAAACCCGGAACACCAAAATAATGCTAGAAGCATTGTTTTTATTTTCTAAGCTAGTTAGGGTCCCCGAACACCCTAACACACTATATATTACTTAACATACTTAAACACCTAAATCTAGTGCTTAACATGTAACTAGATACTTAACTATACATTTAGAATCCAACCAATATACCCCCCCCCCCCCCCATAACCGGCCCTAGACAAGGGGTACACCCCCTTTGATTTCTTTGAATTAAAAATGAGATCATGTTTGATATCTTGAAGACACTTTGTCTAGAGGATAATGCTATGTTGGAAAAATAATTATAAAAACCACAAGACCATCTTTCATACTTACCATTCAACACCAACAAAACACTCTCACCTTACCCCCTCTAGCTCACGGCCATAAGGGTCCCTCAAGCCACCACCATTTTCGATCCATATCCATCCATTCCAAGGTGATATTAAGGTGTAAGAAGGTCACTAACAAAGCTCGGTGCAAGCGGATCTTGAAGGACCTTCTCCATTTGCTTTTAACCACCACATTTATACTCTTGAACTTCCCTAGCATTGTGCTAGTAGTAAGTGCTTAAAAACTCCCTCTTGTTCTTATTTAAAGTGGAAGTGATTTAACGGTTAAAACTCAAGAACACACAAGATCAAAACTAAAAGTCTTGAAAGAAAGATAAACTAGTTGGATAAAGAGTAGATATGTGTGTAAAGCATGTGAATCTTGTATGGTTGTTATTATTTGATGTTGTTTGTCATTAAAAGTGGGATGGATCATCATCTACGCATACTAGATCATGTTCAAGAACATGAACTAGTAGTATGTTAAGTGTTAGAAATATAAAAGATGATGAAATCATCCACCATGAACTTGGAACTTGTGTAAACATAATTTTCCTTGTAAAATAAGACTCTAAACATGTAGATCTAAAGATCTACAAGTGGTTTTTCGGAAGAACCAAGCAAAAATATTAGTTTTGTTAAAACCCGGATCTTATCCGAACTAAAAACATTTTTAGTAAATAAACAAATGTGTAGACACATGTGTCACAAGAAAATTTAACAAGGAAATATTTTTGCGAATCTCGACTAGAAGTTGTGAAACTTCATATTCTTTAAAAATAAAGTTTTTAAGAAACTAAAATTATTTTTAAAGATAACAAGACTTACTAAATGTGCTAGTAAGTTACTACACATTTTTGTAAATGTTCAAGTTCATGAAATGGAGAAATTAGTGATTATTGTTGATGATGATTGTTGACGATTTAAAAGAAAATAAACACATGTTTTGAAAACATAGGAAACCTCCATTTTTAGGGGAAACTCTGTCAAAATTTTTATAAATTTTGACACTTAGAAAAATATAAGTTTTTGAGAAACTTATTCCCTAAAAATGTATTTAAGAGTATTACCAAGGTTTCCCTAATTTTTGGTGATAAGAAATGAGGATTTCTTCAAGAATAAAAATGGATATAAGTATGTATATTTTTGAGAGAAAAATATATAATATTTTATCACCAACTTTTGTGCTAGGTGTATAAAGTATGTGTTATACGTGCTAGTGTATTAAGACTTAAAAATACACTAAATACTCATGAGGAGTAAATACTAATGCTCCCTATGTCCTCACATGCCTTGAGGGAGAAAATACTAATGCTCCCTATGTCCTCACATGCCTTGAAGGAGAATATACTAAAGCTCCTTATGTCCTCACGTGCCTTAATGTCCTTGTATAAACAATCATTTAAAACGTGGGGTACACAAGAAAACTTGAATGATACTTGAGTACGTGGGGTACTCAAGAAAACGGGAATTATACTTGAGTACGTGGGGTACTCAAGAAAGACTTGAATTATACATGACACATACTATGTTTTCATACAAAGTATAAAAACGTGAAATACAAAAACGCATGAACTCGCTCAACTTTATGTTGATGTTTTCCAAAATTACATGTATTTCAGGTGACAGGATGGATCTTGGGCGCAAGTGTCGTAACTAGAAGTAGACTACAAGTTTAGATGTCATCCACTTTTGTTGAATTGTAACCTTGTCAAAGGTCGTGTTTTGAAAACTTAAATAACAAGTGTTTGTAATACTCAAATTTTCATGAATGGATGAACATCGTTTTGATCATGTAGTTGTTTATTACGATTAAATGCAATGATAACAAGCTAGTCACACATCATACGCTTCCGCAAAAGACAGGGTGTGAAAGTTTGGTATCAGAGCTTCGATTGTAGTGAACTAGGATTCTTTCTCGAGTCTAGACTACAATCACTAGAGTTCTCTCACAAAAACATTTTACAAAAAGGTTTTCATTGCATTCACGAAAGCGCCAAGATCCACAAGTCAGACACTTTTCAAAAAGTGACAAGGCAAGGACATTAGTAAGGAATACCTTTAAAATAAGGTGCCAACCAAAGCATAGTCTACACGAGTTAGACTTGCCAAAAACAAAATGACCCCCAAAAACGAGAGTTATACGTGATATAATGCATTAAATTGCTTGATTATGCTAAGTAGCATATATGTTATTGATATACATACATACAAATAAGTGTACGGAATGATTATTGACGTGAATAAGATACTTTCGACTCCGACTCCTATTACTGTACGTGACTCGCACGATGAAGCTACCGACCTCGCGTCCTTTTGCAAAGCTCATGACTGGGAGTGATTACCAAACAAGATGCTGAGCTTGCTTCCGTAGGAGATGGCTGCTCTTCCCTCTCGATCGTGAAGATGCTTAACTACGGTGATGATGACGAGGCAGAGGCGGCAACCTTGAACGAATTCTCAATCAACGGGACGAGATCCCTGCGGCTTATGTGAAGCAAGATTGTCGACGCACTTGACCAGAAAAAGAAGATGAAGTATTCATCTTGAGGGTGCCCCTCCAACTACTAGGAATTCTCTATTCCTACTTCATCTAATCATCGTGCCTATTCGCGCGTAACAACAAAATATGTTAGCGCGTAGACCACCGCAACAAAATATGAATAAAATGGATCCATTTGATTGTTAAAAAAAAGAACTTGATGTAAAAATTGGAAACAGTGTATTGTTTGGTGTAGAAGTGATAATTGCGTATCACTTGGTGTGCGCTTGACTTATGGGTTGTTTGGCAACATCTGAATGGTTAAGTGTTGAACAAGTAAGAGGTCTGAACCGTTAAGTGCTGAACTAGTAAAAGGTCTGAACCATTAAGAGCCTGTATAATGATTAACCGTTCAGAGACAAATGTCTGACCAATTCATATTAGAGGTCTTAATCATTCAGACTCTGTATAATGCTTAACCATTCAGAGGCAAATGTCTGAACCATTCAGACATCTACTTGTGAAACAAACAATCTACTTGTGAAACAAACAGTCTGAACCATTAAGTGATGAACCAGTAAGAGGTCTGAATCATTAAGAGGTAAACAAAGAACCCCTTACAATAATAATTGAGGTTAATAAACCTCGAGGTAAGGTGTTGCAAAAAATAAATATTCACAAAATGGTGTTAATTTATACGTTTTTAAGCATAATAATCATGATTTGTTATAGGCATATGGATGCTAATGAGTGAAAAACATTTAGCTATTACACGATAAACTATAGTTTCATATACAGATATATATGACATTATTGGTGTAATTGAAATTATTGAAATTCACAATTTGGATTTCAAGCTGTGAATGATCACGTTAAGATTATAAATTTCACACAAGCGTGATGCAGTGTGATTGAGGTCTAAGAATCCTATGCTTGGCAACAAAAACCCAAACATGTCACTTTGCACCTTAAAAAAAGTCATAATGAGTCAGGAAATAAGCTAGGATAGGTTTTAAAATATCCCTTTAAATTTTATTATGGGTTAGGCCTAAAGGCTAAAGCCCATCATGTATGAATCTGATTTTTATGAGTTGAAGACTTGTAAGATATTGAAATTAGGTTGTTTGTTGATGTTCTGTTACAGACATTCAGATGTTTTTACAATTCAGCTTTAAAACTTCAGATTTCAAATTGGTGCTAGGGAAATTATGCCTAATTGATGGACTACACGTGGTCGTGAATTTTGTTACAAGTTACGGTTTATGTACTCGTGAACTGCATGATGGTTGTAAATTTTTGGGTCGGGTTTTCATTAGTGGGAATATAACCTGATAACCGACCCATTCTAGATTCGGGTTATATGGTTATCGGGTCTGTTTTCCTATATGATGTAAACATTATCTTATACATCGGCTTTAAGTATGTATATGAAGTAAACATTACCTTATACATTGGCTTTAAGTGTGTATAACATGTTTGTTCTCCTTTGTCTCCTGTCTAGTGTTTGGTTGATCTTTGAACTCATATGGTAACTTCATAGGTTAACTTGTCTATAGTTTGGCTCATTCATGTCATGTAGATGTATAGAGGTGCACTGAATGTTGGTGTCTATCACTTATGCTTGGATTTGACATAGGTTGTCTAAGACACAACAGTACCTCACTTGTCGCTAGAAACGAGACATAAAAATGACTGTTAATGAAAAATAGTTGCAGGAAAAATGGGAAGATATAAAACTAGCATAGAAAATTTACAGCAAACAAGATAATTACATAACTCCTCAAGAAAGAAATTAAAAGCAATCAAGACTTCTAATCCTTTAATTTTTTTAAAACAAGCTATTAAAATCAGAATGTTTGGAAGAGAAAAAAAAACTAAAAGAGAGGTGCTAAAGAAATAAAAGGGCCATTCAAGCTACACATGAGGGAAGAAACAAGAATCATGTCATCATATTACTATTTATCAAGCTATATTTGATTACCTTTGTACTGATTTACAAAGTGATATAGTAAAACAAACAGTTTTTAAAAGACAATTAAAAATTAAGTCTTTTCACAGAATGCTAAAAGGCATGGTAACAGGTTTATAATCAAGCCACAAGTCCGAGTCACTGCAATCCAGCACTTTGGTTCATTCAGAGTTGCGAATTAACATGAGCTCGAACCGATACCTGCATACCAAACTGCTATGGGGTCTAGAGATATCCTTCAACGAGGTAGATCTGACCGTGAAACTTGGGTCCGCACGATTTATAGTCTATAGTACTGTTTGACGAGATCCATAACCCCAAATTTGATGTGAAATTACAAAAAAACACCAACTAATATTCGTTAAAAAAATGGTAACTAATAAATGATTTCTGGGTTCGTCGTACATGTAATGTGATCGAAATCAGCTTGAGGAAAGAACTAAACCACCCAAATTCCATTAGGATGTTGAGTCACTTGTAGTACTCACGTAGTTTTCTTTGTGCAACCCTAAACCACCCAAACATCTGACCCAAAATGGTCAAACCATGAGGCGATTGGTCAAAGTCATAAGCACAATCTCGGGTTGTACTCACGTAATTTTCTTTGTGCGTGAAGTGACTAGACGCTTAAAAACCGGAGAATACGTGTGTCTGCGAATGATTGTGATCATCACATATATATTAGCAGCAAAGAACAATAAACTTGCAGCCCAAAGTTGTAAGAACACTTGTTTGCCTTTAAATTCAAGCATATAACCCCAAAACAACCAATGAGTTTGAGCTCCAATCCACACCAAAACGCACAAAATACCTTCCCATTTCAGCTTCATTTTGCTCCATGGTAGTATTAGCGGCAACAAACAAAAAAACCACACAAAGTACTGAGCTGTTATCACCTGTAAAACGTGGCATATTTCATTTTTAAACACGAAAATATTTACGTATAATAATTGAAAAGGTAGTGGTACAACGAACCTTGTTAAAGGCAACAAATGCCACTGTCTGAACAAAGAAACAAAAGGGGAAATCTTGTGCAAAACGGAAAACTAGAACAATCTGCACTATTAACTGAGGTAGAAACGAGATAAGTTTTTCCAACACTGCGAATTCGCGTTCATAATTGAGATAAATGTGATAAAAGTAGATGGAAAAATTATGTCTGGGATCTGTGCGAGTCAAGTGGTATAACAAGGCCTCGTGCAAGAACTCCCATTCATATAGAGAGAAAAATATTCCGGTGCAAAAGAAGAACACGGTCGCTGATATCAGTCCGAACAAGATTCTTGATCTTGTAAAGATGCTTTGAAAGAAAACCCATAATCGGTTTGAAGTTTCGTTTGATTTATGTTGTCTTGAATTCCAATCTACGATGGCGGGTTTTTTACCACGTTGGAAATGGTTTGGATCAAGAGTTAGGACAATAGAGAGTGCGTATATTATAGGGTAGATTCTCATATGAACAACAAGCCCGTACCAAACGGCCCCTTGAAAGAGATTACCTACAAACCAAACATAATATTTAATCAACTGGCAAATGAACAATTTAATATGCAATTTTTTTATTGGAACTAGAGATTGTACCTCGCATGATACAAATAATAATCCACAAAATGATGGCGCAAATAATGGGCTCACAGTTGCCTCGCGTTCCGATGGTGAAGGTAAATGGATTAAAAAGCCATACAAGTACATAGTATATGGTTAGATTTTCAGGTACTCCACGAAGCTTCAGAATTGCGCGGATGAAGTACCCTACAAGCAAATCTGCATTTTGAAGATGATATTTAGCTTGAGACAGAGAGAATAAAACAAATTAGGATAATTTGCTAACTGGTGACACTAAAATTACAATTTAACCGGTTCTACCAATTGGAACTACCAAACAGCCCATCAAACAAAAATATAATTACTAGAACGGGATTAAAAAAGAACAACTCAGGACATATTGACACAGATCACAGGAAGCAATGTAAGTAGTAGGTTGATACAACGTTAAAGTAGGTGATCACTATTGATAGGAATCGGAGTCGTCAACGGATAGGATATTTAAAATTCTGAAGAAACGGATAGGCTACGGGTCACTCGAGATACAGATACACCACTCGATCAATCCGTAGGGCACTCTAATACAAATTTAGGATACAGAAATCACCACCTAAACTTGTGATTAGATTCCAAAGAACACCACACAAACTCACAAAGAGCCAATTTGTGCTAGCAATGGATAAATCTGGTTGCTCATGAAAAGAGAGAAATCACAGAAACAATTTTTAATCATAAACTCACTGCCTTTTCATTAATCATTCGAAGGTTTACATAGAGAAATTAAAACAAGTGCTGCCCACGTTCCTGGTCCTTAGGGAATTGAAAACACTAACCGACCCACTACTGATAAAACATTAACCAACATGCAAAAAAAAATTAAAACGTCTTAACTAGACAAGGGAATAAATAAAAATTACCAATATCCGAGCGCGATAACCTGCATCTCAAATATTGGTCCTTGACCGATATCCAATCTTTTACCGCATTAACTGCATACGTATGTTGTGTTGGCACATGTGTTCTAATAATAATAATAATAATAATGTTATTATTATTAATTAAACGCTATAATAATAATAATAATAATAATAATAATAATAATAACAATAACAATAACAATAACAATAATAATAATAATAATAAAACAATACAATCGGTTGCTGTTTTTAAGGAAATATAGTTTTTAACTTATCATATCATATAGAAAAAGATTATAGTTACTAAAAATGACCAGTAATCAAAGTATGTTGCTAACTGGTGACACTAAAATTACAGTTAAACCGGTTCTACCAATTGGAATTACCAAATAGCCCATCAACCAAAAATATAATTACTGAAACCAGATAGAAAAAAAGTACAAAACAGGAAATGTTGACACAGATCACAGGAAGTAATGTAAGTAATAGGTTGATACGAGTCATACGATACGACATTAAAGTAGGTTATCACTATGTAATGGAAATACTGTTACTATAACAAAGCAGCAAAATGCAAACTGAAAATTTAATCAAAGTGACGAGAATACCCTCAAATCCCTGTCCTTTACTTATACTAAGAGCAACATCAAACGATAACTGTTACATGTAAGGTCAATTTGTAGTCAAACACGCATCTTGTCTGAAATAAATTGTTTACCTGATGCTGAGAAGAGAAACTTTCCCCATGATCGATGAATAAACGAATTTGGCGTGAGTATAAACGCAATCAAAGGAGAGTAACGGTAAGTGGATCTTTTGTAAGGGGATTTTCCAACAACTACTAAAGCAGCAGCATCGGAGAAAACAAGATAATCAACATCTGTGTACCTAACTTCCATATGCGTATCTTGCCATTCTCCATAGACAATTAACAAGACACGTAGAAAGGCAGAGAAAATGATAAGGGATCGAAAGTTCATAATTTCCATTGCTCGAAGCTGCCAAGAAACGATATATACAATAAGCAATTACGTTGTACTAGATGATAAGTCCTCTGATTGGTAACGTTTCACTGATTCAAGCAAATTCATTGTTGGTTCACAAAGTGAATTAGCTAAAAATATAAAACTTCATTACTAAATTATAGAGAACTTAATCATAAATCTATTTCACAAAAACATATATTTCGATGGAAGACTTAAGCACAAAGTTAAACATTTGAATATGTGCAGTGCAGATTGCAGATCTCTTTGTCAATGGCATCAAAGATCAACATATGTATAACTAACCATCTTTCACTGTTTCACGTATGCAAATGCAAATGTAATTTGTAAATGGAAATGAAAACAACATACAAGGATTTCTGACTTTTTGGTGGGTGATAAAGCCAGTTCAACCGATTTTTAAAATATATATATATTTTTTTTTATTTCAGTATTTTGGTGTGGTTGAATTATTGCATATCAAAGAATCCAAGAGTATGTTTATGGTTTTATGAAGGATGTGAGGGGATGGGGGAGACATTACATCTATACTTACCTTTTGGTACCATTGTTTAAAAACATATGGTTTTTGCATACTCTAACATTGATTTGGGTTGTTTGGTCTAAATCTATACAGGACTATCCATTTATGCAATGGACCAGAAAGTTCACAACTTTCATCAAAGGATACTTAGCCTAATGAATAAACCCCCATTTATGACATACGCTATCCCAAATCCTTTAAAAAAATTGGGACATGAGCTTCTAAATAACAAAGAACCTATTATGCATCACATCATATCCTCTACAGAATGAGCATATTCATACTTTAAGGACTGAAAATTCAAAAACCACGAAAAAAGCGATCCACCTTTTACATGTTTCCTCAAGCTACTTTGTGACAACAGCTGTACATGTTTGAACACAAGGCCCACGATGACACTTCTCTGCACACCGATGAATCCCACATTGCAGCTTCGTATCACATGTCCCACCACAAGAAAGCACTACACAAGTTTCCCACACCCAAGCAGTTTCTCACACCTAAAATCCATCTCAGAACACTTTTTTTCCTCTTATACCTTACCACAATGACACTTGTAAATGCCTCTAGCTCTACTAGTGAAATACTATTTGTCAAGGGTTTAAATCACCTTACAATAAGCTCATATGTTTTGTTTAAAGTGTTCAAATTCGTTATCACAAAAAAGCATTTAAGTACTGTTTATGATTTGCCTAACTGTAACAAGTGTTGTATTATTTATCAGCATGTAAGAGTAACGGAGGATCACAACTACAAGTACCAAAATCACCTCAAATACTCACAGAGGCATTTCATCGAACAATTGGTATGCACAAATTAAATCCAATGTAGTAACATCATTTTCTTGTCAATTTATCCCCAAAACACATGTTATAACAATAATCATCGTGCAAATTATCATTCCTAGTTGATAACAATAAACATAAAACTGTTCTGTTCACTACTTCAGTGAACTCTGAAGATCGATCGAGATTCGAGAAGACGATTGAGTGTAGTAGTAATTCAAAGGGAACTGAAGAGGGAAGACCGTGTAAAGACTTAAAGGACATTCTTTTACAAGTGAACTATATTGTATGCAAATCAGAGAATTTGTAAGCTAAAACTGACCAAATGCCATAATCACAGAAATCAAACAAATTTGACCTTGTGTGGTAAATGCCATAATCACATAAATCAAACAACCAAGAACAAATGAAACAAACAGCATCAGCCGGAAACAAGTCTGACCTTGTGTGTGGAAGGAACGAAAGCAGCAGCAGCAGCAGCAGCAAAAGAACGGAATCAGCAGCGTCGCCGGAGCTGCAGGGTCGCTTTGGTGGGAGATGGAACTGGCAGGGGTGAGGGAGGCTGTGGAGAATGCGATGGGTGTTGCAACCGGACGGAACTGTTGCAGCCGGACGGAACTTAGGGGGTGTTTGCCCTAGCTTTTATTTTTGGTTTATACGGGGCGTTTTTTTGTAAAAAAAAAAAAAAATCACCAAACACGCCGGAAAACGCCCGGCTTCCGCCCCCTTAGACGTTTTGGGGCGATATTCGACAAAAAAAGGCCCAAGGCGTTTTTTGAAACACGCTCAAGGGGCTTGTGGCAATGGTTGACTGACCAATGGGTCATTGTGGCATTATTTAATTAAAAAAAATTGTGTAATTAATAGAAGGGGCGTTATTGGGCATTATTCCCACTACGGCACTTTTGCAAAAAATGTTCAATAATGCCCCCATGCTGACTGGACTGCCACATGGCAGAAAACGTCCTAGGGTGGGGGCATTATTCGACAAACGACTACGCATGGTCTTATAGCTTATTTTCTATCATTTGATAAGCTCTTTTTAAGTGTTTGGATTAGCTTATAGCTTATTTTCTATCATTTGCCCTTACACAAATAAGCTAAAAAACCATTTTCAAATAAACTTTTCAAATTAGCTTATATAAGCTAATAAGCATAAGCTTAAAAAGCTAAACCAAACACCAAGTTAAGCTTATTTTGTAAATAAAACTAAAAAAACTATAAGCTTTGTTAAAAAAGCTAGGCCAAACCCCCCACTTAGACTACATTGAGTGAGGCTTCAAGATGGCGTAAATTAAATAATGCGACGCATATGGGTGTAAAAACTAGAAGGAGTAAGATGGGGAGTAAAAATGTGACTTATTCACCTTTTATTATTGTCATTTTATTATTCAAAATTTTATAGATTCTATTTAATTTAAAATAAATAACATTAATACTAATTAAGCAAATAATTAAAAAAAAAACATTACATAATTTAAAAATATAAACATTACACAACTTAAAAAACACAAAACTAAAAAAACACACAAAATAAACAACATATAATAACATTACATTATTAAAACTAAACGTTAAATCTAAACATAAATAAACAAAAAATCTAATTATCTGTCACGCCGAATTGTGTTTGAAGTCACGGTTGTAGGCGTGCATGTAGTTGATAAAGGTGACTTGTATGGTGTCGTCTTCCGCAAGGTCACCAGTATCATTTTCCACCGCATTGTGCAGTGTCTCAAATCTTTCACTATTCAAACGGATAGTCCTAAAACGCGAAGAAAGTGCATCCACAGTTCGGGTGGTGTCACCCCTATGAATACAAAATTGTTGGAAAATACACGCCCAAAATGGACCTGAGCGATTACGAGGCGTGTAGTGGGTAAGCCCTTCTACTCACGATTCACACAGCGCGATGTCCTCTTCTTTGGTCCACAGAATCGTTGCCTTTTTCGAAATTTTTGAAGTGAAAATGCAGAGAAAGTTGAGAGAATTTTAGATGAATATGAGTGTAAAAAAAACAAAAAAAAAAAAAAAAATTGGAAGAATGAGGTTGTTTATATAGGGGAAGTTATTTCTTTTTAAATTATTGTTGGCACACGACTACTGCCCACATCCACCCACAACGTGCCACATCGCCCCACATATGTCCTTCACGCCAGTGGAAATCCTACCGCCTCATGCCCAACGCCGCCCTCCATGCCGTTGGCGGGCCGGTGTGCACGGCGTGGAGAGGCCACCACGCCATATTTCTACGACCACACCGTATGGTCTTAGGGTTAACTAAATTCAAACATTTTGTAACCCGATAACAAACTGAAAACCGAAATAGTCATTCAGTTTCGGTTACATCACGCACTGAAAACTTGTTTGTTTATTCAGGTCGGGTGTTTTTTTTGGTGGTTGTTCGGGTGGGTTTTCGATTTATACATTCCATTGTTCATCGGGTCGAGTCACCGAAATCTTTTTTTGGTTCTTTTGCTTTTCTTTCCTGTGCTTTAAGTTTAAATTTAGTCATGAATAGCCCACACTTAATGGTGTTAGGGTGTTTATTATATGGTTACAAACAAGATTATTTAAACTAAAAATAATAAAATCAAAACCGTTTAAAATTAAACCAAATTATATATTCAGTTATTGGTTGAACCAAATTGAGTTTTTGGTTTTCCGTTTTGAAAAGGTTGAATTATGTTCGAACTTCGAACTAAATAAACCAGATAAACTAATATCAATTAATGCCATTTAGCATAATCTAATTACGACTTTATTTGAAGGGGCTGTTTGTTTACCTCTTAATGAGTCTCTTAATAGTTCAGACATCTTACTGGTTCAGACTGTTTGTTTCGTGAGCAGATGTCTGAATGGTTCAGACATTTGCCTCCGAATGGTTAAATATTATACAGAGTCTGAATGATTAAGACGTCTAATCTTAATTGGTCAGACATTTGCCTCTGAAGGGTTAAACATTATACTGGCTCTTAATGGTGTAGACCTCTTACTTATTCAACAGTTAATGATTCAAACCTCTCTAGTTCAACACTTGAAGTTGCTAATCAGCCCCCAAGTCCAACCCAACCCAACACAACCCATAAAATAGCAATATCTTAACCGTGTACAAAATTGCCGCTTTATTTAGCAACCACAAATCAAATGGCTCACCTGATCTTAACAGTAAACACCCCCCTTCAACATCATCATTCTTCTTGTTCAATTCACAATTTTGTTTCAATTTCTTCTTCACCCATCACACACCCTTCTATTTACTCACCACCACCCACAAGATCATTGTTATCCAGCAACAACTATGGAACCCAGAAGAAGACAAGGTTATGGCGATCTGGGGTTTCTTTCTTGCAGTTGTTTTCTACAAAAAGTGAGAGCATTAAGCAAGAGCTGCTTGAGGTCATAGCACCACTCGATCGAGGCACCGATGCTACTTCGGAACAGCAGGAGCGTGTTGATCAGGTTGTGTTGGCTTTTTGTTAATGATGTGAAAAGGTGGAATTTCAATTGTGAATTAGGGTTTAAGACCAGGAAATAATACTTGAATAATCAAGTTGTGGAATTGGACCGGATAATTAGCATTGTATTTGATGTTTATGTTAAAAAGACACGAATCCGATGGGTAAACTTGATACTTGAAATGTTATAGGCCGGGTATAAGAATAGTTTTCAAAAAAAGTTTACGGGTATGGTATTAGACTATAAATGATCGATTAGCCAAAACGAAACATTCTCCAGGCATGGGATTAGGTGATACCTGACATGACAGAATTGCCGAAACATGCATACTAGTTTGCTCTAACCATGCCCGTAAACCTTTTATTTTTATTTATTTCCGATTGTACTTAGGTAATATAATAATGTACTATTTTACTGATTTTTGGGTTTCACAATTCTAATTTTCTTGGATAATAAAATTATATAAATTTAATTAGTAAGTGTATCAAGAATTCCTAACAGGTAATTTTGAAACAAACTAACGAGTATACGTGATGCCCGATGGGTATTAGACTGACTGGGCATGGGACACGTTTATACAACCTGGTATGGGACTCAGATTACCAATATATGTCCCTTCTATTCCTATGGGGTAGAGATAAGGCTGTCGACATCTCACCCTACTCAGACCCTACCTTAGCTTTGCTATTGGTGGGATATACTGAGTATCAGGGGCGGACCTATGTGGACACAAGGGGGAGCGCCCGCTACCGCTTGGCGGGGAAAAATTTGACGTTTTTTCGATTTCGTTACCGCTTTTCTTATAAAACGTTCCTGCTTGGCGTGAATCCTAGATCCGCCACTGCTGAGTATGATGATGATGACAAATGGGTCTGGTAAATTTTATATGGTCAAGCATACTTCCTGTGATGACATAATTAAAAAAGAAAAAAAATCTTGGGGACATTGGCCTCAATTATTTAGCAAAGAGGTAATCACGGGATTGAGGCTTTGCTAGAAAAGAAATATTGCAAAATTGATATGATAACTTGAATTTTAAGTGTAGGAACATTTACACCATTTTTTAGTCCGATCTCGTTTGTGGGTCCCACTTGAGATTTACTAGATGGACCCATAACATCAAGATGAGAAAGGTAACCTGGGGAAATTGTTTTAATCTCCTTGATGATGGATGAAGTTGCTGATGTTCAGATTGCACGTAAACTTGAAGCAGTGAATAAGATAAAGGAGCCACTTAAATCCGACTTGTTGAATGGAAAATGGGAGCTTCTGTACACGACATCTCAATCGATCTTGCAGACGAAGGTGCCTTGTTTAACATCTCTCTTTAGCTTTGCAATCTTTGAAATTATAAGTGGTGAATAGTTTGAAAAATTTGCATGATTTTGTTTCTTTTGGGTCATCCAAAACCAAATTCTTTTTAACTTGTTAACTTTTCAAGCTAAAACACCTATATACACACATATGTAGCATTACCCAATTTCTAATTGTTTTTTATTTTTTTTTTGGGTAACAATGAGAACCTACTTACCTATATACTCATGAGACCCCACCAATACGCAACTTGCGTCGGGCATTTGACCTTTAAGGGGGTTAAAAGCACATGAGACCTCTACTAAAGGAACTCAAGCGCTTACCACTGTCAAAGGTTTTATTTACCCTGCTTATTGTTTTTTGTAGAGACCTAAAATTTTACGAGCAAATGGAAAGATTTACCAGGCAATCAATGTGGACACTCTTAGAGCTCAAAATATGGAAACTTGGCCATTCTTTAACCAGGTATATCTCCCTATTTCCTCAAAAGTTTGCAATGATTAATCTAGCATCATTTGTTGATAGTTTATTTTAATCATGACAAGAATGGAGAATTTTGTTCACTGAAGTCAACATCTGTCCTACTACGCTAATACGCTAAGATGACATAGGGTGAATAGGTAATCTTGGCTTGATCCAGTAGAGGCAATGTGCAATAGAGTATATTGCTTTCCTTAACTGTAATTGTGGATGCGATTTACTTGATTTTCGTACAATTTGTTGTTGAAACCTAACTCATTTGGGTTAGCAAATTACATTTTTTCTACCATTTATATGTTCTTGGCCCGTTCATTAAAGTTAGCCACAACCAACTTCTCGATCTTTGTGGGCTCCACAAATTTCTACATTATCATACATGATAGTGTTATTGCTTGTTGAAAAACGTGGTATCCACATTTCTCTATAAGCAGTAATACTAATGTGGTATGATAATGTAGAAATTTGTTGAGCCCACAAAGATGGAGAAAAGTGGCTTGTGGTTAACTTTTCTGCACGTTGTGCGTCCTGTTAATTCTATCCGGGCCATGTTTTGTCTCTACCGGGTCAAATCATAAAAGTTATCTGAAAGAGGAATGCACCGAAGGTAACCCACCAATGTGCAGTTGCATTAAATCATATACTGATTATTATAAAAAATACTTTGACAGGAAGCGTTTCGGGTCAAACATTTACCAAAGAAATTACCTATATTTAGTTATTTACATTTCACCCAACCCGCTTTGACCCTCACGCTCTGGACTTCAAACTTTTGACTTTTTTTTTTAATCATTTTTAGATGTTTTGTTACACTAAGCTATTACATTTTCTGCAGGCTACTGCTAATCTAGTGCCCCTTAATAATAAGCGGGTGGCTGTCAAGTTTGATGCTTTTAAAGTGTTCGGTCTGGTAGGTGAAACTTTGTTACCTCTATAAGAATCATATTATTTTGGTTATTAATCGTCTTGATTTCTGGAAGAAAGAATGGTACAGTTGTGTATATTGTTTGCTTGATATTAAAAAACAAACAAAATGGTCCCTCTAAAATAGAAAATGTTGGAAACTGTTTAAACCAACAACATTTGTGTTGATTTGCAGATACCTATAAAAGCTCGTGGAAGTGGTCGTGGTCAACTGGAAATAACATACTTGGATGAAGAGTTAAGGTACACAACACTATATGCTCGTTGACCAGATGATTGACTATTTACACCATTGTAGTTTGACTTTTCTTTGCATCTCCTCGCTTGGGGCGATTCGCGAGTCTGGTAGTTTATTGCAGGAAAAGGGATCACAATATTTTAAAAGTCAACCACTCTAATACAGTATATTACATATTTACATGTAGGGCTGCAAACGAACCAAATGTTTGGCGAACAGTTCATGAACCGTTCGGCGGGAAGTTCGTTTGTGTTCGTTCGTTTAGTTAGATGAACAAACATGAATAGAGGTCATGTTTGTTCGTGTATGTTCGTGAACGTTCGGTAATGTGTTCGATAGTTAATTAGCGTTTTTAGTTTTTATTTGTATTTAAATACTTCAAAATTCCGACAAAATAAATATCTAATAAGTGTCAGTGTATTATATATTTTGTTCATGAACGATTGTTTGTGTTCGTTTATTTTCATTTGTGTTCATGAACATTAGTTTGTGCTCATTTGTGTTCGTCAACGTTTGTTTTTGTTCGTTGCCTAAAATTAACAAACAAACACAAACGAACATGAACAAGTTCATTTCCTTAACAAACGAACACGAACATAAAATCTCGTTCGATAAGTGTTCGTGAACACATATATTTCTTAACAAACGAACACGAACAAGGTCCTGTTCGTGTTCGTTCGGTTCGTTTGCAGCCCTAATTACATGTATGCTAGCTACCGGTTCCAAAGATCCTTTACGTCAAATCATTTTGAGTAAACATTTCTTGGGTTTGCATGAATTGGATAAATATGTCTCCTTTAAATTTTTAGATTTGAGACTGCGTATGTGACCCGATCGCGTGTTTACAGGATCTCAAGAGGCAATGAAGGAAATTTGTTCATATTAAGAATGGTGGATCCAACTTATAGAGTCCCTCTATAGTTTTTCTTGCATAATTGTTTTGTTGGTCCAGTACAAGATTTAGTATAATTTCATCATGTGTAGGTGGTCATATATGTAATTTGACTTTGACCATGGAAGGTCAAAATGTGGTCAAGCTACTATTTGGAGGTTTTATACAAAATACGATTGCAATAGGAGTGCTAAGAGAGAAAAATGTGTATCAATTTGCTCCCAAAAAAGGCGTGAATTCACCATTAGCAAATAAAAATAAATCTTATTGGTCGTAATTAGGGATGAAAACGTGTCGAGCGGAGCCCGAGCTCGTCTTGGGTTCGAGCTCGAGCTTGTTTAACTTATGGAAGGTTGAGTTCGAGCTCAGCTTGATTCGAGTTTTGTTTTTAAAGCTCGAGCTTGGCTCATATATAGTTTTTCAGGCTTGAGCTTGGCTCATTTATATATAATTAAGTTATTTTTCATAATTTTATAAATAGTAACTATTAACAATTTAAGTGTATTTATGAACATACAAATAAAACAACACATTCTTGGATATACACATGTACATACACAGCATACATATACATATACTCATGAGTTTTCAAGTGTTCATATCATACAAATCCATTTTTATAAAAACCCAACTTAGATTGTTACTTGCATGAAAGAATCAAATCACAAGAAGCACATTTGAACATTTAAATAATAACACACACCCCCCTCATGGCTGTCTCTCACACACACACTTGAACATCCACCAAATTCCATTTTTAAAACTTAGGGAAAATTACTTTTTGAGTCCCTGTGTTTTAGAGTTTTAACCACTTAAGTCCAAAATCAAAATGTTTAACGCCCTGAGTCCCTACAACCATTTTTCTTAACCATTTGAGTCCAAATTTCTAACTTCGTTTAAATTTTCTGTTAGTTTTTCATTAAAAGACTAAAATGCCCTTGTATTATATTATTATTAATATATATAGAGAGAGAGAAAACACACACTCAAACACTGATTTCTCTCTCTCTTCCTCATCTCTCTCTCTCTCTTTCTTCCTTATCTCTCTCTCAACCACACCACCGTCACCGTCGCACCACTACCACACTATCACCTAACGCCCTCTACAAAACCAACCACTTTTCCCTGTCATTGCACAACAATTACACATTTTTCTTTCACAAATCTTCAACAAAAATCAAACCTAATTCTCCATTTGTGAAAAAGATGCATCCTTTCTCACAATCAAGCCCTATCTCAAATGGGTTTTCAAACAATCACCACAAAACAACCAACAACCTTCAACCAATATCATCACCATTGATGTAGGTGGTCAGCTTTTTCAAACCACAAAACAAACCCTAACCCTAGTTGGCTCCAAGACCATTTTCTCCAATCTTTTTGATTCATCTGAACACAATAACAACATCCCTTTTATTAACAGAGACCCTGAATTGTTCTCAATTCTTCTTTCTTTATTAAGAACAGGTAATCTCCCATCAAAAGCCAAAGTCGTCGATCTGGAACCCTAACGCCGTCGTATGATTTGGAACCCATCTCCACCCACCTCTGATTTGAGATCTGATGGTAGCAGTGGGGCGGCGGCGGTGGTGGTGGAGGTGAGATGGTGGTGGAGGGTTCTCGACAATGGGGGTGAGACGGTGGTGGTGGGCATTCGGAGGTGGCGGTAGTGGGATGGTTGTGGCATTGGGGTGGCACTGGTGGTGGAGGTGTGACGGTGGTTGGGGTGAGATGGTGGTGGTGGGTGTTTGGAGGTGGCGGTAGTGCGATGCTGGTGGCAGTGGTAGGGATGGTGGCGGTGCGGTGGTGTTTATAGAGAGAGAGAGAAGAGTGTGTAAATATGAGAGAGAAAATGTGTGTAGGTATGTGTGTTGGTGTGTGTGTGTTTTATTATATATATGTAATTATATATATATATATATATATATATATTATTAAAAGTTTATGCATTAAAGACTTGTTCCTTATACTCAGGTGCATATAAGACTTGTACTTTATGTGTAAATGACCAAATTACCCTCATAGTTAACAGACTTGGTGGATGGTGTTAGAAATTTGGACTCAAATAGTTAAGAAAAGTGGCTGTAGAGACTCAAGGCATTAAACATTTTGATTTTGGACTCAAGTGGTTACAACCCCTATAACACAGGGACTCAAAAAGTAATTTTCCCTAAAACTTATTTGATAAAATTTTGTATTGTGTGTTAAAACCTTCTTGTTGGTGAACAAAACTTGTGAATAAATGAGATTCATCATTCAAGAATCAAAATGAAATTTTTAGAGAATCCATACCTTGAAGAAAGATCTTGAAATGATTGGATAGTGGTTTTTGAGTGCTTCTTTTACGAAAGCTTGTTTCTTCTTCACCAAAGGGCTTGGAATCCTCAAGAAACTTATCAAACTTGTAGGATGCTTGAATCTTCAAGATTGAGCAAGAACAAAAACGGAAGTGTGTGGGTGGGGGTTTTCGGCCGAGAGAGAGGGGGAGATGACAGATTTGTGTGTGGGGTTGTGTCTATGTCTGTATGTCTGGATGGTAGGTGTTTTGGTCAAAAATCACAACAAGGATAATGTAACCAAATCTGATTTTTGTGAGGTTAAGTGCTTGGTTTGATGAACAAATGTATGATCAAATATCAAACGTAAATGACAATGAACACAAGGATTTATACGAGGAAAAAGCCCTTGATCAATGTATGATCTCCGGAATAAAAAAAAACCTCGGATAGTGAAAACTATCACTATCAACTATATTGAACAAAAAAGGTTACAACTTTGGAAGTTAACAAGCTAAATACAATGAGATGCTAGTGTGTAAGTGTGTGTTCGCCAATGTTGATCAGAGAGTTCGAATGCCAGCAGTTGTGTTTCTAAAAAACAACCTGTTAACCCCTTAAAAGATAAAAAAATATCCTAATAACTAACTATTCAAAGATCACGCGAGCCTTCACACGACCTTCCTCAACGGTTACGACTCTCATGCACGTGCCAAAAATAGCATATTCCTCTGATATTCTCGTGTTGACTTAGCTCACATAACACCTGTAAACGTAAACTAAAAACACAAGAAACAATTGTTAAAACATAAACATTAGTAAGGATCCTTGATCCTCAGACTCCATGCATTATCCGTTAAGGATCCGTGATCCAGGTCCAGCCTCAGGATAGATAATCCTTAGTATAAAATCCATGTCCTAACAATTGCCCCCAAAATATGAGGAATTAAATTGTGACTAGATGAGTCATATTTTCGTTGATCCCCCATTAATCGTTACCAAAGAAACTAGCCGTTATAATCGGACTAGCCGTTGTAGGAGTGACGTCATCGACAAGACCTTCCCTGTATAACAACCTTAAAGAAAACCGACACCCCCCGAAATAATTTCCGACACCCTAATATATTTTAAAATATCCCAATATGTCCCAAAATACACCCCATACGTGAAAACGGGCCCCGAATACCTTAAATATTATAAAAAATAATTAAAAATCAAGTTTTTAAGTTTGTCGCGGGCCGCGTAGACCTCTTAAGGGTCTTACGCGGGCCGCTAGAGATCGAGAAATGTGGCGCAGCCCGGTGATGACACGTGTCATCATCGTGGCGAGTCTAGTTTCTGATCCGGATCACCTACGCGTTGACCAGGGTTTGACGCGGGTCGCGTAGACCCTTGTCTACATTTATGCGGGCCGCGTAAAAGTTGAAGACATGCCCTATAAGTAGTGGCCATTGGATCTTCAGTCTGCTCGTTCAAATTCGAAATCTTTCTCTTAATTCTGAATAATAGGCATTATAATCGGGTATTATACCCCCTAAATAGCGAAGTTCTGCTCCGTTGTAAGTATTATAACCCCTGGATACGTATTAGATATGTTGCCCGATTGATCTAGGGTTCCGTAACGGCTGTCGTGGTTCTGCCCGACGTAGTCGTTGGAATGCCGTCTCGGGGAGGGTATTACTAATGTTAAAATGGGTTATTATACTAACGCGTGTGCATTTTTGTAAATTATAGATTGTCACCAGGAAACCCTTACAGAAAATCTAAGACAGCAAAGTGAGTAATCCTTCTTTTTGTAAACCTATTTTGTGAACTGTTTTTACAAAACCTTAAATATTTTTCCATGCGAATAGCAGTTATTGAGTATTTGTAAGAATACAATTATCATGAGTATGTTGGGGTTTTGTATACAAAATTTGTTACCACCTGGTCAAGGAGTAACAATTTCCACAAGTCGGGTCTGACAGTACCATGGATGTTAATTGATATAACTTGGAAACAAATGTAATTGCGAGATCGCCCTCAATACTGTACAATGGTTTTATTAAACTTGATTAAATTGGGATTCACTCACCAGTATTTCCCACTGACAAATGTTTTTAAAACGCGTTTCAGGTAACAAACTGTGAAAGCCAAATAGAAGCCAGCTGGACAGCACTGAAGGCTTGGAAAAGTGACAATAAAGTTACATAAAATAAAATATATGTTTTTATTAAATAAAATGTGATTTATTCCTATGAAAACGTGTGTACTACGAACTTGAGTTTTATCCCATATGTTAATATTATGAAAATGTGGTATTTTACTCTGATCAAATATTTCCTAACTACGGTCCTGATGAACAATTTCGCTGCCAAATTAGACAATACGCGATACCACCGAAACTGGCTCGCGGCCGCCCGTTCCCGGGGATTAGGGATCGGGGGTTGCGACAGAAGGTGGTATCAGAGCTAAGCCACTGATTCAGCCACAGAAGTGTTCTGCTGACATCAAAATTCAATCTGTTAGGAAATAAATTACGGATATACATGCATAGTTGTATTTTATTGTTATGTGTTATTTGACTATTTGTTAGTTTACAGTATGAGCGACCAAGGACCATCTGACGCGTATCGTCAATTGTCTGGTTCGCCTAGAAGCGAAGGCACCTCCTCTTCTCAGCCTGCCCTCTCAGGGTACTCTGCTGATACGGAAGAAGGAATCTTTGTGTTTAAGGCTCAGTCCGAGGAGCCATTTCCTCAGAAAAAGAGGGGATGGTTCAGTAGAGGGGCACACGAGCGTAGAAAGCGTATGAAAAGTTACAAGAACAGAGAATACTAGCAGCAGCCAAAAGAGAAACTGATGCCTATGCCCAGAATATGATTAATAGGGGTATAGCCAACATCCACATCCTAGCAACCACTGCAGCTGACCCTAACCTGGAACAAATAATAGCACCCCAACCACAACTACCAATCCCTGACCAACCCATGGAGATAGAAAATCCTGAAAACCAAGTAGAGATGCATGACTTCAATCCGGAAGAAATACCTAGGATACCAGCACCAAATCCCTTAGACCCAAATTACGACCCCTGGTGGGATGACGTTAGGGACTATGTGCAACATTACCCGATACATGAAGACATTCCCATGCCAACTCTAGGAGCCTACCCAGGTTTGGATCCTTTAGATCACTATTACCACGATGAATACATTAGGGAGATTTTAGAAGATCCATACCGATTCCAGGCACCTACACCCCCATATCAAGAACCCGCACCCCAGATTCCGAACCCAGTCCTAGAACCTGCACCCCCAATGAGTGCAGAAAACATACAAGAACTTAGGACATTTGGTGAGGAAATTTTAGAAAGTAGTGAACGAATGCGACAGGTGGGAGAGCGACTCGTCTGGAAGTACGACAAGCGCAATATGGATTTTTGGATGAATCCATATCCATGAATGTGACGGTGGAAACGGTAGTAATAATATTAATAATGATAATCATAATAATAATAAAATATGTGTGTACGGTTGCCTACTATTATTAGTGTAATTTTATTTCAGTCGGTATTGTAATTTTATTTCAGTACTGGTGTGTAATAGATGCATAATATATGATAATAGAGTAAAGTCGCAATGATCGACGCTTTTGGCTAAATTGCGTGTCATGTGATTGATTATATTAAATATTATTTTGTGATATTAATACGGGGTAACTGTTTAAAATTCAGATGGCCGACGAAGGAAATCAAGGAAATCTGAATAACGATAACAAGAGTAACATTAACTTGGTTAATGAGAATCCAAGCATCAATAATAATGGAAACCAAGGGGATAATAGTGCTATCCAACACATAGTGGCACAAGGAATTATAGATGCAATGCCATTTATTCTCCAAACTGTTAAGGATACTGATAATAAAAGTAAACATAGCAGTAAGCGACCAACTGAACCAGAAAACAACGTAATTAATGGACCTGTACTTCAAGTGCCCATTCCCAAAAGGAGAAGAACCGTGCCTTACGGTTGTTCTTATAAAAAATTCTGGTCCTGCAAACCGTTAGAATTCTCGGGCAATGAAGGACCTATTGCAGCTCTACGCTGAATAGAAAAGACTGAGGCTGTTTTAAAAATAAGCAAGTGTGCTGAAGAAGATAAGATAATGTTTGCTTCTAACCTGTTTAAGAACTCAGCCTTAGAATGGTGGAACACTATCCTCCAATCAAGAGGAAGTGATCGGGTATACAACATGGAATGGGAGGAATTTAAAAATATGGTAGAAAGGAAATTATGCCCTCCCAATGAAAAGGAGTAGATAGCAAACAAGTTTCTGAACCTTAGGATGACCGGGGTAGATAGTAAGGGTTATACTACTACATTCTTTGAATATGCTAGAATAGTACCAACCCTTGCATCACCGGAACCGGTATTAATCTCCCGTTACATCTGGGGATTGATGTGTGTAAAATGCAACATATAAATTACATCAAATGAGGCATAAAACTAACCCTTTTTAAGTACTAATATTGGAAAAAGAGTGTTTTTGTCTTCCTTTTGTATTTTCAGGATTAAATGAGCTCAAAAACACAAAAGAAGCAAAAAGACAGCTAATTCCAACATAAATACAAGGAAAGGAGCATTAGTGGACTGCCCGACCCCTCAACGGCACCTTCCAAAGCAAAATAGAGAAGTCAGAAGACTGAACACGCCCCGTGCTCAGCCAGCACGGGGCCGTGCCCAAGAAGCAGCAGAAAAGACAAACCTATAGAAGCTTCTATTGCCCACCATGGGGCCGTGCCCAGCGGACACAGGGGCGTGTCGAAAGTACAGCAGGCGCATTAATTGTAATTGCGAATTACAATTAATGAGGAGAGAGAGTGTCAGACAGGCACGGGGCCGTGCCCAGCGGACACGGGGCCGTGCCCAGCTCTCTGTTCAGCCTATAAATAGGAGTGCTTGGATTCATTTCAACTCATCCCTTGGCACACCACCTCTCTCACACTTCATCCACCACCCACCACCATCACAACACCATCATCCACCACCATCATCCATTGTCCATCGTAGAGTGTGTGAGTCGTCTCGGGATCCAAGATTGATCGTAAGAGTTCTTGACAATCAAGGCCATGTTTGCCTAAGTCTCTTACATCACTTGGTGAAGACAAAGTGTCTAGTATAATACTTTTTATTTCTAATCTTTTGCACTTTTTATTTGGTTTTGTATTAATGACTTTAATAACTAGTTACTTATGTTGAAGGTGATCTTTCCTTATCGTTTGTCCGTGGTGTCTTGGCATTATTTTACTGTCTATATAAAATAAAGGATTTTCACCATTCATATCTCCACGGTCTATATGGAGGTATGTTGGCTACCTGGTCGGGGGTTAAGGGAACGGTTTGGTAAATGTCTTGCCGTTGTTCAGCGTTTAGAGGTCCTGCAATGGACCTGGGTCAAATTTAGTAGGACCTCCTTCAATACTTCACGGTATTGGATGGCGGGGGTCCAAACTCTTTGACCCCTCATAAGTTAACTACTATTAATACTATAACCCGGCTATTTAGGACTGTATCCCTGCTGACTCAGACTACTTAGCCGAGGGTAACGTCACCGCCAAAAGCGGGGCCTACCACAATACTGCATTAATAACTTAATTCATTATCTTCCAATAATCCACCCTTTTAGGATTGTATCCCTGCTGACTCAAACTACTGGGGTGAGGGTAACGTCACCTTCAAAAGAGGGGCCTACTACAATAACTAAGATAATCTCTTAATTATGTGCAAAAGTGCGGAAATAATCAAAGGTTATACTAGATACGAGTCGGAACCAAGTGCTTCATCTTGTCTATCTGTTTTTATTTTATTTTTATTTTCAGCATTTTAGTTAGTTTTTATCTTTTCTTAGTTTAAAACATTTTTTTTCTAAACTTTTATTTTGGTTAGACGTTGAGGATAAACCGGTATTAAAAGCTCTTGTGTCCTTGGACGACCTCGGTATCTTACCAACGCTATACTACGCTCACGATGGGTGCACTTGCCCATATGTGTGTTTAGTGTTAGTAAAATATCGTGTTTTATAAATTTAAAACTTGGCTAAAATAAGTGTTAAAAAGGGCTTAAAATATACACCTAATATATATAACACTTCACACGCATCAAGTTTTTGGCGCCGTTGCCGGGGACACAAGGATTTTAAGAAAGTTAGGAATCAACGGCCTAATCATCTTTTATTTTTCTTTTTAATTTTTTAGGATTTTCTTAGTTTTTCAGCTTCTGCAGAGCTCAGCACGGGCCGTGCCCGGTCAGACACGGGCCGTGCCCAGCATCATCACTGGCAGTTTTTATTTTCTGTGTTACAGAGAGCTGAACACGGGGCCGTGTCGGTGCAACACGGGGTCGTGTCCAACTCCCAGTAACAGGGATCCAGAAATCAATCACTGTGCCTCTGACCACGGGCCGTGTTCGCTGAGCACGGGGCCGTGGTGAATATTCTGACCAACGTTCTTTTCTGTCTTTATTGCAGGACTTGGAACCTAGGCGCCACATTTGAACCTCCTACGTAGTGCATGAGCTCCAGTTCTAGTAGAGACATAAAAGAACCTCTAGAAGAACCCGAACGCTTTCTCAGAAAAAGACTTAAAGCCAAAAATCAAGAGAAAGTCTCGGGGGACCCACTTCCAATGGCGGACCAACGTACCCTCATGGATTACCTACGGCCCACCGTAGGCAATCTCGGCGCCGCTATCAACGCACCGAATGTCGAAGCCAACAACTTCGAACTTCGGCCGCATTTGATACAAATGCTCCAAAACTCCGCAACCTTCCATGGGCTTGCGAACGAGGATCCCCATCTACATATTACTAACTTTTTAGAAATATGTGATACCTTTCGGATCAATGGAGCATCAAATGACGCCATCCGCCTTCGAATGTTTCCATTTTCACTAAAAGACCGAGCTAAGGCTTGGCTTAACACCCTCCCAGTTGGATCGGTAAACACTTGGGATGAACTTGCCCAAAAGTTTCTATATAAGTATTTCCCTCCTTCTAAAACGGCTAAATTAATGACTGAAATTAATACATACTCACAAGAGGATGGGGAATCCTTATAAGAAACTTGGGAAAGGTTCAAGGAGCTTCTAAGAAAGTGTCCTCATCACGGTCTAGCGGTGTGGCAACAAGTATCTACTTTCTACAATGGGTTGTTGCCACACACAAGACAAACACTTGATTCAAGCTCTGGGGGACTTTTAGGTAATCGTCGCCCAAATGAAATATATAATCAAATTGAGGAAATTGCTCAAACCAATTTTCAGTGGCACACTCCCCGAGGTAATAAATCTATTGCCCCGGGCGCCCATAAGGTTGATGAAAGCACCTCTTTACAAGCCCAAATCGAGGCCCTCTCTTCGAAAATCAAAAAGCTAGAAATGACAAAAACGGCCTCGGTTATGGCTTGTGAAGGGTGTGGTGGGTCACATGAAAATTGGAGTTGTATGAAAGAATTAGATGAACAAACAGAAACGGTAAACTACATGGATAATAGACCTAGGCCGTTGGGTCCTCCAACGGGTACCTACAACCAAGGATGGCGTAACCACCCAAATCTTGGTTGGAGAGATCCCGGCAATAGTAGTAACCAACAAAACCAACGAACTAATTTTCAACAACCACAAAATTTCTCTCAACAACAAGGTGGAAGAGAAAGGCTTGAAGATACTATATCTCGCCTCATCTCTGACACTGAAAAGAAAAACTCGGATCGATTTCAACAATTGGAATCGAATTTTAGAAATCAACAAGCTAGCATTCAAAACGTTGAAAAACAATTAAATCAACTAGCTAAAAATTTCTCCGAGAGACCACAAGGCGCGTTACCTAGTAATACCGAAACCAACCCGAAGGCACAAGTACATCTCATCACATTAAGAAATCGAACCGTGGGTCCCGAGGATGCTCCATTGCCGCCAAGTGAAAGAAGCCATTCTAGCCAGCCTGTGACCCCTCCTGCGCCAGAAAAGGCTTCTCTACCAACTCAAGAGGCCACCAAGACTCCTCCTATTCCGTACCCCGGTAGGTTAAATCGTCAAAAGACCGATGAGCAATTCGCTAAATTTGAAAATTTGCTAAAACAATTGCATGTTAATATTCCTTTTATCGAGGTCCTAACCCAAATGCCTAAATACTCTAAATTTATGAGGGATTTCCTCGCAAACAAAAGGAAAATTGAATCATTGCAATTAGTTAACTTAGGCGAAGAATGCTCCGCCTTAGTGCTCAACAAACTTCCACAAAAGAAAATCGATCCCGGGAGTTTCACAATCCCTTGCTCGATTGGGGGATCTCCCGTTCGTAATGCATTAGCCGATCTTGGGGCTAGCATTAACCTCATGCCCACATCAATGTTCAAACGACTCGGCCTAGGAACAACAAGCCCTACAAAGATGAGCATACAACTCGCCGACAGATCCGTCAAATTTCCACAAGGTGTCGCTGAGAATTTATTGGTAAAAGTTGACAACTTCGTTTTCCCAACCGACTTTGTCATCTTAGACATGGAAGAAGACACCGATGTTCCTCTCATCCTTGGGAGGCCATTTCTAGCCACCGCCCAAGCGGTGGTGGACATGAATGACGGAACGTTAACATTGAAGTTTGGGGATAAGGAGGTGAAGTTTGAATGTGGAAAAAGAATTGAGGACGAAGACCCGGTCAACTACATGCAGGTCATAGACTCAAGCTTGGATGATGCTCCCCGACGGTGTAACATGGGATGCAATACATCCCACTTGGGTGACATATGACCGGTTTTGGGTCTAGCCAAGGACCCTTATAAACGTGGCGCACCACGGAGGCATTCTGCGGAACTATCCTTAGTTTAATTTAGATTAATTTTTATGTTTTCTAGTTAGTTTTAATTTTCAGGAATAAAACACACTCATGGTGGTAAAGGATGAAAAGGGGAACGAGAAAAATGAACTCATGCACAAGAACAAGGCAACCCGACAATTCTCTCCATTTCAGAAGGTTCAACACGGGCCGTGCCCAACCAACACGGCCCCGTGCTGAACCACCTGCAGAAAACGCCCAGTTCAGGTAACTGGACACGGGCCGTGTTCACCCAACACGCCCCCGTTTCCAGACTTCTGTTTCTCTTGTTTTAATTTTGTTACTGGCACTTGAACACGGGGCCGTGCCCGGACAACACGGGGCCGTGTTCAGCGCCCAGTAACAGAAAATTTTTGCTTTTTACACCATTTTACACATCTAATCAACCTAAAAATTTATTTTTGGGACACATTGAGGACAATGTGTAATTTAAGTGTGGGGGGGATGCTAAAACCTTGAATTTTGCAAGTCCTAAATACAAGCCTTACACAAAACTCTATTGGAACCGCTAATCACCCAAAAAAAAATTTTTTTTTTCAAAAAAATTTTCATTTTTTTTACTTGTCTAGGTTTAACTCGGGAAATTCAAGTTCTCAAAAAGGTTATATTTTTACAAATTTACAACCGATAGCGTAGTGATAAAAAGAACCAACATAAGAAAATTATGAAAAGGCATGGCAAACTTAGTTAAAATTTGATTATATATACTTGATCACATAAAAACCCATTTCCACAAAAGTGAGTTTTGAGCCTTTATTGAGCACAATTACATATCATTAAAACTAAATGCTCATTTTTCGTTTCTTGTGTGAATAGCCGCTTGGTTCTTACGACTCTAGAACTTGCCATGACGATACATTCCCGGTCCTTATCAACTTAAACCCGAGTAAGTAAATGATGGAGGCATTAGGACTAACCCCTTTTTATTTCTACACCATTATTTTTTTTCTTTTTCTTTTACCACCTACCCAAAAATCCCCCTAGTTAACCCCTTTGAGCCTAAACCTTTTCATTTCATCACCCAAACCAAAAACCCTTTTACCCACCAAAACTTTTTTTTTTATTTTTAACCCTTTGTTTTAGTAACAAGTTCGGTTTTTCGTATGAAAAAAAAATGTGTTGATGATGAAGCAAAAAAAAGAAAATAAACAAACAAGTTCGTCAAAAATAACTTTGTTTGAATAAAAGCTTCATCAAAATAAAAAAGTTGCAAAAATAGAAAATCTTACGAAAACCGACACTTGTTACGCTTTTTCACCCTTTTTCTACTAACCACTAACCACTATCCCAACCACCTACCTTTAACCCAAGCCTAACCCTTAATCCACAAAGTCCTCTTGATATTTACAAAGGTATAAAAGTTAAAAAGGAGGAGGATTGATTGCTTGGCAAGCTTATGATAGGAATAAGTTCCATGCCGCTCTCGAGTGATTCACTAAAAATACACCTTCGGCCGAGTGTGAGTGATTTCTCCCGTGAGGTATGTGAACTTGTATATAAATGGAATTTTAAAAAGGCATGTTATGCCCAAATAAGTAATTTCTCCTATGAAAAGTTCTACATAAATCATTACGAATAGGATTGTAAATAAATAAAGATAAAACCCAAAAAGATCTTGGATTCCCGACACTCTACGACAAGCCCAAAACCTTCTCTTCTACCTATTCCATTTGGGAGTGTAAGCCACATATTAAAGAGTTTTGCTTGAGGACAAGCAAAAGTTCAAGTGTGGGGGTATTTGATGTGTGTAAAATGCAACATATAAATTATATCAAATGAGGCATAAAACTAACCCTTTTTAAGTACCAATATTGGAAAAAAGAGTGTTTTTGTCTTCCTTTTGTATTTTCAGGATTAAATGAGCTCAAAAACACAAAAGAAGCAAAAAGACAGCTAATTCCAACATAAATACAAGGAAAGGAGCATTAGTGGACTGCCCGACCCCTCAACGGCACCTTCCAAAGCAAAATAGAGAAGTCAGAAGACTGAACACGCCCCGTGCTCAGCCAGCACGGGGCCGTGCCCAAGAAGCAGCAGAAAAGACAAACCTATAGAAGCTTCTATTGCCCACCACGGGGCCGAGCCCAGCGGACACGGGGGCGTGTCGAAAGTACAGCAGGCGCATTAATTGTAATTGCAAATTACAATTAATGAGGAGAGAGAGTGTCAGACAGGCACGAGGCCGTGCCCACCGGACACGGGGCCGTGCCCAGCTCTCTGTTCAGCCTATAAATAGGAGTGCTTGGATTCATTTCAACTCATCCATTGGCACACCACCTCTCTCACACTTCATCCACCACCCACCACCATCACAACACCCTCATCCACCACCATCATCCATTGTCCATCGTAGAGTGTGTGAGTCGTCTCGGGATCCAAGATTGATCGTAAGAGTTCTTGACAATCAAGGCCATGTTTGCCTAAGTCTCTTACATCACTTGGTGAAGACAAAGTGTCTAGTATAATACTTTTTATTTCTAATCTTTTGCACTTTTTATTTGGTTTTGTATTAATGACTTTAATAACTAGTTACTTATGTTGAAGGTGATCTTTCCTTATCGTTTGTCCGTGGTGTCTTGGCATTATTTTACTGTCTATATAAAATAAAGGATTTTCACCATTCATATCTCCACGGTCTATATGGAGGTATGTTGGCTACCTGGTCGGGGGTTAAGGGAACGGTTTGGTAAAGGTCTTGCCATTGTTCAGCGTTTAGAGGTCCTGCAATGGACCTGTGTCAAATTTAGTAGGACCTCCTTCAATACTTCACGGTATTGGATGGCGGGGGTCCAAACTCTTTGACCCCCTCATAAGTTAACTACTATTAATACTATAACCCGGCTATTTAGGACTGTATCCCTGCTGACTCAGACTACTTAGCCGAGGGTAACGTCACCGCCAAAAGCGGGGCCTACCACAATACTGCATTAATAACTTAATTCATTATCTTCCAATAATCCACCCTTTTAGGATTGTATCCTTGCTGACTCAAACTACTGGGGTGAGGGTAACGTCACCTTCAAAAGCGGGGCCTACCACAATACTGCATTAATAACTTAATTCATTATCTTAATTATGTGCAAAAGTGCGGAAATAATCAAAGGTTATACTAGATACGAGTCGGAACCAAGTGATTCATCTTGTCTATCTGTTTTTATTTTATTTTTATTTTCAGCATTTTAGTTAGTTTTTATCTTTTCTTAGTTTAAAACATTTTTTTTCTAAACTTTTATTTTGGTTAGACGTTGAGGATAAACCAGTATTAAAAGCTCTTGTGTCCTTGGACGACCTCGGTATCTTACCAACGCTATACTACGCTCACGATGGGTGCACTTGCCCATATGTGTGTTTAGTGTTAGTAAAATATCGTGTTTTATAAATTTAAAACTTGGCTAAAATAAGTGTTAAAAAGGGCTTAAAATATACACCTAATATATATAACACTTCACACGCATCAGGATTAATTGGAGAGATTAGACATGTAGTCAAGGCAGCTAGACCCCAAACTATAGAAGAAGCTGTAGAACTAGCAAATACCTTGACATATGAGTTAATCCGTACTAGAGAAGAAGACCAGAGGAGAAACCTAGCTCAAAAACTTACCCAAGAATTCCGTTCTGGGAATTACAGCCGTAGGAATACGGGTTCTACCTCTGCACCATTCTGCAAGAAAAAGCATTCGGGAAAATGCTCCACTCTTTGCAATTTCTGCAAGATGCCAGGACACAAGGAAGAAGAATGCAGGAGGAAATCCAGTAATGGACTGTGCTTCAACTGTGGAGAAAAATGTCATATCAAGCCGAACTGTCCAAAACTAACTCCAGCCACGAACAACAAGAACGCTAAAAATGCTAGAGCCTTTGTTCTGACTGCAGATGAAGCCAAGATGATTCCAGATGTAATAGCCGGTACGTTTTTAGTTAATGATGTTTTTACTAAGGTATTATTTGACTCTGGTGCAAACCAAAGTTTTATTAATACTTCATTTTACAAACTTCTAAATCAATCATTAACTAAACTACCACAAGAATGTCTAGTAGAGACAGCAAATGGAGAAACGGTTAGGATTTCTAAAATCTTGCAGGGAGCAAGAATAGAATTTTTAAATCAAAAGTATATTGCAAATATGTATCCCATGAATCTGGCAGGATTTGATGTTGTATTAGGAATGGATTGGTTAATAGCCAATAAAGCTAATATTTTATGTGATCAAAAGTCAATTCAAGTAAATTCACCAAAGGGTGAAAAGATAACAATTAGAGGAGATAAACCCTCTAGATCCACGAAATTCATCTTTGTGATGAAAACTGCAAGTTATATAAGAAAAGGGTCTGTAGTGTATTTGATTTCTATAATCACTAACACTAAAGGAAAAGAACTAAAAGACATCCCAGTAATGTCTGAGTTTTCAGATGTATTTCCGGAAGAACTACCAGGACTACCGCCGGACAGAGAAGTTGAATTCAGAATCCATCTATTACCAGGAACAGCACCGATTGCCAAAGCACCTTACCGTTTGGCACCCGCTAAAATGCAAGAACTAAAGAAACAATTAGACGAATTGTTGGAGAAAGGATTTATACAACCAAGCTCATCACCATGGGTAGCACCAATTGTATTTATTAAAAAGAAGGATGGATCGATGCGTATGTTCATCGATTACCGTGAATTGAACAAAGTCACGATTAAGAATCGGTATCCCTTACCAAGAATCGATGACCTGTTTGATCAATTGCAAGGAGCTCGATTTTTCTCTAAAATCGATTTAAGGTCAGGATATCATCAATTAAGGGTACAGGAAGAGGACATTCCTAAAACCGCATTTAGAACAAGGTATGTCCATTATGAATTTACTGTCATGCCATTTGGTTTAACCAATGCCCCAGCTGCATTTATGGACATTATGAACCGAATATGTAAGCCATATTTGGATAAATTCATAATTGTTTTTATTGATGATATTCTAATTTACTCTAAAAGTAAGGAAGAACATGCAAAGCATTTGCACGCACTTTTAAGTCTATTAAGAAAGGAAAAACTTTATGCTAAGTTTTCCAAGTGCGAGTTTTGGTTAGAGCAACTACAATTTCTTGGACACTTAGTTGATCATGAAGGAATTCATGTAGATCCAACAAAGATCGAGGCAATTAGCAAATGGAAAACCCCTGAGTCACCAACCGAAGTTAGAAGTTTCTTAGGATTGGCCGGATATTATAGGAGGTTTATTCGAGATTTTCCTAGAATAGCCATTCCTTTAACTAAGTTAACCTGTAAATCCATTAGGTTTGAATGGGGACCAAAACAAGAAGAAGCGTTTAGAATTCTTAAGCAAAGACTAACCCATGCACCCATACTAGCGTTACCAGAAGGAACTGAAGACCTTGTAGTCTATTGTGACGCTTCCAAACTAGGTTATGGATGTGTGTTGATGCGACACCAAAAGGTTATAGCTTACGCATCTAGACAACTTAAGAATCATGAAGAGAATTATTCAACCCATGATTTGGAATTAGGAGCAATAATTTTTTCTTTGAAAATTTGGAGACATTACCTTTATGGTAGTAAGTTTATCATATTCACTGATCATAAGAGTTTAAGGTATGTTTTCAGACAAAAGAGTTTAATATGAGAGAAAGACGTTGGATGGAAATGCTTAGTGATTATGATTGTGATATCCAGTATCATGAAGGAAAAGCAAATGTAGTGGCAGATGCTTTAAGCCGAAAGTATCATTAAAAGCCAAAAAGGATACGTTCTCTTAAATTAAATCTGCAAGTAGATTTAAATGATCAGATAAGAAAAGCACAAGAATCAGTAATCAAGGATGATACTGAAAAATTAAAAGGTATGCTAAAGGAATTAGAACAAGGAACAGATGGAATTTGGAGATTCCATAAGAAGAGAATGTGGATACCTAAAGTACGAAACCTGCGCCATTGTATATTAGAAGAAGCCCATAAGTCCAAATATACGATGCACCCAGGAAATGATAAAATGTACCAGGATTTAAGGAAAAATTTCTGGTGGATAGGAATGAAGAAGGATATAGCAGTCTATGTTTCTAAATGTTTAACATGTTCACAAGTTAAAGCTGAACACCAGAAACCCTCAGGTCTGTTGCAACAATTAGAAATACCAGTGTGGAAAATGGGAATTGATAACAATGGATTTTGTTACTAAATTAACCAAGTCAGCTCATTTCCTACCAATGAAAGAAACTTTCAGTATGGAACAGTTAGCTAAATTATATGTAAATGAAATACTTTCATTACATGGAATACCTTTATCAATCGTTTCTGATAGGGATAGCCGCTTTAACTCTCATTTTCGGTTAAGTTTCCAAAAGGCAATGAAAACAAAGTTAAATCTAAGCACAACTTATCATCCTCAAACGGACGGACAAAGCGAAAGAACAATTCAGACAAGGGAAGACATGATTAGAGCTTGTGTAATTGATTTTGGAGGTAATTGGGATGATCACTTACCTTTAATAGAATTTTCTTATAATAATAGCTATCACACTAGTATCAATGCTGCACCATTCGAAGCACTTTATGGACGAAAGTGTCGAACCCCAGTCTGTTAGGCAGAAATTGGGGAGAAGCAACTATCTGGACCTGAGATAGTGCAGGAAAGAACTGACAAGATCATTCAAGTCAAAGAACGACTAAAAGCAGCACGTGATCGACAGAAGAGCTATGCTGATAACCGACGCAAACCATTGGAATTTCAAGTAGGAGATAAAGTATTGTTAAAAGTCTCTCCTTGGAAAGGAGTGGTAAGATTCATCAAACGAGGAAAGCTAAGTCCCAGGTATGTTGGACCTTTTGAAATTATTAGAAGAATAGGACCTGTAGCCTATCAGCTACAACTGCCAGAGGAAATGGCAGGAATACATGATGTATTTCATGTATCAAATCTCAAGAAGTACTTAGCCGATGAATCATTGATGGTACCTCTTAAGGATATAGAGATAAATGAACAACTCAAGTTTGTAGAAAGACCTCTACAAATTGAAGACAGGAAAGTTAAGAACCTCAAGCACAAGAGATTAGTTCTGGTTAAAGTGAAGTGGGACTCCAAAAGAGGACCTTAGTACACATGGGAGCTTGAATCAGAAATGCAAAGAAAAAATCCACACTTGTTCCGGTAGATCTCGAGGACGAGCTCTAAAACAAGGTGGGGAGGATATAACAACCTTAAAGAAAACCGACACCCCCGAAATAATTTCCGACACCCTAATATATTTTAAAATATCCCCATATGTCCCAAAATACACCCCATACGTGAAAACGGGCCCCGAATAACTTAAATATTATAAAAAAATAATTAAAAATCAAGTTTTTAAGTTTGTCGTGGGACGCATAGACCTCTTAAGGGTCTTACGCGGGCCGCTAGAGATCGAGAAATGTGGCGCAGCCCGGTGATGACACGTGTCATCATCGTGGCGAGTCTAGTTGTTGATCCGGATCACCTACGCGTTGACCAGGGTTTAACGTGGGCCACGTAGACCCTTGTCTACATTTACGCGGGCCGCGTAAAAGTTGAAGACATGCCCTATAAGTAGTGGCCATCGGATCTTCAGTCTGCTCGTTCAAATTCGAAATCTTTCTCTTAATTCTGAATAATAGGCATTATAATCGGGTATTATACCCCCCTAAATAGCGAAGTTCTGCTCCGTTGTAAGTATTATAACCCCTGGATACGTATTAGATACGCTACCGATTGATCTAGGGTTCCGTAACGGCTGTCGTGGTTCTGCCCGACGTAGTCGTTGGAATGCCGTCTCGGGGAAGGTATTACTAATGTTAAAATGGGTTATTATACTAACGCGTGTGAATTTTTGTAAATTATAGATTGTCACCAGGAAACCCTTACAGAAAATCTAAGACAGCAAAGTGAGTAATCCTTCTTTTTGTAAACCTATTTTGTGAACTGTTTTTACAAAACCTTAAATATTTTTCCATGCGAATAGCAGTTATTGAGTATTTGTAAGAATACAATTATCATAAGTATGTTGGGGTTTTGTATACAAAATTTGTTACCACCTGGTCAAGGAGTAACAATTTCCACAAGTCGGGTCTGACAGTACCATGGATGTTAATTGATATAACTTGGAAACAAATGTAATTGTGAGATCGCCCTCAATACTGTACAATGGTTTTATTAAACTTGATTAAATTGGGATTCACTCACCAGTATTTCCCACTGACAAATGTTTTTAAAACGCGTTTCATGTAACAAATTGTGAAAGCCAAATAGAAGCCAGCTGGACAGCACTGAAGGCTTGGAAAAGTGGCAATAAAGTTACATAAAATAAAATAGATGTTTTTATTAAATAAAATAGGAGTTATTCCTATGAAAACGTGTGTACTACGAACTTGGGTTTTATCCCATATGTTAATATTATGAAAATGTGGTACTGTATTTTACTCTGATCAAATATTTCCTAACTACGGTCCTGATGAAAAATTCCGCTGCCAAATTAGACAATATGCGATACCACCGAAACTGGCTCGCGGCCGCCCTTTCCCGGGGATTAGGGATCGGGGGTTGCGACACCCTGCAACAAACATCATTATATATAGGAAAGAGATAGGGATGAACTGTACATTAAAAACTTGATCTTTGCAATTTAAAACCACAAGCCGAAGGTTTCAAGGTATTCTATTTTCCTTTCTCTTTCATCCTTTATCTATTCTTCTTCTTTCTTCCCCAAAATCCATGGCAAAGATGATCACCCATTCCTCACCAGCCAAGAATCCTGAGAATAACAGCCCACCGAGGAGTCAGCGCCGCCTCACCAAAAATACTTCCTTGGAACTCTGTCGCTTCACTGATCCAGAAATCGATCAGTTACGTCATTGCTTCCCTAAGGGAACGATATTCAGGCCCTTTGACTCTTCGATGAAGAGTGATTGCAAGTCCGATGCTTGGATCACTTTTCCTACTGCCCCGTTCCAGATTGGCTATAGCTACCCTTTCCCGGCGTTCACACAGAGCTTCTTTACCCTGACCGGCTTGTGCTACATACAAGCCATGCCGATGCTGTGGAGAGTCCTCTTCACACTTGAGCAGATCATAAAGCATGAGGGCATAGATCTAGGGCTCTCTGAATTGAGCCATATGTACAATCTAGTTAGCCACAGGTCTCACCATTTCCTCTTCAAACACAAGCCACAACAACCCCATCCACTCCTCAATGTCACCAAGAACGACACTAATTGGAGAAATCAGTTCTTTTTTGTGAGGAGAGATCCCATTCCCAATGGAAATTATCTTCCCAAAAAATGGAACACCTAGGGTAGGATATAGGATCCTTAGGCTAGGAACACAGAGAATTCTTTTCTTTTCCGAAGAGGATAACTGATGCTTATTTTTCTTGTCTATGTAGCTATCACCTTATCAAGCTTACAAGATACACCTGCCACACCTGAAAGACTCACCGCCTTCTGGAATCTTGATTCAGCTGTTAGAACATACCAACCAAGGATAAAGGATTGAGAAGAAGCTTCCTCAGCCTCCTACACCATGTCAAGTAAGTATCCGTATATGTAAATATGTAAGACCCTAAAAAGTTTTGATCAAAAAGACGCAGCGGAAATACGTACCATAAAATTTATTTCTTAAAACGTTCATTTATACTTGAAAATCATTTAAAACATCTTTATGTAAGGAACTGCATCGTTTACCTTTCATTAATGTACCGATTATAACATACTAATACAGATTACATGACCACCCATTCCGTACAATCCATGTCTCTTTAACTCGATCTTCAATCACTTGTTCTTCATAATATTGATCCATAATTCTGTACAACTTGCATTCACCACATGCATTCATAACATTAGCACATATTATATATAAACAAGATTCATAATTATGGAGTCTCGTTACATTCTATCCTCGTATACTTTCCATTCTGATATCTTTCTAAATTCACGCATTTCATCTGGGTGTCTAATTCTTGGTAAGACTTCAATAATGTACCTGTATTACATTTCAATCTCAAGGCACACTATTAGTAACGTCAATACTCAAACGTATTGAAACTATGCATACATACATGCCCCATTATTTCATGGGCGATAAATCCTACTTCATGCATATGCATATTCACACGTATATTCATACACACATACATACCTACATGAATACATACAAGCTTTATTCCTTTGTGTACATTCAATCCCATTTAATACATATGTACATACGTTCATATATGTATACTCATACATCTATTTATATACACCCGAAAACTTACATGCAAACATAAACACGTCTATACATACATGCTTACATACATACATATAGTTATACAATGCATATAACGTAGTTAGATAGCATTCACACAAGTTTGGAGTTGAAGAATGCGAAAAATATGAAAGAATCAGCGATTTACGCAAGAAGAAACCAATCTGGCACAACCTTGTGTCAGTTCTGGCGCAATACAGATGATATCAGTCAGGGGCGCAACCTTGTGCCTGGGGGGCGCAACCTTGCGCCTGGTTCAGAGCTGCAACTTTCAGCTTAACAAATTTTTACAAATTTGGTCATAACTTTCTCATTTATGTCCGTTTTACGATCCGTTTCTTCCCACATGATCGTAATTTGGTCCTTTATCATATGGACTCGAAATCCAACATCCGGATTAAGGAAATTCTTAACTTATAAGTTTTTGACTTAATATTCATTTATGAATTATTCGACCCGTTCATGTTTTTATCAAACAACTCATTTGTTTATATACAAAACTCACATGAACATGATAACTATAAAAGTTTTACATTATCCGGAGTTTTGTACATGGGGTTTATGCACCCGATACCCGGTATGCGTTAAACTCATTCAATTATACGTAATTGAACTTTGTTAGTACAATTCCCATATGCGAAATGGTTTGTCCATTTAATCATAACTCACAACCGAGTCTTTAGACTATTAACCCGCGTCTTCGTTTCTCGGTTAGTGCGCTTATATACAATCCAACCCATTACCCGGGTGTTATACCGAAGTCATTACTTATGCAACCATTCCGGTATACAATAAAATCTCATTTTGACCGTTTGGTTTACTTAGCGAAACCCATCACTTTTATATAACCAAACCTTTAATACACTTATCATTTTGACCCGGATCTTAACATTTCCATTCTGTGTAAAACCCTACTTAATTTCAATTATCATACATAAATAACTAGTACTTAACTTTACTTAAACAAATTAAGAAGTGATTCCGGAAATCACTTATCTTAAGCGTCCGTATACGCATCCGCTTCCTTGGCTCCTTCCAACCCGTTAGCCTTCCGTGCTTGAGTCCATCTCGACATGATCCTATACTTTCATGTCATCCATTCACATTCTTGTTAGCATGCATAGTTGTACATGTTAATGATCATATCAATTGCATATTTCACATTTGCCTCTCATTCGTCAGTTCTAACAAGCGTAAGACATATACTCAAATTCACATCCATTCAAACTCATATAATTCATTACGTCATCACATATTCACACATTGATCTAAATACGTACCATATAACTTTTTTTTAATCTTACAATTGTGACAACAAGTCTAACCATGTTTCTTATGCGCAGTTGACTTTCAGAAGTCAACGACTTATCATATGAATTTCGACTTAACCTCATACATTCGTGTCATCATAGTAGACTATGCAAATGTCCTTAAATACACATTCAACCACATGATCACCTAGTTACATCATGAACATGTACAACCTAACCAATTCAATATAGACTAAAGCTCTCATGCTCCTAAAATTGTCAACCACATTCAAGCTAGCAATTTAACGAAATCTTAACATCATTCTTTACTAATAAATTCACAAGTTATACCTTTAGTGCACATCCATATTCAATTTACCATTAAGCCTCTAGTCCAACACATGATGTTTACTGATGCGTGTGAAGTGTCGTATAGTTTTAATGTATATTTTAAGCCCTTTAACACTTTTTAGCCAAGTTTTAAATTTATAAAACACGATATTTACTAACACTAAACACACATATGGGCAAGTGCACCAATCGTGAGCGTAGTATAGTGTTGGTAAGATACCGAGGTCGTCCAAGGACACAGAAGCTTTTAATACCGGTTTATCCTCAACGTCTAATCCAATCAAAAGTTTAGAAAAAAAATGTTTTTAAACTAGAAAAATAAAACTAACTAAAATGCTGAAAAATAAAATAAAAATAAAAAACAGATAGATAAGATGAATCACTTGGATCCGACTCGTGTTTAGTGTAACCTTTGATTATTTCCGCACTTTTGCACTTTTTAAGAGATTATCTTAGTTATTGTAGTAGGCCCCTCTTCTGAAGGTGACGTTACCCTCAACCCAGTAGTTTGAGTCAGCAAGGTTACAATCCTAAAGGGTTGGATTATTGAAAGATAATTAATTAAGTTATTAATGCATATTGTGGTAGGCCCCTCTTCTGGAGGTGACGTTACCCTCAGCTAAGTAGTCTGAGTCAGCAGGGATACAGTCCTAAGTAGCCGGGTTAATGTTTTAATAGTAGTTTACATATGAGGGGGTCAAGGAGTTCGAACCCCCGCCATCCAATACCAGTGGGTATTGAAGGAGGTCCTACTAAAGTTGACCCAGGTCCTTGCAGGATCTATACACTGAACAAGGCAAGACTCTTACCAAACCGTTCCCTTAACCCCCGACCAGGTAGCCAACATACCTCCATATAGACCGTGGAGATATGAATGGTGAAAATCTTTTATTTTATATAGACAGTAAAATAATGCCAAGACACCACGGACAAACGATAAGGAAGACTCATCTTCAACATAAGAAACTAGTTATTAAAGTCATTAATACATAACCAAATAAAAAGTGCGAAAAGATTCAAAATAAATAGTATTACACTAGACACTTGTCTTCACCAAGTGATGTAAGAGAATTAGGCAAACATGGCCTTTGATTGTCAAGAACTCTTACGATCAGTCTTGGATCCCGAGACTACTCACACACTCTATGATGGATGATGGATGATGGTGGTGGATGTGGGTTGTGATGGTGGTGGTGGTGGTGGGTGGGTGAAGTGTGAGAGAGGTGGTTTACCAAGGGATGGTTTGCAAATGAGCCAAGCACCCCTATTTATAGCCTGCACAGAAGCCCGGACACGGCCCCGTGTCCACCCATCTTCTCTTTCTTCATTAATTGCAGTTTGTCTGCATTAGTTGACCACGCCCCCGTGTCCACTGGGCACGACCCCATGTGCAGAAGCATATCTGTACTATCAAGATTTCCTTAGATTATGCGAATCTTAGAGTTGACCACGGCCCCGTGTCCGCTGGGCACGCCCCTGTGGTGGGTGATAGAAGCTTCTACAGCTTTGTCTTTTCTGCAGACACTTGGGCACGCCCCGTGCTCATTGAGCACGGGGCATGTTCAGCCTTCTGTTCTCTTGTTTTGCTTGGGAAGATGCTGTCGAGGGGTCGGGCATGCCACGTTTATTCCTTTTCTTGTCTTTATGTTAGATTTAGCTGAATTTTTGCTTCTTTTGTTCATTTGAGCTCATTTAATCCTGAAAATACAAAAGGAAGACAAAAACACACTTTTTCCAACATTAGTACTAAAAATGGTTAGTTTAATGCCATATTTGATGTAATTTATATGTTGCATTTTGCGCACATCAAATACCCCCACACTTGAATCTTTGCTTGTCCTCAAGCAAAACTCCTTATAATGTGGCGTTACACTCCCAAATGGAATGGGTTGAAGAGAAGGTTTTGGGCTTGTCATAGAGTGTCGGGATTTCCAAGATTCTTTATTAAGTTTTATTTTTATTTATTTACAATCTTATTCGTCATGATTTACTTAAAACATTACATAAGATAAATTACTTATTAGGGCATAACATGCCTCTTTAAAATTCCATTTATATACAAGTTCACATACCTCACGGGGGATCACTCAACACTCGGCCGAAGGTGTATTTTTATGAAAACTCTCGAGAGCGGCATGGAACTTACTTTTACCATAAGCTTGCCAAGCAATCAATCCTCCTCCTTTTTAACCATACACCTTTGTAAATATCAAGAGGACTTTGGGGGAAGGGTTAGGCTTGGGTTAAAAGTAGGTGGTTGGGTTAGTGGTTAGTAGAAAAGGGCGAAAGGCGTAAAAAGCGTCGGTTTTCGCAAAACATTTTTGTGACTTTTTATTCCAATGAAGCTTTATTCAAACAAGCCTTCTTTTGATGAGCTTTCTTTGTTTATTGCTAACTTCATTTTTCTTTTCTTCTTTATCAATTTTTTTTTATAAGGGAGTCACACGAAAACCGAGCTTTGTTACTAAAATAAAGGGTTTAAAATGAAAAAGGGTTTTGGTGGGTAAAAGGGTGTTTGATTTGGGTTAAGAAATGAAAAGGTTTAGGCTCAAAGGGGTTAACTAGGGGGATTTTGGGTAGGTGGTAAAAAAAAGAAAAATAATGGTGTAGAAATAAAAAAGGGTTAGTCCTAATGCCTCCATCATTTACTTACTCGGGTTTAAGTTGGTAAGGATCGGGAATGTATCGTCGTGGCAAGTTCTAGAGTTGTAAGAAACCAAGCGGCTATTCACACAAGAAACGAAAAATGAGCATTTAGTTTAAAGATGTGTATTTGTATGCTCAATAAGGGCTCAGAACTCACTTTTTGTGGGAATGAGTTTTTTATGTGATCAAGTATATATAATCAAATTTTAACTAGATTTGTCATGCCGTTTCATAATTTTCTTATGTTGGTTCTTTTTTATCACGACGCTATCAGTTGTAAATTTGTAAAAATATAAACTTTTTAGAATTTGAAATTCCCAAATTAAACCTAGACAAGTAAAAAAAATGAAAAATTTTTGAAAAAAATTTGGGGTGTTTAGCGGTTCCAATAGAGTTTTGTGTAAGGCTTGTAATTAGGACTTGCAAAATTCAAGGTTTTAGCGTCCCCCCTACACTTAAATTACACATTGTCCTCAATGTGCTCCAAAAATAAGTTTTTAGGTTGATTGAATGTGTAAAAAGTTGTGAAAAAGCAAAAAATTATGTTACTGGGAGTCTGGACACGGCCCCGTGGTGTCCGGGCATGGCCCCGTGTTCAGATCGCTAGTAACAGAAAAGAAAGTAAAGTAACGGAAGGCTAGACACGGGGGCGTGTTCAGTGAGCACGCCCCGTGTCCAGGTACCTGAACTGGGCAATTTCCTGCAGATGGTTGAGCACGGGGCGTGTTGGCTGAGCACGGCCCCGTGCTGAACTTGCTGTAATGAAGAAAAATTGTCGGGTGGCCCTGTTTTTGTGCATGGGGTGCTGGTTCAAGTTTCCCTTGGTATCCTTCACCATCCCGAGTGTGTTTTATTCCTGAAAATTAAAACTAAACTAGAAGCATAAAAATTAATCTAAACTAAGAATAGTTCCGCGGAATGCCTCCGTGGTGCGCCACGTTTATAAGGGTCCTTGGCTAGACCCAAAGCCTGGTCATATGTTACCCAAGTGGGATGTTTCGCATCCCATGTTGCACCGTCGGAGAGCATCATCCAAACTCGAGTCTATGACCTTCATGTAATTGTCCGGGTCGTCGTCTTCTACTCTCTTTCCAACTCCAAACTTCATTTCCTTGTCCCCGATCCTCAATGTTAGTGTTTCACCATTCATGTCTACCACGGCTTGGGCCGTAGCTAGGAATGGCCTCCCTAAGATGAGTGGTACTTCAGTATCTTCCTCCATATCTAGTATGACAAAGTCGGCCGGGAAGACGAATTCGCCGACTTTGACCAATAGATTTTCAGCGACACCTTGTGGATATTTGACGGACCTATCGGCGAGTTGTATGCTCATTTTTGTAGGGCTTGTTCTCCCTAGGCCGAGTCGGTTGAACATTGATGCAGGCATGAGGTTGATGCTAGCCCCTAGGTTGGCTAGTGCATTGCGAATGGGGGATTCCCCAATCGAACAAGGAATTGTGAAGCTTCCAGGGTCAATCTTCTTTTGCGGGAGTTTGTTGAGTAGCAAGGCGGAGCATTCTTCGCCTAAATTAACTAATTGCAATGATTCAATTTTCCTTTTATGAGTGAGGAAGTCCCTCATAAATTTTGAATATTTAGGCATTTGAGTTAGGACTTCGATAAACGGAATATTAACATGCAATTGTTTTAGCAGATTTTCGAACTTTGCGATTTGCTCATTGGTCTTTTGGCGAATTAACCGACCGGGGTACAGAACTGGAGGATTCTTGGTGGGCTCTTGAATTGGTGGAGAAGCCGTCTCTTGTTGGGGTGTGGGTGGAGTTGTGGCCTGGCTAGATCGGCTCTTTTCAGTTGGAGGCAATGGAGCTTCCTCGGGACCCACGGTACGGTTTCTTAATGTGATGAGATGTACTTGTGCTTTTGGGTTGGTTTCGGTATTACTTGGTAACGCGCCTTGTGGTCTCTCGGAGAAATTTTGAGCTAGTTGATTTAATTGTTTTTCAATGTTTTGAATACTAGCTTGTTGATTTCTAAAATTCGATTCCAATTGTTGAAATCGATATGAGTTTTTCTTTTCGGTGTCGGAGATGAGGCGAGATACGGTATCTTCAAGCCTTTCTCGTCCCCCTTGTTGTTGAGAGAAATTTTGTGACTCGTTTCTTGGTTATTGAAAGTTTGTTCGTTGGTTTAGATTTTGTTGGTTACTACTGTGACAACTGGCACAAAACCGGTAATTTCCGTACAATTTAATTAATACTTGATAACTGCAATTATGTGCTTAAATGTCAACATTGTCTGATTACATACTATACAAGTGAATTCATGCACGTTTTATACTACAAATATTGCTTTATGCATTAATGAATAGCGTTGCGTCAGAAATACTAGTAAACTCACCGATAAGACACATTATGTCAACAAATCTGCAGAAAGCAGTCAGACAATAGAATTGGGGCCTAGGTGTAGGTCCAACGTCAAGAATACATTAAAACCCAAGAGTACATACAAGGGTTAACATATAGATTTTCCGGAAACTAGAATATGCACTAAAAAGCACCCGAAACACACTTTAAATGCTGAATCTTATATATTTTAGCAAAATTCAGCATTGTAACAAGATTTTACCATGTAAAAAGATGACAAATTGATCCAGAATACTTTCCTAAGTGCCGGGAATTGAAAGTATCACAAAAGGGGACATAAAGGACACTAAATGGTGGAATTTAGCACTTTAACGAACCGGTATTTAACCGAACAACCGGACGTTACCCGGAACATCAAAATATTACTAGAAGCATTGTTTTACTTTTTCTGAGCTAGTTATGGTTCCTGAACACTTTAACATATTACATAATGCAAGATACACGTGAAACACTAGACTTTACCTTTAACTTCCACTAACTACCTACTTACCATCAAAACTTACACTAAACCCCCTCCCCTTGATATTTACGGCCCCAAGTATGGCCCCACACTCAAGATCACCTCAAATCTTCACTAAATCTTACCTTGATCTTGATTAAATCTTGGAAGATATTGTTTGTACTTGGAGGGACATGATAACCAATGGACAAAAGAAACTAGAGATTATATAATGGCTCATAACCATCACCATCTTCACCACTTCTCTTCCTCCCTCCTCCTCTATTCTCGGCCAAAAGTAGTCCGCCACACACCACCATTTTTCATTCAAGCTTCATCCATTCCAAGGTTATCTCTAGGTGTTCAAGGGTAATTAAGGAAGCTTGGAACTCACGGAACTTGAAGGACCTTCTTCATTTGCTTTTATCCACTCCATCTTCACCATTGTTCTTCCCTAGCTTGAAGCTAGTGGTAAGGCTCTCTTGATCTTGTTTACTTCATATTTTTAGTGGCTAAAAGATGTATTATGTTGAAATCATAAGAACACTAAAAGACTTGAACTTGAATCTTGAAACATAAGCTTTACATATGATGAAATCTTGTTGAAATGATATTGTTTAAGTGCATGAGTAATGTTTGTTTGTTGATTTCTTGAGATGATGATGTTAATCATCACATGAAGCTTGCTAGATGATGTTTAAACACTTAATCTAGCAAGTGGGAGGATGATTATGTAACAACCTAGAATAATCATCTTCTTGTAAAGACATGAACTTGATGAATAAAAAAGATTTCTTGTAAGATGATAAACAAAGTAAACTAGTTTGTAGATCCAAGATTTATAAATGATTTTCCAAGAAAACCAAGTTCAAAAATATGATTTTTGAAAGATCATGGTTTTTACTAAACTTACACTATTTTTGGTGATAAAATAAGTGTAGAAATACCTATGAAACAAGAAGATGTATAAACAAACATTTTTGTAAAATATGTTTACAAGTTGTAAACATCTAAAACCTTCAAGAATGAAGTTTACCATGTAGTAAATATATTTTGGAAGGTAACTAAGGCTGCTAAACACTTTACCAAGTTACTACAAGTTTTTACAAAACTTCAAGTACATGATGTAGTGTAAATTACTTGATTTTGATACTCGGTAGGTGTTGAATGAGTTGATTATTGATTGTGATGATTTAAAAGAAAATAAACACATGTTTTGAAAACATGGGAAACCTCCATTTTTAGGGGAAACCATGTCAAAATTTCTATAGAATTTTGACACTTAGAAAAATATAAGTTTTGGTGAAACTTATTCCCTAAAAATTCACCTAAAAATATTTACCAAGGTTTCCCTAATTTTTGTGCAAACTTCAAGTTAAGAAATGATGATTTCTTCAAGATAAAAATTGATATTAAGTATGTATATTTGTGAGAAAAATATATATATTTATTGATCACCAAATTTTGTGCTAAGTGTATGTAGTATGTATTACATGTAATAGTGTATTAGGACTTGAAAATACACTAAATACTCCTAAGGAGTACAAATACAAAATACACATACAACATGCATAGACAAATACAAGAGAATATATTTATGAAAATATATCACTTGATAGATTATATAACTTGGACAAGTTATGAACATGAAATGAAGTTTTGGATAAAATACATAATTCGGGTGAAAAATACAAGATACTTATATTTATTTTGAGAAAATAATATAAGTAAGATACATAGTTAAAAATATAAATTAATTTTTAACGCACAAAGAACAAATACATAAAAGATGGTGACTTGTACTTGTGCGATACAAGTCTAGTGACTAACGTTAATAAAACACGTTTAGGTCACGACACTAGATAAGCAAAACCGGTGAAGTTTACTGCGCAAGGAACGCAAAGTTGTGAGTTCATAACCCCACCTTTTTACGGTTTTACATTTTATAAATGTTTTCGGGGTGGAAAGACATGAAAGTTTTGCAAAAATAAACAATTTATCGATAAACGAAAACTTATATTTCTAAACCATGTTACGAATGGATTCCAAAGAACTCAAATGGTTTACGAATGATTTATACTGAATATACCGGTTTTACAAAACAAATCGTAAGGCCTTGCCTTGTTCTACGCGGCCGCGAGAGGACCAGATTCAGCAACTATATAAGGAGGCCTCGGGATTTCATTTCCGTCGCTCACATCTTTTCTTTCTAAACGAATTTTGAAGTAGTAAAAGTAATACTCGGGTATTATACCCCCTATCATGTGATACCACTGAAACTTGCTCGCGCCCACCCGTTCCCCGGGATGAGGGATCGGGGGTGGCGACAGATCGTCCTAGTTATAATAATGGGACTGGGTTGGTTTGCGTACGTAAAACGAGACAACCCAGTGAGTTCATGCTCCCCCTTTTCTTTTAACTGTTTTCACTTTTAAAACTTCGGGGGTGAAGTACATGTTACTAAATGTTTACAGAAAGATACAAAATACATGTGTTATGGTATGATTGATACAAGAACTAAGGAATGATATTTGAAATCGTGTCACGAATAGGGTACCAGAATCACCATTAATCGTGTACATACTAAGACCAAAGAACAAAAGGTTAGATCTAATGGGTTTTCGGGCAGCCACACTCTTGGTGAAAACTAGTACCAAGTAGTGCTTTTGTGTCTCAGTCGTGAATCGACAACTAGAAAAATGCCTATGGTTTGGATGCTTCCTATATCGTGTCACATGTTAATGGCCTTGCAACCCATTAACAACCTAGATACATACAGAAATACTTGATTTATACAAGATACATACCATGTTTTCATACAAAGTATACAAACGTTCAATACAAGAACTGTATGAATTCACACCAACATTATATTGACGATTTTCCAAAAACTCACATGTATTTCAGGTAACTAAAGTGGATGTGCGCACGGTCATACTCTTGCTCGTGGATGATGTTTATGTTTGTCTTTGAATAAGTTGTAAACTTTTTAAAACAATTATTGGTCGTGTAATGTAAACACTTATCTCAACCATCTTTTGAATGTAATGGCATTTGAAGTTATTTTATGAGCATGTAGTATGTTTACCATTCGTATACAATGAAAACCTTTCATGATCACACCTCGTGCTTCCGCCTTAGAAAGGGGTGTGACAGATTGGTATCAGAGCTGCGATTGTAGTGAACCAGGATTCCTTCTCGAGTCTAGACTACAATCTTTAGGATCCTTTCACGAAAACAATTTTTCAAAAGTTTTTCATTGCATAAAACTTTCCGCGATATCCACTACCTGAAACTGTTTTCAAAGAGTCAAGAAAAGACACTACGAGACTTAGGGTACACTGGAGTAGCACTTGTCTGCGACTAAGAATTACTTGCGATTATGTGTGATAATTGATATTTACGTATACTAGAAGTAGAATACCGCAAGTATACGTGACTTTACCTGAAAACAATGGCCTACCTGAAGGAAGAGATACGAGGATGAAACGAACTGTGCGGACTGTGCAAGGAGTTACGTAATTATGGATGCATACATAATTGATGCGTGTGAAGTGTTATATATATTAGGTGTATATTTTAAGCCCTTTTTAACACTTATTTTAGCCAAGTTTTAAATTTATAAAACACGATATTTCACTAACACTAAACACACATATGGGCAAGTGCACCCATCGTTGAGTGTAGTATAGCGTTGGTAAGATACCGAGGTCGTCCAAGGACACAAGAGCTTTTAGTACCGGTTTATCCTCAACGTCTAACCAAAATAAAAGTTTAGAAAAAATGTTTTAAACTAAGAAAATTAAAAGCTAACTAAAATGCTGAAAATAAAAATAAAATAAAAACAGATAGACAAGATGAATCACTTGGTTCCGACTCGTATCTAGTATAACCTTTGATTATTTCCGCACTTTTGCACATAATTAAGAGATTATCTTAGTTATTGTAGCAGGCCCCTCTTTTGAAGGTGACGTTACCCTCACCCCAGTAGTTTGAGTCAGCAGGGATACAATCCTAAAAGGGTGGATTATTGGAAGATAATGAATTAAGTTATTAATGCAGTATTGTGGTAGGCCCCGCTTTTGGCGGTGACGTTACCCTCGGCTAAGTAGTCTGAGTCAGCAGGGATACAGTCCTAAATAGCCGGGTTATAGTATTAATAGTAGTTAACTTATGAGGGGATCAAAGAGTTTGGACCCCCGCCATCCAATACCGTGAAGTATTGAAGGAGGTCCTACTAAATTTGACCCAGGTCCATTGCAGGACCTCTAAACGCTGAACAATGGCAAGACCTTTACCAAACCGTTCCCTTAACCCCCTACTAGGTAGCCAACATACCTCCATATAGACCGTGGAGATATGAATGGTGAAAATCCTTTATTTTATATAGACAGTAAAATAATGCCAAGACACCACGGACAAACGATAAGGAAAGATCACCTTCAACATAAGTAACTAGTTATTAAAGTCATTAATACAAAACCAAATAAAAAGTGCAAAAGATTAGAAATAAAAAGTATTATACTAGACACTTTGTCTTCACCAAGTGATGTAAGAGACTTAGGCAAACATGGCCTTGATTGTCAAGAACTCTTACGATCAATCTTGGATCCCGAGACGACTCACACTCTCTACGATGGACAATGGATGATGGTGGTGGATGATGGTGTTGTGATGGTGGTGGGTGGTGGATGAAGTGTGAGAGAGGTGGAGTGCCAAGGGATGAGATGAAATGAATCCAAGCACTCCTATTTATAGGCTGAACAGAGAGCTGGACACGGCCCCGTGTCCGCTGGACACGGCCCCGTGTCTGCCTGACAATCTCTCTCCTCATTAATTGTAATTCGCAATTACAATAAATGCGCCTGCTGTACTTTCGACACACCCCCGTGTCCGCTGAGCACGGCCCCGTGATGGGCAATAGAAGCTTCTATGGATTTGTCTTTTCTGCTGCTTCTTGGGCACGCCCCCGTGCTGGCTGAGCACGGGGCGTGTTCAGCCTTCTGCTTTCTCCATTTTTCTTTGGAAGGTGCCGTTGAGGGGTCGGGCAGTCCACTAATATTCCTTTTCTTGTATTTATGTTGGATTTAGCTGTCTTTTTGCTTCTTTTTGCGTTTTTGAGCTCATTTAATCCTGAAAATACAAAAGGAAGACAAAAACACTATTTTTCCAATATTAGTACTTAAAAGGGGTTAGTTTTATGCCTTATTTGATGTAATTTATATGTTGCATTTTACACACATCAAATACCCCCACACTTGAACTTTTGCTTGTCCTCAAGCAAAACTCTTTAACATGTGGCTTACACTCCCAAATGTAATAGGTAGAAGAGAAGGTTTTGGGCTTGTCGTAGAGTGTCGGGATTTCCAAGATCTTTTTGGGTTTTATTTTTATTTATTTACACTCCTATTCGTAATGATTTATTTAAAACTTTTCATAAAAGAAATTACTTATTTGGGCATAACATGCCTTTTTAAAATTCTATTTATATACAAGTTCACATACCTCACGGGGAAATCACTCACACTCGGCCGAAGGTGTATTTTTAGTGAATCACTCGAGACCGGCATGGAACTTATTCCTACCATAGGCTTGCCAAGAAATCAATCCTCCTCCTTTTTAACTTTTATACCTTTGTAGATATCAAGAGGACTTTGTGGGTTAAGGGTTAGGCTAGGGTTAAAGGTAGGTGGTTGGGTTAGTGGTTAGTAGAAAAAGGGCTAAAAGCGTAACAAGTGTCGGTTTTCGTATTTTTGCAACTTTTTATTTTGATGAAGCTTTTATTCAAACTAAGTTATTTTTGATTAACTTGTTTGTTTATTTTCTTTTTGCTTCATCATTTTTTTTTTATTTTTTTTTACGAACAACCGAACTTGTTACTAAAATAAAGGGTTAAAAATGAAAAAGGGTTTTGGTGGGTAAAAGGGTTTTTGTTTGGGTGATGAAATGAAAAGGTTTAGGCTCAAAGGGGCTAACTAGGGGGATTTTTTTGGGTAGGTGGTAAAAGAAAAAGAAAAATAATGGTGTAGAAATAAAAAGGGTTAGTCCTAATGCCTCCATCATTTACTTACTCGGGTTTAAGTTGATAAGGACCGGGAATGTATTGTCATGGCAAGTTCTAGAGTCGTAAGAACCAAGCGGCTATTCACACAAGAAACGAAAAATGAGCATTTAATCAATTGATATGTAATTGTGTGCTCAATAAAGGCTCAAAACTCACTTTTGTGGGAATGGGTTTTTATGTGATCAAGTATATATAATCAAATTTAAATAAGTTTGTCATGCCTTTTCATAATTTTCTTATGTTGGTTCTTTTTATCACTACGCTATCGGTTGTAAATTTGTAAAAATATAACCTTTTTGAGAACTTGAATTTTCCGAGTTAAACCTAGACAAGTAAAAAAAAATGAAATTTTTGAAAAAACTTTGGGGTGATTAGCGGTTCCAATAGAGTTTTGTGTAAGGCTTGTATTTAGGACTTGCAAAGTTCAAGGTTTTAGCATCCCCCCCACACTTAAATTACACATTGTCCTCAATGTGTCCCAAAAATAAATTTTTAGGTTGATTAGATGTGTAAAATAGTGTTTAAAAAGCAAAAAAAATTGTGTTACTGGGCACTGGACACGGCCCCGTGTTGTCCGGGCACGGCCCCGTGCTCAGGTGCCAGTAACATAATTAAAACAAGAGAAACAGAAGCCTGGACACGGGGGCGTGTTGGGTGAACACGGCCCGTGTCCAGTTACCTGAACTGGGCGTTTTCTGCAGGGTGCTCAGCACGGGGTCGTGTTGGTTGGGCACGGCCCGTGTTGAACCTTCTGAAATGGAGAAAATTGTCGGGTTGCCTTGTTCTTGTGCATGGGTTCATTTTTCTCGTTCCCCTTTTCATCCTTTACCACCATGAGTGTGTTTTATTCATTACAAACCATCCAAACCTTAAAACCATCATTTCATTTCATCATAGAGAGAACTTACATAATCCTAAATTAAACTAGATAAAACAAAGAAATAACAAACCATGGAGTCCTAGCCTTTACTTTATTTTAATTTAGCAAAATTTCCAAGAAGTAATTAATCTTGGTTAAACAAGGCGTAATTGAACTCCTTCTTCCGCGTGCGGTTCTCCTCAAATGTCAGCGAGCCATTCTTCTACCTCCCTTGGAAGGAGAAAAGAAGGCTCATTGGCATTAGTTTGAGGAGTTTCAACTTCCACCGGGATCTCTTGTTGGTGTTCCACGGGAGGTTCCGCTGGAAAGTCTTCCCACCCGGTAGGGTTGTTGATTCCGAGTGCCAGGTTCCAATCCTATTGAGGAATGACTGGTTCCATTGGAGGTGCTACAAGAATATTTAACCTCTGGTGCAAGAGGTTAATTTCTTGGAAGCTGCTTTCAAGTCCCATCGCAAGATCGTTAATACGGTCGATTAGGACCTCCTCTACTGACGTCATTTCATCGAGAGCCTCCCTTAATGCTACCACATAGTGCACAAGTGTAGCTTCAATGGAGGGTCTTCTTCCTCTTCGGCTGTTTGACGAATGCACAGAAGATGTTTCGCTGTTTTCACTCGACATCCTACGAAAAATAAACTAAAAATAGTTTATTTAATGAAACAGTGACCGGACACGGCCCCGTGCTCACTGAGCACGGCCCCGTGTTCATCTTTCTGCAGAGTTTTGGAACAAGGAAACTTGGAATTTTAAGTTATTTTCTGAACTTGTGGGGCCTTTTTAGCTACTAATAACTTAAAACAATGTTTCATAACATGTTTTTACCAAGATTCTTTGAACAAAACTCATTTATCCCTACCATAGAGTTGGAGGAATTCCAAACTTTCAATGGTAGCTCTTGGAGAAAGATGGAGAAGAAGGAAATGGCTAAAAGAGGAAAGGACAAGATGGGTTGTTGGAACCTTCTTTTAGACTTACCTAGGATAGTTTGAGAGAAGATTCCTGCAAATCTCTGCCCCAAGTTGGTCCAAATGTGCAGGATTCTTGGCTGCATTTATAGAAAATGACAGCATCCTGGACACGGCCCCGTGTTCAGTGGACACGGCCCCGTGTGCAGGTGGAATTCTGACACAGTTTGTCCGTATTCTGACGTACTGATCAGAATGGAATCTTTTGATGGACACGGGGGCGTGTTGGCTGGGCACGGCCCTGTGTCTAGGGACTGTTTTATGAAGTTTGTCTAGTTTTTTAAGGAACTTGTTAGTATCGGGTGGCTCCTGACTGGTTGGAACAACCCCAAAGTGCCTAAGATACCTTAATTGTCCTAAACTAAGGCGAGAACGCAAGAGGTTGTCGGTGAGGGTAATTCCTATTTTTATTCTAGGTGGACAAGTCCAACCCTTTTCCGGGCTCTTGTTAAAGAAGGTGTATGCCGAATCGCTCAGGTCTATGTATGCACCGAACGAAGTCGATGGAGAGTCCTTCACGGCACAATCGACACAGGGACGACTATCGTCCAAGTCTTTGCTAGGTACTAAGGTATTTTCGGGAGCAACGAGGTTGTCGGAATGCGGTTCCAACAATTCTTCATGGTTATCGTCTTGGGGTGGATCAATAAAATCCTTCCTAAGCTCTTCTAACCAACTCTGAACTAGCTTTTCTAGTTGAAATAGCTCATCAAGGAGCATTTCTCCTAGAATATCTGGCTGGGCGCATTCGAGGGAGAAATAGTGCTTATTTTTACTTCCGCCCCTCTTAAGGTTGTGAGAAGTTGGTGGGTCCATGTAGTGGGGCCTATAATTTAGAAAGTAGCATTTTACTTCTTCATGTTTGCCACCACATAATTGACACCACGTACCATAAGAGTGCCGAAAGTAAAAATAATTACTATCACTCATGTTTATGTCAGAAATTACCAACCGCCGGGATCTAACGGTTCTGTTTTCAATAACTGACTCTTGGGCACGGGGGCGTGTTGGGTGAGCACGGCCCCGTGTTCAGCTTACTGTCTGACGTAAAACAAGATTGCCAGTTCCAATGATTGAGCACGGGGGCGTGTTCAGCGGGCACGGCCCGTGCTGAGCTCTGCAGAAGCTGAAAAACTAAGAAAAAAAATCCTAAAAAAAAAAAAAAAAAAAAAGGAAAACTGATTAGGCCGTTGATTCCTAACTTTCTTAAAATCCTTGTGTCCCCGGCAACGGCGCCAAAAACTTGATGCGTGTGAAGTGTTATATATATTAGGTGTATATTTTAAGCCCTTTTTAACACTTATTTTAGCCAAGTTTTAAATTTATAAAACACGATATTTCACTAACACTAAACACACATATGGGCAAGTGCACCCATCGTTGAGTGTAGTATAGCGTTGGTAAGATACCGAGGTCGTCCAAGGACACAAGAGCTTTTAGTACCGGTTTATCCTCAACGTCTAACCAAAATAAAAGTTTAGAAAAAATGTTTTAAACTAAGAAAATTAAAAGCTAACTAAAATGCTGAAAATAAAAATAAAATAAAAACAGATAGACAAGATGAATCACTTGGTTCCGACTCGTATCTAGTATAACCTTTGATTATTTCCGCACTTTTGCACATAATTAAGAGATTATCTTAGTTATTGTAGTAGGCCCCTCTTTTGAAGGTGACGTTACCCTCACCCCAGTAGTTTGAGTCAGCAGGGATACAATCCTAAAAGGGTGGATTATTGGAAGATAATGAATTAAGTTATTAATGCAGTATTGTGGTAGGCCCCGCTTTTGGCGGTGACGTTACCCTCGGCTAAGTAGTCTGAGTCAGCAGGGATACAGTCCTAAATAGCCGGGTTATAGTATTAATAGTAGTTAACTTATGAGGGGATCAAAGAGTTTGGACCCCCGCCATCCAATACCGTGAAGTATTGAAGGAGGTCCTACTAAATTTGACCCAGGTCCATTGCGGGACCTCTAAACGCTGAACAATGGCAAGACCTTTACCAAACCGTTCCCTTAACCCCCTACCAGGTAGCCAACATACCTCCATATAGACCGTGGAGATATGAATGGTGAAAATCCTTTATTTTATATAGACAGTAAAATAATGCCAAGACACCACGGACAAACGATAAGGAAAGATCACCTTCAACATAAGTAACTAGTTATTAAAGTCATTAATACAAAACCAAATAAAAAGTGCAAAAGATTAGAAATAAAAAGTATTATACTAGACACTTTGTCTTCACCAAGTGATGTAAGAGACTTAGGCAAACATGGCCTTGATTGTCAAGAACTCTTACGATCAATCTTGGATCCCGAGACGACTCACACACTCTACGATGGACAATGGATGATGGTGGTGGATGATGGTGTTGTGATGGTGGTGGGTGGTGGATGAAGTGTGAGAGAGGTGGAGTGCCAAGGGATGAGGTGAAATGAATCCAAGCACTCCTATTTATAGGCTGAACAGAGAGCTGGACACGGCCCCGTGTCTGTCTGACAATCTCTCTCCTCATTAATTGTAATTCGCAATTACAATAAATGCGCCTGCTGTACTTTCGACACGCCCCTGTGTCCGCTGAGCACGGCCCCGTGATGGGCAATAGAAGCTTCTATGGATTTGTCTTTTCTGCTGCTTCTTGGGCACGCCCCCGTGCTGGCTGAGCACGGGGCGTGTTCAGCCTTCTGCTTTCTCCATTTTGCTTTGGAAGGTGCCGTTGAGGGGTCGGGCAGTCCACTAATATTCCTTTTCTTGTATTTATGTTGAATTTAGCTGTCTTTTTGCTTCTTTTGCGTTTTTGAGCTCATTTAATCCTGAAAATACAAAAGGAAGACAAAAACACTCTTTTTCCAATATTAGTACTTAAAAAGGGTTAGTTTTATGCCTTATTTGATGTAATTTATATGTTGCATTTTACACACATCAATAATTATGGAATTCAGTGCACAAAAACCACAGCAAGTCTTGTCACATATAGATTACCTCAGTGTAAGAAAAGGTCAAACGTGAACACCCCTCCCCCAGCCTACTAAGTACTCTGCTGGAGTAATAATTGTTTGATGTCACTTATGTGGGTATATGTCGGTATATATATACTACTATCTCGTAAGACGATATCAAACAAATGTCTAACCCTATTGTGTTGTGTTCTGTCAGAACATGGCACCAAAGAGAGCTGTGAACGCTCCTGATCAACCTCCTCCTCCCCCACAGCCAAGAACTGCTGAAGAGCTGAACGCCCTACTGGAAGAAAGGATCTCCGCAGCTATCACCCAATACGAGGCGAATCGCACCGAACAAAGTGGAGGACCAAGCAATACCAGGCGTAATGGACAGGGAGACTCATCTGGAGGAAACGCAGCTCAAGGTTGCACTTTCAAGCAGTTTCTCGACTGCAAACCGCTGAACTATGACGGCACTGGAGGTGCAGTGGTGTTTGTACGCTGGACGGAGAAGACTAATGCTACCATCCGTATGAGCAAGTGTACCGCGGATCAGCAAGTCACTTTTGCTACCGGGTTGTTTGTTGATGAAGGTTTAACTTGGTGGAATTTGCAAGTCCAGATTCTGGGTGATGATGCCGCGTACGGCATGACGTGGGATGAGCTAAAGGAACGTATGAGAGAAAAGTATAGCTCACGTGCTGAACTCCAAAGGTTGGAGACTGAGTTTTGGCACTTGACCATGGAAGGTGCTGACATTACTAGTTATACCCGAAGGTTCCACGATCTGTCTAGAGTGATTCCCTACATGGTGACTCCCGAATTTAAGCGCGTTGAACGCTACATTTGGGGATTAGCCTCAGAATTTCGCAGCATGGTAACTTCGGCCAAACCTACAACAATCACTGAGGCTGTAACTCTGGCCGTTAGCCTTACTGAAGATGCTGTTCATATGAAGAAGCTATCACTGAACCCAACTGAAAAGACCGAGACGCATGCTGAGTCATCCGGTGACAAGAAAAGGAAGCATGCGAACCTGAATCAAGCAACACACAACAACAAGGGTTTCAACAACAAGAAGCGTGACCCAACCTGCCTCAGGAGGCGAAAACTCTTGCAACCATGAATGACGCTCCTGCCAAAAGGTACCTGGGCACTCTGCCCATTTGCAACCAGTGCAAGCGTCATCACGAAGGAGTTTGTCGCATTCCAAAATGCGACAAGTGTGGAAAAATGGGTCACCATATTGAGGATTGTTGGGGAAAAGGAAAGAACGGGAATGGAAACCGCATCGGTGCTGGTAATAGAAACAACGGTGGAAATGGGAATGGCAATGGTAACCGGAATAGGAATGGAGCTGGGCAAAACCAAGGATGCTTTAGTTGTGGAAGCAAGGATCATTTCATAAAAGATTGCCCAAGGGGAAACAATGCTTAGGCTTGAGCATTCGTGATTGGAGCAAGGAACGCACGCGAGGACCCTAATGTGGTCACCAGTACGTTTCTCGTTAACAATCACTTTGCATCCATACTATTTGACACTGGTGTCGATTATAGCTTCATGTCTGTGGAATTTAAATGCATGCTTGGAATAGAATCTAGTAGATTAGATATTCCTTATTCCATAGAGCTAGCCAATGGTAAACTTGTTAAATCGGACGAAGTTGTTAAAGGTTGCACGCTAGAACTCGGTGTGCAAAGATTTAGCATCGATCTCTTACCTATTCAATTGGGTAGCTTCGATGTAGTGGTCGGAATGGACTGGTTGTCCAAGAACAAAGCTGAAGTTATTTGTCACGAGAAAATCATTCACATCCCTTTGGCGAATGATGAAACTCTCATCGTACATGGAGAAAAACAAGACGCGCCTCTGCGAATCATCAGTTGTATGAAGGCACAGAATTGCTTAAGGAAAGGATGTGTTGCTTTCCTAGCACACATTGTAGATAAGAAGGCTGTTGAGCCGAAACTCGAAGACATTCCTGTGGTGAAGGAATTCCCTGATGTTTTTCCCAAAGATCTGCCAGGACTACCTCCGCAACGACAAGTCGAATTCCGTATAGCCTTGGTTCCAGGAGTCGCTCCTGTAGCCAAGGCACCCTATCGGCTTGCACCATCCGAAATGCAAGAATTATCTACACAACTCCAGGAGTTGTTGGATAAAGGATTCATAAGGCCAAGCTTCTCGCCTTGGGGAGCTCCAGCATTGTTCGTAAAGAAGAAGGATGGAACGCTGCGGATGTGTATCGATTACAGAGAACTGAACAAGCTCACAATTAAGAATCGGTACCCACTACCGAGGATTGATGACTTATTTGATCAATTGCAAGGATCGAGCTACTATTCCAAGATCGACCTTCGATCTGGATACCATCAGTTAAGGATTCAAGAGGAAAGCGTACCAAATACTGCATTCAGAACACATTATGGGCATTACGAGTTCCTTGTGATGCCATTCGGACTGACGAACGCACCAGCGGTATTTATGGATCTGATGAACCGCGTATGCAAATCATATCTCGATAAATTCATGATTGTATTTATCGATGATATCCTAATTTACTCACGAACGAAAGAAGAGCACGAGCAACATCTCAGAACCATTTTGGAACTACTAAAGAAAGAAAAACTTTATGCAAAGTTATCGAAGTGCGAATTCTGGATTCACAAAGTACAGTTTCTTGGTCACGTTGTGAATGAGAAGGGCATTCACGTAGACCCATCCAAGATTGAGGCAATAAAGAATTGGGAAGCCCCCAAAACCCCAATTGAAGTTCAACAGTTTTTAGGCTTAGCGGGCTATTACCGACGGTTTATTGAGAATTTCTCAAAGATAGCTCAACCGCTAACTACCCTTACGCAGAAAGACAAGAAGTACGACTGGGGTGACAAGCAGGAAGAAGCCTTCCAACTGCTAAAAAATAAGCTATGTGATGCACCGATACTATCCTTACCCGAAGGAACTGAAGACTTCATGGTATACTGCGACGCTTCGCGTCAAGGTTTGGGTTGCGTGCTCATCCAACGCCAAAAAGTAATCGCTTACGCTTCAAGACAATTGAAGGTACATGAAAGGAATTATACCACTTACGACCTGGAGCTAGGCGCGGTGGTATTCGCCTTGAAGATCTGGCGACACTATTTATATGGTACTCGATGTACAATCTTCACAGATCACAAAAGCCTGCAGCACATATTTGATCAGAAGGAATTAAACATGCGTCAGCGACGATGGGTTGAGTTGCTGAACGACTATGAGATTAAGTACCATCCTGGGAAAGCAAACGTTGTAGCAGAGGCGCTAAGTCAAAAGGAAAGGGTTAAGACCCTAAGGGTTCGGGCATTGGAAATGACTATTCAAACGAACATCACTGCACGTATTCGTGACTCACAACAAGAAGCCCTTAAGGAAGAAAATCGTAGAGCTGAATACCTCCGGGGTATGTTGAAATACATGGTGCCAAACAAAGAGGGAACCTTGTACTTTAAGGGGCGTATTTGGGTTCCGCTCTATGGCAATATTCGAGAAGTCATCCTTGATGAAGCACACAAGTCAAAATACTCGATCCATCCAGGATTGGACAAAATGTATCAAGACTTGAAGGAATACTATTGGTGGCCGAGACTCAAGAGCGACGTTGTTGTTTATGTTGGAAAGTGCCTAACCTGTGCTAAGGTTAAGGCTGAGTATCAAAAACCGTCCGGTCTACTGCAACAACCAGAGATACCCATGTGGAAGTGGGAGCAAATCTCGATGGACTTCATAACAAAATTACCCAGGACCCCTAGAGGGCATGACATGATATGGGTGATAGTTGATCGATTAACGAAATCTGCGCATTTCCTACCAATCCGAGAGAAGGATAGCACTGGAAAGCTTGTTGAGATATACTTGAAAGAAATCGTGGCACGTCATGGAGTGACTATCTCAATTATTTCAGACAGAGATGGACGTTTTCTCTCAAGGATTTGGCAATCCTTTCAGGAAGCCTTTGGATCTCAATTAGATCTAGGCACAGCCTTCCATCCGTAAACAGACGGCCAGAGCGAACGAACCATACAAACGCTAGAAGATATGCTTCACACATGTGTTATGGACCTAGGCGGCAGCTGGGATACTCATCTACCTTTAGTTGAGTTTTCCTACAATAACAGTTATCATACGAGCATAAAAGCCACGCCGTTCGAAGCTCTGTATGGCCGCAAGTGCCGCTCGCCATTATGTTGGGCAGACGCTGGAGACAAACGTATGGTTGGTCCTGAACTTGTGCAAGAGACAACCGACAAGATTATGCAGATCCGAGAACGCATTAAGGCGGCTCGAGATCGACAAAAGAGCTACGCTGATCGAAGACGAAAACCATTACAGTTCGAGGTGGGAGACAAAGTTTTGTTGAAGGTCTAACCTTGGAAGGGCGTAGTAAGATTCAGAAAACGTGGGAAGCTGAATCCCCGATACATCGGACCATTCAAGATCTTAGAAAGAATTGGTACCGTGGCATACAAGTTGGAATTACCAGAAGAACTTAATGGCGCACATGATACGTTTCATGTATCCAACCTCAAGAAGAGTCCAACCTAAGAAACCATGATCATCCCTGCGGATGAAGTGCATATTGATGACACCCTCCGATTTACAGAACAACCCGTTAAGGTTACAGACTGGAAAGTCAACAAGACCAGGAGGAGCACTGTCAAGCTTGTCAAAGTACGTTGGAACTCTAAGCACGGACCCGAGTACATGTGGGAACGTGAAGACCAGTTTAAAGAAAAGTACCCCCATCTGTTCAAGAAAACTCATGTGAGAGATAGATCAGCCTGAATTTCGGGACGAAATTCTTTTAACGGGGGGAGACTGTGACAACTGGCACAAAACCGGTAATTTCCGTACAATTTAATTAATACTTGATAACTGTAATTATGTGCTTAAATGTCAACATTGTCTGATTACATACTATACAAGTGAATTCATGCACGTTTTATACTACAAATATTGCTTTATGCATTAATGAATAGCGTTGCGTCAGAAATACTAGTAAACTCACCGGTAAGACACATTATGTCAACAAATCTGCAAAAAGCAGTCAGACAATAGAATTGGGGCCTAGGTGTAGGTCCAACATCAAGAATACATTAAAACCCAAGAGTACATACAAGGGTTAACATATAGATTTTCCGGAAACTAGAATATGCACTAAAAAGCACCCGAAACACACTTTAAATACTGAATCTTATATATTTCAGCAAAATTCAGCATTGTAACAAGATTTTACCATGTAAAAAGATGACAAATTGATCCAGAATACTTTCCTAAGTGCCGGAAATTGAAAGTATCACAAAAGGGGACATAAAGGACACTAAATGGTGCAATTTAGCACTTTAACGAACCGGTATTTAACCGAACAACCGGACATTATCCGGAACATCAAAATATTACTAGAAGCATTGTTTTACTTTTTCTGAGCTAGTTATGGTTCCTGAACACTTTAACATATTACATAATGCAAGATACACGTGAAACACTAGACTTTACCTTTAACTTCCACTAACTACCTACTTATCATCAAAACTTACACTAAACCCCCCTCCCCTTGATATTTACGGCCCCAAGTATGGCCCCACACTCAAGATCACCTCAAATCTTCACTAAATCTTACCTTGATCTTGATTAAATCTTGGAAGATATTGTTTGTACTTGGAGGGACATGATAACCAATGGACAAAAGAAACTAGAGATTATATAATGGCTCATAACCATCACCATCTTCACCACTTCTCTTCCTCCCTCCTCCTCTATTCTCGGCCGAAAGTAGTCCGCCACACACCACCATTTTTCATTCAAGCTTCATCCATTCCAAGGTTATCTCTAGGTGTTCAAGGGTAATTAAGGAAGCTTGGAACTCACGGAACTTGAAGGACCTTCTTCATTTGCTTTTATCCACTCCATCTTCACCATTGTTCTTCCCTAGCTTGAAGCTAGTGGTAAGGCTCTCTTGATCTTGTTTACTTCATATTTTTAGTGGTTAAAAGATGTATTATGTTGAAATCATAAGAACACTAAAAGACTTGAACTTGAATCTTGAAACATAAGCTTTACATATGATGAAATCTTGTTGAAATGATATTGTTTAAGTGCATGAGTAATGTTTGTTTGTTGATTTCTTGAGATGATGATGTTAATCATCACATGAAGCTTGCTAGATGATGTTTAAACACTTAATCTAGCAAGTGGGAGGATGATTATGTAACAACCTAGAATAATCATCTTCTTGTAAAGACATGAACTTGATGAATAAAAATGATTTCTTGTAAGATGATAAACAAAGTAAACTAGTGAACTTGTAGATCCAAGATTTATAAATGATTTTCCAAGAAAACCAAGTTCAAAAATATGATTTTTGAAAGATCATGGTTTTTATTAAACATACACTATTTTTGGTGATAAAATAAGTGTAGAAATACCTATGAAACAAGAAGATGTATAAACAAACATTTTTGTAAAATATGTTTACAAGTTGTAAACATCTAAAACCTTCAAGAATGAAGTTTACCAAGTAGTAAATATATTTTGGAAGGTAACTAAGGTTACTAAACACTTTACCAAGTTACTACAAGTTTTTACAAAACTTCAAGTTCATGATGTAGTGTAAATTACTTGATTTTGACACTCGGTAGGTGTTGAATGAGTTGATTATTGATTGTGATGATTTAAAAGAAAATAAACACATGTTTTGAAAACATGGGAAACCTCCATTTTTAGGGGAAACCATGTCAAAATTTCTATAGAATTTTGACACTTAGAAAAATATAAGTTTTGGTGAAACTTATTCCCTAAAAATTCACCTAAAAATATTTACCAAGGTTTCCCTAATTTTTGTGCAAACTTCAAGTTAAGAAATGATGATTTCTTCAAGATAAAAATTGATATTAAGTATGTATATTTGTGAGAAAAATATATATATTTATTGATCACCAAATTTTGTGCTAAGTGTATGTAGTATGTATTACATGTAATAGTGTATTAGAACTTGAAAATACACTAAATACTCCTAAGGAGTAAAAATACAAAATACACATACAACATGCATAGACAAATACAAGAGAATATATTTATGAAAATATATCACTTGATAGATTATATAACTTGGACAAGTTATGAACATGAAATGAAGTTTTGGACAAAATACATAATTCAGGTGAAAAATACAAGATACTTGTATTTATTTTTGAGAAAATAATATAAGTAAGATACATAGTTAAAAATATAAATTAATTTTTAACACACAAAGAACAAATACATAAAAGATGGTGACTTGTACTTGTGCGATACAAGTCTAGTGACTAACGTTAATAAAACACGTTTAGGTTACGACGCTAGATAAGCAAAAACCGGTGAAGTTTACGGTGCAAGGAACGCAAAGTTGTGAGTTCATAACCCCACCTTTTTACGGTTTTACATTTTATAAATGTTTTCGGGGTGGAAAGACATGCAAGTTTTGCAAAAATAAACAATTTATCGATAAACGAAAACTCATATTTCTAAACCATGTTACGAATGGATTACAAAGAACTAAAATGGTTTACGAATGATTTATACTGAATATACCGGTTTTACAAAACAAATACGTATTATCGAAATGAGAATGATTTTCATGATTAGGGATGGGATCGTCCTAGTTATAATAATGGGACTTGGTTGGTTTGCGTACGTAAAACGAGACAACCCAGTGAGTTCATGCTCCCCCTTTTCTTTTAACTATTTTCAATTTTATAACTTCGGGGGTGAAGTACATGTTACTAAATGTTTACAGAAAGATACAAAATACATGTGTTATGGTATGATTGATACAAGAACTAAGGAATGATACGTGAAATCGTGTCACGAATATGGTACCAGAAGGACCATTAATCGTGTACATACTAAGAACGCATAACAAAAGGCTAGATCTAATGGGTTTTCGGGCAGCCACACTCTTGGTGAAAACTAGTACCAAGTAGTGCCTTTGTGTCTCAGTCGTGAATCGACAACTAGAAAAATGCCTATGGTTTGGATGCTTCCTATGTCGTGTCACGTGTTAATGGCCTTGCAACCCATTAACAACCTAGATACATACAGAAATACTTGATTTATACAAGATACATACCATGTTTTCATACAAAGTATACAAACGTTCAATACAAGAACTGCATGAATTCACACCAACATTATGTTGACGATTTTCCAAAAACTCACATGTATTTCAGGTAACTAAAGTGGATGTGCGCACGGTCATGCTCTTGCTCGTGGATGATGTTTATGTTTGTCTTTGAATAAGTTGTAAACTTTTTAAAACAATTATTGGTCGTGTAATGTAAACACTTATCTCAACCATCTTTTGAATGTAATGGCATTTGAAGTTATTTTATGAGCATGTAGTATGTTTACCATTCGTATGCAATGAAAACCTTTCATGATCACACCTCGTGCTTCCGCCTTAGAAAGTGGTGTGACAACTACTATTGTCGGGTTCTCTCCAACCAAGGTTAGGGTGGTTACGCCATCCTTGGTTGTAGGTCCTGTTGGAGGACCTGACGACCTAGGTCTATTATCAATGTAGTTTACCGATTCCGTTTGGTTATCTACTTCTTTCATACAACTCCAATTTTCATGTGGTCCACCACACCCTTCTCAAGCCATAACCGAGGCCGTTTTTGCCATCTCTGGCTTTTTGATTTTTGAAGAAAGGGCCTCGATTTGAGCTTGTAAAGAAGTGCTTTCATCAACCTTATGGGCGCCCGGGGCAATAGATTTATTGCCTCGGGGAGTGTGCCACTGAAAATTGGTTTGAGCAATTTCCTCAATTTGATTATTTATTTCATTTGGGCGACGATTACCTAAAAGTCCCCCGGAGCTAGAGTCAAGTGTCTGTCTTGTGTGTGGCAACAATCCATTATAGAAAGTGGATACTTGTTGCCACACCGCAAGACCGTGATGAGGACACTTTCTCAATAGCTCCTCGAACATTTCCCAAGTTTCATATAAGGATTCCCCATCCTCTTGTGAATATGTATTAATTTCAGTCATTAATTTAGCCGTTTTAGCAGGGGGGAAATACTTGTATAGAAATTTTTGGGCTAGTTCATCCCAGGTGTTTACCGAGCCAACTGGGAGGGTATTAAGCCAAGCCTTAGCTCGGTCTTTTAGTGAAAATGGAAACATCCGAAGGCGGATGGCGTCGTTTGATGTTCCATTGATCCGAAAGGTCTCACATATTTCTAAGAAATTAGTAATATGTAGATGGGGATCCTCGTCCGCAAGCCCATGGAAAGTTGCGGAGTTTTGAAGCATTTGTGTCAAATGTGGCCGAAGTTCGAAGTTGTTGGCTTCGACATTCGGTGCATTGATAGCGGCGCCGAGATTACCTACGGTGGGTCGTAGGTAATCCATGAGGGTATGTTGGTCCGCCATTGGAAGTGGTTCCCCCGAAACTTTCTCTTGGTTTTTAGCTTTAAGTCTTCTTCTTAGAAAGCGTTCGGGCTCGTCTAGGGGTTCTTTTATGTCTCTACTAGAACTGGAGCTCATACACTACGTGGAAAGTTCAGATGTGGCGCCTGGGTTCCAAGTCCTGCAATAAAAACATAAAGAACGGTCGTCAAGTTTTAAATTTATAGTTTTAATGTATATTTTAAGCCATTTAACACTTTTTAGCCAAGTTTTAAATTTATAGAACACGATATTTACTAACACTAAACACACATATGGACAAGTGCACCCATCCTGAGCGTAGTATAGTGTTGGTAAGATACCGAGGTCGTCCAAGGACACAAGAGCTTTTAATACCGGTTTATCCTCAACGTCTAATCAAATCAAAAGTTTAGAAAAAAAGGTTTTTAAACTAGAAAAATAAAACTAACTAAAATGCTGAAAAATAAAATGAAAATAAAAAACAGATAGACAAGATGAATCACTTGGATCCGACTCGTGTTTAGTGTAACCTTTGATTATTTCCGCACTTTTGCACTTTTTAAGAGATTATCTTAGTTATTGTAGTAGGCCACTCTTCTGAAGGTGACATTACCCTCAACCTAGTAGTTTGAGTCAGCAAGGATACAATCCTAAAGGGTTGGATTATTGAAAGATAATTAATTAAGTTATTAACGCATATTGTGGTAGGCCCCTCTTCTGGAGGTGACGTTACCCTCGGCTAAGTAGTCTGAGTCAGCAGGGATACAGTCCTAAGTAGTCGGGTTAAAGTTTTAATAGTAGTTTACATATGAGGGGGTCAAGGAGTTCAGACCCCCGCCATCCAATACCAGTGGGTATTGAAGGAGGTCCTACTAAAGTTGACCCAGGTCCTTGCAGGATCTATACACTGAACAAGGCAAGACTCTTACCAAACCGTTCCCTTAACCCCCGACCAGGTAGCCAACATACCTCCATATAGACCGTGGAGATATGAATGGTGAAAATCTTTTATTTTATATAGACAGTAAAATAATGCCAAGACACCACGGACAAAAGATAAGGAAGACTCACCTTCAACATAAGAAACTAGTTATTAAAGTCAATAATACATAACCAAATAAAAAGTGCGAAAAGATTAAAAATAAAAAGTATTACACTAGACACTTGTCTTCACCAAGTGATGTAAGAGACTTAGGCAAACATGGCCTTTGATTGTCAAGAACTCTTACGATCAATCTTGGATCCCGAGACTACTCACACACTCTATGATGGATGATGGATGATGGTGGTGGATGTGGGGTGGTGGTGGGTGGGTGAAGTGTGAGAGAGGTGGTTTGCCAAGGGATGGCTTGCAAATGAGCCAAGCACCCCTATTTATAGCCTGCATAGAAGCCCGGACACGACCCCGTGTCCACCCATCTTCTCTTTCTTCATTAATTGCAGTTTGTCTGCATTAGTTGACCACGCCCCTGTGTCCGCTGGGCACGACCCCGTGAGCAGAAGCATATCTGTACTAACAAGATTTCCTCAGATTCTGCGAATCTTAGAGTTGGCCACGGCCCCGTGTCCGCTGGGCACGCCCCCGTGGTGGGTGATAGAAGCTTCTACAGCTTTGTCTTTTCTGCATACATTTGGGCACGTCCCCGTGCACATTGAGTACGGGGCGTGTTCAGCCTTCTGTTCTCTTGTTTTTCTTGGGAAGATGCTGTCAAGGGGTCGGGCATGCCACGTTTATTCCTTTTCTTGTGTTTATGTTAGATTTAGCTGCCTTTTTGCTTCTTTTGTTCATTTGAGCTCATTTAATCCTGAAAATACAAAAGGAAGACAAAAACACACTTTTTCCAACATTAGTACTAAAAAAGGGTTAGTTTAATGCCACATTTGATGTAATTTATATGTTTCATTTTGCGCACATCATTTACCACATCATTTAAATACGGATTACAACTCCCAAGCATACTTTTTTTTACCAAAATTGTTTTATCAACTAACTATCCATATGTATTTCAACCAAAACTGTAACACCCCGTGTTTCGAAAGTCAAAGTCAAGATTGAAGTCAAAGGGAGACAAGATTGCTAACTGCGATCTGTCACTCCTTACTCAATTCCTGTTTTGACTTCTTTGACTTGTAGTTAGTCTATTTTATACTTTACGTTAGTTGTATTATGTGGAGTACTTATTAATAATCAAGGTTTATTTGATATTTATCGCATGTTTTATCGCTTTATCGCTATCGCAATCGCACTCGCAACTCGAATTACGCGTTCTGGATATTGTTCTATGTGTGTGTGTGCCTTATGTGTTACTTGTGCATGTTTAATTATGTTTATGTGTGGTGATTTATCGAAACGCAATCGAAACTCAATCGCAATCGAATCGCAAATGCTAAACGAATGTGAAATAAGTATGATTGTATGTTGATATAGTAGTTGGGATTACAAGTAATTTGACTAGGAAACTCTATCGTGTCGCAACGCTCGTAATCGCAACCGAAACAGCAAAACTGGTCGCGCCTTGCACACCAATCGAGTGGCCAGCCGATCGAGCTGCCACCCGATCGCGGTGCCACTCGATCGAGCAGTCACCCGATCGGGTTACCACCCAATCGACCAGCCTCTCCTCCCCCTTTCCTTTTATTAAAAGCCTATAAATACCCCTGTCAACATCACAAACTTACCTTTTCTGCACCTCTCGTCCGGCCAGCGCTTCTTGCCCACTTTTCTTCAGATTTCTCGCGATTCTTGTAAGTATTCAACCCAAACCTTGTACTTTCTTAATCTACACGCACTCCTACACCTTTCTATCTTTTGAATCTTAACTTTTAACCGTGAAATCACTAGATTTGAGGTATTCTAGGATGATGTCATCATGGTGTTCTTATGAACTTCAAGTTTTGGCTTCAATCCACCAAGAACAACTTGGATCTGAACAATTTCCACACAAATAAACAAAGATCTTGCATAGATCTTAACATATTCATGGTGAAAAAGGATTGAAAGATGGTTTCTAACTTTCTTTCAACTCTTTTACACTAAAAACCGATTGGATTGGACCTTGTTCTAACCTTCTACTCCTTCTTGGTGATGTGTTAGTTCAAGATCTGAGTTCTACCAACGAGACAACTGATTTTGGGTTAAGCAAGAACAACCGTCTTGAACCGGTTAACTGGTTGAACTTGGGTGATTCCTGTTCAATCGGGTCACTTGTGTCAAGTTGGGGTTCTGTTGATTAGCACGTTGTCACACAGTCCCGATAAAACTACAAACCATCAAAAACAACCAAGTGTAAGATGATCAGGCCGACCAGGACGGAGTGCCGCCCGATCGGACTACTGTCCGATCGGATTGTCACCTGATCAGGTTGCCTCCCGACCGGCTTGCACCTTGGCCCCACACTTAACTTTCATTTTAAACATCAAGGAGTTTTGAACACCGAACGGTTTGCCGCCCGATCGGGTTGCCACCCGATCGACCGACCATCCGACCATGTGATGTTTTTAAACATCAATACTTAAATGATTTTCAAACATGATTCACTCCGAACGAATTACCACTCGATCGGATAGCCATCCGGTCGAGTGACCGTCCTGCTATGAATTTGTTCTCAAACCTGAGAAGCCTCGCCAATCGGATTGCTGTCCGATCGACCGACCTGAAAGGTAGAGATACTTCTCCATTTTCAAAATGCTACAACGAAAACTTCAAAAGACAAGCCATCATACACAAACACATCCTTCCCAAACGAAGAAATAATCCACTCGAAAGGTCACCCGATCGGATGACCATCCGAGCGGGTTGTCACCCGATCGACCAGCCACCCGATCGGACTACCATCCGATCGGATTGCTGTTCGACCCACTGGCACTTTATTCCGTTTTACGCGCCGCTTATCGTTATGTTATCGTTCTGATCAGGCTAATTTTCGCTCTAAGCGCTCCCTTCAATCCATCAATCGCTTTGAGTATACTCGATCCCTTTTTGCTTTACGAACTTTTGGGTGTTACATACGTTACTTATTCTAAATCACGTCGAACACACTACCCAATACTTTAACGCTAACCGTTACCGCATGTTATACGTGACTTAATGAATGCTTGTTTGTTATGTTTACACATGGAATGCTGTCTACCTGCCTTAGTAACGATAGTACTATAGTTTGGACTCAGCACCTGTTTACTCAGGGGTTGTTAAGGACAATTTGTTACATGGCTCACTGTGGTGAGTATGTATTACGAACTTCCTTGGGCAGTCAACCCGCAGTCATTGGTATCGATAGGTTCATGTCGATAACTAACATGCCTCATTTTACACTGTGTACGTGCTAGTTATGCGTAATGATTACGAACTCTATTATATCTATTAAACTTGTATGCTCACCTTTACACTATGTGTATTGACTTTTACTTTAACGTATGTGACAGGTGCTTAGGATGCTTATATGCTTAGCTTGCTGTGAAATCGAGGCTAGGAAAGGTCTAGAAACAAATAAACAACTGTCTGTATTTGAAATCTGAGTTGTCGGAACAGAACAATTTGACTAGATCTTGTCTGTAACAATTATGTTATCTTTTATGACATGGTATGGGACATGTTGTTTTAAGTAATTGGTAAATATAGTTATTATGGAAACTTCTGGACAATCTGTTTCGCTCAGCGTCGCGCCCCGATGATTCCGCCATCAGTTGGGGTGTGACTGATTGGTATCAGAGCCATAACTATAGGGAATTAGGCAAGACTCGACCTAGTCCGGGTCGATGTCTTAGAAATGACCTAGTCTATAGTTAGGTACCAACAGACCGACTTGTGCGTACCCTTGGAGGTATTGTACGAACTTTCTTGTTATTCTTGCTATTTTCGCCTATGCTACACTATCACTGCACTTTAGTTTTCGAAAATGAACAAGCAATTAGGTCGAGATTAGGTGTGAAAACCGCAAACTCTCGATTAAATTACTTGTTCGACCCGCATTTTTATCTATAAACACGAGAATTTGCGTTGAATCAGGAGTGAAATCTATACTTTGACGCATAATTCTCTTTTATTTTATCAAAACAGGAACGAAGTTTTTAAGTCAGGGGTGAAACTCGAACCTTGACAACTTATTCCGCCCAAATTTGTTTTACAAACTCTCACCTAAGTCTCGATGGACTCCAACGACTTAAAGTCACGATATGGCTGGAAGGATGCGTTGTCACACCCCGACCACGTAGAACATACAAAACGTGGCGGAAATGTCAGGGAGTGTTGTAACAGAATTAATTGTTTCAAATCCATGGCAATTGAAGTTTCATTTTATTGATTAAAAGTGTTACAATGTCTTAACAAACAAAGAAATACAACATAATTAACTAGTCTTGCATCTTTTATTGTCACTAAAGCCCAAGTCTGCCTATGTGTATCTTGATCATCTTATGCAACAACTCCTGAAAAACACATGTGAAAATAGGTACGTCAGCATAAAAATGCCTGTGAGATACATAGGTTTTGTGAAAATAGGTTTCATGACTTATGTTTGAGAAAATGTTTAGCCATGAACCTTGTAATTTGCTTTGTTTTGTAAATCATTTGAAAAATGATAAGATCAGATGATATGTATAAATAAGAGAATAATGTATGGTTAAATGAATAACCATTGTAAAATGAGTTTGTATAAGATAAGTTGCTTGTAAAACAATGTATTGTGAAAAGTATGTTATTGGTGTAAAATGTTATATGTATCAAACTGAAATGATTCAAATAACGCTACGATATGTAATACCATACAAACACTTATATATAGGAAGTACCAGCGGCGTATCCACCATGCTTGTATCATATTACACACGCATCGTTACTTAATCACTTAATCAAACCAAACCATCAAGATGTAAAAATGTTCATGTAAATCATGTAATATGTATCCAAGATGTAAGTCTGTGATGATTAACAAATGTACTAAGTATGCGACAATAGACATACGTAGCATGTGACCTGTACTAAGTATGCAACAATAGACATACGTAGCATGTGACCTGTACTACGTATACAGCAATAGACATACGTAGCATATAACCTGTACTACGTATACAACAATAGACATACGTAGCATATAACCTGTACTACGTATACAACAATAGACATACGTAGCATATAACCTGTACTAAGTATGAAACAATAGACATACGTAGCATGTAATGTAATGTAAAACGATGTACTAAGTAATGCACACAATGGGCACACCTAGCATAAGATGTAATAAAATCATGTACTATAATGTACTAACGAACATAGCAGGTATATGATGTGAAAACAGGAAAGCATGAAAGTAACAAGTAGGCACATGTGTTCCACCCCAAAACAGTTTGGAAAACAGTAAAAGAGGGGTCTATGTACTCACTTGAGATTGCTCAGATGTCTAAAGATAATCACCAAGTAATGCAAGAGATCTCGGAATCAAACGGCACCTAATATAGGTAACTATGTTAATAAACCGGACCTATCTCGGAAGACTGGGTAGCATTAGGGTTTGTAAACCAAATGAGTGTAGGAACTCACGTGATATAGTTTAACAAAGCCTACATACTAAATGAAACTTAACCTTAGTCTTATTGACCCATTATGATCCGTTTAGGTAGCTTATGCTACTTTAACGCATCGTGCGCGTGAAACGCGTTCGGACTGCCTAACTAGCCCTATGACAAGTAGAATATGCCTAAATATGTTACATAATCAGTTATGTGACAAAGGTTTAGGTTACATATGCTTAATTACCAATTATACATGAAAAGGGTATTCTGGTAATTTACCTAAGGCATATAAACTACCTATCATATAACTACTTAAACGATGTGACCATAAGGTATAACCTCGGAAGGTTATGCCCTATACTATGGTCACCTAATGTATTTGGTCGGATCCTAATGATCGACCAAATGGGTCGGGTTCGAGGTATAAGCGATTTATTAGATCGCTTACCCTACGACCCTAGACAACGTGGTAATCAGTAGGCATAGTCCCAAGGGACTATTACCAACGTGATTACACTCACGTTGCGAAGTTCAAACGAACTTCGCATTGACCATTATTGGTCAACGCTGAAAGTCAAACAAAGTTTGACTTTCTGACTCGAAAAGCAATAAAATAAGGAAAAGAACGAAAGAATACTTACGAAGGGTCCCCGAATGCTAACCTCGATTCAAAAATCTCAGGTATGAAACAATAGTTTCAACTTAGAGTTTCTCAAATCAAAGTTCTTGTAATTTTGAAGCATGGGGGGTGGGGTATTTATAGTATTCGGTTAGCCGTTAGGATCGTTTCTAGGAAAACGTGATGCGATCTTGGCCATACACTTAGCACACATGGTATTGTAATACCATGTGCCATCAAAACCAGCCCATAGTATTGTTAAATACCATGTGCAACAAGTGGGAAGGACTAGATTCAATGTATAAGCAAACATCTTTCAGAAATGACAGTTTTGGTCCCTGTTATGTGTTTATGCCATTTCCGACACTTCTAAGGCCCGTAAAGCCAACTTTAAGGCCCTAAAATGATGTCTAAACATTGTGGACATGAAACATGCTCAAAAATATGTCGGATGTCAGTTCGTTTGGTCGTACGAACGCGATGTTCGCTTAATTACGACGGAATGCGCATAAGCGCGAAAAACGATCCAAATGGCATGACGAATGGATTTTTCTTATGCCAAACACTAAAATAAAATATTATAGTGCTTACATAAATTTTTGGATGTCTGGATGTATTCAGAATGTAAGTTATGCGCGAAAATGCAAACTTGTGCACTTTTGACGCTTTTAGTCCCTGAATGACCCAAAAGTTTATTTTAGCACACCGAACCCCTCAAAGCCTATTTCTAAGCTATGTAAAGGATATTTATGGTATGTTTAACTTATGGTCATGTTCCGGAATGTCTGTTACAGTTCAAATTGGCATACTTTCGCAGTTTGTCAACTTTAGTCCCTGTAAGCGATATAACTTTGATTTCACCACATCAAACCTTCCAAAACTTATATCTAAGTTATGTAAAGGTTATTAAAGGTATGTTAAGCCTATTTCACTATTCCGGAGTGTTCGTTGCATTAAACTGGTTATATCTACGCATTAGTGCACGTATAACCTTCCAGAAAGCGATTTAGAGCTTGAAATCGAACAAGAGTTGATATGTGCAAAAGATACACATATTTATACAAGTCCAAAGTATGAAATACAATATTTCATTGGTTTGGCATTTGTTTGATGGTTGAAATGACACAGGTGTTACATGCGTGTCGATCGCCCATATTCGAGGCAAGAGCACAGTCCCGAAGGTCAAAGTGTGTACTGAAGGTCTTTGTGAATAGTCGAACGGCTTTGGTTAGTCGCGTCTATCAGCCGCAGACAATCTATCCTCGAATTTTATGTGTTTTGATTCTGAGCTCGCTACTGCCGACTCTGATATTTCGTCATTTTATGTGGATTTTTATGTGTTTACGTGTTACGATTTTTGGTAATTTATTCGCTTTCACTCTTCGCTTTGATCGACACACACGACTCGCACTGCACTTCTATCTCAAAAACGCTGAAAAATCGCTACTACATGAGAAACGACTTCGCGCAATGTTGCTTGCTATACTATTCGGTTACGCTATACTAATCGCCATAATATTCGGGATCGCTATTTTCGAACGCTCGCGGACTTTGAATGATAGGTTTCTGTATTCTGACTGCCTCTTATGCTTACATACTTCGGTGTTCCTATGATTCTGTGTTTCTGTGCCTTACATGCTTACGTGCTTCTGTGCTTATGTGAATCTGTGATTATGTGCCTATGTGCTTACGTGATTATACGTGTTCCTGAGCTTTAGTAGTGTTAGATGTGTGAGGTGAGATTCGATTATATTGAGTTTGAACCCTATGGCGATGTCTGTTGCAGACAATGTCGTCATCTGGACCCTCATCTGGACCCCGTCACCCACGAGTTACTCGTCAAGAACAGAGAGACAAACGCCTTGCTGCTCTCGTCGCTAAGCAAGTAGCAAAGGTAGTTCCTCAGATCGTGAGTGAACTGTACGAGAATGTGAGCAAATCGTCTGAGGAATCCAGGACCGAAACTCCTAAAGCTACACCCAAAGCTGCTTTCAGCTTCAAACAGTTCAAGGCATGCGGACCGAAAGAGTTCACTGGCGAAGATGCCCCCACGGCCTTGTTTCAATGGTTCGACTCAATCAAAGTCACCCTGCGACAGAGCGGATGTCCTGACAATCTCCGCACACTGAATGCTACCGGTGTTTTCCAGTCCCGCGCACTAGACTGGTGGACGACTGAGAGAAACAAGCGCGGAAACGATGCAGCCTATGGTCTGTCATGGGATGACTTGAAGAACGTTATGCTCGAAGAGTTCTGCCCTCCCCATGAGCGCCAAAAGCTGGAGGATGAATTCTGGCATCTGAAGCAGAAAGATGGTAACGACGCTGCCCTGACTGCTCGCTTCAAGTAGCTCAGTATCATCTGCCCCGATCAAGTGAAGACTACTGACATGACGATCAAGAAATACATCCGGTCTCTGCCGGATTGTGTTGCCAATTTTGTGCATGCTTCAAAGCCAGCAACGATCGAAGAAACTTACTTGCTTGCCGCGGAAATCAATGACAAGCGAGTAAAAGCTGGTTTTTGGGATAAAACTTCAAAGAACCTGCACCAAGCTACCGCCGCACCAACCGCCGACACCGCCACCACATCTCAATCATCCAAGTCCTCTCATCGCAAGAGGAAGACCAAAAACTGCAGCTCCAGCAAGAAGAACTGTGCTGTCACAACCACTGCTGCTCCACTCCAAGCCGTACCGGCTCAGCAGCAACTCCAGCACCGATCAGCACCAGCACCAATCACCTATGCACCGCCTGCTAAGCGTGCATACACAGGCCCCCATCCTGCCTGCCCAACATGTACTTACCATCACCCGGTAGGTATCGCCTGCCGTTTTTGCATGCACTGCAATATGTACTACCACTTCACTGCTAATTGCCGTACTGGTCCCCGCCAAGCGCCAGCTCAAGCCACTACTCATCAAGCTCTGCTTCCAGCTCCTCAAGATCAACAAGCAGCTCAGGCACCCGCGTTCAACGCCAGAGTCTACTTCGCGTGTGGTGATCCCAACCACTTCGCGAACATGTGCCCGAACAGGGTGGTGAAACAAGAGCCCCAGCAGCAGCAGCCTCAGCAACAGCAGCAACAACAACCTCAACAGCAGCAACAACAAGCCGCCCGCGCCAGAACCTTCAACATCAATGCGTGCCAAGCCCAGGCTGACAACAATGTGGTTAATGGTACGTTCCTTGTGAATGGTATTTATGCTTCGTAATTGTTTGATACTGGAGCCGATAACTGTTTTGTGTTGTTCGAATTCGAGAAGCTCCTTAATCGTAAGCGCTTCCATCTCCCCTCGACGTTGACAATCAAGAATCGCTATCCCCTGCCTCGCATCGATGATTTGTTTGATCAGCTACAAGGTGCTACATATTTCTCCAAGATCAATCTATGCTCAGGCTATCACCAGTTACGCATTCAAGAGGAAGATATACCCAAAACCACTTTTCGCACCCGATACGGCCACTATGAGTTCGTTGTTATGCCTTTTGGTTTAACCAACGCACCCGTGGTTTTCATGGATCTGATGAATCGCGTGTGTAAACCATTTCTGGACCGCTTCATCATCGTGTTCATAGATGATGTCTTGATCTATTCCAAGTCGAAAGCCGAACACGCGCAACATCTACGTTTGGTTCTCGAGCTACTCCAAGGAAATCGATTCTATGCCAAGTTCTCCAAGTGCGAATTCTGGCTGGAGGAGGTTCAATTCCTCGGTCGCATTGTTAATAGTCAAGGTATTCACGTCGATCCTGCAAAGATTGAAGCAGTTAAGAGTTGGATTACTCCTAAGAACCCTTCTGAAGTCCGTTCTTTTCTCGGATTAGCGGGCTATTATCGACGATTTATCGAAGGATTCTCAAAAATCGTTGTGCCGCTTACTGCTCTCACACATAAAGACAAGCCTTTTGTTTGGGGAACTGAACAAGAGTCTGCTTTCCAAACTCTCAAGCACATGCTTTGCAACGCTCCCGTTCTCACTTTACCCGACGGAAGCGACGACTTTATTGTCTATTGTGATGCCTCGAACCTCGGTCTTGGTTGTGTCCTCATGCAACGGGACAAGGTCATTACTTACGCATCTCATCAGCTCAAAATCCACGAGAAGAACTATACAACCAATGATCTCGAGCTAGGCACAATTGTTTTTGCGTTAAAGATTTGGCGACACTACCTGTATGGTACCAAGTGTACGATCTTCACCGATCATAGGAGCCTACAACATATCTTTGACCAGAAGGAACTTAATATGCGTCAACGCCGATGGGTAGAACTTCTCAACGATTACGACTGTGAGATTTGTTATCACCCTGGCAAAGCAAATGTCGTTGCCGACTCCCTCAGCAGATGGAGCTATCTGCTCAGCATTCGAAATATCCAAGCCCAATACCACTCGAAACCCTCATCCGTGAAGCCCAGCATGCCTGTTTTAATGAGCGCACTTTGAAGAAGGAAAGAATCTACCACGATGGAGCCCAGCTTGTGAATAAGTCGAATGGGATATTCCACTTTCTGGACCGAATTTGGATCCCTAAGCGGACCAATTTACGATAGATATTGATGGACGAAGCCCACAAATCTCGATACTCTATTCATCCCGGTGCCGACAAAATGTACCAGGACCTTCGCTACAAGTACTGGTGGCTGGGCATGAAGAGGGATATCGCTCTCTACATTGGGAAGTGCCTGACTTGCTCAAAAGTCAAGGCTGAACACCAAAGACCCTCTGACTTACTCGAACAACCCCCGATCCCTATGTGGAAGTGGGAGAGTATAGCTATGGACTTCATAACTAAACTTCCACGCACGCCATCAAGTCACGACAGCATCTGGGTTGTTGTTGACCGTTTGACCAAATCTTCTCACTTTTTGCCAATACGGGAAGACTACAAGGTAGAAAGATTAGCCCGAATCTACACCGATGAGATCATTTGTCGACATGGGACGCCTCGTGACATCATCTCTGACCGTGATGCTCGGTTTACCTCGCGTCTGTGGGAAACGTTTCAAGCGGCTCTTGGTACTACGCTTAATCTAAGTACCGCATTCCACCCTCAAACCGACGGTCAGACTGAGAGAATGAAACGTACCCTTGAAGACATGCTCTAATCGTGTGTCATAGATTTCGGTGGTAATTGGGACGCTTACCTACCGTTAGTCGAATTCTCGTATAATAACAGTTATCATTCCAGCATTCAAATGGCACCGTTTGAGGCTTTATACGGAAGAAAATGTCGATCGCCTATTGTATGGCACGAGATCGGGGCACTCGCAATTAACCGGTCCTGAGCTATTGCAAGAAACGACTGACAAAGTCCTCCAAATTCGAGACAATCTGCTGAAAGCTCGGAGTCGTCAGAAAAGTTACGCCGATAGACGATGCAAGCCCCTTTAATTTGACGTTGATGACTACGTACTCCTAAAGGTATCACCTTGGAAGGGTGTGGTCAGATTTGGCAAGAATGGGAAACTAGCGCCTCGATATGTTGGTCCTTTTAAGATTCTGGAAAGGATCGGAAAAGTCTCCTACAGACTCGAACTACCGGAGGAACTTAGCAACGTTCACCCGACTTTCCATGTTTCGAACCTCCGAAAGTGCCTGGCTGAGCATGATTTAATTGTACCACTTGATGATCTCCAAATAAACGAAACACTACACTTCGTGGAGAAGCCTGTCGAAATCATGGATCTCCAAACCAAGCAGCTCAGACGCTCATGCATTCCTATTGTGAAAGTCCGATGGGAAGGTAAACGAGGCGCAGAGTTCACTTGGGAACTCGAAAGCGACATGAAGGCAAAGTATCCGCAATTGTTTGTTACTGCTTCGGCCTAATTTTGGGACGAAATCCCTCAACTAGGGGAGGCTGTAACACCCCGTGTTTCGAAAGTCAAAGTCAAGATTGAAGTCAAAGGGAGACAAGATTGCTAACTACGATCTGTCACACCTTGCTCAATTCCTGTTTTGACTTCTTTGACTTGTAGTTAGTCTATTTTATGCTTTACGTTAGTTGTATTATGTGGAGTACTTATTAATAATCAAGGTTTATTCGATATTTATCGCTTTATCGCTATCTCAATCGCACTCGCAACTCGAATTACGCGTTCTGGATATTGTTCTATGTGTGTGTGTGTGCCTTATGTGTTACTTGTGCATGTTTAATTATGTTTATGTGTGGTGATTAATCGAAATGCAATCGAAACTCAATCGCAATCGAATCGCAAACGCTAAACGAATATGAAATAAGGATGATTATATGTTGATATAGTAGTTGGGATTAAAAGTAAATTGACTAGCAAACTCTATCGCATCGCAACGCTCGCAATCGCAACCGAAACAGCAAAACTCGTCGCGCCTTGCACACCAATCGAGTGGCCAGCCGATCGATCTGCCACCCGATCGAGGTGCCACTAGATCGAGCAGTCACCCGAACGGGTTACCACCCGATCGACCAGCCTCTCCTCCCCCTTTCCTTTTATGGAAAGCCTATAAATACCACTGTCAACATCACAAACTTACCTTTTCTGCACCTCTCGTCCGACCAGCGCTTCTTGCCCACTTTTCTTCAGATTTCTCGCGATCCTTGTAAGTATTCAACCCAAACCTTGTACTTTCTTAATCTACACGCACTCCTACACCTTTCTATCTTTTGAATCTTAACTTTTAACCGTGAAATCACTAGATTTGAGGTGTTCTAGGATGATGTCATCATGGTGTTCTTATGAACTTCATGTTTTGGCTTCAATCAACCAAGAACAACTTAGATCTGAACGATTTCCACACAAATAAACAAAGATCTTGCATAGATCTGAACATATTCATGGTGAAAAAGGATTGAAAGATGGTTTCTAACTTTCTTTCAACTCTTTTACACTCAATGCACTCAAAACCGATAGGATCAGACCTTATTCTAACCTTCTACTCCTTCTTGGTGATGTGTTAGTTCAAGATCTTAGTTCTACCAACGAGACAACCGATTTCGGGTTAAGCAAGAACAACAGTCTTGAACCGGTTAACTTGGGTGATTCCTGTTCAATCGGGTCACTTGTGTCAAGATGGGGTTCTGTTGATTAGCACGTTGTCACACCGTCCCATAAAACTACAAACCATCGAAAACAACAAAGTGTAAGACGATCAGGCCGACCAGGACGGAGTGCTGCCCAATCGGACTACTATCCGATCGGATTGTCACCCGATCGGGTTGCCACCCGACCGGCTTGCACCTTGGCCCCACACTTAACTTTCATTTCAAACTTCAAGGAGTTTTGAACACCGAACGGATTGCCACCCGATCGAGTTGCCACCCGATCGACCGACCATGTGATGTTTTGAAACATCAATACTTAAATGATTTTCAAACATGATTCACTCCGAACGGATTACCACTCGATCAAATAGCCATCCGATTGAGTGACCGTCCTGCTGTGAATTTGTTCTCAAACCTGAGAAGCCTCGCCAATCGGATTGCTGTTCGGTCGGACCGCCGTCCGATTGACCGACCTGAAAGGTAGAGATACTTCTCCATTTTCAAAATGCTACAACGAAAACTTCAAAAGACAAGCCATCATACGCAAACACATCCTTCCCAAACGAAGAAACAATCCACTCGAAAGGTCACCCAATCGGATGACCATCTGAGCGGGTTGTCACCCGATCGACCAGCCACCCGATCGGACTACCATCCGATCAGATTGTTGTTAGACCCACTGACACTTTATTCTGTTTTACGCGCCGCTTATCATTATGCTATCGTTCTGATCAGGCTAATTTCAGCTCTAAGCGCTCCCTTCAATCCATCAATCGCTGTGAGTATACTCGATCCCTTTTTGCTTTACGAACTTTTGGGTGTTACATACGTTACTTATTCTAAATCACATCGAACACACTACGCAATACTTTAACGCTAACCGTTACTGCATGTTATACGTGACTTAATGAATGCTTGTTTGTTATGTTTACACATGGAATGCTGTCTACCTGCCTTAGCAACGATAGTACTATAGTTTGGACTCATCACCTGTTTACTCAAGGGTTGTTAAGGACAATTTGTTACATGGCTCACAATGGTGAGTATGTATTACGAACTGCCTTGGGCTGTCAACCTACAGTCATTGGTATCGATAGGTTCATGTCGATAACTAACATGCATCATTTTACACTGTGTACGTGCTGGTTATGCGTAACGATTTCGAACTCTATTATATCTATTAAACTTGTATGCTCACCTTTACACTATGTGTATTGACTTTTACTTTAACGTATGTGTAACGACTCTCATCAAAAGTCTTAATTATTAAAATAATTTGACCAATAGGAAACCCTAATTGAGACACCCAAGTGATTCTGCGCAAACCCTAAAATTTTCAGAAATTTCAGAATCAGGATTAGGGCCCCTAAAACTCAGGGGGGGTTAAACCCTATTGACGATTATCCACTTAAAACATAGGCAGAAAGGAATTTTCAGAAATCGTCGACTCAGCTGAGCTAGTCCCACACGTGGCAACCCTATGCCTAAAAATAGTTCTTACGCGGGCCGCCTCAAGTTAGCTTAATTCTCACGCGGGCCGCCTAAGGGACAAAATTCACCTATAAATACAGGAGCTTGGGACTTGATTCTGGGAGTTGAAACGACGAAGAAATTCCAATTCTACACGGAGTTATGCTCTGTATACTCCAATTAACACACATGATTCACTAATCGACGCCGCAATCAGGGTATTAGCACAATCGCTGCTACGATTCATTTTCCGACGATCAATATATCCAATGAATGTTTAAGTGCCGCCCACATTAGGGTTATACTTTATCGTTCGTCATTAATTTGACGGATCATCGTTAATTCGATGGATGAAGTATTGTACTTTATCGTTCGTCATTAATTTGACGGATCATCGTTAAATCGATGGATGAAGTATTGCACTTTGTCGTTCGTTGTGAGAATTTGATCTCGTGAGTTATCGTAATTGCTGGATTGATTACTAACCCAGTTTTGTGTGCCTGTTATTAAATTTAGGAAAAGGCTAATTCAGTAGGCCAAACTCTGCCCGTATAAATCTGCAATGTGAGTCATTCTCCTTTTCTCACAGTTTGTGAGTCATTCTCCTTTTCTCACAGTTTGTGAGTCATTCTCTTTTTATCAAATATTTTACAATACCTCAAATTATTTTCAAGGTTATGATTACAGGGACTAAGTCGTGGATATCTTGAATTACTGGTTAGTGGGGTATTGTGCACATTACTAATTTTCTCCCAGTTAGGTTCATTGACCTACTCGGGATAATCACTGTTAGGTTCATTGACCTACAGGGATAATCGTCACTATTTAGGTTCATTGATCTAAATAGTGGTATGACCATCGTCACCATTGTGACATGTCACCATTGTGACATAGAGCCAGATAAAGATAAGATAGAAGCCATTGTAATCGCTCTTATGCTGTAATTTATAACTATGCATCATTATGCAAAATAGAATGATTCACTCAGTATTTCCCGCTGACAAAACCTTTTTCAAACATGTTTCAGGTAACCTGTTATGAATCAGGAAAAGTGCCATATAGCACTACAAGCTCAAGGAAGTGGCTCAGTATAAAATAAAGAAACATGTTTTGTAAAATAAAAGATTTCTTTGTGAAATCAATTGATTGTAAATTACAGGGTTTTATCCCGCGTTGTGAAATAAAATAATCGGGAAATATTTACCTTTTTAAAAGATCCTGATGAAAATTTCCGCTGTCAAACTCAATTAAATAAATACCGCAGGATTTCTGTCCCGCGGCTCTTGAAACGGGTCAAACCGGGTCGGGGGTCGTGACAGAAAAAGGTGGTATCAGAGCCACTTATCGAGCCACTGATTAAGCCAATTAAGTATTTAAAAGAAAATACTTAATTTTTAGTAATTTTTATTTCATGATTATATGTTTTATTATCTGACTAATTTTGCACAATATGGGCAGATTTTTATATGCTAGCTAATATAGCAATTAATGCAAATCCTTAAATAAATTTAAACTAAGTTTTAGCATCTTTATTATCTACAGTCTAGAAACCTTATTCAGTAGATAAATAAAATTTACAAATAAAAACTTAGTATATTTTAATTTTCAATTGTTTTGGTAGTTACCCAATATGAAATAATATTTAAAGGTTTTCTATGAAATTTGATATAATTTTTAAACTTAGTAATTGTGTGTATCTTGCATAAACAGCATGAGTGATCTGTCGGAAGCCCTTCAGAATTTAAATCTCTATCCAGTAAGAATAGAAGTTTCCGGAGATTTCAATAGGTATATTCCAGAAATAGAAGAACCTATAGAATTCAACGCTTTACCTCTTGAGAAACCTAAACCTAAGAAAATGGAAATTGGGGAAAGTTCTAGGCAAATTGAGGGATTACCATCTCAAGAAGAACTAGATTTTATAATGGCAACCGATGATACTATTGAGCCTGTTAATGAAAATGATTTTATTCATTCTCTTGAAACACAATCAGCTATTCCAAACCTTTCAATTCACTCGCAAATAGACGAATGGTTGAATAATGAAATACTGTTACAAAACCATCCCTATAAGCTTTTTCCTAAGTACAATCCAGAACCTTTACCAAATCCACCAATAAGTAACGAGAATATGGCTGAATTCCGTCATTTTGACGAAATGGATGCTGGGAATAGGATCCAAGAGATTTTGGGACAGATCTCCTGGAAATACGATGAGAAGAAACGCCGTTACTAGAACATCACCTGACAAAGGATAGGGGATTTATGAAACTATGGTTATGTAATAGTAATAGTAAAATCAGTATGTGTAGAATAAATAAAACAGGTGTATATAGAAGCATGATATAAGGAAATTTTAGAAAAGTTACAATTTTGTTTGTATATTCGTTTATGTGATTATGTGCGATTAAATTATAACATTGGATTATTTCCTTTATACTAATTATGTATCTATAAATTAGATATCAGATGGAAAACGCTAATAATGAACCAGTTAATGAAGTTAATCAATCTGAGCAACAACCGGGGAATCAATATGTAACTAGGAAGATATAGAAAATATCCTTGCTCAAGGGATAGCCAACGCTATTCCAGGAATAATTGCTCAAGGGATAGCCAATGCTATTCCAGCAATCATTGCTGCTGTTAAAAATCCAATCGAACCGCAACAAGTTGTTCCTAGTAAACGCATTTCTGAAGATAATTTCAGTAATAGCGTAAATGGAGGCGGTAATCATGTTAATCATGATAATGAACCACGGCAAGCTCCGCTCCCTAAGAAAAGGAAAGTTGCAACACCTGGTTGCACTTACAAAGAATTTCTTGCTTGTAAACCCACTGAGTTTGCAGGCAATGAAGGAGCGACTGCAGCACTGCGTTGGTTAGAGAAAACCGAGGCAGTAATTGCCATAAGTAAATGTGCTCAGGATGATCAGGTTATGTATGTATCAAACCTTTTCAAAGAAGTGGCGCTAGAATGGTGGAATACGGTGTTACAAGCAAAAGGAAGAAGGATGGCGTATGCTATGAACTGGGAAGAATTTAAGAGTCTTGTAGAAAGAAAATTTTGTCCCGAATATGAAAAAGATCAAATGGCAAATAAGTTTTTAGCCCATCGGATGGTGGATGTAGATTGTCGAGGGTATACTTCTACATTCTTTGAATATGCTAGAGTGGTACCAACCCTGGCTTCGCCAGAGCCGGTACTTATTTCTCGTTATATTTGGGGATTGATTTCCGAAATCCGTAATATCGTCAAGGCTGCGAAACCTCGCACGATTGATGATGCGGTGGAATTAGCCAATACTCTGACTGACGAACTAGTACGGACAAGAGAAGAAAATAGAAGGAAGGAAGTAGCCCAAAAGATTACCCAAGAATTTCGTTCGGGTAACCATAACAATTTCAAGAAAGGAGGGAATGGGCAATCTTCTACTAACCCATTTTGCAATTTTTGCAAAAGGAAGCATTTTGGAAGATGCAAAGGATATTGCAATTTTTGCAAAATTCCAGGGCATCAAGAAGAAGACTGTAGGAGGAAGAAATTTTCAGTTTGCTACAACTGTGGAGAAACTGGACATCTTAGGCCAAATTGTCCAAAACTGAATAAACCATTTGACAATAAAGCCAAACAGGCAGAAGGAGCAAAAAGGAATGCGAGAGTATTTCAGCTGACTACTCAAGAAGCCGAGATGATTCCAGATGTGATAGCCGGTATGTTCTTAGCTTACAACATTTACACAAAAGTATTATTTGACTCTGGTGTAAACCAAAGTTTTATAAATACTTTACTCTGCCAAACTCTTAACTTACCGATAACAAGCATTAGATAAATTTCTACAATAGAATTGGCAGATGGGAATTCAGTTAAAATAAATAAGGTTCTGCGAAACATAGAAATAGAACTTTTAAGTCATAAATTTTCTGCAACCCTATTATCTATGAAATTAGTTGAAATCAAGGTTGTGCTAAAAATGGATTGATTAGTAAAACAATTATGCTCGAACTATCTGTGATAAGAATTCTATAGAAATTTGAGCAATCACTGGAGAAGTAATAATGATTACAGGAAATAAGTCATAAAGTTCATATCAGTAATGAAAATTGCTAATTATGAACAAAAAACAAGGAATAGTAGATATGATTTCAGTAATCATTAATACTAAAGATAAAGAAATTAAGGAAATTTCTGTAATTTCAGAATACCCAGATGTATTTCCAGAAGATTTACCTGGATTACCACCAAATATGGAAATAGAATTTAGGATTCATCTAAATTCCGGGAATTTTACCGATAAGTCAGGGAACCTTATCGGTTAGCACAATATTGGTTGTTAAGAAAAAAATATGGTTCGATGAGAAAGTGTATTGATTATAAGGTTACAATTAAGAATCAATACCTAGAATTGATGATCTATTCAATCAAATTTTAGGGAAATAGATATTTTCCTAAGATCGACTTATGTTCCAGATATCATCAATTGAAAGTACAAGAGGAAGACATACCTAAAACTGCTTACAGAACTAGGTATGATCATTACGAAATTACAGTCATGCCCTTTGGGTTAACAAATGCACCTGCAGTATTCATGGACATGATAAATAGGATATGTACACCATATTTGGATAAATTGGTAATAATCTTCATCGACGATATACTTATGTATTCCAAAAGTTAGGAAGAACATTATCAGCACTTGCATGTACTCTTAACTTTGTTAAGAAAAGAAAAGCTTTACGCCAAATTTTCGAAGAATGAATTTTTGCTGCTAGAAGTGCAATTTTAGGACATATGGTGAATCCCGAAGGTATTCACGTAAATTCTGATAAGATATTACCAAATGAAAGGTTCCCTAATCCACAAGGGAAATTAGAAGTTTAGTCGGATATTACAGACAATTTATTAAGGATTTTTTTTAAGATAGTTATACCATTAACTAAGTTAACCTGTAAAATAGTTAAGTTTGAATGAGGATCTTAAAGTAGAAATTAACCAAACTGCTCCAATCTTAGCCTTATGAACTGAAGATTTTGAAGTATAAGGTAATGCTTCAAAGTTAGGATTTGAATGCATGTTAATACAGCACAAAAAGGTAATTGCATATGCATCAAGATAATTGAAAAAAAAATAGAACGAAGGAACTATACCACTCATGAGTTAGAATTAGGAACCATAATTTTTGCCTTAAGATTTGGAGACATTATCTGTATGGAAGTAAGTTTACTATCTATACGGATCATAAGAATTTAAGATATATAGTTAGGCAAAAAGAATTAAACATGAGGCAAATGAGATGTATGTAACTACGACTGTGATATTTAGTATCACAAAGAAAAGGATGAAGACGACAAGAGATCAGAAAAGTATACAGATAAATAGATAAAAGTCGTTGGAGTTCGAGTTGGAGACAAAATACTATTGAAAGTATCTCCTTGGAAAGGAGTTATTAGATTCGGAAAGAAAAGAAAGTTAAGTCCAAGTTACGTAGGACCATTTTTAGTAATCCAATGTATAGGACCAGTTGCTTATAGTTTACAACTACCAGGAAGAGTTAGCTGGAGTACATGATATATTTCATATATCCAATCTCAAGAGATGCCTATTAAACGAATCTTTGGTAGTACCTTTTCAAGATATAAAGGTAAACAAATAGTGTGAGTTTAAGTAAAGTGGGATTCAAAGATAGGACCCTAATATACTTGGGAATTGGAATCCAAAATGAAGAGAAAATATCCTCAATTATTCCGGTAAATCTCGAGGACGAGATTTTTATTAAGGTGGGGAGAATGTAACGACTCTCATCAAAAGTCATAATTATTAAAATAATTTGACCAATAGGAAACCCTAATTGAGACACCCAAGTGATTCTGCGCAAACCCTAAAATTTTCAGAAATTTCAGAATTAGGATTAGGGCCCCTAAAACTCAGGGGGGGTTAAACCCTATTGACGATTATCCACTTAAAACATAGGCAGAAAGGAATTTTCAGAAATCGTCGACTCAGCTGAGCTAGTCCCACACGTGGCAACCCTATGCCTAAAAATAGTTCTTACGCGGGCCGCCTCAAGTTAGCTTAATTCTCACGCGGGCCGCCTAAGGGACAAAATTCACCTATAAATACATGAGCTTGGGACTTGATTCTGGGAGGTGAAACGACGAAGAAATTCCAATTCTACACGGAGTTATGCTCTGTATACTCCAATTAACACACATGATTCACTAATCGACGCCGCAATCAGGGTATTAGCACAATCGCTGCTACGATTCATTTTCCGACGATCAATATATCCAATGAATGTTTAAGTGCCGCCCACATTAGGGTTATACTTTATCGTTCGTCATTAATTTGACGGATCATCGTTAATTCGATGGATGAAGTATTGTACTTTATCGTTCGTCATTAATTTGACGGATCATCGTTAAATCGATGGATGAAGTATTGCACTTTGTCGTTCGTTGTGAGAATTTGATCTCGTGAGTTATCGTAATTGCTGGATTGATTACTAACCCAGTTTTGTGTGCCTGTTATTAAATTTAGGAAAAGGCTAATTCAGTAGGCCAAACTCTGCCCGTATAAATCTGCAATGTGAGTCATTCTCCTTTTCTCACAGTTTGTGAGTCATTCTCCTTTTCTCACAGTTTGTGAGTCATTCTCTTTTTATCAAATATTTTACAATACCTCAAATTATTTTCAAGGTTATGATTACAGGGACTAAGTCGTGGATATCTTGAATTACTGGTTAGTGGGGTATTGTGCACATTACTAATTTTCTCCCAGTTAGGTTCATTGACCTACTCGGGATAATCACTGTTAGGTTCATTGACCTACAGGGATAATCGTCACTATTTAGGTTCATTGATCTAAATAGTGGTATGACCATCGTCACCATTGTGACATGTCACCATTGTGACATAGAGCCAGATAAAGATAAGATAGAAGCCATTGTAATCGCTCTTATGCTGTAATTTATAACTATGCATCATTATGCAAAATAGAATGATTCACTCAGTATTTCCCGCTGACAAAACCTTTTTCAAACATGTTTCAGGTAACCTGTTATGAATCAGGAAAAGTGCCATATAGCACTACAAGCTCAAGGAAGTGGCTCAGTATAAAAGAAAGAAACATGTTTTGTAAAATAAAAGATTTCTTTGTGAAATCAATTGATTGTAAATTACAGGGTTTTATCCCGCGTTGTGAAATAAAATAATCGGGAAATATTTACCTTTTTAAAAGATCCTGATGAAAATTTCCGCTGTCAAACTCAATTAAATAAATACCGCAGGATTTCTGTCCCGTGGCTCTTGAAACGGGTCAAACCGGGTCGGGGGTCGTGACAGTATGTGACAGGTGCTTAGGATGGTTATATGCTTAGCTTGCTGTGAAATCGAGGCTAGGCAAGGTCTAGAAACAAATAAACAACTGTCTGTATTTGAAATCTGAGTTGTCGGAACAGAACAATTTGACTAGATCTTGTCTGTAATAATTATGTTATCTTTTATGACATGGTATGGGACATGTTGTTTTAAGTAATTGGTAAATATAGTTGTTATGGAAACTTCTGGACAATCTGTTTCGCTCAGTGCCGCGCCCCGATGATTCCGCCATCGGTTGGGGTGTGACAAAAACGTATATCTCATATTAGCCTATCGTTGATCACTTCATTGTTACATTCTAGGCATTTCCATCCATTACTTATACACAATTTCATCAAAGGCTTTCACATAGGCATTTCATCGAACAATTGGTGTGCATACTACTTTCCAATCACAATGTATAACTAATTCATGCATAATCTTCTAAGTCCTCACTTTCGACTATCAACATAACAAAACACCAAACCAATTTCACCCATATTCAACCTAACTTGCAAGAGCTCATCATATTTCACATAATACATCAAGAATTGAACAAAACTTGAACACGATGAAACCCCCATGTCACCTTCATCACCCATCTAGTGGGTTTTCATCTCTAAACATCAAGTTAATAAAAAATTATGCATAACATATGTTTCACATGATGATACTAACACATATTCATACTCAATTTCATACAAATTCGTGGATTAAGCATAACCCACTTCATACAAGATCACCAATCTAAGTTTTGAGACATGCCTCATGATTCCCTTGCTTGGGTGATCGTTAATTCACGTTCATTCATAAATTTGAGCTCCAATTAACCCTTCAATTTGATGATATTGATTGAGTTAGGGTTTTGGCTCCTTGGAGCTCCTGATCATTCCAGAACACACACATGAAGTGTGTGTGTTGTGTGTTGATTTTTTTCTTTTAATTTAATAATTCAACTTTCTTCTTATCCCATTTTAGTCCCTCGTGTTTGCTACTAAAACATAATTGGCACAACTTCCATCCTTTAATAGTTTTTACCATGCCATTAACTAGGTTGAATAGCCTAGTTATTTATTTCATAATATATCATATGATGAATATAAACATTCGAGTTTTGGGCGTTACAAAATATTTAATAGAAAAATAATTAATGAATACTTATCTGTTTTATGTGTTTGTAGGAGCTGTAAAATCATCCAAGTCTGCCTCCAGGTTCGGAGTAGGTGACATCCAAGACATCATCTCCCCCAAATCCGTAAAAAGGAGCTGGCCGCTGGCTAAAGCATCCCTGAGGGTAAAGGTATGAGCACCTGCGCCAAAGCAGGTAGCAAGAGCAAGAAGCCCAACGAGCCCACCGGTGATCTCCCTCTGATTGAGCAACAGCTCCATGAAGCCGTCTCTAAGGTAAGGATCACATATCCTATAACTTGCATCCTGCTAAGGATAAATGATCCTGAATGACGTATCCTTTGCTTGCAGAAATTTACTGAGATCTAAATCCTTCAGGGCCAACACTTGGCCGATACAGAGGAGTGTATTCTGGACCTCCAAACCATTGCAGTTGCCAAGGATAAAAGGATTGCCCACCTGGAGAAGGAGAACAAGGCATTGCAGAAGCAGGTTATTCTTGTTGAGATAACTGCTAACAAGGAGCGATTGGAAATCATTGATGAAGCCAAGAACTCTGCTGCTATTGTGACGCTGAAGATCAGGCTCCAAATGGCCAAGGAAGCTGCTGATCCTTCCTTCAACAAGGCTGAATGGGACATCGCAGCTTCGAGGCAAAAGATGCATGAGCTTGGGGATGATGAGGATGCTGAGGAGGTGCTGACCATTGAGGCTGGTGGAAGCGGAAGCAAGGATCCTGTGGATGCAGCAGAGGCTGGAGGCAGTGGTGAAGGTGGTGAAGCCAAGGTGGGTAATGCGGCCAAGGCATAGGCTGCGACAAATGGGTGATGATGGATATTATAGACGAGGTCGGAGCCCATTTTTTAGAATTTATGGTTGTTTTTGGTTGATGGTGTTTTCATTCGAACAATTATGGTATGTACTTAAACAATAGTTTTTCTAGGGTTAAGGATCACTGATCCTTTGGACAATAGGGGGTAACAAAGGTGGATGGGTCCTTCTGTTTGTGGAGGATGAAGCCTTTGATGCCCCTCGCCTTTATTTCCTGCACTTTATGAACTATTAGTACGTACACCCTTTGCCAACCCAAGTGGACGGGCCACGTTTTGCTGGTAGAAACTTGAGTAGGCAATTTTAACAACCTTTCAAAGGGTTTTTAAATAAATAAGACTTTAAGCTTTTAACTATCTTTGGTGTTATTCTTTTTCCTTGCATATTATTATGTTTACTTTTATTTTCCAATTACATAGCATATAAACTTGGAATTTATAAGTTGTTAAAAAGAATATCAAGTATGTGTCAAAACAAGTTCTTCAAAAGAGTTAACATTATATGATCAAGGATTATATATCCTGTTGTCAAAGGTTAAGGGTAACATTAACAAACCAGAGATAAATTAAAGGCAAATGAAGGATCATACCAGTGAATCCAAGTTAGGATTCTATATCCTTAACACTTATAGTTATGCTAATAAGACATAGGAATCAGTAGAAAGTTAGGATCCTGGATCCTTAGCTGTTTAGCTTTGTGAACCTGTAACAATACATAACTTGGGACTAAGCCATATATCACATGAGAAAATCATTAGTAACTGGGGACAAGCCCAATAAACTGGGGACAAGCCCAAAAACTGGGGACAAGCCCAAATATACTTGTGCAAACTAGAGTATAGCCCAAACTGGCGACCATCCCAACGTGAGTGACATGAAAATGAAAAAACCTTAGCTAACGTGAAAACATTAAAAACCTTAGGAACGGATGTATGGTACGTCTACCATTATACTTAGGATCCTGCATATAGCCAACAACAATGAAATTGTCAGCCCCTAAAGTGGGTACTGGTCCCATTGCCTCGAACTATACTTGGATAATCGTGCGCAACTGGCGAGGGTGTCGAAACCCAATTCGTGTGAAAGGTGAAGACCTTTAAACTGTAGAAGGTAATGAATACCTTAGACTGGGGACATGCCAAAAAACTTTGGAGAGGTGGCCAACCCCTTAATCCTTTGTAAAAAATGCAAATAACTCTGCAAAACTTAAAACTTGATGAAAATGGATGTTATAAATCTAACATCCTTTCCTCATAATAAATGAAATAAAGAACTTATGAAATAATAAGCAAATCATTACCAGAATGAGGATCATATATCCTCTGAGGATCCTCATATGTGAACAGAGTATCAGGATTTCTAAGGATCTTCGATCCTTCTTACATGAAATACTTCTTTAGATGAACAACATTCCAAGCTCTTGGTAGGAGGTCACCATCCATTGTTAACAAACGATATGCCCCCTTTCCTGCCTTGGCTTCAATTAGATAGGGGCCTTCCCATTCTGGTGCTAGTTTTTCATCAGCATGATTTGTGGTATTCTGGAATGCCTTCCTCAATACCATGTCACCAACTTGAAACTTCCGGATCCTGACATTCTTGTTGTAGGCTCCAACCATTCTTTGTTGATAGCTAGCCAACCTTATCCTTGCCAAATCCCTGAGTTCTTCTATAGTATCCAGGATTTTGAGTCAAGCTTTCAACATTTCCTTCAGGATCACAGATGCTTGTTCTTGAAGTAGGGACTACCATTTCTGTAGGGATCACAGATTCAGCTCCAAAGACTAAAGAGAATGGAGCTTGACCAGTAGCATTCTTAGGAGTTGTTCTATCAGGCCATAATACATATGGTAACTCTTTTTCCCATTTCCCTTTCTTGGATACAAGTTTTTTCTTCAAGTTGTTGATGATGATCTTGTTGGATGATTCTGCCTGACCATTAGCTTGTGGGTGGACTAGTGTTGATGTTATCATCCTAATCCCCCAGCTGTCACAAAAGTTAGTACTTCGGCTCCCAATGAATTGGGATCCATTGTCACAAACAATTTCAGAATGTATGCCAAATCTAGTAATGATATTTCTTTTGATAAAGGATATAACTTCTTTCTCTCTAACTTGTGCAAAGACTTCAGCTTCTATCCACTTGGAGAAATATTCAGTCATGGCCAACATAAATACTTTTCCTCCTGGTGCCTTAGGAAGTTTGCCAACTATGTCCATTCCCCATCTCATGAATGGCCAAGAAGAGGATATAGGATGCAGGGGCTCTGCTGGTTGGTGTAGGATATTACTGTGTCTTTGACAGGCATCACACTTCTTTGCATATTCCACAACATCCTTCCTCATTGTGGGCCAATAATATACTGTCCTAAGGATCCTTGAAAACAGTTCCCTCCCCCAGTGTGATTCTATCACACCCCGACCACGTAAAACAACGAATCATGGCGGAAACGTCGGGGAGTGTCGTAACAGAATCATTGTTTCACAACCATGGATTTAATAATTTTGTTTTACTGAAATATTGAACTCATTGTTTTATTACAAATCAAATGAATACAAATATTGTCTTTCAAGTTTTAAAGTCGCTAAGGCACGAGTCCATCCTATGTATAGCATGTATCAACAATCATCACATAGCAGCACCTGACACATGTGTAAAAATAGGTACGCCAGCATAAAAATGCCTGTGAGATACATAGGTTTTATTAATGCATGATTCATGACTTGTAAATTTAAAAGAATGTTTAACAAAAATAGTCATGAATTTAAAAATGATTTCTTTATAAGTGATAAGAAATCAGATGATATAAAAGAAAGATGCATAATTAAGTAAAATGAGTTTGTATAAAATATGTTGTTTGTAAAACAAGGTTTTGATAAAAAGGTTTGTAGTATACATAAAAATACACTTTGGTTTTAAGAGAGTCGAATAAGTAATATATTAAAATATATTTCAGTTCCAAAATAGTTAAACAGATAGTATATTAAATATACTTTAGTCGTCAAAATAATAGTTTTCAGTAGTATATCAAAATTATACTTTGGTTTTATTAATAACATATTAAACTATGCTTTGGTTTTATGAATAACATATTAAACTATGTTTTAGTAATTAACAAAATTTATGTTGTTTTGTACAATATCACATATGAGAGCATATCAAACTATACCTTTGGGAGTATAACAAAATATACAACAAAAATGTGATTTTAGAATTCATTCAGACCTTAGTGTATCAAAATACACCTTTGAGACTATAGAAATACCACAAAGGCAATCCCTATTTGGATAAAATATCGGTTTCTGACATTCCATACAACAGGAATGGGGTGTCAAATCCTATAGCGCTATATCATACTACCAATCGGTCTGGTGAACGTATAAAACAAGTACAGTCCAACATTTAATTTTATAATCTTTGAAAAATTAGTGTTTAAACCATAAATAATCATTCAGTTTGTCAAAAGATAAGTACTAACATGTATAATCAATTATACTTTGAAATCATGAACATAACAATTAGGTACACATGTTTCACCCCAAAACATTGAAAACAGTAAAAGAGGTGACTATGTACTCACTTGAGGATGCTTAGAAGTCTTGAATAACGACTAAGCAAAGCTAGAGGGATCACGGAATCAAACGGCACCTAATATAGGTAACTAAGTAAATAAACCAGACCTAAATCAAAAGATCGTATAGAATGAGGGTTCGTAAACCAAATGAGTATAGGAACTCATGTAATATGGTTAAACAAAGCCTACATCCTAAAACGGAACCTATCCTAAGTGCTTATGACCCATTACGACCCGTTTAGGTAGCTTATGCTACTTTAACGCGTCGTTTGCGTAAAACGTGTTCGGACCGCCTAACTAGTCCTATGACAAGTAATATATGCCTTAACATGTCTAATAATGTTGCCTAATTAGTTTAGATATCAAAATTTATGTTACATATGCTTAAAATGAATTTATGCGTAAAAATGGCATTTTGGTCATTTACCTAAGGCATATAAACTACCTATTATACAACTATTTAAACGAAGTGACCATAAGGTATAACCTTGAAAGGTTATTCCCTATGCAACTATGGTTACAAAACATCTTTGGTCGGATCCTAATGATCGACCAAACGGGTCGGGTTCGAAAGTCTAAGCGGTTGTTTAGACCGTTTATCTTACGACCCTATATAAGCACAAATATAAAAGTGACGAGTTAAACATGTTAAAACATGTTTAACAAGGTTTGAAAATAGGTTTGGTATCAAAACAAAGGGTCTTGATACCTAAGAATAGTTTGGTTGCAAAATACGCAAGAACACACATTTTGACCGAAACTATGACTCGTCACTACGCCCAAATAACGTGGTAATCAGTAGGTATAGTCACAAGAGACTATAACCATCATGAGTACGCTCACGTTATGAAGTTCAGATGAACTTCGTGTTGACCATTGACTGGTCAAAGCAGAAAGTCAAACATTGTTTGACTTTCCCGCTTAAAAACGCATAAAAGAACGAAAGAAGCTTACAAAGGGTCCAAGCTAGGAAGAACTTGATCTAAATACTCAGGTATGAAGCATAAAGCTTCAACTTAGAGCATAAAAGAAGATCAAGGTGTGAGGAAAATGGAATGAGAGCTTGGGTATTTATAGATTTCAGAGAACCGTTAGGATCGGTTCTCGCATTTCGTGCCTTGATCTTGACCCTCCATGTGGGCACATGGTATTGCAATACAAGGGGACATGAAATACCATCAAATTTTAGCCCATAGAATGCAAAACTTGGGGTTAAAACCATCAAAACATCAAAATTGGACTAGATACAATGAATCTGGTCATTTGGGCACTTTTTGACGCTTTTAGTCCCTGTTGATCAATAAGTTTATTTTTACGCACCAAAACACCTCAAAGACTATTTCTAAGCTATGTAAAGTATATTTAGGGCAAGTTTAACTTATGATCATGTTTCGTAATGTTCGTTATAGTACGAATCGGCATACTTTCGCAGTTTGTCGAAACTAGTCCCTGTAAGCGAATAAACTTGATTTCGACACACCAAACCTTCCAAAACTTATTTCTAAGTTATGTAATGGTTATTTAAGATATGTTAAGCCTATGTCACTGTTCCGGAGTGTTTTCTGCGTTAAACTGGTTATATTTATGCATCAGTTCGCGTATAACCTTCCAGAAAGCGATTTAGAGCTCGAAATCGAACAAGAATTAATATGTGCGAACAATGCACATATTTATACAAAATCCAAGTATGAAATACAATATTTCATTGGTTTGGTATTTTTTTTATGGTTGAAGTGACACAGGTGTCACAGATTCCCATTATCTCCTTCATGAAAATCCTTTAAAACCTCTTGAATCTCTAGATCCTCATTGCATCTTAAATGTGGACCTGCAAGAGATCTTTTATATAAGATGTTATTTAATAATGCGAATTGAGATACCTTAATTTTGAAGGCTCTAGGATTTTCTCCAGCAGGAATTTCTCCATTCTGTATATATTTCAGGATAGAAAGGATCCAGGATCCTGAACTTGACTGTGCACCCTCACTGGGTACAATTGCGGAATCTTCCACTACCTCCATGGCTATGTTATCCTCAATCGTAGGGGTTAAAACATGGATGATGGGTATCTTCACATCCTCTGGAATCTTCAATGATGATCCAAGATTAGCTAGGGCATCAGCTTCTGCATTCTCTTCCCTGGGTACCTGTGTTAAACTAAAAGAAGCAAAAGAATCTGCCAATTTCTTGACTATTTCTAAATACTTGATTAGCCTTTCACCTTCGACATTATAAGAACCGTTATAATGGATAGTAATTAATAGAGAATCTGCATATACTTCAAGATACCTGATCCTCATATGCTTGGCCAATTGCAAACCTGCTATCAAGGCCTCATACTCAGCCTCATTATTGGTGGTTTGGAATTCACAAGCAATTGATTGGGGTATAATGTCCCCCTGTGGCAATTTTAGTAGTATGCCTAGTCCAGTTCCCTTGACATTTGAAGCTCCATCTGTGAAGAGTATCCAAGGATCCTTGGTCTCCTCAAGTTGTTGAACTTCTAATTCAGCTTCCCTTTATAGATCACTAATGAAATCAGTCACAAAGTCAGCTAAGGCTTAGGACTTGATGACAGTCCTAGGTTCATACTTAATGTCATATGCACTAAGCTTGACTGCCCATTTTGCCATCCTTCCTGACATTTCAGGTTTCCTGAGAACATTCTTGATAGGAAAGTTAGTTTTAACAACAATAGGATGAGTTTCAAAATAATGTCTGAGTTTAGTAGATGCCATGATTAAAGCAAGAATAAGTTTCTCTAAGTGCGAATACCTGGACTCAGCATCAAGTAGACTTTTACTTACATAGTATACTGGATGTTGAGAGCCTTCATGATCCTTAAGTAGGACCGCACTTACTGCCTTAGTGGAAACAACCAGATATAAGGATAATGTTTCCCCATTTTCTGGTTTCATTAGAGCTGGTGCTGAGGATAGGTAATCCTTGAGGGATTTGAGGGCATTCTCATACTTTTCTGTCCTAAAAATTTACCAGCTTTAACTCCAAAATGGCATTTGGAAGGATTCGGTTTCATGTTGTATATGTCAAGGATATCGAATGCTTCTTCCAAATCCTTCAGGTGATCCTCAGCTCTTTTGGACTTGACCACCATATCATCTATGTAGACTTCCATTGTGTGTCCAATCTACTCTTTGAACATCATATTCACTAGCCTGTGGTATGTGGCACCTGCATTTCTTAATCCAAAGGGCATAACAATATAGCAATATATATCAGTGGGAGTCATGAAGGTTGTATCCTCTTGGTCAGATGGTTCCATCTGAATTTGTTGAAATCCAGATGAAGCATCTATAAAAGTTAACAATTCATGACCCGCCGTAGCATCCACCATGGAGTTAATGTGGGGTAAAGGGAAAGGATCCTTGGGACATGCTTTGTTTAAATCAGTGAAGTCAACGCATACCCTCCACTTTCCATTCTTTTTCTGAACAACTACCACATTGGCTAGCCATTTTGGATATTTTTCCTCTCTAATCATACCTGCCTTGAGCAATTTGTCTTCCTCTTCTTGGATAATGGCATTTCTTTCAGGTGCAAATTTCCTCCTTTTCTGGTGTATTGACTTGAAAGACCTGTCAATACCAAGTCTGTGAGTAATAACATCCTTAGATATACATGTCATGTCTTCATGTTTCCGAGCAAAGGTAGTTTTTCTTCTTTTCAAGAAGGATATTAAATCCTGCTCAATATTGTCAAGGATCCCGGATCCTATAAAAATTTTGGATTCAGGATCCTCAGGGTTCAACAGAATATCCTTGACGTCTTGCTCCCTTGCCTCCATGACGTTCCTTGGAGGATACTTTAATTTCTATGCTTCCCTAGGCTTGGAGGCTGGTTTCATCGAAGAAGTGTAGCAGTTCTTTGCTTCTTGCTGGTCACTTTCGATCTTCACCACACCCCATGGAGTAGGAAGCTTCACACATTGATGATATGTTAAGAGGACTGCCTTCATATCGTGTATCCATGGCCTGCCAAGGATAACATTACAGCAAGATAAGCAATCAATAACACAAAATTCACTCCCTCTATATAAATAGGAAGTTTGATGTCCCCCAATGTATTCTTTGTCTCTCCACTGAATCCCACAAGGACAGATGATCTTGGTACAATGTCAGATTCATGAATATTCATCCTTTTGAGGACATCCAACTGGATTATGTTCACCAAGCTTCCCCCATCAATGAGAATCCCACGAATAAAATGGTTAGAGATAAATAATGTAATAACTAAACTGTTGTGATGAGGATCCTGTATGTCTACACGATCATCCTCATCAAAGGATATGACTTTCTCCTGGGTAAGAATGGAAGTTCGAACAGGTCTGTCCCCATTCTCCATCTTTGTTTCCTTTACATGTCTCTCAGCTGCTGAGAATGAGGTGCCACAGATATCAGAACCTCCGGAGATGAAGTGGATAAGTTGAGCATCAGCTGGTGGAGGATGAGCTTTTTCAGGAACTTTCTCAGAATTCTGGATCATTGAATTTTTCCTTCCAAACAACTCCTTCAAGTATCCTTTGCTCAAAAGATAACCAATCTCATTTCTTAACGCTATGCACTCATCAGTGAGATGACGAAAGTCCTCATGATAAGCACACCACTTTGATTTGTATTTGGTAGCAGCTGGCTTGTCACTCTTCCTTGGCCATCTAGCTTTGTCACCTAAGTTCTGCATAGCAATGATTAGTTCACTATTATCAGAAGCAAAATAATATTCAGAGATAGGAGGATAATCCTCACCGTCTTCCTCTTGTTCCACAGCATGCATATTTTGGTTGTCAGGTTTAGTGTATGACTTGGATATGTTATTCTTGAAATAGGATCCTTGTTTGTCTTGCTTTGAGGATCCTGATAACCTCTCCTGGATCCTTTTGTTATCCTCTAAACGGATGAACCTAAGGACCCTGTTCCTTACCTCATTTAGGTTCCTGCAAGGTGTCATAATAAGATCGTCATAGAATTGAGAATCTTTTAGCAAACCCATTTTAAAAGCTTCAACAGCAGTAACAATATCTAAGTTAGGGATTTCTACAAATTCTCTACTAAATTTAGTTATATATCCCTTAATGATTCATTATGACATTGGGTGATCCTATATAAATCACTAGTCAACCGTTCAAATCTCCTACTACATGAAAATTTACTATTGAAAAAGTTAACTAAATTAGAAAATAAAGTAATTGAATAAGGAGGAAAACTTAGCAGCCATTTCAAAGCTGATCCAGTCAATGTGGATCTGAAACCCTTGCAAAGGCAGGCTTCCTTTAACCTTTCTGGAATGGGGTTGATCTCCATTCTCTCCCTGTATTGTGCCACATGTTCTTCTGGGTCGGTGGTACCATCATACAACTTCATATTAGGTGTTTGGAACCGTTTTGGTATCTCAGCATTACATATGGGTGGTGCAAAGCGAGACACTTTGTGACTTCCATCTGGGATCTCAGGAATGGGTTTAACCACTCCCGGTGTCACACCCCGACCGCGTAGAACATCGAAACGTGGCGGAAATGTCGGGGAGTGTTGTAACAGAATTAATTGTTTCAAATCCATGGAAATTGAAGTTTCGTTTTATTGATTAAAAGTGTTACAATGTCTTAACAAACAAGAAAATACATCATAATTAACTAGTCTTGCATCTTTTATTGTCACTAAAGCCCAAGTCTGCCTATATGTATCTTGAACATCTTATGCAACAGCTCCTGAAAAACACATGTGAAAATAGGTACGTCAGCATAAAAATGCCTGTGAGATACATAGGTTTTGTGAAAATAGGTTCCATGACTTATGTTTGAGAAAATGTTTAGTCATGAACCTTGTTATTTGCTTTGCTTTGTAAATCATTTGAAAATCGATAAGATCAGATAATAAGTATAAATAAATGTAAGGTTAAATGAATAACCAAGTAAAATATGTTTGCATAAGATAAGTTGTTTATAAATCAATGTCTTGTGAAAAGTATGTTACTTGTATAAAATGTTCTATGTCTCAAACTGAAATAATTCAAATAACGTTACGACATGTAATACCATACAAACACTTATATATAGGAAGTACCAGCGGCGTATCCACCATGCTTGTATCATATTACACACGCATCGTTACTTAATCATTTAATCAAACCAAACCAACCAATGTAAGAAGTCTATGTTTAAATCAATTGTCAAATGTATTGGGTAATATGTCAAAGTATTCATGTCAAGATGTAAATCATATCAAAATGTCTATGTCAAATATCCGTGTCAAATGTCTATGTCAAATATCCATGTCAAATGTCTATGTCAAGATGTCATGTATGGCAAGTGAAATGTCTCAACTAAACCATATGCACAAAAACAAAGTATTGAAGTAAACTTGGTTTAAATCAAAGTTATGTTTTATGGGAAATGCATGATCAAATGTCAATCATGTTAAAATGTCTATGCCGAAATGTCTATGTCAAATGTCTATGTCAAAATGTCATGTAAAACGATGTACTAAGTAATGCACACGATTGGGCACACCTAGCATGAAATGTCATAAAATCATGTACTATAATGTACTAACGAACATAGCAGTATATGATGTTAAAACAGGAAAGCATGAAAGTAACAAGTAGGCACATGTGTTCCACCCCAAAACAGTTTGGAAAACAGTAAAAGAGGGGTCTATGTACTCACCTGAGATTGCTCAGTAGTTCTGGAGTGACAACTAAACAATGCTAGAGATCGCGGATATCAAACGGCACCTAATATAGGTAACTATGTTAATTAACCGGACCTAGATCGGAAGATCGGGTAGCATTAGGGTTTGTAAACCAAACGAGTGTAGAGACTCGTGTCATTTGGTTTAACAAAGCCTACATACTAAATGAAACTTAACCTAAGTGTTTTCGACCCCTATACGACCCGTTTAGGTAGCTTATGCTACTTTAACGCGTCGTTCGCGTGAAACGCGTTCGGACCGCCTAACTAGTCCTATGACAAGTGTTATATGTCTAAACATGTTACATAATCAGTTATGTGACAAAGGTTTAGGTTACATATGCTTAATTACCAATTATACATGAAAAGGGTATTCTGGTAATTTACCTAAGGCATATAAACTACCTATCATACAACTACTTAAACGATGTGACCATAAGGTATAACCTCGGAAGGTTATTCCTTATATACTATGGTCACCTAATGTATTTGGTCGGATCCTAATGATCGACCAAACTGGGTCGGGTTCGAGGTATAAGCGATTCATCAGATCGCTTACCCTACGACCCTAGACAACGTGGTAATCAGTGGGCATAGTCCCAAGGGACTATGACCAACGTGATTACACTCACGTTGCGAAGTTCAAAAGAACTTCGCATTGACCATTACTGGTCAACGCTGAAAGTCAAACAAAGTTTGACTTTCGGACTCGAAAAGCAATAAAATAAGGAAAAGAACGAAAGAAGACTTACGAAGGGTCCCCGAATGCTAATCCCGATCCAAGAACTCAGGTATGAAACAATGGTTTCAACTTAGAGCTCTCAAATCAGAATTCTAGTGCTTTAAAACAATGAAAGGCATGGGGTATTTATAGGAATACCCGAACCGTTAAGATCGTTTCATGGAAAACGTGCCTTAATCCCATCCGTACATGTGTTGAAATGTCATGGTGTTTAGGTGTTTAAATTCCATCCATACATGTGTTGAAATGTCATGGTGTTTAGGTGTTTAAATTCCATCCATACATGTGTTGAAATGTCATGGTGTTTAGGTGTTTAAATTCCATCCATACATGTGTTGAAATGTCATGGTGTTTAGGTGTTTAAATTCCATCCATACATGTGTTGCAAAGTCATGGTGTTTAGGTGTTTAAATTCCATCCTTATCCGCTGACTAAGCATTGTTAGAATGTGTGGTTGTGAATTAAACAACGGCTAATACATCGAATCTGGTCCCGAATGCGAAAAACGAACCAAATGACGCGACGAATGGATTTTTCTTATGGCGAACACTAAAAAAAAAAATTTAGTGTTTACATAAATTTTTGGATGTCCGGATGTATTCAGAACGTAAGTTATGCGCGAAAATGCAAACTTGTGCACTTTTTGACACTTTTAGTCCCTGAATGACCCAAAAGTTTATTTTAGCACACCGAACCCCTCAAAGCCTATTTCTAAGCTATGTAAAGGATATTTATGGTATTTTTAACTTATGGTCATGTTCCGGAAGGTCTGTTACAGTTCAAATTGACATACTTTCGCAGTTTGTCAACTTTAGTCCCTGTAAGCGATTAAACTTGATTTCACCACACCAAACCTTCCAAAACTTATATATAAGTTATGTAAAGGTTATTTAAGGTATTAAGCCTATTTCACTATTCCGGAGTGTTCGTTGCATTAAACTGGTTATATTTACGCATCAGTGCGTGTATAACCTTCCAGAAAGCGATTTAGAGCTTGAAATCGAACATGAGTTGATATGTGCAAAAGATACACATATTTATACAAGTCCAAAGTATGAAATACAATATTTCATTGGTTTGGCATTTGTTTGATGGTTGAAATGACACAGGTGTTACACCCGGGACATTGGATATCATATCCTTGAGCTTTTGTAACTCCTTAGCCATGACCTGATTAATTCTTGGTTCCTGCATAAGACCATGATTAGTATCATAAGATGTATTGAAAGTGTTACCTCCTGACTGGATTGGGATTGGAACCCCCAAACTGTATCCAAAATGAGGCAGCTCTGGTGCAAGTGTGGGACCAGATGAAGCAATAGTCTGCATGGAAATGAAGTCTCCCACATGAATCTCAGAACTTCTGGGTTGTTGACTCCCCGAGGATCCTTGATCCTGGAAGATGTTGGATCCAGGATACATTGGTGTTGAAGGTCTTGGAGGATATTCCCTGGATCTTTGAACCTGCGATGAGGATCCTTGATGCTGAGGGTATGATCCTTGAGCTGAGAGTATCCCAATGTATCCTCCCGAACTAGAGAAGGATCCTTGATGCTGAAAAGAGGATCCTTGAGGGTGGAAGTAGGATCCTTGAGCCTGTGTCATTGCTGATGATCCATATTGCATACTTGATGATCCTCCTTGATACTGGACACCTGATGCTTTGGAGTGCTGGACGATTGTTGGTGGAGTAGTGAAATCCAATGACCTAGGCATCAATGGGGAGTGATCCTCTGCTGACTTCTTCAATTTCTTGATTTCAACAATCTCATGAAGGATCCTGCCATTAGTTTCATCCTGCTATTGCATGTATCCTCTCATCTACAAAATCAAAGAGTAAAGATCACTATTAGTAGGTGTAGAGGAAGAAACATCAGTAGTAGCTTTTGTGAAAACGGGGGTTGGCTTCTTCGCAGCATTCTCAGCATTCTTCTGAGATGCAGAGGGAGCTGGAGGCAATGGTGGAATACCCTGTGATGAAGTGATCGCCGGCATGGAGCTTGAAGAAGTTTTTCCCTGAGAAGCCATGTGGTTGAAGGCAATGAACAAGAATGAATGAAATGAACAAGAATGAATGAAATGAACAAGTTTTTTCAAAGATGAAGCACCAATTGCCCCACGGTGGGCGCCAAACTGTTTTGGTCAAAAATCACAACAAGGATAATGTAACCAAATCTGATTTTCGTGAGGTTAAGTGCTTGGTTTGATGAACAAATGTATGATCAAATATCAAACGGAAATGACAATGAACACAAGGATTTATATGAGGAAAAAGCCCTTGATCAATGTATGATCTCTAGCATAAAAAACTTCGGATAGTGAAAAATATCATTATCAACTATATTGAACAAAAAAGGTTACAACTTTGGAAGTTAACAAGCTCAATACAATGAGATGCTAGTGTGTAAGTGTGTGTTCGCCAATGTAGATCTGAGAGTTCGAATGCCAGCAGTTGTGTTTCTAAAAAATAGCTTGTTAACCCCTTAAAGGATAAAAAAATATCCTAATAACTAACTATCCGAAGATCACGCGAGCCTTCACACGACCTTCCTCAACGGTTACGACTCTCAGGCACGTGCCAAAAATAGCATATTCCTCCGATATTCTCGTGTTGACTTAGCTCACATAACACCTGCAAACGTAAACTAAAAACACAAGGAACAATTGTTAAAACATAAACATTAGTAAGGATCCTTGATCCTCAGACTCCCTGCATTATCCGTTAAGGATCCGTGATCCAGGTCCAGCCTCAGGATAGATGATCCTTAGTATAAAATCCATGTCCTAACAGTAGGCTAATCATTGGAAAGAAGAGTAGGTGTGTTGAGATGTGCATGGTAGTGAGGGTTTGTTACAATATTTTTTATTTAATTTATATGTAAGTAATTGTGTGTGTATAATGTGATATATATGGTAGTTATCTAGTAAGTTGGTGTAATACTTGGAGGTTTATATAATAATTATGGTGTTTAATATTATTTTTACTAAATTTATAAAAAAATAGCTAGTCATGATATTGTTGGCTGCTAAAATATGTCTCGTTTAATAAGAACGTTAAATAGTACAAGATAAGATACGCGTGGTATCGGACAATAAGCAATCAAAACCACTAACTTGGGTTTTTAGGCGTTTTAATTAATTTTTTCACTAATATATAATTAGAAATTCTATTTCAAGCATACTAGAAAAATATTTGGATTTTAACATTTACTAAGTCTTACCAACGTTCGTTTCACAATTTTTATCCTTAAGTGATATGTATTTTTGCAAGGTTTACCAGACATAACTATATATTAAATTTAGACTTGCTAGTACTTCAAAGGACTTTTATTAACACCAAATCAATCCATATAACGCTTTTATTTATTTAATCATGTGTTCCATGTAACAACCCGAACTTTTGGTTGTTCCTATTTCGTCGTTGTTTTGCTTGTAAACGCTTGTACTCTGAGATTCGATGATCGCTATGGGTTAAACTATATTTTAAACGCATTTTATAACGCTTACTTATCGCATTTTAAACGCTTACTACATAATAAACGCTTATTACTTGAACGCTCATCGCAACGCAAACTCGAAACGCGGATTTATATATATTATTTATGTTATTTGTGTGATTATAGGTTAGATGTGTTATATGTATTGTCTACTCACTTAAAACGCTCAAACGCTTACTCGCACAACTCGATTTATCTCGCTAAAACGCAACTCAACGCAACGCAATACTTAATATCTCGCTAAAATACTTTAAGTACCCGAACTAACTAACGCAATAAAACGCATTTAACGAGCATCCTACACGCGAAACAGAGATTTTACTCATCAAACAGGCCCTTTCGAACGACGCCAGCAGCCTCGTACGAAGGCACTGCCTTCGTACGAAGGCAGCCAGCTTCGAACGAAGGCACCTGTGCGATCCCACATCCTCTATAAATACCCAAGCCACTTCTCCATTTCATTCATTGCTGCCATGTTGCTCCCGAACTGCTGACCTTCGATTTTCAAGTAAGATTTACTGTTTTTGCCTGAATCGCAATTTCCACTACGATTTTACACGAGTTTATCTCCGATTTTATCAAAACTTCTTTATTTTCATTAAAACTTCTCTATTCTCACCGAAACCTCATCTTTTTCATTTAAACCTCATTCTTTATGCAAAAACCTTCATCTTTTTCATTAAATCTTTCTTATTTCACCACGGATCTACACTTAACCGAGTGTATTGGGCCTAGCTTAGGCTACCCAAGTTAGAAATCTACAGATTTCACACTCACCAAGTGTTAGATCTAGGTAAAAACCCTTTTAAACTTGATTTTTACACAAAACAAACTAAAACCGACACATATTTCGTTCACTGGATAGTGGAACGAGGTGGTGTCAAAACCTTCATGAAAAGGACTCAAAAACACATCCGATTCAGACGAAAACACAGCTCTGAACGCCAAGAACCGCCACGAATGCGAGCTGGACTGTTCTGTGCGAAGCCCGGCTACGAAGGCACCCATGGATTCGTACGAAGGCACTGACTTCGCACAACACAACCCAATTCTCACACGTGACCCAAACAAAGAACTCTCCGGCTCTAAGTTTAATCAGTAGCTTAAGGTTGGAGGGATGAACACTCGATTTCCCGAAGAAAGACGCGAAGAAAACTAGATTTTGGACACGGAAACAAGCTACCAGTACGAAGACACTAGCTTCGTACGAAGGTACTGCCTTCGTACGAAGGCACCCCTTCGTACCAAGAAACTGTTTCCCACCCAACACTTCGATTTCGACCGTTTCAGCACTTTGGAGGACTTACGCTTCTGTTCCCGTACGCAGGCTGATCTGGCGCTCCCTTCAATCCATTCCAGACCTTTTTTACATGATAAGCACGCACTGTGAGTATACTCGAACCCTTTTTCGCTTAATGCACTTTTGGGTGTTACATACGTTCTCTATAAAAAAAACACAACACTTAAATGCTTTACAAACGCTAACCGCACTCGCATGATATACGTGATTAGTTGAACACTTGTTGCTATGTTACACATTGATGACATGGCCTACCGCTCTTAGCAACGATAGTACTATAGTTTGGACTCAGCACCTGTTTATTCAGGGGTTGTTAGGGATCACATACTTTACTTCACGAGCTCATTTCAGTAAACACGTGTCACGCATACTCTACTTGCAGTCATGTGGTTAGCTTGTATCATTGTTGATAGCTTACTTGATTCGCCCGTTACGTGTTACATGCTGGTAATGCGTAAACGTTTTTTATACTATATTTATGCTAAACTTGTGTACTCACCTTTACACTATTGTATTGACTTTATTTTAACGTATGTGAAAGGTTGATGGATTGTTTGCTGCAAATGGATAGGATGCTAGAAACTCACATAAAATCTAAGTTGTCGGATTTGTTTTGTTTGAGAGACGTGATATCTATGATGACTTTTGTTGAAATATTTGTTTAATAGTATGGGATATTGAACTTGTTAAATATGGTCACTAAATTAGTCGTTATCGATTCTCTTGAGCAATCTGATTCGCTTAGTGCCGCACTCCGATGATTCTGCCATCGGTTGGGGTGTAATATTGCATTAGTATAGACATAATATAAAATAACCAGGTGTCACAAGCCCTGACCGAGTTGGGGTGTTACAAAACCACAAGAACATAAATTGCACTTTACTCTAAAAAGTAAAAATTATTACCATTGAACTAATGTTCATATATGCCTAATTGCATAATTTGATAATTAGAAAAACAAAAAAAATTCTAGCCTATAAGTAATGAGAGATCATGTACAAGAGAGAATTCTTGTAAGAAGTGTAAGAGACAAGCCCAGCCATTGATCTCGGCTCAAAATTAGGCAGTGGCATTTTTGTAAATATAAGGTTAAAACAATTGAAGAAATAAATAGAGAAAGGGTATTCTAGTCCTTTCTCACTTGAACCCTTCCCCCTCTTGATTATTAAACGGCTATAACTTTTTCATACGTAATTTTTTTTTTAAATTATACCGTATTAACGAGCATTTCATTCTCTTTAATTCGAGCAGCCTATTGTTATAGTTTTCTTAAAAAAAATACATGATTTTGAATACTTATTACGTGAGTTTGAATACCCAGCACATGACTACATGATTTCGAATACCGATTACGTGATTATGTGATTTCATTATAGAATGTGAAACCACACTAAGTGATTGCGTAGTTACATAATAATAGTTGACTATGTATTATTAAGTGACTACGTGATTTAGAATACCCATTTCGTGATTACGTGATTTCATTATAGTATTTTACTAGGTTAGAACCCCGTATATTACACGGGTTGCGTAAATGTAATTTTATATAATAAATAATAAAAATATATCTTTAAAAAACTCATATATTGGACGTGTTGAATAAAATATAATGTCGTATGTTAACACAATCAGTCATCAAGATTTATCTTTTAAAAATGAACATTAACGTACTATTTACTTATTATAACATTTTACTTTGTTTTTTTTATTTTGCATAAATGTAATTTTATATAATAAATAATAAAAAGATATATCTTTAAAAAAACTCGTAGATTACACGTGTTGAATAAAATCTAATGTCATATGTTAACACATACAGTCGTCAAAATTTATCTTTTTAAAAATAAACTTTGATGTACTATTTACTTATTATAACATTTTACTTTGTTTTTTTATTTATTATTAGTTGAAAAACACATGTATTACATGGGATTGAATCTCGTTTTTATGATATATTCAAAATTATGAGATTGATGTGTGCAAAATGTAACATATAAATTGCATCAAAATGAGGCATAAAACTAACCATTTTTTAGTAATAATGTTGGAAAAAGTGTGTTTTTGTCTTCCTTTTGAATTTACAGGACCAAATGAGCTTAAACGAGCAAAAGGAACAAATATGCAGCAAAAACCAACATAAATACAAAGAAAAGGAATAAACGTGACATTCTCGACCCCTCGGCAGCATCCCCAAAAGCAAAAGCAAAAACAAGAAACAGAAGACTGACCACGGCCCGTGCCCACTGGACACGGGGGCGTGGTCAGGTGTCTGCAGAAAGGACAAAGCCGTGGAAGCTTCTACGCCCACCATGGGGGCGTGCCCAGCTCAGCACGGGGCGTGGTCAACACTAAGATACGCAGAATCTTGCAAAATCTTGGTAGTACAGATACGATTCTGCCCACGGGGCCGTGCCCAGCGAACACGGGCCGTGTGGAGCCCAATGCTGACAAAAGCAATTAATGAAGGAAGAGAAAGGGATGGCCACGGGGGCGTGTCCGCTGGACACGGGGTCGTGGCCGGGCTTCTGTTCAGGCTATAAATAGGGGTGCTTGGCTCACTTCAAAGGCTTCCCTTGGCAAACCACCTATCTCCCACTTTGCCACCACTCCACCACCACTACAACACCCACATCCACCACCATCATCCATCATCCACCTTAGAGTGTGTGTAGTAGTATTAGGATCCAAGATTGATAGTAAGAGTTCTTGTCAATCAAAGGCCATGTTTGGCTAAGTCTCTTACATCACTTGGTGACGACAAGTCTTTAATGTATTACTTTTGATTTTTAATTTTTCGCACTTTTTATTTGGTTTTGTATTAATGACTTTAATAACTAGTTTCTTATGTTGAAGGTGAAAGTTCTTTATCATTTGTCCGTGGTGTCTTGGCATTACTTTACTGTCTATATAAAGTTAAAGATTTACACCATTCATATCTCTACGGTCTATATATAGATATATGTTGGCTACCTGGTCGGGGGTTAAGGGAATGGTTTAGTAAGGTTCTTTCCTTGTTCAGTGTAAGATCCTGCAAGGACCTGGGTCAAGCTTATTAGGACCTCCTTCAATACCCACTGGTATTGGATGGCGGGGGTGCGAATGGCTTGACCCCCTCATAGGTAAACTACTATTAATACATTAAACCGGCTACTTGGGATTGTATCTCTACTGACTCAAACCACTTAGCCGAGGGTAACGTTACATTCAAAAGAGGGGCCTACCACTTTTCGCATTAATAACTTAATTAATTATCTTTTAATATTCCGACCCTTTGGGATTGTATCCTTGCTGACTCAAACCACTAGGTTGAGGGTAACGTCACCTTCAAAAGAGGGGCCTACTACTATAACTAAGATAATCTCTTAAAAAGTGCAAAAGTGCGAAAATCATCAAAGGATATATTAAAGGCGAGTCGGATCCAAGTTATTCATCTTGTCTATCTGTTTTTATTTTTATTTCTGCATTTTTAGTTTTTATTTTTCTTGTTTAAAATATTTTCTCAAAAATTTTAGTTTGATTAGACGTTGAGGATAAACCGGTACTAAAATCTCTTGTGTCCTTGAACGACCTCGGTATCTTACCAAAGCTATACTACGCTCACGATTGGTGCACTTGCCCAAGTGTGTGTTTAGTGTTAGTAGAATATCGTGTTTTATAAATTTAAAACTTGACTAATGTGTAAAATGGGCTTAAAATATCAATAAAAACATAATACACTCGGGACACACACCAGAGATACAATTATTTTTGTTAGCTTTATGCACCTTCATGCTTATTTGTTTATTTCATTCATAAAACAATCGTCTTAAATTTGTATTCAAGAGAGTTTACAGTACAAAAAAGGTGGAGATCGATGCCCATGTTTTTATATATTTCATCATTTTTATGAATTATACCGTAAAATCGAGAATTAAATTCTCTTTGAATGAAGTATAGAATTGTTATATTTAAAAATGGTGTTCTTTCTACATGTTGATGCAATGTGGGATAAATGACGAGTTTAAACCAATTATAATAGTATGCTTACTATTATAGCGATGCATCTAAAAACACTTATAATTCGATAGAAGCATATGCCCGACCTAGAATAATTATTTAATTCTAGTGAAAATAATAATAATAATAATAACAACAACAACAACAACAATAATACAACTATTAAGTATATATCAAACGGGAACCTTTGATTCCTAATTACCATAAGTTCAGTCACCAAACTCCAAAGTGTTTATATATATATATATATATAGTGAAAGTGTACCGTACAATATCCCTTAACGTACATTACATACTAGATGAAATTATAACATGCGTAATCAGTTTTATAACATGTGTGATTAGGTTTTTACCCCATGCGTGATTTTTGATTTTGTACATACGTGATTATGTTCATGCGTGATTATGGTTTTCAACATGCGTGATTATGGTTTTTCAACATGCGTGATTAGGGTTTTGAGTTTTATAACGTGCGTAATTTCATCTCGTACGCATCGTATGTTAAGGAATATTGTACGTTAACCCACCCCTATATATATATATGTATATCTACTCATAATAAAAATAAACGTTTATGCTTATCTAGATTTTTGTTTAAAATTATTTATAGAAAACCAAATATTTATGCTTATCTATTTTTTGTTTAAAATTATTATTATTTAATATGATCATAATAAAAACAAATGTTTATATTCTTATCTAATTTTTGTTTAAAATTATTATTATTATTTAATATGATCTTAATAAAAAAATATACGTCTATCCTTATCTAAATATTTATTCTTATCGAATATTTTGTTTAAAATTATTATTATTATTTAATATGATTGATAAATATGAAAATAAGGTGAGAAAGCACCAGGAAGTGACACGTGCCCAAAAAGTATTTTCATTTATTAGTATAGGAAGATGTGAAACACACTGAGATGCTATTTGTTCTTGAAGAGGTAAAAGATCTGCAGTCTGCGGACCACATCTGCAAACACGTGCAGGAGAAGAGGTGGACCAAAGGTCTGCAGTCTGCAAGGAGAAGACTGTTTGCTTTTTTTTACTTCTACAAAAACCCTTGTTCTCTTCTCACAACACACACAACACAACACCTATCTCTCTCTGCCTTCATCTACCACCACCACCACAACCATCCGCCACCACCTCCTCCACCGTCCACCTGCCACCACCACAACCAACAACCACCGTCAACACCTGCCGTGAAGCCAAGCACCACCGCAAACCCTAGCCCCCACTCCAAGAACCCACCTCTGCTCTATCTCAAAATTAGGCCACCGGATACGTCGGAGAGAGAGAGATCGATAGAGAGAGGGAGACGTCGGAGAGAGAGAGACACACAGAGAGAGAGAGACACAGGAGAGAGAAACAGAGCAGACCACCACTCCTTGGTGGCGACACTCGACAATTGCGGCGGCGGAGGTGGAGGTCGATGGTTCAGGTCAGTTCAGAGTGGGGGTGGAGGAGATGGGTGTCGGAGGAGATGGTGTGTCAGAGGAGATGGGTGTCGGAGGTGGAGGTGGTGGCGGAGTGGAGGTGGGCGGCGGAGGAGGTGGTGTCGGAGGTGGAGGTGGTGGCAAAGGAGGTGGTGTCGGCTGGAGGGAGAAGAGGGAGAAGAGGTTTGAAGATTTGGGTTGATGTCTGCGTGGGGAAGAGGTGGGAAAGATGTTTTTAGTGAGAAGCTCTTCAAGAAAACAAACAAGCTGCAGGACCCAAATGTCTGCGGGCGTCTGCGCGACGCAGACATAAGTGCTCAGAAGAGCTTTTGCCCAAAATACAACCACGTGAGTGATTACATTATAATAATAATTGTAATAACATTAGTTATAACAAATCATATTGAATGTGTAATCAAGTAATGGATTCATATTAAAGTGTAATCACGTAATTGTTTATGTTGAATGTGTAATCACGTAATGGTTATTCAAAATCATGTAGTCATGTGCTGGGTATTCACAATCACGTAATCATATAATGGATTAATGTGAGCTGCTCGAATTAAAGAGAATGAAATGTTCGTTAATACAGTGTAATTTTTTTTAAAATATTAACGAATGAAAAGGTTACAGCCGTTTGAAAATCAATGGGGGAAGTTGTTTCAAGTGAGAAAGGACTAAATTACCCTTCAAGTCAATGCCATTTGTCCTCAAATCCATGTCACGTAGGCTTCATATAGAAAAGTTGTCTTGCATGGGATCCTTTCTCTAAGTAATAAAAACTTGAGCATGATTCGGCTATGTGACAATGGTTGGGGTATGTGATGTGTTTGCTAGCCTTCATTGATTTGTTCCATACCCCGTTACAAAACTCTTGTCAAATACATGTTAATCAATTTGGTTTCAGGTGTCGGGTATATCCGTTTATGATCTTGCATGGAAAAAAACCCCGTTAGATACCCATTACCCGAACCCGATCTTAATCTCATCTCAAAAAACCGTCTTGAAGTATAAAAATTCTTAACGATACTTACAACACTTCTGTAATTTCAATAATTGCAAGCTTCCAACAAATTCGACATACTATTCATTATATTATATTCTCTAACATTACATAACTTGAGTAAATGGGTTTGGGTAATCGGACCAATATCACATAACCATCCCAAACCCATAAGAATTTATATAAGTAATCTAATTCCCGAATATCCCAATACAATATTTTTGACAATAGAGGTTTTTTCTCCGACAGCCATGCCTCTCATCACCTAACTTGTACAATAAACTCGTTCATTTTTCCCTATTAAGTAACATGCATTGATTAAAGATAAAGGTGACATTTTATTTTAACAAAAATAGTCCAAAAATCATAAGTACATCGAACAAGAAATTCGGCACATTGAGGTAGTTGTCCACTTGTCCCGGTCAAGGTATATGTTGTCCATGGAATTAAGTTTAGACAACAGATAAGCTACAAGGTTCTTTATAATCAAACTAGGTTATAACCCCGTGTATTACACGGGTCGAATAAATGAATTTTATATACTAAATAATAAAACAATATATCTTTAAAAACCTCTTTGATTGCACGGGTTGAATAAATATAATTTTATATATTAAATAATAAAAAGTTAAATCTATAAGAACCATATTGTACGGGTTGAATAAATATAATTTTATATACCAAATAAAAAAGTTATGTCATTAAAACCGCTTGTTTTACACGAGTTGAATAAATGTAATATTGTTTACCAAATAATAAAATAATACATCTTTAAGAAACCTCATTTATTACATGGGTTGAATAAATGTAATTTTATATACCAAATTATAAAAAAAAAGTAAAATCTATTTGATACCAAACTAAACAAAACGTTCAAATATATAGTTAATATCAAGAGTAAATTACGACTTTGGCCCATGTGGTGATATCACTTTTATTCTTTTAGCCAAAAAACGATTCTTTTAAAATCTGAGCTCACAACGTCTTTTTTCTAACCATTTTGGCCCCTACCAAAAGGGTTAGAAAAAAAGACGTTGGGGTCCAAAAGGGTTAGAAAAAAGACGTTGGGGGCTCAGATGTTAAAAAATTTCCTTTTTAGGCTAAAAGGGTAAAAGTGATATAAACACATGGGCCAAAATCGTAATTTACTCTAATTTCAAATTAGATAACTAAGTTTGAATTTGAAGTAAATAGATAAATATAAAAGTAATAATTAAACTAAATAATATTTAGTACCAAAAGGGTTAGAAAAAAAGACGTTGGGTTCCAAAAGGGTTAGAAAAAAGACGTCGAGGGCTCAGATGTTAAAAAAATTCTTTTTTGTGCTAAAAGGGTAAAAGTGATATAACCACATGGGCCAAAATCGTAATTTACTCTAATATCAAATTAGATAACTAAGTTTGAATTTGAAGTAAATAGATAAATATAAATGTAATAATTAAACTAAATAATATTTAGTAGGAGGATTATCTATAATTAATTAGAAGAGATTAAATTAAAATTATAATTATCTATAAGACATGGCCTAATATGATAACAAATGTTCTCAAAGTGGTTTCTTTTATTATATGTATAGATTCAAGAATAATACAAAACCCATTCATAAATTCACATTTTTGGCACCCAATTCATACCCGACCCATTTTAGTAATGGACTAACTTGCTCTAGGCTATTAAAAAAAGCTTGTAACTCGAAGTTTGAGTAAAAAATTGTTTGGGATGGGTTTGTATTTAAACAAGTCAGGCCACCTTCGCTCAGTTTGTAAACGAGTCGAGTAGAGCCAAGGTGTACCCGGTTAAGTTAAAACCCGAATTCAACGTATTATAACCCAACTTTTAATATATTTTATTTATCTTATTTACAAAAGTCGGTGCCATTTGCACAAATGACACCTTTTTTCATCATTTACACAAATGGCACCTCCTTTGTTCACCCATTGTATAACCCTTTAACTTATGAAAAATAAAATTTTAACCTTATACTGTTACTCTATTTTAAAACCCTCTCAAAAGTCCATGATACATACAAAAATGGTTCCTCCTTTTGCCACCAACTAGTTTATAGATTCTATGTTATATTTATGGAGTTACGTTCATATACGAATGGATTTAGCAAACAAAGCGTGTGAAAGTGGCAATTTGCCCAATTTGCACGCGATGAAAAAATTGGAAATAGTGTCAAGTTTGTATAACCAGAGTAATTATTGTAACTAGTTTAGTTATAAGGTTAGTGATAATTACTCTAGTTATAAGTATTGTAATTACTGTAGTTATACAAACAATTACGCTGTATATAACTAGAATAATTATCCTACTTATAATTAAAGTAATTATTTTGTATAACAAGAGTAATTACAAAATCACCAATTTAACCATCTAACTCGAGTAATTATCTTGTTTAAGTCATTTCAATTTCAAACACTTCTCATTTGGTGTTATCCTTAAAATGCTATTATAACCTTATTAAAAAGCAACTAATTTATGCATATGATAGTTGTACAATTGGCTTTGGGAGTTTTTCAAAAAAAAATGAAATTTTCCTTTTTAACCCTAAAGTTTTAATCTTTGACAATTTAAGTTTAAAGTTTTAATCTTTGCTTCAGTTTTAACCTTAATGTTTTAATCTTTGACAATTTAAGTTTATAGTTTTAATCTTTGTTAATTTAACCCCTTCATTAATTTGATTTTTCACTTCTAATTCAAAAGTTTTCATCTTATACAATTTAACCCCTTTGATTAATTTGATTTTTCACTTCTAATTCAAAAGTTTTCATCTTTTGCGATTTAACCACTTTGATTTTTTTACTTATGTGTTGTAATCTTGGCTTTGAGAGTTTTTCAAAGAAAAATGGTTATGCATATGGTTGTTGTAACCTTGGCTTTGAGAGTTTTCCAAAAAAAAATTGATTTTTTTACTTTTCACTCAAATGTGTTTCATAAATTACCTTTAACGTAAAACTATTTGTTTTTTACTTTTAATATAAAACTTTTTATCTTTTGCTATTTATTCTCACAACTTTTTTTACTTTTAACTTTGGTCCTTTATAATTTTCATTTTCCGCAAATTTTTCGCTTTATGCTTCGTTCTAAATTTTGTGACTAAACACATCGAAACGTGCGTCTTTGGTTTAACGTTTTTACGTTTCGTTCTAAATTTTGCGAGTTAACACGACGCAACGTACGTGTGTGGGTGAACGTTTTTACATCGTCTATTTTTTTCCCGTTTGAAAGGTTCAACATAACGTGCGCGTCCTAAATCGACTTGGTTATAACTAAAGAATCTCTAGCGGTGGGTCGTAATTCTAGTTTTATGTTATTTTATTATATCAAACATGTGTATGTAATATTTAAATCGTGTGGCTCTTCTGCACCCACCAAAACCCATTCACATATTTTGGCACGAAAACCATACCCGACCCGTTTTAGTAACGGACACAATTACGGATCAGGCAAACCCACCGGCCACCATGTGCAAGAAAACCAATTTTTCTTCTTTCTGCAGAAAAAGGAAAAAATCATTGGCTTCTTTCTTCTATAAAAAATGAATCTTGAACAGTGAATCACCAATTTTTAATTTCATAAAAAACACAAGAAAATGCAATCAAACTTCCCAAAATCTCTCATACCCACCTTTTCTTTAATCCCAAAACACCAACACCAAGCTCTGTGTAAGATTGTTTCATGTGCCAACAATTCTTCTTCTCCTTCATATTCATCATCTTCTTCTTCTTCTTCAGAGAATAAGCATGGCTTTAAGCAGTTTCTGGGTCACTCTCTTGGTGATATTAAATCCAGGATAAATGATTTTGATGGCAGTGAGTATGCTTTTTTTTTTTCTTTTAATTTTCTGCATAATTGTGTAACCCATTTGTTTGTTTAAAGTCTTGTTCTTGTTATCTTGGTTTGATTGTAATGTTATCAAGATTTTACTTGTGGGTTCTGTTGGAAATTGAAATTATTGGTCTTCATCAGAGGATTGGACTTTTAGGACTCCTTGTATGTATAACAAGGTCAGAAATAGTTGCTTATGTGTGCTTTGAGTTCCAAACTTTAGGTTCAATTCGATTCGGTTTAGCTTCGATTTGTTAGGGCCCCTTTTTGATATAGAGAGGAAGCACAAAGAGAGAATTCTTAAGAAAAATGATATTTTACCAAATGATGAAATCCTTTATAGGGAAGTATGAATTAAGACATAAATAAACGTGTAAATTGAAGTATTCGGTGATTTACGTATTTTCTTTGGAGACCTAATTGATGGAATTCGGCTATGGCGGATCGCTCCATGATCTGGCTGACCTTTCTGTCTGCTGCTTATGGGCCTGCAACTCCACTTGTAGCCCAGGTTATACTCTTATTATGTTTGGGTCTATTTTGCCCTGTTTCCCTCTGGCTAGCTTGTCCAAGTAAGAGTCTGCTTGCTAACTTTTGGATTTGAAAGACCATAAAATGGCAAAACCATGTTTTTAATCAACAAGATGATGAACTGATTCATAGTTTTTCTAAAGATTTTTTACTCGGATATGCAACGGCCCTAAGATTTTTGTATGTATTTACTATTTTAAACTACAAAATAAATTCTACGGTATGCACATGCATGTTTGATACTTTGATCCACCACCCTTCTGAAAATATGAGCAATGTTTTTATGTTGTTAAAGGTTCGGTGCAAGATGCATTAAACATATGGGTATCAAAAACATCAAACTTTATAAATGAAGTGGCTTCTCCACTGGTCAAGAATGTTCATGATAAAAATCCCACAATGGGAAATGCATATGAGCTCAGTGACAATGAGGAGTTCTTCATGACGGAGCAGACTATTGATGGCCGAACACCAGGTGGCGATCTTTCATTGGCTGCTATTGTCTCCATTGAGCAGTTTAGCAGGTGAGCATAAGTTTCTAAGATGCTATTCACTAGTGGCAATTTCAGAACATTTAATTATATGTGGGTTGATATGGGTTGTGTTTTTTTTATCTCAAACGGGCCAAATTAAAAAAAGCAGCTTAAAGTGAGACACACAAAATGGAGGATGGAAAGCGGAAGTGGATGTGAAGTTTTTAACATTTTGCAGTGTCAAATATGCAGGATGAATGGATTGACCGGGAAGAAAATGCAGAGAATCTTTAAAGCACTTGTGCCTTCACACGTGTCTAATGATGCCCGTAATTTGGTGGAATATTGCTGCTTTAGATTCTTGTCTAGAGATAGTTCGGAAATTCATCCTTCTCTTAAGGTTTGTGGGTCCAATTTATTTCTTATGTTTTAACAGAAGTAGAAGTAGTAATTTCAACCAATTTACACATAGACGGGTTGATTTTGGTTATGTTTTGTCAGGTTAAACAGGTGAAGCTAATAATTTAACTAAAAATAAAATAGGTGAAAATGGGTTGAAAATGTTTGACCACAAATAAAATATGATTTTATGATTTTGGTTACATAACCTGTAACAGTTTTTTATTCCATAAATCACAATATTGCCTCTGTCGGTTTTTTGAGAAAGATTCTGTATTTAATTTGGCTTCATTTCCAATGGATTTAGCATTTGGACTATCTATAAACTTTTTGTTCTTATGGTAGGAGCCAGCATTCCGAAGACTTGTGTTTGTAACAATGCTTGCATGGGAGCATCCATACACCAACGAAAAGGAATCCCGGGGTACAATTGGAGAGAAGGCTTCATTTCAGGTTCATTTTTCTGTACGTAATCCTCCCTATTGTTCTCCACTAATTATCTTTCTTTTAATCCTATCACTAGAATGAGTATATGTGGTTTCCACATACTGAGAAATTAAAAGACCGGCAAAATAGAGGATTGGAGAAAAATGACGTAAAACTGATGGATAAATGTTGCTTTAAGTTAGATTTTTTTGTAGTTTCTGCTTGGGCACTTCATTCGCATACAACATGTTGAATTGATGCTTCTATATAGATGTTTCAGTTTTGACCTTTATATTTATTAATAGGTCAATATTGTGTGTGTTTCATCTCAAGTTGGTTAAATGGGTCAAACGGGTTGAAAGTTACCTGATGTGTGTTTTGAATACATACAACATCGTAAATCACGGCCAGCTTGTGGTGTCCGCATATAATGCATATATGTTTGGGCTCTCGGGGGGCAAAAGTGAAATTGCACTAATTCTGACGTTATTTTACTAAATTTCGTGAAAATAACGTTAAAAACGGGGGACGGTTAATGATGCATCATGTGGTGGCGTTGATAGCCGAAAGACAAAAGGGTACATGCAATAATCGGCCTTTTTCCCGATTGCTAATTGTTATGTGCCTTATGTCCAAGGCTTGATGTAAAACTACTATCGAGCCGGTGGGTCTCACTGGAAGCAGCCTCTCTATTCCTACGGGGTAGAGGTAAGGCTGTCTACATCTTACCCTCATCAGACCCTACCTTAGCTTTGCTATTGGTGGAATTTACTGAGTATGATGATGATGATGATGATGATACAACACCGTAAATCATTTTGATTAGATTGTTTTTTTTTTTTTTAAAATCAATCATAATTAGCTCATTAATTATTTATATATTATTTAAGCTATGGACTAAAAAGTGAATGTTCGTGCCCATTTTGGCCCATTTTAACTCGATAGCGTCATGCACATATTGCCACCTCTACTTCTATTTATGTGTCAACATCTATGCGTAAAAAGGAGTGTCACCTTATTCACTTGAAAAATACATACAACATCAAAAATCATTTTGATCAAAGATTTAGATTACTATTATTAAATAAAATAAATTATAATTAGCACATGAATTATTATATATATTTTATAAGGAATGCACTCAAAAATGGTTGCTGGTGACCATTCTTAAAATGAACCGTCTTGGTCTTGACCTGATTCCTGTCAGGCTCATATTGCCCCCCTCTACTTCTATTCATGTTTCAACATTATATGCATTAAAAGGAAGGTGTCATGAGTTATACCTTAAAAACATTATTATTATTATTATTATTATTATTTTTATTAAAGAGGAAGCTTGTTGGAGAAGAGGCTTTTGTCCGCATTGCCCCTGCCATCTCGGGCCTAGCAGATTGGCCAACGGTACATAACCTTTTCAAAGCTCTTTCTGGTGGTCAGAAAAGCATCTCCTTCCAAGTATGGTCCAGATATATCGATGAACTTCTCAAGTAAGCATCTCACTAACACTTTCTCTTATCATTAGTTAAATGCCTAAACTACCCCTCAACAATTACAAAACAAGGAACCTTGAGAACTAATATGCAACGTAATTTTGGACTAAAACTTTCCTTAAAGGATAATGTTGTTTATTTCATGTAAAAGGGGCATGTCAACCTCATGTGTATGAAATGGGTCAATTCGGGTTGCGTTGGTTTTGATAACGGGTCAATTGGCTGAACGGGTATATATTTAAATCCTTTCAACTTCTCAAAACGTTTTATTTGAAGAAAAATATATTATTAGTTTAATAACATTGTTTTTTTGCAATCGTTTAATACATTTACAATATTAAAAAATTTTGGATGAAAATATGTTGGCGGGTCTCCCTAACCAGTTATCCGGACGACCTGTTTTGCCACCTCTATTCTCAGGAGTCGGCACATTCCCAAAAGGAAAGTTTTAGCATGTATATTGGGACAGGATATTACCACTTTCAGTTTTGAACAAATAGTTTTCTTGATCTCCTGCTGAGGATTATTTCTTTGACAAATTTTCCCACCATTGAAGAGTGTATGAAGGAAGGCAATCATACCATGTAAAAGGGATTCCTCAAATTTCTGGAGAACGAATCTTATGCCTCGGATCTAGCCGAAAAAGACCCGTTCTTAAATGGGAGAATAACATTGCATGGCCCGGAAAACTTACCTTGACTGACAAAGCACTTTACTATGAGGTACATCGCACGTCACGTTCTTTAAAGATAAATAGTAGTCAATGTTATATTTATCATAATTCATAAAGATCAAGTAATTCACTTGCAGGCAATTGGACTTAAGGGAAAAGTGGATGTTATTAGAATGGATCTTACGAAAACCAGTTCATGGGTTGAGAAAACAAGGGTTGGACCGTTCGGTTCTAATCTTTTCGACTCTGCTATCTCTGTTACCTCCAGTCCAGAGTGAGTAAGCTTCAATAACTCATCTCCATTATTGGTCCATTCGGGTTATATTTCAAGTCAAGCAGGATAAATAAAAAAGTTACTAAAAAGTAAACAAGTCAAATGAGTTGGAAAGTTAGATTTTTATTGAAGTAATATAGTTATGTTATCTTTTTTGACACTCTAATATTTCTTTAGAAAAATCAAAATTTATACAAAAATGTGTTTGGGTTGACCCAACCCAAAGTCAAATGGGTTGGAAAGTTAGATTTTTATTGAATTAATATTGTTATTTTATCCTTTTTGACACTCGAATATTTCTTTAGAAAAATCAAAATTTATACAAAAATGTGTTTGGGTCAACCCAACCCAACCCGTACAAAAAAATTGTTTTGACTAGGGCTGTTCAAAAAGCTTGCGGCTTGTGGCTCGCTCGAAATTGCCTCGGTTTTATAAACGTTAGATTGTAAACGAGCGGAGCCCGAGCCAAGGTAAGCTCTACTCGTGGCTCGGTCGTTAGCTGGCTAGTTGGCTCGAATATACTTAAGCCTAAATTTTTATATGTACCAAAATTATAACCCGAAAGTATTAAACCATAGTTTTTAAATAGTAATATCATCATTTTTAATAAAAAAACCAGTAACTCATATAATTAAATTTTATCGAATATTAAAAAGAAAAAAAACCAAAAAATTCTAAGTGTTTAATAGCAAAGAAAAACAACAGTTTAACTCTATATTTTTTCTTGAAACGTGCCATTTCAGTCCAAAAAATTAACCCAGTTAAAAAAAACTCATAACTCAGTTATCCCAGGGACGTAAATGGCACTTAAAGTATAGGGACGGAAATGGCACATAACTTCAAGAATTATTATTATTATTATTATTATTATTATTATTATTATTATTGTTTTTATTGTTATTATTATATACACACAGTTAGGGAGAAGCATTTGGTACCGGGTACTGAATTTCCCGTACGAATTATTTTCGGTACCGATTTGGTACCCACTTTTTGGCGTTTTCGGTTCGGTACCGGTATTTTACTGAATTTTACCCTTAGATACTAGTATCGTACCGGTACGTACTATACCGAACATTTTCGGTACCAGTACAGAGCCCATCCCTACACCCATACACACAGTCTCTTTCATCCCCCTACATCACCACCACCACAGCCACTGCCGCCACCACCAAACAACCGTCACCACCACCAAACCATATTGAGAGAGAGAGTTGTTATGATTTAACGTGGGTTTGAGTTTTGTTTTTTTACAGGTGGTGGTTGTCTGGTGGTGGTGATGTAGATATGGGTGGAAGAGACTGTGTGTAAGGATGAGCTCGGTACCGGTATCGAAAATCGCCAAACAAGGGTTACGGTACCTAAAATATTCGGTACGGTACCGGTATTTGAAGGTAATATTCAGTAAAATTCTGGTACCGAACCGAATGTACCGATACCAAAAAATGCAAAAGTTGGTTCCGAAAATAATTCGGTACGGTAAATTTGGTACCGGTACCAAAAGCTCATCCCTAACTATGTGTAATAACAATAACAATAAGAAATTTTAAAAATAAAAAATTCTTAAAGTTATGTGCCATTTTCGTCCCTCTACTTTATGTGCCATTTACGTCCCTATAATAACTGAGTTATGGGTTTTTTTAACTAGGTTAGTTTTTTGGACTGAAATGACACGTTTCGTTTCGAGAATGTCAGGGAGGAAAATGGTGCAATTTTGAAATTTGGCCTGAAATGGCAAAAGTGGACAAACCACAGGGACGTAAATGGCACTTAATTCTTTTTTTTAATCGCCCATTTTTTAGTTTGAAAAAAATAAACGAGTCGGCTCGACGAGCCATGAGCTGGGTCGAGCCTTTGACGAGCCGAGCCCGACCCCAACATTTCAGCTCAATAAGAAAACGAGCCGGCTAGGCTCAGCTCGACTCGGCTTTTAAATGAGCCGAGCCCACCTTGGCTTGGCTCGGGTCGTTTACAGCCCTAGTTTTGACTTGACCCATTACCCAACCTCTATATTTGATGACTTAAAATCATGACCGAACTATCAGGTCTAAACCATGGGTACTTGAATTTGTGGATTTCGGAGGCGAAATGAGGCGAGACGTATGGTATGCCTTCATCAAAGAAGTAATTTCTTTGTACCAATTCATAAGAGATTTTGGACCTGAAGAAGGTGATCAATCAGTAAAACATATTTACAGTGCGAACAAGGGTTATTCAAGAGCTGTAACTTACGCCATTAACGGCATTGCAAGACTCCAAGCTCTTCAATTCAGTAAAAAACTCTTGGACGAACCTACTAAACTTGTCCAATTTTCATATTTACAAAACGCACCCTACGGAGAAATGGTTTGCCAAACGCTAGCCGTAAATTGTTGGGGTGGACAACTGATCACAAGATTTAAGGAAATCGAGTTCGATGATGTGCGATCCGAAGTTTATAGCAGTCATGTGTATGATATTGATGGTGGAGTGTATTTAAGAAAGTGGATGCGACATTCATCATGGAATTCTAGTGTTTCTGATGCTTTTTGGAAGAATATCTCGGTGAAACAAGCTCTTGTTTTGAGTAAAAATCTTGTTGTTTCTGATAAAATGTTGGTTGAAAAGGCGGCGGTTATGTGTCGGCAAAAGTATGCTGAGGTGGAGAAGACACAAGCCACAATTGATGCTGCTATGATTGAAGGGATTCCTAGTAACATTGACCTTTTTAAGGTTGTCATTCAAGCTATTTGGTATTCTTTGACCACTTTTTCAAATTAGAATCACATATGCCATAAAAGCCCTCAAAACTTTCAAAGTATTGAATGGGTTTTCTGCATAAAAAATCAACATACTTTTCAATGGTCTTGTTCTGTTTTTTTTTTTTTTGGGTAAAGGGTTACCCGGTGAATTTTATAAATAACCAAAAGAAAATTATCATTTTGACAGTTGGTTTTTTTTTGTAAATCTGAGTCATAACAGGAGGTTTTTGTGTACCGTTTGGGCCATGGTGTAATTGGTAAATTTAACATTTCTATATAATAGTTGGCCTTATATATATTTTAACATTTTAGTACATAAATTATAATTTTAATGAAAATTATCATTTTTGACAGTTGGTTTTTTTTGGATACAAAGTGACCGAAACAGGACACAAAATATATTTAATTGCTGACATGTACAAAAAAAGTGACTTTTCAAATTAAGGTAATGCCGTAATGGTCTACATGTTGATGTGGACTTTTAAAAGTTTTTGACATTTATACGTGAAGGTTTTTGATTACCTTAAATCCAAATTTCAAGAAAGCATAGTGGTACCAAAGTTGGTTCCTTTTAAAACCTTTTGCGACTGTTAAAGGATATCAAGTACATTTGACTAACAGTCAAACGTCTGTTTCGAACTATCTGAGTGGTCAAAGACAACAGCTTTCATGGGACAAACCTGCAATATATGACAAAGTAGTCGTTATTATTACTTTTTTATTTTTTAAAAAGGTCATGTTCGGCTTTAATGTTGCTTCATTGTATTGGTTTAGGAGCTCGTGCTTCCACTGACGGTCATCGCCAAAAACTTTGGAAAACTTCGACGTTGGGAAAAGCCTCACATGACCGCATCTTTTCTTGCATTTGTATATGCACTCATCTACAGGTAAAAACGCACATCCAAACACCCCCATGATGTCCATATACCATATGAAGTAAGTCTAATTTGATTTTTCTTTGAATTTTTAGGAATTTATTGTCGTATGTGTTCCCTGTGACATTGATGGTTTTGGCAACAAGCATGTTGGTATTAAAAGGACTCAAGGCGCAAGGCCGCCTCGGCAGAACCTTTGGCAAAGTTACCATACGCGATCAACCACCGTCCAACACAATTGAGAAGATCATAGCTGTTAAAGAAGCCATGCGTGATGTGGAAAAATATATGCAAAATATTAATGTTTCGCTTCTAAAAGTCCGCACAATTCTTCTTGCAGGCCAACCGCAGGTTAGTTATATACTTCATCTTTGTAACATGTAACCTAGTAAATAATTTATGTTAAAAGTATATATTTTGAATTATTATTATTATTATTATTATTATTATTATTATTATTATTATTATTATGTATATAACATAATATATATTACTTAGTTTCTTTATCATATATATGTATATAATATTTAAATATTATGTAATCATATTTTTTATCATATTAAATAAAAATTGTTTTTATTTTTATAATTAATAGGTTCATTCAAGCACATGAGCTTGGTTTAAAAAAAGTGTGAGGCGCACACATCACGTACATAGTGGCGAAGCTTGAGATTTCCGACCGGGGGGTCGAAGATGTATATACCAAAAAATTCTATAAAACCGGGGGATCAAAATATATACCCAAAAATTTCTATACGAAAACTACATATTCTCCACTACTAAGTGAAAAGTTCGGGGGGTCAGCCGCCCCCTCCCGCCCCCACAAAGCTACGCCCTTGCACGTACATGAGGCGCACGTCTATGTGCAACCAAATAAGCTTTATTCATAACCAACATTTGCGTTTCTCTCATTTGTCATACACATTAACCTATTTATCAAGTAAACCTTTTGTATTTTCTTCATTCCTTTGGTTGCTTTTACTTATAAACCTCTTACTGAATTGTTTTAGGTTAAGTATCTAAAATTTTGTTTTTACTCTTCTCAGATAACAACAGAAGTGGCTATGGTGCTTTTGTTCGGTTCCGCTATCCTCCTCACAGTACCGTTCAAATATGTTCTCTCTTTCCTCATACTTGATCTCTTTACACAAGAACTTAAGTTCAGGAAAGAAATGGTGGTGAAGATGATAAGTTTCTTAAAAGCCCGTTGGGACACCGTGCCCGCCTCCACTGTTTCGGTTTTGCCATTTGACTCTAGTAAGACCGATGCCGAGAGTGAAAAGAAGGAAACAAACGACTCGACAAAATTAGAAAGACCTCGGAACAAGTAATTAGTCAAAATCTTTAATCATGCTTGAACATATTCTCTATACTTTGCACAGATGTTTAGCTCATTAGGTAGCACAATATGGTATAGTACTATAGCTGACTCTTATCAAGATATAATACGCGTTTGAGTAACTATTAGAAATGATATCGCGAAAACAGCCCACACGTAAGTGATTTGCGTCAACCTTCCCGACCCGTTACATACGAGTTTGTTTTCGTGATACGAGCATTGTTCCGTCTGATTCCTGCATTTAGTCAAAAGTCAAAGTCAAGATTTATTTATTTAGTTGTTTTTTTTACTGAATTTTCTTGTTTTGCATACCTTGGTGAACAAAATGAGACAACAAAATCTGTAGTAGAACATGTTATGATACTTGTGGGATCATCATAAGCATAGCTGTACGCCACGGGGCATGCAGTTTTGAATATTTTCGAGTAATTTGTTGGCATACATGTGACGGGATTAGAGTACATTCCCTTACAACAATACTCGTCGGAGTCGAAAACATTGCATGCACTCCGGCAGGCGGAGGGTTTCCCGTCAGACCGAAAAGTTAGCTCCGGCGGGCAGTTAGCCCTGAGATCAGTGTCACAACCTGCCACCCTGCAGTCACCTTTGCCTTGAATGGGTGTGACTGTGAGTGGCAAGTTGAAACCGTCGACAAGGCTAACATCGTAAAAAGTGGTGTCACCGAGGGTAAATTCGGCAATTGAGGCAGGCGGGTCCCCGGGGCTAGTGCAGGTTAGTGTGGTACCACATGCTCCTGTTTGGCACGTACCGTTCCCGTTTTTGTCGAAGTCGCACCCGGTCCGGCCCCATATACGGCCGCCCCACCCGTTTGGGGCGGAGAAGATGGTGGACTCACCTGGTTTGAGAATGAAACCGCCGCCGGTGAGGGTGGTGTTGGTGGCTGTGATCCCAGGCCATATGGTTTCACGGCAGTTGTTGACAATGGTGAGGTTGGTGCAATTTGACAAGTTTACCCCTGCTGCAAGGGCAATTAGGATAATAATAATATGAGTGATGGAAGAATGCATGGTTGTGTATGGTGTGAGTGAGTGGGGAGTGTGTGTTTTATATTGCAAAAGGAAGTGGAGGAAAGAGTGTTGAGGAGTGATAGAATACTTGATGATCACATTATACCTTGCTTCCATCATTTTTGTATGTTCTCATGTTCCTTGTGACACAAGAATGTGGTACATGTTTTCAAATATATAAATATTATTAATTAATTACAAAGATAATCACTGATTTTTAAAATTTACCATAACTAATCTTTAAAATGGATAAATTTCTACCATGTTTCTTAAAATGATAAATATTATTATTATTGTTGTTAAAACTTACACAATCCCTTCATATCACTACCCTTACCAAAATTAACTAAAAATTCACGAGAGCTGTTTGGACCAGTTTGCAAAAAGCTTGAATCGTGCTAGCTAAACAAGCTCGGGCCATCTTCAAGCCTAAATTAGGTTTTATCCAATAAGTGAACTTGATCTTGACTAAACTTGCAAGCCTATACGCTATTAATATTGCTTTGCGTAAACTTCGTTTTTGTCCTTTGTGGTTTGGTTATTTTAATTATTTTGCCCCAATAGTTTAAAAACAACCTATTTTGCTCCTTGTGGTTAGTTATTTTTTCCCAAACAACCTTTATAGAGCAGAAATGAAGTTTACTCTATTGTTAACATGGGTGGCTAAATTATTATGGTCAAAACGTAAAATGAAAATGTATAAACACAAATAAGCTTATGGTGCTTGATCACTTTACCCGAAGCAGCCTTCAAAACAGCCTGGCCCACTGTGAAAGAGTACTCCCTAAGCCCACAAGCGGGGAAACCCCTGTTAAATCCACACATTACATAAGCTTATTTGCCTCGTGTCGTGTTATGCTTGACACTTGGTCATTCTCAGCATCCAATGACAAGCAGCACGTGTTTATCCCATTTGCTTTTGATACTTTTGGTTTTCTGGCGTCAGAGGCTGTGGACCTACTTAGTCGAGTTCAAAGAGTCATGCATAGTAATGTTATGACCCCGAGATCTATGGACGTAGTTTTTAAAAGGCTTAGTTTTGCTATTCAAAAAGGGGTAGCGGCGCAGCTTGTTGCCCGTTTATCAACTATCTCGATGTAAATTATTAGTATATAAAGTAAATATGTTTTAGTGGAAGAAAAGGTTAGCATAGCATGTGCATGACTTTGTTTTCACAGTTGACAATTGTTGTTTTATATACCTGACTGAATTGTTACAGAAGAAAGGAGTTAGGAGTCTTAGGTTGGTGTAAATACAAATGATTTTTCAAGAACCTCACGGTTGTGCTTGGAATTGGATTTAATTTTCACACTTGATAGTTTAGGAGGGTGGTTAATTGAAGGAAAAGGTTAGCAGCCTGACTTTGCCGAAGCATCTTTGCTTTAGAATGGACAACTTTGAACAGTTTTCTACTTATCATGTGGTTTTAGATTACTTGACCATTTGAAGCAACTAGTTGTCCTATGTATACTACAACAAAGGTAGACAAATGGCAAAAAATTTAAAAAAAATATATATATATCCATGGTTTTGGGTAAATCTGTGTAAATCCAATATAATTAATTATAGTAATGAGGCAACTCATGTTACCTTGTTTTAGTATATTATTCTGATATCGAGATTGAGTTCATATGTGAAGGTTGAAATAGCCTACTAAATGCAACTGCATGGAATTACCATGTAAGTGCATCATTGTCATTTTCTACTGCCATGGTGTCATCCTAGTCTGCAACTATATTCTGGTTGCAGCAGTATCTTGAATACAATGGTTAGACCGAAAGCGTTTGCAATCAATATTGTATTCAACTTGAGAGTGTTTGTAATTTGATTTTGGAGGAAAAGGAAGTTATCTTACACGCAAAGAGAGACTATTGGGTGATAGCCGCAGCGATCCTCGATTCGAAAACGATAAATTAAATGAGATAGCCGTTGGGTTTCAAAAGTTTGTTGGGTTTGGTTCAATAGCTTCTTACGGGTCACTTAAAAAGAATGGGCCAATACTAAACGAACTCAAGTCGGGTCAACCGGAGCTTCATGGGGGAGGTTGAATGGACCACACGATTGCATGCCCACGTCCCACCACCTGCAGTTTTTCCCACTTTTTATAGCATGTTTAATGCAGTTAGTTTTTTTTAATGCTTTAGTAGTTGTACTTTCAGCTTTCTATGTAGTACCTAGTTATTTAACTTTTATAATCAATGAAGGTGGTGAATTTCTTTATGAAAAAGAATACGTCTGTTGCTCTTAGTGAGTTAACTGATTTGCCTTTGCTAACTCGAATTTGGCAATTCGAGTAGGTGATCTAAGGTACCGTGTTTGATTGTCGGTGATGAATCTGTATCCAACAATTGAACCCGTAGGCCTATTGTTGTTTGGGTGGTGAATCTGTAACCCAGTCGACCGTAGAAACTATCCGTTGAAGTGACCGCTTCGTTTGAAATTCGGAGTTGAAGGCCAGGTTTACATAAGAGGGGAAGGAAAATAAATTAAGAGAGAAAAGGAAGGAAAAGATGTCATTTTTTTCGTGTTCCCGTGTTTAATGAAAAGTAAAGGAAAACAGAAGAAATCAAACATTTATGTGTTCCCGAGTTAGGAGGAAAAGAAAAGAAAGAAACAATTTTACCATTATACCCTTTAAATATAAAACATTTTAATTAGATATGAGGGCAATTTAGTAATTAATAATATTTTCTCTCCTAATCTCTCCAATTTGAGAGGATGAATATATGGACAAATTTTCTTTAATTTTCCCTCCTCGCCTATCCTTAAAAAACTCGAAAACATGGTTTTTTTTTATATTTTTATCTCTTTTCTTTCCCTCCCCATGTTAAATGAGACTCGGGAACAGAGGACTCAAATTAACGCTGTGTTCTCGAGTCTCATTTAACAGGTGGAGGGGAAGGGAAATGAATTAAGAGAGAAAATGAAGGAAAATATGTGATTTTTTTCGTGTTCCCGAGTTTAATGAAAAGTAAAGAAAAATATAAGTAATCATACATTTTATGTGTTCCCGAGTTAGGAGGAAAAGAAAAGAAAGCAGCAATTTTACCATTATATCTCTTAAACATAAAACATTTTAATTGATTAGAGGGTAATTTAGCAAGAGAAAATGAAACGAAAGGGGCTCATGTTGTGACGTGTGAGGGGTTTAAGAATTAACTGGCAAAACACGTAAGACTCGCCAATGATCTCTAGATCAAGTGGTGGAGGGCTTGCATTTCTCTTGAGAGATGCAGGTTCGACTCCCACTTGGTGCAGAGTGAGGCACTGGTGGGCAATGATAGGAGACCTAGGGAAACCTGGGTTGGATCCTTGAGCCAAACGAGTTTTACCGGTAATTTCACTGTCGTGCCTACGGGCGGGTGGGTTATCGGGTTTTCCCCGGAATTGATGGTGGACTCGGGTTACTCTCGGAGTACTCCGTTTGTGCAGTGGTTATCCCGAGAGTGCTCGGGATTGAGTTTGTTGAGCGTTAAAAAAAAAAAACACGTAAGACTCAAATTGAAGGTTACTCAAACAATTAGACTATAACTACTACTATTATTTTCATCATTGGATTTGCATAGAGTTTGAACTCCATTTATGTCATCATGAAAACGAGGCTTCCATCTGTTCTCGAGAACGGTACTCTTCTCTTTCAGCAAAATAGCAAGATAACCCAGTTGGGTAAATCGGGTCGGGTCGAAGAAGCTCGTAAGTTGTTCGACCAAATGACTAAACGAAACACCGTCACATTCAATTCAATGATCTCCGTCTATGCCAAAAACACAAGGATCAATGATGCACTCAACCTGTTTGATAAAATGCCTCAACGAAATCTGGTTTCTTGGAACACCATGATTGCAGGATGCTTGCACAATCACAGAGTTGAGATTGCACGCCACCTGTTCGATCAAATGCCTCAAAGAGACAGTTTCACATGGACTCTCATGATTACTTGCTATACACGTAATGAGGAGTTTGAAAAGGCTAGAAATTTGCTTTACATGATGGCTGATAAGATGAGCCCAGCTTGTTGGAATGCTATGATCTCGGGTTACTTGACGTATGGAAAGGTTAAGGAAGCGAGGCAGGTGTTCGATGAAATGCCTGTGAGAGATTTGGTCTCTTGGAACTCAATGCTTGGAGGTTATACTCAGACTGGTGAAATGAGTTTGGGTTTGAAGTTTTTCCAGGAAATGCCGGTTAAGGATGTGGTTTCTTGGAACTTAATGGTGGATGGGTTTATTGAGGTTGGTGATTTGGATTCTGCTTGGCATTTCTTTAAGCGTATGCCACATCCGAATGTTGTTTCTTGGGTCACAATCTTGTCTGGGCTTGGTAGAAATGGTCAGGTTATGGAGGCGAGGAGATTGTTTGATGAAATGCCTGTTAAGAACGTGGTGTCGTGGAATGCGATGATAGCAGCTTATGTTCAAAACACGCAGATTGATGAAGCTTTGAAGTTGTTCGATGACATGCCAGAAAGAAATGTGGTGTCATGGACTACCATGATCAATGGATATGTCCGTGTCGGTAAGCTAGATGAAGCGAGCCATTTACTCAATCAAATGCCATACAAGAATGTTGGGGCTCAAACAGCAATGATCTCAGGATTTGCTCAGAACAAGAAGATTGACAAGGCTCGTGAAATTTTTAATCGTATAACCAATCGAGATATGGTTTGTTGGAACACAATGATTGCAGGATTTGCTCAGAACAGAATCATGGATGAAGCGCTCGATCTTTTTAACCAGATGGTGCGAAAAGACATAGTTTCGTGGAATATTATGATTGCGGGTTATGCTCAAGCTGGTCAAATGGATAAAGCACTTGCTTTATTTGAGGAAACAAAACATAAGAACATCGTTACATGGAATTCGTTGATTTCGGGCTTTACCCATAACGGGTTGTACCCGGATGCATTCAAGTATTTCATTTCAATGATCCAAAATGGTAATAAACCTGATGATTCTACATACGCATCTGTTTTAAGCTCATGCGCAAATCTAGCAACTTTACAACTGGGAACACAAGTTCATGTGCTAGTTGTAAAGACAGGTTATGAGCAAGACATATTTGTTACGAATTCCTTAATCACTTTGTATGCTAAATGTGGTAAAATGGCGAGTGCTGAACAGGTATTTTCTCATACCCCGCGTGTTGATGTTGTCTCGTGGAATTCTTTGATTAACGGGTACGCTTTAAATGGAAATGGGATGGAGGCAGTGAGGCTATTGGATGATATGGAGGTTGCAGGGGTGAGCCCAGATGAGGTCACCTTTGTTGCGGTTCTATCTGCATGTAGCCATGCTGGTTTGATCGATCAAGGGTTCCGGTTATTTGAATCAATGAGTCAAAAGTACTTTATCCAGCCGTTGACCGAGCATTATGCTTGTATGGTTGACCTGCTTGCAAGAGCAGGGAGGCTAGAAGCCGCCTTTCAAATGGTGAATGAGATGAATACTGATGGAAACGCGGGTATATGGGGCGCTTTACTTGATGCGTGTCGCGTGCGTAAGAATTTGAAAATGGCTAAATTTGCTGCTCAAAAGCTTTTGGAGATTGAACCTGAAAAGGGTTCGAATTATGTGATGTTATCAAACATAAATGCGGAAATGGGGTGGTGGGAGGTGGTGGAGGAAGTTAGGGGTTCGTTGAAAGAGAGGCGGGCAGTGAAGCAGCCCGGGTGTAGTTGGATTGAAGTTCAAAACCGAGTTCATGCTTTTGTATCCGGTGATAAGTGTTGGCTCGAAAACATTATCTTTTGCGGTCATTTGAGGGCACTAATGGCTCATATTAGCAACACGGATGAAACCCTCGTTGATGCCCCATAATGTAGTGTCTAGGGGTTTCATCCGTTTCACCCTTAATAGTGTCATGGCGGTGCTGGTGCGACCACCTCCGTCTGAGGTGGCAATCACATAAACCACCACAAGAAGCACATGACCATTGACCACGACTGTTTTGACTACAAAGAAGGCAGATCATGGTTGTGTGAAGTGTGATCGAATCGGAAGCATTAAAAGATGGTGGGAAATGGGTCACATACAAACTTACACATAATGTGCTATTTGTTGAGGATTAAATGGATGTTGTGAACTAAAGAAAGTGTCATAGGCAATTACACAACGATCATCAAAGACGTAACATTCGATTTCACTCACGCATTACACAACAATCATCAAAGACTAACATTCGATTTAACTCGCGCATAAGCTACATTTCCTCATTTTGCTCACAACCGTCTTTGTCACCATATATTATTATGGGCCGGTAGACCAATAGTTTGGGTATTATTTTTTTTTTCATTTATATTTAATATTTTCTGTTTATTTGAATTAACTCATGCAATCATTAAAACAGTATGCAGATCCACCATACAATCGATAGTGAATCATATATTCAAAGGGGAGTTTCTTTCCTACCATAAATCAACCATCTTTATTTCTTTAAACTCAGTTACTAAAAAGAAAAATCTAGAGCGTGCCGTAATGAGAGCTGCAAAAATTCCACAGATTCTATCGTAAATATTTCTGGTTTTCAGTTGATTCCTGTTTCGTCAACATAAAGCTTCCCATTTCCACCAGGATGATTAGCCAGCCACCAGTATCCCATAAGAGTACAAAAACTGAGTCGACTCAACCAGACCGTGCACTCAGGTTGTCACCTTTTTCCTTACGATTCTCTTTCTGCGGGCCTTGGGTGGTGGTGGTTGTGATCCTCCATCTGTGGTGGTTTGACTTTGGTCCTGCTTAAACCCAAGGAGCCCGAGCCCTGAAGTTACAGGGTTCTTGGATATGAACCATTTCGGAGACGCGTTGTTGGCGGTCTCAGATGGTCGATTGTATGCTTGTTTCAGTAAGTCATCTGAGTGGGCTAATGGGTCCACCTCAACACCGAGCCAGGCTAACCTTGATGTCTCTCCTAATTGTGCATTCATGATTCTGTATATAAAAAAGTATATACCATTAAGAATTTTCAAAAATATAAAATATAGATGATTTTAGTATAATTTAAATTTATAAATACCATACCTCAAGGCTGTGCTGAAAGCCAAACCCACCCCAATAACATCAAATTGAGTGACCATAGCTCTATCAAACCCACACAGAAGCTGATAACGTAAATTGGCGTAAATTCCAAGAAACGCTCCATACCCAAGTGCGTTGGTACTCACAGGCGGAATTGTCACAGATAATCTGATGAGCCGATTTATCAGATAAATAGGTCAGGTCAGAATATACGACTAAATAAAAAAAAACAGGGGCAAATCAAGTTTGACCGATAAAGCATTAACGGGTGAACAAGTGATCTACTGCATACCTTCCCTCTTTTTTCCGGGCAACAAGGTTTGTTAGGGCACCTTGAGCTGCCCCTGCGGTTAAACCCACCATACACAACTCTGCAGCCTTGTAAAAGAAAGATTGGATTCGTTTTTGCATGTCAAATTCTCTCATCGGGTAGCTTTTTTCAAACACATTATTTGGGAGTTTCTGTAACGTATTTTGCAGATCAAAGCGGAAAGTATTTCCATATGAACGGCAAGGAGCGAGGGACCAAACAACAACAGCATTGCATGCCGTTACAGTAAGCACATTAATCAGAGCAAGATCCCATTCCTCCTTTATCCTATAACATAAAAAAATAAACAAATTAAATTATGTCATAGTGAGATTCTAATTCATTAATTTTCATACACGTGAATATAGTACCTTTCTTTACGGTTTTTAACCTCCCACAAAACTGAGGAACCAATTGTAGCGGCCTGCTCTAAGAGGAACCGGTATAAAAACGCAGGATCTGCAATCATCCTGATTAAATGAATGTGAATCAGGTCAGATTGTTACTGTTCATGTTTATAGACGTATGGAGTAAGCGTAACATAAATGTTAAAAATAAACAATAATACGCGTATTATCTTATCTTGTAAATGCAGATTAACAAAATGACTTTTTATCCAGTCTTCTTATGTTACTTCAGATTTTAAAGGACAAAGGATATTTAAAATATGAAACAAATTGGAAAGGAATTTAAATGGCACTATTTAAAGAATACCTGCCAATGAACCCCCTAGACAACCCTTGAGGAAGCGAACGTGATATGAACCTTGCAGTTGTTGGTCGTGCATTCATTGCTATATATTTTACCAGTTGAGCCGAGCTAACCAAACCCTAATTACCATTGCACATTAGAAAAATGATTTTATCTACTTTTAATAATAATAAAGGCGGCAATTTGGACCCATTTACTTACAAATGGGTCGACCTGGGTTATTTGATTTTTTATCTCAAACAAGTCAATAAGATGAATCCAAAAAAACTAGCTAATGCAAACCACTTAAACTGTTTCATTAAAAATTAAGATTTACTGTAACTATCTACAACACAGTATTAATTATAAAAGATACTAAAATCAGACAAAGTTGATTGCTGGTCAGCCTGATTGACCTGTTACCAACTTGCTCAGGCCACTAACTTTTTCCACATCTATTGAATATTAACTCAGAAAAACATTTACCATTTCATAGGCTTGTCGGAGTCCAGATGGCAAATCCATCATTGTCTTTTGCCACTCATTCAATACAGCCTCAAGAAATTTCCGATCAAATAACTGGAAAAATGTACAAAAGAACATTATTATTCACAATGTACCGGGTAAATTTGATATGTAACAATGTAAGTTTAGGCCAAGTAGCCAATAATGAAGAAATCAAAATGTCAAATATTTAAACAACCACCTCTGGGAAAATAATCCGCCTCCTGAAGAGTCCACCGTCATCCCCCTCATCACCATCATCAAATTCATCAAAGTAATCATCGTCATCACCATCATCATCGCCTCCATCACCGCCACCAAAATTTATGCTCTTCCCGATATTGCCGCCACCTCCTCCAATTGCCAGCTGTCAAAAAACAAAGATATCACCTTTCGCACATGTATCATGATTCATGAGGCACATGTAAAATGATACTGCTTTTGTACCGAATATGCAATGTCTGACTGCGCAGACATATCAAGAAACTGTTGACTAATATTAGTCAAACATATAAGATACCATCCAAAGAGAAATGTTGCGTCTATTTTGGAACATTACATTAAGAGAATCATTGCAATTAGTTGGGTACAAAAAAAACAGTTCTTGACATTTGTATGAAGGGGTCACCGATAATTCATAAACAAGTAAACAACAATCCCAAACAAGTCACTTAACATTTTCTAAAACTTCATTACTTCACTAAGGTCCCATATCTAGAGGTTAACAAAATGCATCCTCAACTTAGAGCTAAAAGCAACTGTAGCTCCTCTTTTATATAATAAAGGTAAAGTTTCTGAAAAAAAAACCTTTATATAATAAATGTCAAGTTTCTGATGAAACCAAAATTTCTAACCAGCCCCTCTTTGTGAAAATATAAAAAAAGTCCTCGAGCTTCAAAAAAGTTAAAATTGTCACTAAGCTTGAGAAATAACCATGTCGTCAATAGTCCCTGAACTTACAGGATATACACATGGTCCCACGAATATTTATAAAATTCTAACGAGATCCAATAATTTCTGAAACGTTTTGAAGTTGGAAAATACCCTTGTACCTCTAGAACTTGCAAAATACCATAAGAACCCGTTACCGGAAAAACTCACAAACCCCACCAATACCCTACTAACCAATGGAATCAGGTAAAACGCAGCTTGCGTTAGGCAGAACTGCAAGCAAGATTCAAACCCCTTTTCTAGAAAATATCCTTGTACCAATGAACATCAAGAAGGCTACCCAATTACACCATTCGCTACTTAGTACCTACCCACAAAAACTTAACCTAAAAGCCCCTCAACACTACAAGACATTTAAGTTTTAATTCTAATTCAGTTTTACAATACTTTAGTTTTATCATCTATTATGCTAAGTTTCTCACTCATTTCTAAGAATCAAATTGTCAGCAAAGCATGTGAAACAAAAGAACTCATAAACCCTAAGCAAATTAAAACAATTACTTCCTATAAAATGATCATACTCCACCTATAACTATAACAACTCAAAATCACCAATAAACCAATTTATATTCATTCTATATCTCCAAAATTAGGGTTCAAACTACCTCAGGACTAGACTTTGTTTGTTTCTGAGTCATATCAAGTTTCGATTTCTCCAAAGTCACCGCACCAAACGCGCCATACTGACCCTTCATAACCGGCCCATGCGCCGCCGGACACTCCGCCGGAGTCATCCGGAAACACCGTTCAAGCCCCGCCACGGCATCTCCGTCAACAATCGCCGACGAATTCCTCACCACCAAACCCTTCCGACACGGCGGAATAACACGGTGGCCGGAGAGCGGCAGCAGAGGATTCACCGGCGCCGATGATAAGATTTTTGTGGTGGCTGCATGATGTGTGTTTATCGGCATAATTTGAGCTGTTTGAAACACTGTGTGAGACATTTTGGATTGAAATTGGTTATTAGGGTTAGGGTTTTGGATTGAGTGAACAAGATGATGTTTATCTAGAGCAGCATGTATGTTGCTGCAGGTTTCTCTTCTAGAGAGAGAAAGTGAAGAGAGAGAGAGAGAGTTGTTGTGATGCGACTCAGTGGTTTTGATAAGGAGGGATGATGGCACTCGTTACTTCACTCGGTGAGTTGGGTGAAGAATCAGTGAGTTGAGTAATATTTGCAAACAATTGTCTACCTCTAGTTCTATCATAAACTTAAGGCCACAAATTGCTTTTAAAGAAAAAACGTTTCATTTGACAATATACGGGGTTTACCTTTTTTTGAATTGCTAACTACGATTTTAGAAAATGACAGATCAAGCCAGGGGCAACCCTTGTGGTTCGGTTTTATACAAAAGATAACCTAAAAAATACGAGGATGCCCCAAATCAAATACTTGATATTATTAAAATTCCATTTTTATAAGCTCAAACATTTTTACAACCCGAAAACTTGTAGAATAGTTAAGCCCTAATGATAAAATAAGCCTAAATTAACAATAATAGAATTGACAGCAGGCCAAATTGGTAAATAACAAAGCTTAGCCCAATTGGTGATAAAATTGAAAGGCGGCAATTTGAAAAACCAAACGTCGAAGAAGTATCTGTGTCGAACAAAAGCCAACGACTCTACTGGAATCGTCCATGCTGAAGCCTGATATATGCAAGAAATCGTCCCTGCTGAAGCCTGCTTGAATCGTCCCTACTGTTAACTGTCTAACCGTCCCTCATTTTTTTACTGAAATCGACCTCGTTGACCGATTGGGTTTGACGTCATTTGTGAGTTTTCTTGTCCTTTGATATCTTGTTTAGTGTTAAAGTTTATGTAGAACTAGTATTAAGTCCCCCACCCCCCGGTTGCGGTGGGGGCAAACACCAATGGCACACTACTGTTAGCGACCACCAATACTGAAGTTGCGGCGTGTTAATGCAAAGAAACTAAACCGAAATGTGAAACATATAAAAGAATAACCAAGACGATCTAGGACTCGCGCGTTACGATGAAATAGTTTTTACTTAAAAGTAACGAATCATACAGTTTTGGGTTAAAAGTAAAAAAATCAATATTTTTTTTTTGAAAAATCTTCCAAAGCATAAGTTACAACATCTTTATGCTTAAACATGTTGAAAATTATAGTGTTGGGTAATTATACTTTGTATATTTGTTAGGGTTTAAGATTATAAATCATAAATCTTTTATGTTTAGATAAGTTATTTTTTACATAAAGTTATAGTTTCTAGTTTTCTTTGTTATTGTTAAACTAGGTGTTGGACCTACAAAAGAACAGATGATATTCAAGTGCCATAACATGATCCACCGATCAAGAAATAAGCAATAGATTGAACCAATCTCTCTTCACAGATAGTGAATCTTGAACAACTATTCAAAACATCTGTTCAAGAGCTTGGCTAACATTTGTTGAAGACTTGGAACCGCTGTTAAAGAGTATAACAACTGTTAAAGGCTAGCATCTGTTGAAGACCAAAGCCCTGATCAAACAAAGGTCGGATGAATAAGACCAAACATCTGTTAGGCCAAACAGATGTTTGGACAACTGCATCAGAAGATAGCTTAGACAGCGTTTATTCAATGTAACAGTACCTTATTTCAACAGTGTTTTGAATAGCTTAGAACAGATGATAAGATTGCTCAGATGTTTACAAACATCTGAGCATCTTTTATGTTAGGAATGTTATATGTCACTATCAGGGTGACGTCAGCTGATCTCACAGCAGAGCTTTCGTACTTAGTATAAATAGATCACACCTGTTAGTGACCTACTGTTGGTGCACTAGTGTCAGTTAACTTCGTCTTAATCGAGTCTTGTGTCTAGATAGGATAAACGAGCACACAACAGGGTTGAAATTAGGGTTTGTTTAAGTGTTAATATGTAATTCCGCTTGACAGTGACACAGACCAGTTCAAGCGAAATCAACATGTTAATTCCGCTTGAAATGGGTTGTGACATCTTCAAGCGGAATCACTCTATTATAAATAGGTGTGTGCTGAGTTCATTTGAAACGGAATTAGGTCATGTTCTTTGAGCCGAGGTGCTGTCCGTCTGTCATTTGAACTTGTAAAAGCTTAGGAAATCAGTAATAGATAAAGATTAGAAAGGAACAAGCTGTGTTGAAGTCATTTACATTGATTCCGCCTTTATTTTTTATGATGAACTACTCATATTGACTCGTTAGGGTCACACGACGATCCAACAAGTAGTATCAGAGCTCAGGACGAGGAGTTCATACCAATTCAGCTTGAAATCACTGGATTTTCTCACTTCTACTCCTTCTTTTCTGATTTGAACGAAATTTAACGGTTGAAATGGCTTAAAACTCACACATATCAAGCGAAACATAGTTTTAACTAATCCTGGAAAGAATTGGACCTTAATTCGAACAAAATCTGATAAAAACTGATAATTTCGCTTGAAAAACTGTTTGAAAATGCTGACATCATCTTGATTTCGCTTGAACTTGCTTGTGTAATTTCAAACGAAATTAGCTTCTTTGACTAATTCCGCTTGAAACTGTTATGGATTTCAAGTGAAATCAGATTCCGCTTGAAAGTTCAAGTGAAATAAGTGATTTCGCTTCAAACTTGATTTCGCTTGAGTGCTATTTCGCTTGAAAGTTATTTCCGTTTGAAGTAGTATTCCGCTTGAAAAGCTATCTCGCTTGAAAAGCTGATTTCATTTGAGATAATTTCGTTTGAAACTGATTTTCAAAATTTCAAAAATTTTTCTAAGTGTTTGTTGATTGTTTCAGGTATTTGAAAGATGGATGATTTCATGAATCCTTTCTGTGATGTGTTTGCATTTACCGGTGGTTCGGGAGATGGCACATCAAATAACACGAATGAAACTATACCAACACCGACTGCAAAGAAAACTCTTAATGATGCTTTAAGTGTGGAGAGTGCTTACGGTACATATAACAAACCTCCAAAACTGATGGCGATTGAAGATTACAATAGGTGGGCTACAAGATTTGACGAGTGGCTTCAAGCTTTTGCATATCCAAGCTGGAAAAGTTTAAAGAATGGTTATATTAGAGGAAGTTTTGGTGAAAGTTTGACAGATACTGATGAGATTGAAAGATATGTTGCTGAACAAAAATGCATCGCGTTGATTCATCAGTCTGTGAGAGATGATATAATTTCGTTGATTGAATATGAAAATTCAAAAGATCTTTGGGAGAAACTGAGGGTAAAATGTGTATGTAGTGCTGAGATAGTCAAAAACAAAAAGAAACTGTTAAGAAAAGAGTTTGATTTATTTGGTTGTTTAAAGAACGAGTCTGTTTCCAAGATGATTGAGAGATTCGGACATCTAAAATTGGAGCTGGCAAGACACAAAATTGTATATACTCAAGAAGAGTTGGTTGACAAACTGTTCGACTCACTGCCGAATGAACAAGATTGGCAGTACTTTGCATTAATGCTGAAGAATACAATCAAGTCTGAAGAGTTGACAGTGGATCTGCTTATCGAAAGACTGGAGAGTCACGAGTTGGAGATCAAGAAATCTAGCAAAGTCAACAACTCATCTTATCAGCAGAATGTAGAGTTGTACTATAGAGGAAATCTACCAAATACTGGTTCTCCAAGAACAACATTTTCTGCAGAGAGTTCAAATAATGTGAATCAAGAAATTCCTCACAGTGGTTTTCATAGTGGATCTTCTTCAATAACTCCAAACCAATCTGCATCAAAGAATCTGTTCCAATGTAGCATTGCCGTGGATCTGAAAAACGCTCAAAATTACAGTGAAGAGTCGGCAAAACAACAAATGGTGTTCTTAGCGTCAGTGTTAGAATCGTACGAGAGCCTCGTGGCGGGCAAGATTGGAAACACCAACCTGACTAAGGAGGACTATGATCAAATAGATCCTGAAGAGATGGAACTAATCGATATCAAGTGGTGTATGGCCAGTGCAGTCAGGAGAGCCCAACGATTCATGGAGATTACTGGGAGACATTCTATCGGTGGACCATCCACAAAACTTGGCTTTGACAAATCAAAAGTCACGTGCTTCAGGTGTAAACAAAAAGGACATTTCAAACGTGAATGTCGTAACGCTCCTGCTGATGATACTGCAAATCCTTTCCACGAGGATTACTACAAAAGAGAGCGATCTATCATCAGAATAGATCAGAACCGCCCAGAATGAAGCAGCTTGAGGATTCCCCCAAAGAAAAATCAAGAGCTCTTGCTGTTATTCATGATGACGAAGGTTTTGATTGGAGTGAATTGCTACCAGAGGAAGATGCAGTAGGATACGCTTTCATAGTAGAAAAGATTGTTCCTTACAAAGACACCAGAACTGAAGAAGAAAATGTCACACCCTGGCTTTGCGGAAGCGTGGTTATTTTGGTGTGACTTCTTAATACCATAGCTTAACCATAACAAAGCTATATGAAATAAAACCATGCAAGATCATCCATTTAATTAAGTTTTAAAAACCAAATACAACAACATTGTCTCAACGGAAACACCTCCTAACGACATTGTTCAACAAACACAAACATCAACACGACATAAACACAGTTTAAGGACTGTGACTTGTCCAGGAAAGAGTCACATTCCCCAAACCCGGATGACCTCGTAACTAGTGCAGCGGGAAAACGTGTCATACCGCGCCAGATCCTTTAATTCCCTGAAATACATGTAAGTTGAAAAATCAACAATAATGTTGAGCGAGTTCATGTGTAAGTGAGTAAATAAACCTTTGTATATATAAAAATCCTGGTATGTAGCAAATAAGGAAAAAGAGATCACCAATGGTTTGCAAGGCCATTGATATGTGTGAAGTGCAAGTAGGAAGACTCAAACCTAGCAGATTTTGCGATGGGTACAAAGTCACCACCTGGTCCAATAGGCGGGCTCAGGGGTTGGGCTCGCTACACCCAGATAGATCTACCGCTTACGTCCCTCGGTCCTACAATGAGGATTAATGGCCTCCAGTTCCCGCCTACCCACTCACATGATCTAAGTAGTAACCCTCCTTATGCTAACCATACCATGTATAAAGTACTTATAATCAAAGTAACATGTATTTCACCCCCGCAGTTAAAAACTGAAAACAGTTAAGAGAAAAGGGGGACATGAACTCACAGTGGTGCGTCTCTACCAAGTATGTCTCCTGATCAAGCAGCTGTGTGACGACCTACACGTACTAACTCTATTAGACGGACGGCCGTGCCTTAGCTTTATGGTTTAAGTTTTCGGGAAATAGTTAGACAACTATTTCGTGTTTACATTTTGTATACTTGGTAATCATTTTCCTTCCCAAGGATGGGGGATTTAATACATGTGTGTTCGAAATATATTATTAAGTCTCACTTAAAATATATTTTATTTCTAACTCCAAAATATAAATATTCTTCTCAAAAATATTATATTTTCTATTACACATAATTTTCCCAAAATAATACCTTGACGAAATACGCGTTAAGTCATATTTTCTTAAAATGCGTAAGTTACGTTTTAACGATCGAGTGGTAATAATAATTACCGGTGTAACTTATATATTTATCGTAGAGACGTTCGTATTATTTTGGATCCATTAACATTTGATAGTATTATTTTTACCCTAAAAATAATACTAGTATTTTCACAAAATAATCATAAACACATATCAAGTGACTTTATGAAAAATATATATACTAAATATATATTTACCAAGTTTTATTTTGTGAAATCCCACCTCCGATGTTTTGTAAATAAAGTCGTGGCGAAATCTATAATTTGAAAACAAGTCGAAAAGTATTTCTAACACTTATAGTGAAAATAATTCTAAGTGTTAGGATTTTAGAAAAATTTCGCCAGAGTTTCCTCTGTAACTGGAGGTGGCCACGCTTTTAAGCGTATCATTTTCATTTATAACTCAAATCAACCATTTTTCTTATTTAACCAAAACAATATTCAACGCATCAAATTAGTCAACAAATATATATAAGTCGCAAAAATCACATGAACTTGTGGTTTTCTAATATTATGAAGTAAATCCCATTACTTTTAGCGGATCTCTATATAAATCCATCCGATTTTGTAAAAACCTCGTTTTTAGAGAAATCCCGTTTCTACAACTTTTCGTCATCTTTTACAAAAATAGTTATTTTGTCGAAACTTAGTGTTACACAAGTATTTACACACTTGTGTGTTTGCTAAAATCACTCTTGTTTATGAAAGATCCGTCTTTAAAAGTGTGTTTTTCTCTTGACACGTGGTCCTTTGAAAATACCGCTTGTAGATACGTAGATCTACTAGTTTTAAACACTATTTCATAAGCAAAATCGCTTTTACACAAGTTCATGATTCGTGTGTGGTAGAGTTCATCCTTTAACCCTTGTTACTTCCAAAACAACCTTATGTCATGATCCATGATCATGACCAACCCGGGTTAAACGATGATCCGAGCTACCACAACATAGATCGGGTTAAAAAAAAAAAAAAAAAACTACACAAATCAAATATTACAAGATTTACACAACATTCAAGCTTTTAACCATTACTTTTAGCATTTTTAGTAGACTTTTAAGCTTCAACTTGTATGTTCATGACTTTTAACCGTTACATATCATTTTAACCATCTTAAAATAGTTCGAGAGGGTGATTCAAGCAACTTACTACTAGCTCGAGGCTAGGGAAGAATCTAGACGCAAAAAGAGTGGATAAAAGCAACGAGTAGAGGTCCTTTGAGTTCCGAATGCACCAAGCCTCCTCTTACGAGATCCTTAACACTTGTAGATACTTGGAATTTCTTGATCAAAATCGAAATGATGGATGGATGGTAGAGGGGTGTTCGGCCGAGAGTTGTAGAGAGGGAGAGAGAGTTGTGTGAAACTTCTAAGTGTGGTGGAAAGTTATGTTGTGTTAAGCATTGATCTTATAGACAATTATCACCACCATTATCCAATGGATTTAGTGCTAGCTAGATATTAAGCATACAAGGATTATAATAATCAAATAAAGGACAATGTGTCACCATATGGTGACCGAGTTCGGTTGGGGGGGGGGGGGGGGTAATCCGGTTCCATTTCAACTAAACACTAAGTATTAGTTAGTTAAGCGTGGAGGTTAACCCGGTTACTAGTGTGTTGTGCATTACAGTGGGTGTTAGGGTATTCAGGGACCCTAACTGGCTCAGAAAAAGATAAGTAATGTTATTAACAATATTTTCATGTTCCGGGAATAGTCCGGTTGTTCGGTTGGATAGAGATCCGTTAAAGTGCTTAACAAAGCTTTAAAGTGTCGTTATAATTATTTTTAGTGGCACAACTTATTCCTGACACTTTGGAAGGTGTCTAGTAATATTTTTCTCATGTTTAGGCACTTTATTAGTTAGCTAAAAGCTGAATTATTATGTAAAGTGCTGAATTTTGTACTTAGGGTACGTTTTAGGCACATCCAGTCATTGTAACTTATTCCTAGAGACGCAGTTCTACAACCCTTGTATCCTTACACTCACCACTAGTGTAGTAAAATATTTCTGGCTCATACAGGCCTTAGAGGCAGTGTCTGCCTGATGCTGGCTTTATCAGCATGTTCAATAGGTTATCCGTTCATTGTGCTACTGTGCTTTTGGTGCATCATGTTTGTCACTAAGGTTCAGCATGTAAATAATGTAGTGGCGGTAAGTAAGGCATGATGCAGGTATATGCATGTATCAGAAATCAAGTAGCAGTTCATCAGTAAATTCAAACAAGCACAGTAATTAAGTAGTAATTATTTATTAATTAAGTCGTACGGATACCTGGTTTAGTGAGGGTTGTCACATTCTCCCCCCGTTAGAAAAATTTCGTCCCGAAATTTTAAGTTCTGCTTGTAGATGCAGGGTTCTTAGGAAATAAGTGGGGGTATTTCTCTTTCATCCGGTCCTCACGCTCCCAGGTGTATTCAGGACCATGTCTGGCCTTCCAACGAACCTTGACGAGCTTGACACTGCTCCGGCGGGTCTTGTTTACTTTCCAATCCGTAACCTCAACCGGTTCTTCAACGAAATGAAGCGTGTCGTCAACATGAATCTCGTCGATGGGAATGGCAATGGTATCTTGAGTTGGACTTTTCTTCAGGTTAGATACATGAAATGTATCGTGAACTGAATGGAGTTCGGCAGGCAAGTCCAGCTTGTATGCTACTAGTCCTATTCTTTCCAAAATTCTGAAAGGACCAATGTAGCGTGGATTTAACTTTCCACGCTTTCCGAAGCGTGCCACACCCTTCCAGGGTGAAACTTTCAATAAAACCACATCTCCCACTTGGAATTCCAAGTGTTTCCGGTTTGGATCTGCATAGGCTTTCTGTCTTTCGCGAGCTGCTTCGATGCGTTTTCGGATCTGCGCAATCTTGTCTGTCGTCTCTTGGACGATTTCGGGACCAACAAGCTGTCTATCACCTGCGTCAGCCCAACATAGGGGTGATCGACACTTGCGTCTGTAAAGAGCTTCAAATGGCGCGACACCAATACTGGTGTGGTAGCTGTTGTTGTATGAAAATTCGACCAAAGGCAAATGCTTATCCCAGCTACCGCCCAAATCCATAACACACGCTCTCAGCATGTCTTCCAAAGTCTGAATCGTTCGCTCGCTTTGACCGTCGGTCTGTGGGTGAAATGTGGTGCTCATATTCAATTGCGAGCCAAAAGCTTCCTGGAAGGATTGCCAAATCCTTGATATGAACCTTCCGTCTCTATCAGAGATGATTGAGAGGGGCACTCCATGACGTGCGACGATCTCTCTCATGTAAATTTCGGCCAACTTGCTCGTATTATCCTTCTCTCTGATAGGTAAGAAGTGTGCTGACTTCGTTAATCGGTCCACTATTACCCAAATAGTGTCATGACCTCTTGGCGTTCTTGGCAACTTTGTAATAAAATCCATGGAGATTTGTTCCCATTTCCACCTGGGAATCTCGGGTTGTTGCAGAAGTCCTGAAGGCTTCTGATATTCGACTTTAACCTTAGCGCATGTTAAACATTTGCTCACATAAACAGCAACATCGCCTTTCATCCTAGGCCACCAATAATAATCTTTGAGATCCTGGTACATCTTATCCGCTCCAGGATGGATAGAGTACCGCGACTTGTGAGCTTCATCGAAAATAACCTTCCTTAAACCTCCAAACAAAGGAACCCAAATCCTTTTCTCAAAACATAACGTTCCTTCCTCGTTTGGTACCAGTAGCTTCTCCATCCCACGGAGATATTCTTCTTCAAGGTTTTCTTCCTTGAGAGCTTCTTTCTGCACGGCACGAATGCGCAAGGAAAGATCGGTTCGGATAATCATTTCTAAAGCCCTAACCCTTATGGGCTTGATCCTCTCTTTTCGGCTTAGGGCGTCGGCAACCACATTTGCCTTCCCTGGATGATACTTTATCTCGCAATCGTAATCATTTAACAACTCAACCCATCGTCTTTGTCTCATATTCAACTCCTTCTGGTTGAATATGTGTTGTAGGCTCTTGTGATCTGTAAAAATTGTACACTTTGTACCATAAAGGTAGTGTCTCCAGATCTTTAATGCCAATACCACTGCGCCAAGTTCCAAATCATGTGTGGTATAGTTCTTTTCGTGCACTTTCAACTGACGTGATGCGTAAGCAATAACCTTTTGGCATTGCATCAACACGCAACCCAATCCTTGACGCGAAGCGTCGCAGTATACCACAAAATCATCTGTACCTTCCGGTAGTGCTAAGATTGGCGCATTGCAGAGCTTATCCTTCAATATCTGGAACGCTTCTTCCTGTTTGATTCCCCAATCAAACTTCTTATCTTTCTGCGTGAGGAGCGTCAATGGTTGAGCGATTTTTGAAAAAATCCTCAATGAATCTTCGATAATAGCCAGCCAAACTCAAGAATTGTCGAATCTCGGTTGGCGTCTTTGGCGTTTCCCAATTCTTAATCGCTTCGATCTTGGTGGGATCCATGTTGATTCCATCTCGATTTACCACGTGCCCAAGGAATTGTACTTCTCGTAGCCAAAAATCGCACTTAGAGAACTTGGCATACAACAGTTCCTTCTTCAGCAGCTCCAAAATAGCTCTTAGATGTTGTTCGTGCTCAGCCTTTGTCCTTGAATAAATCAAGATGTCGTCGATGAACACAATCACGAACTTGTCCAAGTACGGCTTGCAAACTCTATTCATCAAGTCCATAAAGACTGCAGGTGCGTTTGTCAAACCAAACGGCATAACAAGGAACTCGTAGTGTCCAGAACGAGTTCTAAAGGCTGTCTTCGGGATACTTTCCTCTTGTATCCTTAACTGATGGTATCCAGATCGAAGATCGATCTTTGAATAAAAGCTTGAGCCTTGTAGTTGATCAAACAGATCATCTATCCTTGGCAAAGGATATCTATTCTTGATCGTCAGCTTGTTCAACTCCCGGTAGTTAATACACATACGAAAAACTACCGTCCTTCTTCTTGACAAACAGGACTGGAGCTCCCCAAGGCGAGAAGCTTGGTCGGATAAATCCCTTGTCTAACAACTCTTGAAGTTGTGTCGACAATTCTTGCATCTCAGACGGGGCAGTCTATAAGGTGCCTTAGCCATAGGCGCGGCGCCTGGAACTAAGTCAATGCGGAACTCTACTTGTCTCTGAGGTGGCAGTCCAGGTAAGTCCTCTGGGAAGACTTCTGGATATTCCCTCACGACAGGGATGTCTTCTATTCTTGGCTCGGCAGCCTTCTTATCCACAATGTGTGCCAGGAAGGCAACACATCCCTTCTGCAAACACTTTCGCGCTTTCAGACAGCTGATAATTCTTAAAGGCGTATCGCGCTTTTCGCCATGTACCACAATCGTTTCTCCATCTTCGGTCGGGATACGAACGACCTTTTCGTGACAAACTATTTCAGCCTTGTTGCCTGATAACCAATCCATTCCTACTACCACGTCGAAGCTTCCCAACTGGACTGGTAGTAGATCCAAAGCAAACTCACGCTCTCCCAATTCGATCACACAACCTCTGATTACTTCATTGGCTTCTACTAACTTCCCATTGGCCAATTCGATTGAGTAGGGAATATCTAACTTACTAGCGGCTAAACCAAGCATATTCTTAAATTCTAACGATACGAAGCTATAATCGGCGCCAGTATCAAATAAAACGGATGCATAGCGTTGGTTTACAGGGAACGTACCAGTAACGACATTGGGATCCTAGCGCGCTTCCCGTGCTTCGATATGGAACACTCTTCCACGGGCTTGGTTTAACTCTGGGCAGTTCCTCTTAAAGTGCCCGATATCACCACAGTTAAAACAACTCATTCTTTGACCATTTCCTGCTCCATTCCCAGCTTGATTGTTGTTTTGGTTCGCATTACCAGCTTGATTCACATTGTTGCCTCGATTCCCGTTTCCTCCATTGTTCCCCTGTGGGCGATTCCCAATACCACCACGATTATTATTTCTATTCCCAAATCCTCCTTGGCCTCCCCGGCCAGCACTAGCCCAACAAGAATCCTTCAAGTGACCAGTCTTTCCACAAGCTTCACATACTTTTTGCCCGCATCGGCCAGAATGGTGACCCTGGCAGGTGTTGCACTTGGGCTGGGTGCCCACATATCCCTTTCCTTTCTTCCCACTACCAGCTGTAACCTGAGCTGGCGCGATTGGCTCTCCTTTCTTAACAACCACACTGGCGCCCTGCTTGAAGTTCGAGAACTTACGTTTATTACCTCCTGATGACTCGACGTGAGTCTCTTTCTTCTTAGGCTCAGCATCATCGAACTTGTTCAGGCGAATAGCCTTCTCTGTGAGAGCCACACTCAAATCAATTGCCTCAGAAATTGTCGCAGGCTTGGATGAGGTCACCATGCTTATGATTTGAGGAGCTAATCCCCAAATGAAACGTTCAATCCGCTTGAACTCCGGAGTGACCATGTAGGGTACCACATGCGATAAGTCATGGAACCTTTGAACGTATTCTGCGATCTTTGGACCTTCCATTTTCAAATGCCAGAACTCAGTTTCCAATCTTTGGATTTCCGCGTGAGAGCAGTACTTTTTGCGCATAAGTTCCTTCAGTTCGGTCCAGGTTAGCGCGTAGGCAGCAGCTTCACCAAGTGTCTGCACTTGCAAATTCCACCAAGAGAGGGCTCCATCCAAGAATAGCCCCGAGATATAGGTGACTTGCTGATCTAGTGCGCATTTGCTCATGCGAAGAACAGATTCAGTTTTCTCAGCCCAACGAACAAAGGCGACAGCACCTCCCGTGCCATCAAAGTTGGCCGGTTTGCAGTCTAGAAACTGCTTGTAGGTGCACCCTGCACATACATTTAACATGTGAACGGCATTAGCATCTTTGCTATAGATATCCAATTAGGTCATGGTATGTCTAAATGACTTAGTATTACCATGAGGTGGATTGTTGTTGCCATTGTTATTTGAGCTGCTTCCGCTGGGTCCTCCTTGCGAGGCGGCGTATTGCGCGATGGCAGCAGCGATGACTTGTTGGAGTTCTGCCTCATTGGTAGGCATCGGCGTTGGACGTTTCGGCGGCATCTTCTAAAAGATGTCTTTACGTTGGTCAGGCCATAGTAAAGATCCCATGTTATAATACATATGCTTTATTATGATAGTAATAGTACATAACATCTCATGTTATAATCATATCAATCATACAACATCCCATGTTACAAACATCAATCACACAACATCCCATGTCATAGAATATAAATAACCAAATCAAGCATCAAATATGATGAGAATACTGCGATTGCCATATATTGAGACCACATAGTAAGTGTACAAGTACATCACAGTGTCATACAACATCAGTCGACTAAGGGCTACATCACCCTAGTCCAAAAACTATATCAAATCAGTGTCAGTACATCAAATACATGTCAACAAAAGTCAGCATCATAATGTAGTCTCCAAAAATGCTGTGCAGTCAAAAGCAATTGCCGTCTTCTCACCAGTGTCTACCCATACGGTACTGAAGAGCTCTACACGGATGGTGGTAGGGGAGGGGGAAAGTGAGTGTAAAACAAGCGACGCAAATGGAGCCAGTCCTCCTCCATGGCTCTCTGGGTACGCAAGAAAGAAGCAACCTGCTGCTCTAGGGAAAAAAGGCATGCAGCATAGTCTGGTGGTAAAGGTTGAGAGGGCTGCAAAGGAGAGTGGGTCTGACCCTGGCACTGACACGGCGGCGGCTGGGCTCTCTCAAGCTCCTGAATGCGCTGCGTGTGTGCCTCGTGCTGGGTGACAAAAGACATCAAAACGTCCTCAATAGTATACCCCATATGGAAAGAATGGTAGGGGTCGGTCGGTGGCATGGCAGAAGGTGACGACCAGAGAAACGGCTCACTGGTGGGATCAAAAGGTGCCATATGAAATGGAGAAACAGGGGGAAAAGTAGCAGACGGTGGTATAGCAGGGATAGATACCGGTACATGTCCAAAAGGGTGAGCCGAAGAACCCTCCAGCTCCAGTGACGTGATGCTGACCTGGAGAGGGTACTGAGTAAAAGAGAAATCAACGTGACGGGTATCGGTGATCTGAGGGGGAATAGGTGGAACCTCATCATCAGCAGGAATCCACCCATGCTGGGCGTGCTCATCTCGTGGGTCAATCTGTGCCTCAAAAAGTGCACGATCAAACTGAACTGGCATAGGATCATGGTGAGGTGCAACAAAAGGGTCAATTGGTGCATCAGCAATAAGTGGGGGATTAACATGATCAGCAGCAATGACATGATCGCCCTCCAACAACGGAGCATCCACTAGGTGATCATCAATAGGTGGGTCAGCAATGACAGGCTCAATAATAGGTGCGTCAGCATGAACTGGGTCGTGCTCAAACGCAGGGTCTAGAGCGGCTACCTGCTCAGGGGCCATGGCAGGCTCGGGGTCATCAAAGGCCATCTCAAAATCAAACTCGGGGTCGATGGGATCAACTGGGTCTATTGGGTCGACTGGATCCTCCATAGGTTGATCCATGGGTATAAACTCTATATCCTGATCTGGGTCGAATCCTGGGGGAAAGACAGGATCGGAATCCTCCACATCATCGTGGTCGAAAGTAAAACTAGGAATAGGGGCAACAGAGGATGCCTGGTCGGGATCTGATCCATGTGAGAAGTGCTGCGCACTCTGGGTGTGTGAAGGTGCGGAGGCCACAGACTCGAAAGAGTCTGGGACCGGAGAGTGAGCAGGTGACTCCTCAGCGGGAGCATCTGCGATCAACAAAAGATCTCCAGCAGCAAGAAGGGCCTCGCCCTGAACATCCTCCTCTAAGGGCTCATCATCATACAGGTCGACGTCGTCGTCATCGTCGGCGTCGAAAAGCAAATCGTAAGCAGGATATGAAGCAAGTGGTATGGGTGCAGGGATCTCCACTAATGGTAGGTCCCCGGCCAAAGGGCCATCAGCGAGCTCATCAGCACCATCAGGTAAAGCAAAGGGCTAAAAGTCGTCCTCGTCCGTGCTAGTAACGTCGGAGGTGTGGACCTCGCGCTCTGAAGACTCTAGGTCATCTGATACTATAGGTCTAGGTCCTGTGGTGTCTGAGTCACCTATGCCAGAGGTGTCCATGGTGTCTGTAACACAAACACAAATGTATACAATCAATCATATATTCAGATAATCACATAAGTCACCAAGTAAGCATTCAAATAGTTCTCCTAGTCCCACTAGCCTCCCAGCCTCTCAGACTGCTCTTCCTAGTCCCACTAGCCAATTCTCCCAGCCTCTCAGACTGATCTTCCTAGTCCCACTAGCCAATTCTCCTAGTCCCACTAGCCCACTAACTCGGCCTCTCAGACCGAGCCTCGGCCTCCCAGACCGAGCCTCAGCCTCCCAGACTGAGCCTATAAATAATAAATAAAATGTGCTCAACATTTGTTTATAAAAAGTTTTGGATCTGGACTTAAGTGGTATGCAGTAAAAATGTTTTCGTGAGAGCCCTAGTGATCATAGTCTAGTCTCGAGAAGGAATCCTAGTTCGCTATGATCAGAGCTCTGATACCAAGCTGTCACACCCTGGCTTTGCGGAAGCGTGGTTATTTTGGTGTGACTTCTTAATACCATAGCTTAACCATAACAAAGCTATATGAAATAAAACCATGCAAGATCATCCATTTAATTAAGTTTTAAAAACCAAATACAACAACATTGTCTCAACGGAAACACCTCCTAACGACATTGTTCAACAAACACAAACATCAACACGACATAAACACAGTTTAAGGACTGTGACTTATCCAGGAAAGAGTCACATTCCCCAAACCCGGATGACCTCGTAACTAGTGCAGCGGGAAAACGTGTCATACCGCGCCAGATCCTTTAATTCCCTGAAATACATGTAAGTTGAAAAATCAACAATAATGTTGAGCGAGTTCATGTGTAAGTGAGTAAATAAACCTTTGTATATATAAAAATCCTGGTATGTAGCAAATAAGGAAAAAGAGATCACCAATGGTTTGCAAGGCCATTGATATGTGTGAAGTGCAAGTAGGAAGACTCAAACCTAGCAGATTTTGCGATGGGTACAAAGTCACCACCTGGTCCAATAGGCGGGCTCAGGGGTTGGGCTCGCTACACCCAGATAGATCTACCGCTTACGTCCCTCGGTCCTACAATGAGGATTAATGGCCTCCAGTTCCCGCCTACCCACTCACATGATCTAAGTAGTAACCCTCCTTATGCTAACCATACCATGTATAAAGTACTTATAATCAAAGTAACATGTATTTCACCTCCGCAGTTAAAAACTGAAAATAGTTAAGAGAAAAGGGGGACATGAACTCACAGTGGTGCGTCTCTACCAAGTATGTCTCCTGATCAAGCAGCTGTGTGACGACCTACACGTACTAACTCTATTAGACGGACGACCGTGCCTTAGCTTTATGGTTTAAGTTTTCGGGAAATAGTTAGACAACTATTTCGTGTTTACATTTTGTATACTTGGTAATCATTTTCCTTCCCAAGGATGGGGGATTTAATACATGTGTGTTCGAAATATATTATTAAGTCTCACTTAAAATATATTTTATTTCTAACTCCAAAATATAAATATTCTTCTCAAAAATATTATATTTTCTATTACACATAATTTTCCCAAAATAATACCTTGACGAAATACGCGTTAAGTCATATTTTCTTAAAATGCGTAAGTTACGTTTTAACGATCGAGTGGTAATAATAATTACCGGTGTAACTTATATATTTATCGTAGAGACGTTCGTATTATTTTGGATCCATTAACATTTGATAGTATTATTTTTACCCTAAAAATAATACTAGTATTTTCACAAAATAATAATCAAATAAAGGACAATGTGTCACCATATGGTGACCGAGTTCGGTTGGGGGGGGGGTAATCCGGTTCCATTTCAACTAAACACTAAGTATTAGTTAGTTAAGCGTGGAGGTTAACCCGGTTACTAGTGTGTTGTGCATTACAGTGGGTGTTAGGGTATTCAGGGACCCTAACTGGCTCAGAAAAAGATAAGTAATGTTATTAACAATATTTTCATGTTCCGGGAATAGTCCGGTTGTTCGGTTGGATAGAGATCCGTTAAAGTGCTTAACAAAGCTTTAAAGTGTCGTTATAATTATTTTTAGTGGCACAACTTATTCCTGACACTTTGGAAGGTGTCTAGTAATATTTTTCTCATGTTTAGGCACTTTATTAGTTAGCTAAAAGCTGAATTATTATGTAAAGTGCTGAATTTTGTACTTAGGGTACGTTTTAGGCACATCCAGTCATTGTAACTTATTCCTAGAGACGCAGTTCTACAACCCTTGTATCCCTACACTCACCACTAGTGTAGTAAAATATTTCTGGCTCATACAGGCCTTAGAGGCAGTGTCTGCCTGATGCTGGCTTTATCAGCATGTTCAATAGGTTATCCGTTCATTGTGCTACTGTGCTTTTGGTGCATCATGTTTGTCACTAAGGTTCAGCATGTAAATAATGTAGTGGCGGTAAGTAAGGCATGATGCAGGTATATGCATGTATCAGAAATCAAGTAGCAGTTCATCAGTAAATTCAAACAAGCACAGTAATTAAGTAGTAATTATTTATTAATTAAGTCGTACGGATACCTGGTTTAGTGAGGGTTCTCACAGAAAAATACCTTAGTAGAAAGGGTAGAGCAGAATTCAAGATGATGAGATTATCTAGGGTGTTCAGTGAAGCCAGGAAACAAAGAGATGGGATGCTGATAGAGAATGTTACCTTGATCCTCATGGAAACATTGCTATTGATGTGAAAACTCTTAGTATTGAAGCTTTCATTGAGGAATTTCCTGAAGAAGAAGCCTTACAGAGAGAATGGTGGGGAGGTGGAGAAGAGAAAGAAAAAGAAAAAGAGAAAAAGAATGAGTCGCAGTCTAAGAAGATTGATGATGGGATTATTGATACTTCACAAGAATTCACCGCTGAAAACTTGGGGAAGATGGCTGACAAAGTGCTTGCTACAAAGGAACTTGAGGTAGACTCTAAGTCTGAAACTGAGTCTAAAAGCAAGGTCAGTCCAAACGATTCTACAAGAGAGTCAGGTAAGAAAGTCAAAGGTGATAGTGACTACAAAAGTTGCATGAAAAACTGCAAGTTTTGTAGTACACTCACTTACCTTAGTAATACAAAGGTTGAAGAGCTGACAAAAAGAGTCAGAAAGGTTGAAGATCAGATTCTAGACCGTGATAAAATGCTAAAAGCTTCAAATGATCGAGCTAAAAATTTAACTGAGAAAATTGAAAATGATAAAATTGAAGTAGAAAGAATTAGGAAAGAGAATGAAAAGCTAATTCACGCAAATCGTTAACTTTCAGAAAATTTTGACAAACTAAAACGAACGGTGAAAGATTCTGATGAAAGAAACGGTAAAACAAATAAAGAAAATGAGCATTTAACTGTAGTTCTTAGATACAAAGAAGAGCAAATCAACCAACAACTGGATGAGATTGCTAAATTGAAGCTTCAATTCGAAGAAGCTAAGATTGAGAATGAGCGTATCAATCTGAAATTAACCAGTTACAACTCCGCAAGCTTTGTTTTACAACACATTGTTCCTAAACCCATCGGGAAAAACAAAGCAAGTGAAGATGTTTATTCGGATGGAACTGGGGTTGGGTATCATCAGGTTCCACCGCCAGTGTTAAACATTTTTTCAAAGAAAACATCTGGGTTGGTTAATGATGAAGACGAAACAAATGAAATAAAACTTCCAGAGTCAATTGATGTTACATTTTCTTCTTCTGATGATAGTGTTCAAACTGAGATTGTGCAAGGCATGGCTGAAAGTGTTTTGAAGTCTGATAGTGATTCAGTTGAGGATGAAGAGTGTTTTCTGAACAATTACATTCCGAAACCAAAATCCAAAAACAACTTAAATGAAGAACCTACTCTTGTCATGTACAAGATGTTGGGATCGGATAAGTTGTATTCGGATTCTAAGTTTCCACTGGAGAATGTTAATGTTGCTAAATTGACAAATGTGTTCAAATTGGTTGAAATTGATCTGTCTGAGATTGAAGGTCTAAAACAGACGAAGAGGCAAATAAATTTTGAAAAAGATAAAGCTTACTACAAGAAACCTGTTGTTCCACCGCGTTTTTATAACAACAATCGAAACAGATGGTTGGGTGGTTATCAGGGTGGTAAGAATTATCAGAAAAAGAATGTTCAAAACAGAAGGTTTGCTGAGAAGAAAGTGTTTGTTTCGAGTTCAAGTTCACTTTCTGATGAAGAATCTAAGATTTTTTCGAAAACAAATGAAGAGTTCTTTGAGAAGAAAGCATCGCAGCCTCAGTCTGAAGGCACAAGTCGGGTAGTTGACACCCGAACATGCTTCAAATGCAATCAAGTTGGACATATTGCACGAAAGTGTACCAACTTGAAGCCTAAGACTGAAGTTGTGATGAATTCAAGAAAGAAAGATGATGTGGAGGGAAAAGCTCCATTGGTTGTTGAGAAAAAGGTTTTGAAAAATGACAACACCAAGATCAAAACTGAACCTGTTAAGAATATGGTAACTAAAACTGACAAGTTTTACAAACGGGTTGCTTCGCCTCAACAAACATGGAAGCCAAAAAGTTCTCCAAAACTAAAGGTTTCAGAGTCAGAAAAACAATCGTCTTCTACCCCATCGGTAAAGATGAATGTTCCTTTGGATTACTATGAGAAACTTGAAAAACAAGAGTCTGTTACTTCTGAGAAAAAGGTTGTTTCGAAGAAAGACCAACCACCTGGTCAACCTCAAAAAGACGAATTTTTCTTATACAAAGAGGTTGAGGTTGGGTCTGTAGAGAGCTTAAAGATGAATGACAAGAATTTTCCGCCACTTTACATTGCTAAAACTCACCTTAATGTCAAGTTACCTGAGTCCAAAGAGGCTTGGGTGGCATCAACTTCTAATTAGGCGTTTTTGAAATGTGCAGGAGCTTCCAAGATTCGTTTCACGATGGATTATGGATAGTGGAGCTTCTCGGCACATGACGGGGAAAACAACCCTGCTATACGATGTTAGAAATTTCAATGGAGGTTATGTAGGTTTTGCAGGCAATCAAGGTGGTAGAATAGTTGGTGAAGGAACGTTATCCAATGGGATTGTTACGTTTGAAAAAGTGAATTACATCGCCGAGCTTGAGAACAATCTTCTAAGTATTTCTTAGATTTGTGATCGTATGTATACAACGCACTTTACAGACAAAGAATGTTTGATCTTGAAACCAGGATTTGTTGTTCCCGAAGAGTGGATTATCATGAGGGCACCTAGAGTGAATGATCTGTACGTGTTGGACATGAGTGTAGCAACTACAACCACGGGTCAAGCTCACTGTTTTGTGTCAAGAGCAACGGAAAAAGAATCAAAGTTATGGCATCGAAAAATGGGCCATATTCATTTACGAAAAATGAATCACCTGGTACACAACGACTTAGTTACAGGTGTTCATGTGAAAGGTTTTCATCTGGAAGGGGAGTGCATTAGCTGCATCAAAGGCAAGCAAAAGAAGAAATCACATCCTCAAAAGAAAGTTAATTCAGTCTCACGACCGTTAGAGAGACTTCATATGGATCTTTTTGGTCCAGTCAATGTCAAAAGCATAACTGGAGATCTCTACTGTCTAGTAGTAACTGATGATTATTCCAGATTTTCGTGGGTATCATTTTTGAAGACAAAAGATGAGACGTTTGATAGTTTGATGGCGTTGTTCAGAAAAATTGAGAACTTGTACCAAAGGCGTATTAGAAGAATCAGAAGTGATAACGGTACTGAGTTCAAGAACAACAAGATGGAAGAGTATTGTGATGAAAGAGGTATATTGCATGAATTTAGTGCTCCTTACACTCCGCAGCAGAATGGGGTCGCAGAAAGAAAGAATAGGACGCTAATCGAAACGACTAGGATGATGCTTGCTGATTCCCAACTACCTGTTAACTTTTGGGCAGAAGCAGTATCAGCCGCATGCTATATGCTCAACCGGGTTCTCACTGTTAAGAAATTCAACAAGACATGTTTCGAGCTGATCAATAATCGCAAACCGAACCTGAATTATCTTGAACCATTTGGGTCACCCTGTACTGTTCTAGAGCCTTTTTGTAACACATTGAAAATTCACGTCCTATAAAGTGTTGACCCGTGTCATATGTTTGAACGTGTGAAACAATGTGATGAAAGGACTAAAGTTGACAAACATGAAAAGTATATGAAAATACGAGTTCTAAATGTCAACAGTGAATAAAAATATTGTACAATAACCCTACATGATGTTTATAGCATCAAACGAATAAATCATGGATCATGCGAAGCTAAAAGTGAGAGATTACAAACAAAGGGGTTAAATGTGTCAACATGTTTAAGTTATACCTCTGAGTGACCTTTTGACAAACCCGAAGCTTTGTAACTGATAATTATGCTCACTAGAATGCACGATATAAATTTCATAAAGTTTCGTTATCGTATGAGAAAGTTATGATCAAATTCGTGTGCGAGGGGTTAAGGCGTTAACATTGAAAGTTAGGACTTTTCGGGTTAACCAGAAGTGTCCAGGGACTTGGCTAAGTGGGTATAAATCCTAAAGCCCTTGTGGGTAAATAATAAGGGGTCAAATTGCAAGTATTAAGCTTAGTTGACCTTTCGTGAAGCCAAGGGACAAGTTGTAAAAACTAGAAAATGAAGAATTCTGATTACAAGGCCCATACGGCCCGCGTAAAGGTTTGTTAACTCTTATGCGGGCCGCGTCCGACGCCCAGTATCAGAAACAATAGACAGCAACCTATTTTCTCGCCAAAACCGACTTTAATCAATGGTATCACTTCATGGGCGCCCCCAAAGTGACTCCTAGAACACTAGGGACATGTGTTGATGATTTATGGTCAGTTGTAGCTTGAGTTGTCAACAATTTGTGGTGTTTAATTCACTATAAAAGGCCACCTTGTTGCAACAAGTCCCTCACACCTTCCATTTGCATTCCTGATCACTTCTGGAGCTCAAGCCTTCTCTCAAGTGATCACATTTCGTGCATAGGACCTTGGTAAGTTTGCTAATCCTTTCTTAATTAAGTTTTAGCTTAGTTTTAGCTTAAAAGTCAAACCGTCGTAATTAACGGTTGACTTTAAGATTAATCACTAATGGTCCAGTGATTAGTCGAATCAAAAGTAGTTATAAGTTGGTAATTATGTGGGTAATAAAACCTCAAAAGGGTTCCCCCTGATTCCCACTCTAACTAGGTCAAATGTCGGGTCAAACTTGTATTTAAAAAGTCAACAGAATGTGTAAATTACAATTTATGCATAATTAGCAATGTAGAACACATACAACCTGTTTGATCATTAATATATAGGCCAGCCATTTCGTACGAGATGGCTTCACACGAAATGGCCAGTGCCATTTCGTGCGAAATGGCCCATCCTACATGTTTTCTCATTTTTCTCGTACTGCGTGCCCTGATCTATCTGATCTATTACAAGACTCGATACAGGACGAAGTCAACAGACATATGCACCAACAGACTCCCCCTTGGATGTTGACGAAGTCTTCGGTACGAGTCATCAGCATGTCGACTCTTCAGTCTTGATCAATCTTCATGCTCTCACCAAAGTATCTGACAATGTAAGCATCCTTCAATCTCTATCTTCTTTCTTTTCAGCTTCAGCAGCTAACCTCTCTCTTGGATGTTAATCTATTAATCTTCAATCTCCTTTTTCTCTCACTCATCAGCAACATCAACTTCTGTCTTGAGTATTGTTCCAGGATCTGAATCTGGCTCTAACATCTTCAGACTCCCCCTATCGATAAGCTAGGATCGCAGTCTGGAATTCGCTATCGCCTTAAGATCGTATCCTGGCTCAAACTCTGCTCAGGTTTTCACAGATTTTGAAACATCTCCTGGCTCTCCGTAGCAACAGGATCAGAAACCTGGCTTTAACCTGCAAAATCCTCTACCATTTGTAAAATAAACAATTTTGACATTGATAAGCTTCTTGAATTTGTAACATTCAAAATTTTGATTCAAATTAATGAACCATTTAAACATTTCAAAATTATTTCACATCTCAAACAAACTCTCCCAACCCTTTTGTTCATCATGTTTAGCACTTGGAATTTTGAAAATCAGCTTTTCAACATCAGTTGTCGAAAATCTTTTTGTATTTTTCAAAAAAAATTATGCTAAAACACACTAAAATCTTTTTGGATTTTTGTTTTTAATGTAAAGCAGTAAAGAAATATTTACAGACAATATTTTTGTGAGTTTGTGTAAGAGGATCATATCAATTTATGACAAATCACTAGCACCGTTGAGCTTTAAACACTTTAAGTTCTAAACGATTCACATAGATTGACAATATTTTTGTCCTCTTAAACTCAATCTAAAAACTTTTGAAATGCTTACCGATACGTTAAGATATATTAATTTTGCACTAAATTCTTATGGACCCCACGATCTTAGCATATCCCCTCATCATGCAATACACTGACTCAAGTAATGCCTTTAAACTTTCATCAACTGTGATATGTGCGAAAACAACGCAAAATGTTTAAACATTAACAATCAGGTCGATCTTTCGATACACAGAGAAAGTCCAATGTTTAAACAAAATAAGAAATAAAAACAAGTTGAATATGTTTAAATCTTAACCACCAGTTCGATATTCACATATACGCAGAGATGATCCAAGATTTAAACGAAACACCAAGAAAAATAAAGCAGAACGTTCAGGCACTAACATCCAGTTCGATACTCACGTATACGCAGAGGATGTCCAATGCTTAAACAAAAAAAATCAAACAAGTTTAAATCTTTGCAAAATGAAATGCACAATCACAGTGACTTTTTCAACAAGTTGTGAAAGTTCACAAACTGACCGGTTTTTATGCTCTTTTAGCATTCAGCGATTACTGAGTAGGTACACAGTCACGAAGGATAAAACTAAGTACTATGCTTTCAACCGCGTTTCCCACTAGAACTAGGCTTTTTCATTTAAGTTTGTATCGTTATCACAAATCTACTAGTCCAGCTGAGCCTATCGTCACATCTTTAGTGAGACCGTTTATCACATTTTAACTTTCCATTTCTTTAGCGTACTGTGACAGTCCACTGATGTACTATCATTTTCTCTTTTTCACAACAAAACTCATTTTTGATTTTTCGATGTTTTTGACCTTTTAGATTTTATCATGTTTTTGTATTTTTCAAATTTTCAAAATTTCTAAATTTTCTTACTCCCCCTAAAATAAAAAATATGTTTCAATTTTTGATTTTCTGGGAAAATTTGAAAATGAAAGCAATAAACTGTACAAATAACATGACAACATGATGTGAATTACTTCAATTCGCCATCCACTTGGTATAAACAATCAGAACTCCCCCTGACAACAAACTATTTTCCCATTATGATTTCAAAACACTTAAGTTTGTTTTAATCAAAATGGTTTTTCCAGAAAAATTAGTTTTGTTGAAACCACTTGTAAAATTGGGGATTGTTTCATCACATTGTTTTCTCAACCATTTGTATGAAAGTTAAATCAAGTTCAACTTAATGACCTTGATTAACCACTTGTCGGTGAAAATCCCTTTTTCAACCACTTGTAGGTACACTTATCATCAATACCACTTGAAAATTGAAATATGACAATTTTTGAGATTTTGAGAAAGATGCCGATTCCTGCTCCACGATTACCAACTTGGAAGCTCCGGCAAGTCAGGATTTTTTTTATTTAAAGAGATCCACCCAAGCCTAACGGTCCTTGGGTTTGCCAATGTTTTGTTTTAAATTTCCGTTTGACAATGATGGAAAGTTTGCATCATCCATTGTCGAAACAAAATCATCACTTTTTACCATAATTTGTGGCTCCTCTGATTTTTACAAATTAGATTCATTGCCCGAACGTGGCTCTTCTGACTTTGACGAGTCAAATTCATCGCCACCCTTTATTGGAACCCAATCCACACTGGATTTAGGTTTTCCAAATTCATCAACCTGTGACATGAACGACCTTTCACAGTTTCTTTTATACTCAAAAACTTTGTTAAAGATTTTATCTGAAAAATTAACTTTCTTTGATTTTTTATTAGTTTGATTAGTCAATTTTTCTTTCTTTATCCTCTCTTTTGTCCTCAGATTTGTATCTGATGAATTCGTTTTGCTTGACTGACCATTATTTGTTGAGCAAATCGATTCATCGGAACTTTTATCTGAATCACCAGTTTTACCCGAGGACAAAATATTTTTAAGATACTCCCTCGCTTTCTTTCTTTTATTTCTCAGTCTATCTTTCTGCCCTTGTGATAATTTCACTTTCTGTTCTTTAGGCTTTTCTTCAATTTTGACTGAGTTCTTCACCATTTTATGAGATTCAGCCCTCGATCTTCTCTTTGATCTCATTGGGCAATCTCTGGCAATATGACCTTTGATTTGACAGTCATAGCATCTTCTTGTTTCAAAACTTTTACTCTGGCAGCTAACAACAATGTGTCCTTGAAAGCCACATTTGTAACACACTCTGTTATCGTACCGATCTCCACTTTCAAAGCAAACACTCAAATCATAACACTGATTTGATTTGTAGTACTCATCATTTTTCTGTTTTCTATCATTGTAATGATTTGGCTTTGAAGAATCTTCATCCCATCTTCTCCTGTAAGCTTGATTTGACTTTTGAGCACCGTGGTCAAACCTGCACCACTTATTACCAACTTTTTGTGAGTTTTGATTTTCAAATTTTTGTGGTTTTTTTACAATGATTGGATGATTGAACTGATGATCTTTTATTGTTGTTTTGAAATTTTTTTGAATTTTTAACATTTTGTTTTTGTTCCACATTCTTCTTAAAAGGTTTTTGCGTTGAGCATTCACCTTTTTCAGTAGATTGTAAAACAGTTTCTTGAAAATTTTCTTTTAAATTCAAAAATATTTTCTGTTTACCATTTTCATCATCAGATTTATCATCATAATCTTCAATTATGACATCATCACAATTTGTAACATTGTCACTTATTGGTATTTCATTGATTGGTTTTGGACATAAATGATCTAGAATTACTGACGAAGTCACAAAACCTTTCAATTTCTTTTCTAAATCCTCAATTTTATTTTTAGCACACTCAACTTCATTTTCAAGTTGAGTGATTTTCTCAAGATGAGAATTTATTGCCTTTTCATTTTCAATTTTATTTTCATCAAAAACAGATTTTTCATTTTCTAAAACTTTTATTTGACTTTGAAATTCTGTTTCTTTTGCTTTTAAAACGTTGTTTTCTAGTTTTATCCAAAACACATCTTCATTTTCTAAAATTTTTATTTTATTTTGAAATTATTTTTCATTTTCTTTTAAATTTTTGTTTTCCAATGTCAAACTCTCCACATCTTTCAGGAGTTTGACATTGTCTGCTCTAGATTTATCACATTTTGAGCACAGAAGTTCAGATCTTGAAATTTCATTTTTCTCGGATTCTCCATTCTTTGAAATTACCTCTGTCTCTATCTTGTATATACCTGCATAAATTTTTTTAACAAAATCAAGAGGATTCATATTTTCATCTATATAACAACCCCTCTTAATATCATATTTCATAACATTTTTTGCTACAAGACACATATTGACTCTTCTTCTCATTTCAAGAATCACATCCAAACTTATTTTATCTAAATTCTTTTCTATTTCATTTATCAAACCTTTCTTTTTCTTATTATTTTCATAATTGTGTGTTTTAAGCTCTCTGATAAATTCTTTTGGATAAAACTTTGAGAATCTATAATCCTTTTTTAGATTTTTCAAAAATTCATCCCATTCTGAAGGTAACACGTGTGCAAAATTTGATATCTGTTAAGCATTCGACATTCTTATCTCATACCTTTTTAAATTGTCAAGTAAGCTTTCATACCGGTTTACCAACTCATCCAACGTTTCATTCTTTTTACCCAAAAAACATTCAAATCTTTTAACCCAAACATCCTTTTTCACATCTTTATACCTGCTATCCCAATACCCATCAAACAAATTATTTAATCTTTCAAGATTATCGTTTTCCATTTCGTCAAACATTTTAACCACGCTTCAAACAACCTGATGTGATGTTTACACAACCCGTGCAAATTGATTCAAACCTTCAAACGAATTGAACACAATTCAAACGAACTGCTTCAAATCTATAAGACCTGATCCCGATTTTCAAACGAATTGGCACTTTACAGTTCAAGCGAAATGGACGACTTAGTGTCCAATTCGTGCGAAATAAGGTCCAATATGTCCAATTCGTGCGAAATGAGGTCCAACATGTCCAATTCGTGCGAAATGAGGTCCAATATGTCTAATTCGTGCGAAATGAGGTCCAATATCTCCAATTCGAGGGAAATGAGGTCAAATATGTCCAATTCGTGCGAAATGAGAGTCTGTTCCACACGAAATGGCCCATTTCGTACAAAATGATGATGACGTCACATGATCGGGTATGATTTTGGCACAATTGATCAAGATTTAGGTCGATTTTAGGTCTGATTCTTTCAAGAGTTTGTTAAAACAGTGTTTCGCACGTTATATGTGAAAATCAAGCCACTTTATCCATGAAAACTCTGTTAATTTTGAAAAATGTGAAGAAGAATGAGTAGAAATCAGAATTTTCGGTGCAATCAAGCTGAATCGGTAAGAACTCTTCCTCCTGAGCTCTGATACCACATGTAGGATCGTTTGCACGACCAAAATGAGTCATTCAGAAGAGATCTCAGACTAAATCAGAGGCGGAATTTAGTGATTTAGTCTTCGTTCAGCTTGTATTGCACTAGAATCACATTAATCTGTCTCCTGTATTGATTTCACAACAATTTACAGGCTGGAGACACTTCGGCAGCACCTCTGCACCAGAATCAGAAAGTTACAAATGAATTGAACAAGGAACATATATATAGGCCAGCCATTTCGTACGAGAAATGGCCCATCCTACATGTTTTCTCATTTTTCTCCTACTGCGTGCCCTGATCTATTTGATCTATTACAAGACTCGATACAAGATGAAGTCAACAGACATATGCACCAACAGCTACTACAACTGAGGAGACAACAGTCTTTCAGTTGGACAGTGGTTACATTACTAAGACCCCCTTGAAGGCAACAACTGTTGAGACAATTGTCTCTACACCAGTTGGAATTCCCCAGTACCAAGGACAAAGGGCACTTGGTCTAAAACCAAGTTCAACCACTTCTGGTGGGAATTCAGATGATCCTGTTCACTCAGGTGATGGATTTAACTATCAAGAATTGACGGAGAGGGTAATCAACTTGGAAACATCTGTTGGGGAGATAAAAGACATGATGTAGATCTTGATTAAAAACTCCAAGCCCAGACTAACAAATGCAGAAATTGCAAAAGAAATGTGGGCACATGTTCAACCATACCTACATCATCAAAAGCAAGCTGCTGAAGAAAGATATTCCATGCAGATATAGCTTGTTTGCCAAATAGTGGATACCAGATATAAAGATACACAAACAGAGGTTAAATCCATCAAAGACTTTATCCTTGAGAACACTGGTATAGCTCTAACTCTCCCTAAATACGATGATGTCATAAAAAGCGAGATAGAAGACAACATGAGGAAGCTTCAACCGTTGGTCAAAAATGCTGGTAAAAAGCCTGACCTTGCTGCAGTCAAGAGAGCCAAAAAATCTGAGCTTGACAAAAAAATTGAGAAGTAGAAAAGGAGGGATACTAGAGAAGCCAAACTACAGATCACTGTGCAAGAGATGATCAAGAGAAAAGAAATCGAAGACAACCAAGGCTCTTCAACAGAGGTTCCAAAGGTTAGTCAAAGCACTGCTGCACCATCTATCCAAACCACTGCTCCACCTATCGCTCAAACCTCCATTCCCATTTCCACCTATAAAACTATTACAACCACCACCACTTCCACTGTCAAAACATATGTTGCTACTAAAACAGTGACAACAAATGTTACACCTATCCAAACACCTCCTTCAAAGTCTCCCAAAGGACCGTTGAAGAGAAATCTACCTCATCACCATAACAACCACCATCAAAAACAAAAAAAATAACCACAAAAATTACTAACCAGAACCACGAGAATTAAAGTCATTGTCCAAGAAGACAATGAAGAAACTCCTAAGGCATCTCCTATCCATACTTCCACCACCACTACCTCTCACATTTCCATTACCACTGCTCTCACCACTTTTTCACCCACCAAACTTCAACCCAGTCAACTTACCTTGCCATCCCTCAAAAGATATCAAAAGCCCAAAAATGTACAAGAATACCTTGAGGTGAAAATTATGCAGGTTGAGAAGATTGTTGCGTACAAGAGCAAGGGTAAAAGTGATAAGGAGGCTCAACAAATCATGTCTACAGAGTTTACAAAAGTAAACAAACTCGAAGACTATGCTAAAAAGATCAGTCAAAAGGCATCTCTTGAACCAGTTAGTAACCCTGATCTCAAAAAGGATCTTAGGGAAGACTATCTAGACTACATCATGAAGAATAAGCCCTACAGAGCTTCAAAAGCTCAATTTACTGTATGGTCAGTTGAGACTCTTCTGGAAGAAATAGTTAGAATAGAGCTGATGAAACTCAATCCAACTATCAAGCCCACTCTTCTCAACTGGACAGCAGCTAGAAAACTTGTTGTTCTTAAAGCAGAAGAGCTAACCAAAATGAAGGAAGAGATGGTTGCAGCCAAATACGGCACCATGAGATCAACGGCAAAATGGGATGAGCCAACAATCATGGCTACTTACAAACAACTTGAAGCATTAAGAGCCAAAGATCCCTCACTCCCAAGAAAGCCAAACTATGATAACTTACCTATCAGATCAAAGGCCACCAAATCTAACCTTCCATCTGCAAGTCAAGTCTCTTCAATGGTGAGAAGCCACCTCAAAAGAAAAAAAAGACATGTCTGCAAAGGATGCACACAGATTTGAAGAAGATATATTGAAGGAAGCCATAAAAAACATGATGGTTATGAACTTCCAGATATAAATCAGGCTGATCCTTTAGGTCAAGTCAAGGGAATGCAATTCCCTTCAACTCTTCCAATAACATCACTCCCAGCAAATCCCATTGCTTCAAAATTCCAAAAGTGGTCTGCTGATAAAGCCAACCATGAATTGACTATGGTCAGAGCTAATGGGAAGTGTAAATGACTTCAATGAACAGCATCATAAGCTTTAAAATTGAAGATCTGCAAGATCTACTAGATCTACCACTTGAAGGGATGCTGATGATCCACTATCCGAAAGATTTGAGAAAAACTTCAAAGCTCAAGTCACGGGTATATTGAAGAAGAGAAATAAAGATTGATCCAATAAACATCTGTTATGGCATCATCTGTTCTAGGGGGAGATTGTTGGACCTACAAAAGAACAGATGATATTCAAGAGCCAGAACATGACCGATCAATAAATAAGCAATAGATTGTACCAAACTCACTCCAAAGATAGTGAATCTTGGATAACTATTCAGAACACCTGTTCAAGAGCTTGGCTAACATCTGTTGAAGACTTGGAACCGCTGTTCAAGAGTATAACAACTGTTGGAGGCTAGCATCTGTTGAAGACCAAAGCCCTGATCAAGCAAAGGTCGGATGAAGAAGAGCAAACACCTGTTAGGCCAAACAGATGTTTGGACAACTGCATCAGAAGATAGCTTAGACAGTGTTTATTCAATGTAACAGTACTTTATTTCAGTAGTGTTTTGAATAGCTTAGAGCATATGATAAGATTGCTTAGATGTTTACAAACATCTGAGAATCTTTTCTTTTAGGAATGTTAGATGTCACTATCAGGGTGATGTCAGTTGATCTCACAGCAGAGCTTTCGTACTTAGTATAAATAGATCACACCTGTTAGTAATCTATTCATCACACACCTTCACATTTTCTCTTGTACGAACTGATCTGTTTGTGTGATCAACTGAGGGGGAGTTTGTAGAGTCGATCGATTTGTAAAACTTTTGATTAATTGAATCATCTGAAAACAATTCGTTGATGATAACTCTTAGTTTGTGAATATTATTGTTGATAATCAATATTTGTTTGCAAACAAAGAAACTTAATTTCTAACACTAGGTACTTTAATTCTTTTGAAGGTTGATTACTTGAATTCCTTTGTTATTGTGCGGTCGAAAAAGAAACTTTTAATAAAGTAAAAGACGACGATGTGATGGAACGATTTCAAGTTATGAAAAAAATAAGAGGACAAATCTATTAGGTATTTGTTTTACTTTATTTATTATTGTTTATTTAATATTGTATGATTGCACGGTAAAAAAATTTTACGATACCCCTAAATTAATGGGCTAGCTCCGCCACTAGATCAAGCCGGTTGGGTTAGATGGATTGATCAGACTAGTCAGGTTTTATAAGTTTAGCTGTTTGAACTGATACCTTTTAGAAATGTTCAAAATTGCTGAATTGTTGATGTGTAACAAAAAGTTATGAAACATAAAAGATAGTACTAATATGTGATTATAATACAAATCCATTGGTGGGTATTACAAAAATAAATAAATAAATAAATAAGGTTAAGCAGTTAATTCAGTTAATCTCGTCTTTTCTTTGTTGGCCAATAATTATCTCATCTGAGAATATCCCCGTTGGCCGTGCCAACTTTTAGACTATTTTTTCTCACTGGACCTCCGTTAAAAAAATCTAACGTCGTTAGTTTTTTAATGATGTGGATGCTGACTGGGCAATGACATGGGATTAATAATCTCACCTTTTGTTTGTTGGTCAATAATAATCCCACGACAATCACGACAATCACAACCATCTCCATCAAGGCATCAACCACCACAATCACCATCAACCACCACAATCACCACCACTGTCACCATTAATCACCATCACCACTGCCACCGTCACAATTAGGGATGACAATGGGTCGGGTTTAGGCCAGGTATTGTTTATCCTATAGCCAGTTATAAAATCGTGTCCCATCCCCGGCCCAATACGCGTCGGGTATTTGTCAGGTATCAGACATACCCGTTAATTTGTTAAAAGATACCAATTAGGATATCCAAATACATTTATTTTTTACTATTATAAATAGTATATAACTTTTATTATATAACAACTATTATTAACTAAAATATACATTATATATATATATATATGTATAAATTTTATCATAAATAAATAATAACCTTATAATTTTTATATAGTTTTATTTTTATACTTCACAACATACTATATATATAAATAATATTATCAAGTACACATTCTAAAAAAATATTCTTTTTTTCACATAATTAACTAACTAAAACAAGTCACTAATAGATAAGAGTTAAGGGAAAATAAAAATAAAAATATAAACAAAAAAATCGGGTATATATTTCGGGTAAATGGGTATGATGTTTCGGGTAATCAGGCCGGGTACATCTTAATCCCATACATGTCCCAAACCCACGAAGTTTCAAAAACTAATCCCATACCCGACCCGTACCCATTGGGTTTCGGGTATACCCGTCGCCGTTGGGCTTGGGGTTTTTTTGCCATCCATAGTCACCAACAACCACCATAATCACCACGACCATCATCATCAACCACCACAATCACTACCATCGCCATCATCCACCACAATCACCATCACCCACCACAATCTCTACAATCACTATCAACCACCACAATAGCAACCTTCAAGAACCCAATGATCCATCCTTTGTTTCAATCTTCTCATATTCCAAACCCCTTCTGAAACCATCGAATCCCAAAATCCCCAACAAGTTCTTCAATTAAACGTCGAAATCCCAAAAAAATAACACCCAAACCCCCAATTCTCCCAATAAATCAACGAGCAAAAAAAGAGGAAAATTACCAAAAAATATTGAACTCAATATCGCGTCGTGGTGGTTGTTGCGAGTGGGATTGGCTCTCACTTTAGCCAAATTGTTGCTCGGCTGATGGTGATGGTGGTTGCTAATGGTGATGGTGGTGGGATTATTATTGGCCAACAAACAAAAGGTGAGACTTTTAATCCCACATCATTAAAAAAACTAACGACATTAGAATTCTTTAACAGAGGTTCAAAGGTGGGACTACTAGAGGAGATATTCTCAAGTGGGATTATTATTGGCCAACAAACAAAATGTGAGATCAATAATATCCAATTTCCCTTCGGTTGATGCAACTGGTTTCAAGATCAAAATCACCAAAACTGAAATAACTTAAACTATCGAACTAACTTATATCGATTTAGATGGTCCGGTTAGTATCAAGAGCTTATTAACATCTCATATTTTTGTACATGTTTGGATAGAAAAAAGGAGATTTGCTATAACAAGAGAAAAGAGCTAACCAATAAAATGTAATTGGTTGTTTAAATCCAATGTAAACCCCTTTCCGTTTGACAAAGTAAATACCATAATTGTATGGTTGCTTAGTTACGGCTTTTCTTACTCATTTCTCAACCCAAAGTTAAACAAAGGGTTCTCTACCTACTTCTCTTACCTATCTATAATCTATAATACTATATTAAGAGAACTGGGTTTTCTACCCATTTCGTAATTTTGCCTAGGTAGAAATCTTGTAGCACCATGTACAAATGAAGCAAGCCATTTTAGAGGGGGAAAACTTGGACATTCTCTAAAGTTTTAAGACACTTTGAGGGCAATCTAGACATTTCATCCATGGAATCCATGCCCACTTTTGTCTTCCATTAATTGAATTAAATTAAGGAATTAAATAAAACTTTTATAATAATTAAAGAAATTAATTGATTAAATTAAATGTTAGACATGCAACATTTGGGTTTTTCATAATTTAATAGTATGTATAAATATAACAAATAGATTTATATGGACTATAAATAGGTTTTCTACCCTTATAGTAATTTTACATTGTGTACATATTTTGAAGCAACATGTACAAGAGAGCCAAGCTATTTTAGAGAGGGTAAACTTGCACATTGTCCAAAAAATTTAAGACACTTTAGGGATTTTGACACCTTTTTAAATAAAGATAATTCAAAAAGTTATGGGTACTAATAAGTAATGATCATCAAGGCCATCATTTATTGAATTGATGAGGAAATTAACTATTAGTATTTGAAGGGTTTAGCCTTGCACTAATCTATATACAAACCAAAAGCCGTAACTGATATTGAAGTTAAAACCCTTAAGTAAATGCTAAAAATACTCATGTGTATATAATATATATTTCGCTAGGAACATGTGTTGTATGTTTAATTTTTTTTTGCGAGCAATGTTTTATTTTGTTCATACTGGGAGATATAATTACATGCACATTGTTTTTCTGATCCATTGCAAAGAGAACATGAATTAAGTTTACTTGTCTATGCTTTTTCTCAACAATTTTTTTTTCGAAAGTGGTTAGTAGCTTGTAGTTTTAATATTTTTTTCCACAAGATGTTTACTGTAACTCAAATGCTATCGAGTGTTTGGTTTATAGTTTTATATCTTAATATTTATCTACTATCCTTTTATTTTTTTCATTAGGTGGAATGAAGGTAAAGGCTGATAGAGATGAGTTGTCTCCAGAAGTAGCTATGCTTGCTGCACAAGATGTTTCAACAAGATGCAAGGTTTTTACTTGTTTCCTTTAATGTCTTGCTATATGGTAATCATAGCAGTTTGTTTTTGTTTGATACATTACAACTAACAAATTTCTATTGTAATAACTGGAGCTTGGAATCAATGCCCTCCACATAAAACTATGGGCAACTGGAGGTAACAAGACAAAGACACCCGGTCCAGGTGCACAGTTTGCCCTCAAAGCTCTTGCCCGTTCTGGCATGAAGATTGGTCACATTAGTATGCTTATATTCTTTTTTTTATATACGAATTTTTGTATTTGTTATTTTTGCTCTTTGAAGAACTTTTATTTATGTTTAAGGAGTAGCTGATAAGTAAGTTGTATGTTTTGATGATGACAGAGGACGTGACACCAATTCCAATAGATAGCACTCGTCGAAAGAGTAGGAGAAGAGGAAGGACGTTGTGATATGTTTTTTTGTCTACAACATGTTTTCAAAGTATCTGCAATTTGGATTATGGTTGTCTTCAACTTTTGTAGGTTATTTTTATGTTCTGGTTGACATATGGGGGTGACATTCATTTTTTGTTGAACTGCTTTATATTTCTGTTTAATGATATTCTAATATTTACTTCATATATGGGTTTTTATGCTTTATTTTTGCTTAATCAAAGGTATTCTATGTGTAGTTGAGGTCAATATCAATTCGATGGATGTCAGTGTGCTTGAGATCTGAACCTTATTTATCAAATCAGTTTGAGAGTTTCAGAGTGTGTTAAAGAGTTGAAACGTTTTGAGGATCTTGTCAAATATGTCTGTTCATTCTTTATCTTAGTAGACTTCAGTTGACTTTCAATGTAAGTTGATGTAGTAGAGATTTAAAATTTTACGATGAAAATGGATGTGTAAAAGTTCAAATTCTTTTATCTTCCTTTGATGCCGTTGTTGAGGTACACAATAGAAAATATACGAAACTTACATAAATTAATGTATTGAATATCAGTTGTGGTTCGTAATAGACATAATTGAATCTGATATTAGTCAGGACACCTACTGCGATGCGCGAGCCTTCCCACTAGTTTTTATTAAAGGGTTTTGGTCTAGGAGTTGTCAAAGGTTTAAGTCTTAGGCTAAAGGGTGTGGTCATGACCCTCATGACCACCATGATCCTCCACGTCAGCGACATGTCATCGCCCTCTAATTCACCATCCAAAATCACTATCCTAAGGGTGTGGTCATGACCCAAACCACTATCCACCCCTTTTTTTGTGTGAAATATATTTTATTTATTTTAAATAAACAACAAATAAAATTAAATAAAATTTAGTAATAAAACTACATAGCATTCAAATTAATAAAAAAAAAAATAACATCCAAATTTAAGCTACATATTATAAATTAAGAAAAGAAAACTACTCGTTGTTGTTAACCCGACCAAATTGCCAAACATATTCAATCAAATCCGAACGAAGATGGTTATGCGTAGTCTCGTTGTATAACGCCCACATGTTAGATTCTTGTTGCCCTTCATCAACTGGTACAACATTCTCATGAATGTCGTTAGGATCATATTCACATATGGCGTTACCTTCGTCTTCGATAATCATGTTATGCAGCAAGATACAAGCATACATACAATATCTCAATGTTTTGAGTTCAAGTGCTCGTGCTGGGTTTGCAACTTTGTGCCATTTTTGTTGTAGAACCCCAAATAGACGCTCAACATATTTCCTAGCAGATTCTTGACATTTTGGAAATTTCTTTCTTTTTTCATCTTCTGGATACGGTATAGTTTTAACAATCGCTTTGTATGTTGGGTATATTCCATCGGCTAGATAATACCCGTGCTTGTATTCTACTCCTGAAACCCAAAACCTAGAATCAAGCCCTGTACCGTTAATGATATCATTGAAAACATCTGACTGACCAAGAATGTTAATGTCGTTATTCGAACCAGGAACACCAAAGAAAGCATGCTAAACCCAAAGATCATTTGATGCCACGGCTTCTAGAATTAAATGTGGGATGGCCATGATCACCTCGAGTAAATTGACCTCGCCGTGCATTAGGGCAATTACGCCAAGGCCAATGCATACAATCTATGCTACCATGCATTCCAGGAAAAGCATGTTTACTTTCGTGTGCCTGGTACAACTTTATGATGTCATTCTTTGTTTGCCTTCGTAAGTACTTCATGCTGTATAGCTTGACCACCCCTTTGCAAAATTGATACAAACTCTCTTGTGAAGTTCTATCAGACATCTTCAAATATTCATCCCACATGTCGCTACTTGTACCGTAATCAAATTGGCTAATTGCCAACGTACATTTTGTAAAGTGGTAAATCCCCTTTTACCTGTAGCATCCCATCTTAATGTGAAAAGTGGGTCATAATTAGCCAAATAGTTGGCTATACGTAAGAAAAGACGACGATTCATTCAGAAACCCGAAAATTTCACACTAACCCGAACCCGAAAATCGTATCATACATATGAATCCGAACACGACCCAAAATTTCGTGGGTTGACCCGAACACGACCCGTTCAACCTTATTTTTTTTAATTTTCTCTGAAATTAATATATTAAAACTAAAATTTACTTAAAAAACACAAATGTATATAATAATATCATATTTAAATTATAAATCTATGTTAATTTCTCCTTTTAAGTTATAATCATGGTATAAAATAAACACCCCATATAATTTATGACATAAAATATATTGTAAAAAATTATAATATAGTGTAAATGTGTTAAATGGGTCAACCTGCCAACCAGACCAGTTTGACTCGAACCCGACCCGTTAATCTAAACGGGTTCGCGGGTTCAACCTGAAACTGACCCTCATTTTCACATATGTTTCAGGTTTTCGATTTATTCAAGCATGCAACGCGTAGGATTGCATCAGGGCCTTAGACTTCTTTAAACGAAAAGGCGATTACATATATTCTATGTTATGTAAAACAGTGTTAACAATAATGAAACAATTTAGTACTAGTTGTTGTGAGCAATTTGTAACGTGACTCCCCGATATTTCCGTCGTGTGTTACGCGATTGGGGTGTTACAGATTGGTATCAGAGCACTGTTATAGGGAATTAGGTTATTAGTATGCCTTTAACCTAGTCTATAACCTTCCTAGGGACCCAAACATGAGTAGACTTAGGACTTCGATCCTAATCCGCATCCTTATTCTTGCCACAACTACTCTATGATTTACAAATCATCTAACCTAAGATGATTTATCTTAAACCCTTAGGCCTTATGCCTTAAGGTATTCCTCAAAATGTTTTTCTCAAAACATTTTCATTGAAATATTCCCAAAATGTTTTCTCAAACATTTTCGTCAAAATATTTCACATGTTTTGTCACACCCCCAAAAATACCATAAGCGGAAACCCCCGCGAGGCGTGTGACGTACCAGGATCTAGCCACTAATCACATTGAACCATAAGTAAAATAAAACTTTCCATTAAACAAAATAGTATAATTCAAACACCAGTTTAGAAAATCAACATGTTCAGCGGAAGCATAATAGTTTGTTCAATAAATTTAAATGGAAATGTTCAAAACAATGCAACATCGAGGAGCGTTCCAAAAGCCACGACCCATGACCACTCCAGCTACCCAGACCGAAAGTTCCATGACAGTGTACCTAAGGACCTGCAAGCATGCAGAAAAGTGTATCAGCGAAAGCTGGCAAGTTCACGTTTTGTTTAACCGTTTGTTACCAAGTATTGACTTATATTACGTTGATAATAACTCGATACCACAGACGGCTCCTTTTTGCCCTTCTACAATGCTCTATCAAACATTGGTTATCATTTTAAAGTTATTAGTTCACGCCCGTCCTATCCAGGTACGTCGAGAGGGTGCCAAACCTAATAGCGCTATCAACTAATAACCCCGTTGCCCTACAAGCAACTAGTTCGGTAGTATGATGGGACTTAAGTGACAGAAAGTGAGTGTATTATCCAACATCAACATTTACTAAAAACCGCCTCATATCCCCTACAAGGATATGGGTTTGAGAAAATTGCCTCACATCCCCTACGAGGATGTGGGTTTATGAAAACCCGTTTATTTGTTTTCCTGTTTGATTGTCCCCATCGGACGCATGCTTGTATTGAGAGAAGTGAACTCACCTTAGTTTTGCTCGGTATGTTAAGTTACCCGTTCCCAATTAGTCAACCAAGCCCTACCGTGATTACCAATGAAATCAGTTTCATAATCAATCAAGTCATGTATATTCACAGTTTGCATTCACAGCAAAGATCACCGTATATCACATAGCAATTATTCAATCTCATACAAGTCATAAACTATTTAAGACTCTACTGTTTAAAATGTTCAGTTTGTTTGTTCACTTGCAGCATCTCCACGAAGGACCAGTTCTTCGTGGGATGCATCCTCGGCGAAAAACCCTATGGCGAAGAACTATCCTTCGTCTAGATTGAGCTTGACGAAGAACCCTGGTGGTTCGTCAGGAACCAGTCAACAAAGAACCAGGTTCTTCGCTGAACTATGTTCTTCGTGGGGTAGTCTTTCATCGCCGTCCTAAACAAACGGTTACCATTCCTTTATTTCAGCCGTAACATATGCTAATTAGTTTGACAGTTTTCAAATCAGATCAAACAACACTTTTCAACCATGAGTATGAACCCTAATTATGAACAATCATCTACCATTCAAAACATAACAGTTCTCATTCATCATACAAACCATACTAATATGACCACACACAATCTAATTATTAGTTTATCATGATATAAGTTCATCAATCAGAATCATCAACCCCATCATGAGTATGAGCATAAATAAATCATCGAACCCTCATCATGCAATTTCTAGATTTACAATATTATTAATGAAACCCTAAATTTTACATAAGAGTATATCATCAGGGTTTTATCAATCAACAAGGACAGACACTAACCGTGATACCAAAGTGATTAGTTTGTTTGATTAAGATAAAGGGCTTCGAGACCCACAGTTGCTGTTGCACAGAGAGGAGAGAAAGAGAGGACTTTAGGGTTTGATATTATTTCGTGTTTTGCAAAATATAAGAAACCACGCACAACCTTATGGGCCGTGCTCACAGATTTGGCCGAGGGCCCTTTCGGCAAAGAACCGATTGTGACGAAGGACCTTCTTCGTCAATAAGAGTTGTGACGAAGGACCTTCTTCGAGGAGAAGAGGAGTTCACAAAGAATCCTAGTTTTTCGTCAAAAGTCAGTCAGCAAAGAATCAGGTTCTTCGTTGACTTAAGTGTGGTGTGCGGCCCAAAGTTATGAAGCCTGAACGTGCTATATCTGAACATTTGACAACCAAACATCACATTACTTTAATTATTCATACGTTGTGCACATGATACAATATAAAACGAATAGCGAAAACAAGCAAGTGATGCGTAGAGGAAGGACCTTGAATTCTCGGGTTGTCACATCATCCCCAACTTGAAAGAATTTTTGTCCCGAAATTTGATAAGTAACCCAAAGCAGCAAGGTGTTAGATCAGGATGACTGTGGATTTTCCCCAGGTGCCACATCATCCCCAACTTGAAAGGGAATTTCATCCCGAAATTCACCATTTGCATCAAGATTAGATTGGTCAGTTGGGAAAAGGTGAGGATACTTGAGCTTCATCTGATCCTCGCGTTCCCAAGTGAACTCCGGTCCACGCCTTGAGTTCCAACGGACTCTCACGATCGGGATTTGGCTATGCTTACAGACCTTGACTTCCTGATCCATAATTTCGATGGGTTCTTCGACAAACTGCAATTTGTCTTCGATTTTCAGCTCTTGAAGTGGTACCACAAGTGTTTCATCGGACAAACACTTCTTCAATTGCGAAACATGGAAGACATCATGAACGTTACCCAACTCAGTAGGTAGCTCGAGCTTGTACGCCACTTTACCAATTCGTTCCAAAATTTTAAACGGCCCGACATAACGCGGATTAAGCTTGCCGCGTTTCCCAAAGTGTACCATACCCTTCCAGGGTGAGACTTTCAACATGACATGATCACCAATAGTGAACTTCAAAGGTTTCCTACGCTTATCAGCGTAGCTTTTCTGGCGATCACGCGCTGCCGCCATACGAGTTCTGATCTGTACAATCTTCTCAGAGGTTTCGAGCATAAGTTCTGGACCTGTGATTGGGCTGTCACCCACTTCAGCCCAACAGAGGGGAGATCGACATTTCCGTCCGTATAAAGCCTCGAACGGGGCTGCCTGGATGCTAGTATGGTAGCTGTTGTTATAAGCATGGTTGCAAAAGTCGCTAAGTCGCTCCCTAGTCGGATTCGGGAGTACTCGGGAAGTACTCAGCTTAGGCGGAGATTACTCGGGGAGTAATTGGCCTGGGAGACCAGTACTCGTGCCTCGGCAGCCTACCTTGTAGCGAGTACTCGGAGCCTAGGCGGGACTTTTACAACCATGGTTATAAGAGAACTCTACCAAAGGCAAGTGTCTTTCCCAAACCTTACCAAAATCGATAACACATGCCCGCAGCATGTCTTCTAAGGTCTGGATGATTCGCTCACTCTGACCATCCGTTTAAGGGTGATAGGCAGTGCTCATGTCAAGACGTGAGCCAAACAATTTGTGGATCGCTTGCCACAAATCGGATATGAAACGCGGATCACGATCAGAGTTAATGGAGGTTGGCATCCTGTGCCTGGAAACCACCTCCTTCAAATAGATACTAGCCAGTTGCGAAAACTTATCAGTGTCTTTGATCGCGAGGAAGTGTGTTGACTTCGTAAGACGGTCGACGATCGCCCAAATGGTATCATTCCCGTTTTGGGTTCTGGGTAAACCAGTGACGAAATCCATAGCGATTTGCTCCCATTTCCACATAGGTATCTCTGGTTGCTAAAGTAGGCCAGAGGGTTTTTGATACTCCACCTTGACTTTCGCACAAGTCAAACATTTACTCACATAGGCCGCGATGTGTGCTTTCATTTTCGGCCACCAATACAAGACTTTTAGATCCTGATACATCTTATCAGAACCTGGGTGAACAGAATAGCGAGTCTTGTATGCTTCGTCCATCACAAGTTCTCTAAGATTTCCATACAACGGAACCCATATTCGTTCCATGAAGTAATAAATGCCATCAGATCTCTCTATCAGTCGTTTCTCCATACCCCGTAAATATTCAGCTTCCAGGGTTTCTTCCTTCAACGCTTCAGTCTGAGCAGAATGGATCTGATCAGGTAAATTAGAGTGATAGTGAGCTGCAGAGCGCGGACACGCTTGGGTTTCATCTCCTTTCGACTCAGGGCATCAGCTACAACGTTAGCTTTACCTGGATGGTACTTGATTGCACAATCATTGTCGTTTAAGAGTTCTACCCAACTTCGCTGTCGCATATTCAATTCCTTCTGGTCAAAGATATGCTGAAGGCTCTTGTAGTCGGTATAAATAGTGCATTTAGTACCGTACAAGTAATGCCTCCAGATTTTGAGCCCAAACACCACGGCCCCCAACTCTAAGTCGTGAGTCGTGTAATTCTTTTCATGGACCTTCAACTGTCGAGAGGCGTAAGCTATCACTTTCTCGCGTTGCATCAGCACGCAACCGAGACCCCGAATAGAGGCATCATAGTACACCACAAAATCTTCGGTACCCTCAGGTAAGGACAGAATCGGTACACTGCAGAGTTTTTGCTTCAGAAACTGGAAGGCGTCTCCCTGTTTCGTCCCCCAAGAATACACTACACCTTTCTATGTCAGAGCGGTGAGAGGTTGAGCGATCTTTGAAAATCCCTCAATGAATCTATGATAGTACCTGACGAGACCCAGGAATTGTCGCACCTCTGAAGGATTCTTTGGCGCTACCCAATTCCTGATAGAGTCAATTTTAGTGGGATCCACATGTATTCCCAGCTCGTTGACTATGTGACCAAGGAGGTGTACTTCTCGAATCCAGAAGTCACACTTAGAAAATTTCGCATAAAGCTGCTCCTTCCTCAGGAGTTCTAAGATAAGACACAAGTGCCGCTCATGGTCCTCATTGTTCTTAGAATATATTAGAATGTCATCGATAAACACGATGGCAAAATCGTCAAGGTATGGTTTACATACGCGGTTCATGAGATCCATGAATACGGCTGGTGCGTTGGTTAACCCGAATGGCATGAGCAGAAACTCGTAGTGGCCATACCGTGTTCTGAAGGCTGTTTTGGGAACATCCTCTTCTTGGACTCTCATTTGATGATAGCCCGACCTTAGATCAATCTTTGAGTAGAAGCTCGACCCTTGCAACTGGTCGAACAGGTCGTCAATGCGAGATAAAGGATAACGATTCTTGACTGTCACCTTGTTGAGTTCACGATAGTCGATACACATACGAAAGGATCCGTCCTTCTTCTTTACAAACAAAACTGGGGCTCCCCAAGGCGAAGAACTGGGTCGGATAAAGCCTCTATCTTACAGTTCTTGGAGTCGATTAGACAATTCTTGCAACTCTCTAGGTGCAAGACGATAAGGTGCATGAGCAATCAGAGCTGCTCCTGGTGATAGATCAATTTGGAATTCCACCTGACGGTGTGGAGGTAAACCTGGAAGTTCCTCGGGAAAAACATCAGGAAACTCACGAACAACAGGTAGATCCTCAATTCTTTTCTCTTCAAGTCTAGCATCAGTAACAAGCGCAAGAATAGCAGGATAGCCCTTCCGTAAACACTTCTGGGCTTTCATGGATGAAATGAGGTTGATGGTTGCACCACTTCGATGACGCTGGACAGACAAAGATTCCCCACTAGGGAGAGGTATACGCATGATCTTCTCCTTTAAAAGTATATCGGCTCGGTGTTTTGACAACCAATCCATACCAACAACTATATCAAAGCTACCAAGTGTGATGGGAAGGAGGTAAATGTCGAACACTTGACCCAAGAGATCAAGTTTGCACCCAAAGAGGACATGTAAGGCTTCAATTGACTTCCCATCAGCCAATTCTACTACGTGTTTGACCTCGAGAGGTGTTGGAGTTAACCCTAACTGAAGACTGAACACCAAAGATACATAACTCCAGTCGGCACCAGAGCCGAATAATACAAATGCGAAAATACCATTGACAGAGAACGTACCAGTCACGATATTGCCATCGTTCCTTGCATCTCCCGCTCCAATAGTAAACACTCCCCCACGAGCACCATTTCCACCGTTATTCCCATTGTTGTTATTTCTCGCATTGTTGTTATTCTGGCGATTATTGTTCCCACCGTTATTGTTGTTAGCATTCTGATTCAGTTGTGGGCAATCCTTCTTGAAATGCCCTTCATTGCCACATTGATAACATCCCCTCTGATTACCCAGATTCTGTTGGGGTTGCTGGCTTTGTTGCTGTTGTTGGGGTTGTTGCTGTTGTTGCTTGGGATGTGGAGCTCTACAATCTTTCGCCATGTGACCCACCTTATCACACCTTTGACATGCTCGGTTACACGAGCCATAGTGGTGAAAACCACACTTATTGCACTTCGGCTATTTCCCCGCATAAGAGCCCGAAGTTTGACTGTTGTTCTGATTCTGGTTGACAGAGGATGACTGGCTGAAGCTGCGGGTGTTGTTGTTGTCAGGCTTCTTTTGCGACTGATTCGAGTTAGTCTCCGTGTCTGCGTCATTCCACTTACGCTTGTTGTCAGTGGTGGGGATATCAGTAGCAGCAGTAGTAGCAGTAACACGTGGTGGCAGCGAGCCATGCTCCACCTCCTGATCAGTGATCTTATGAGCCAGTCTGATAATCCGCGGTAGGTTGTCAAGATTTGCTGCAGTAACTAATCCCTTAACTTGTGATGCTAATCCCTTAATGTAGAGTTCGATCCTGCGGGGTGTTGGTCGAAAACCCTCATAATTACATGTATCCGTACTATTAATTAATATTAAATTGTGCTTAATGATTGTGCAGAAAATTGACTAAATGGTCCTGAATGTTTTCCTAAGTGTTGAGAATTAAAAGTGTTACAAAAAGTTACATAAAAGACACTATACGGAACAACTTAGCACTTTAACGAACCGGTATCTAATCGAACAACCGGACATTACCCGGGACACCAAAATATTGCTAGAAACATTGTTTGATTATTTCTTGACTAGTTATGGTCCCCGAACACCATAACACCCACTAGATATCTACTAATTAACACTAGTAACCTTATACTTGAAATTGAACTAATATTTACCCACTTACCATCAAATTTTACAATTTACCCCCCCCCCCCATATGTATTTACGGTCTAAGGGACCCACCAAATATCACCACCATACTTCCAAGATTTAATCCCTTATTTTATTAGATGTGTTGCTTGTGTATCTTGTCAAGATATTGTAAGAGATTACAAGTATGGCCCCTTAGATCACTATATCTTTCCAAATCATTTTATAATCTTCTCAAGATCACACCACATCCCTCAACTTCTCTCTCTCCCTCTCGGCTCACTCTAAGGCCACCACCACCACCACCATACAACCACCATATCCATCCACTTTCAAGCTCCATTTAAGTATTAGAAGATGTCTTGTGAAGGTTGAAGCTTGAAGAACTTGAAGGAACTTCATACATTGCTTTCATTCACCATCTTCTTCATCATTTTCTCTAGTGATCTTCCCTAGCTTTAAGCTAGTTGTAAGCTTCTTGTTAACTCTTGGTTACTTCCTTTTTTTAGTAGTTAAAGGATGTATTATGATGAAATAATGCTAGTATGATGTTGTCTTGTTTATGTTGGTTACTTGATGAAAAAAATTGTACTCTGGAAATCTGATAAGAACGATGGTACTTGACATGATAAATCTGAGTTAAATAAACGAGAACCTGCTGCAAGTGATATTAAATGTCGTTGTTGATCACTAGGCATGTTAACGGAACAAATAGAACTTGCGTTAGAGCGCTATAAGCTGAAAACAGGAAGCTGTCAAACTATTACAGCCGCCTTCAGTCGGCTGTAACCGGGTCATAACTTAACAAAAAAATGATTTTCTTGAGTCTATAACGTGTTATTTCGAATTACGGTTCTAATGGCACTAGAATCATAATTTTTGGACTTTGTTTGCTATTTTTAAAGGGCCGTTTTTCACGGCAGCAAAATCAGCGTTTTTACTGCAGAAAATGTGTGTTATGTTTTTCGTCATCACTTGAAATCTGTGTAGAATTAGCTCATGAAATTTATACTGTAGATGACCACTGATGTCATTGTAATGCTTCAACTGGAATTTCATCAATCGGACTTACGATGAATTTTAAATAAATTATTCCGTGGACTACAGTCAGAAAGTGACGAATCTGATTGCAGTCCCGTAAATGATTTTTTATAAAATATTAGTAATGCATAGGATCCCGATATTTTTACACAATAATATTTGGATCGTTTGAAACATTCTGTAAATATTTGGGAATTTTTGGAATAATTTAACTATTTTATTAAAATGCCTGAAAACAGCCCAGTTTTGGATGTTAAAGCTGAAATGACATAAGTAGTAATTTGCGTGTCTAAATGTCGGGTATGTTATCCGAGGATGATCTAACATGTTATATGTCAATGAAAGTGTTATGTGCAATATCGTATGCTTGCTTGTGAATGGTAATAGATGGGGAAGTTTATATGGGCGTGAACTGTTAAAGTGAGTACATGTTATGTGGTAGATGCGTGTAGGAACTTTGTGTTTTATTTGAAGTCACTAATAAACTAAGTGGTAATCATACTAGGACGTGATTGACCAACACCTATTGTTAGCTACTTTAAGAGTTCAACCGAGCAACCAAAGGTGAGTTCATACTCTTTTTAAGGCATGGGATTCCCGGTGGTTGGGAATGTGTTAAAGAACTAAAACGGAACCTGCATATCCTCCTTGGGTAGGATATGTACCGCCATCCTCCATGGGTAGGATGCCAATATTAATCCTGCGTATTCTCCTTGGGTAGAATATGTGCGTTCGTCCTCCTTGGGTAGGACAACAACCTTAAACTACTAGCCAAAACTCTATCACCTAAGTCCCTCATTTTATATCGACTTAATCGCCGAGGCCGATGGCAAGCGGGTCATTAGTTAATAGCGCAATTAGGTTTGAAAAACCTCACACCGTGCCGGTAGGACGAGCGTGTACTAATGGATCATGGCAAACAGTCAATGATGATAGACATTGACTTAGGGCACAACTTACTTTCGTCAGTAGTCGATATGGTAACGGTCTAGTGGTTCACATGGGGAAGCCCCCACTGATTATGGATATGGTTTGGGGAAAACAAAGATACTGGTTAACTCGTGGTTTACGAAACAACATATGGTTTCCAAAACAAACTTCTAAAACTAAACAACCAACTGTAAACTCGCTCAACTTTGTTGTTGACTCCTTGTTACATGCCTTGCAGGTCGTTAGGTATCTATGGAGCTTGCACGAGAGGAAGGAGTCGTTGTGGGACATGGACAGTGTGTGCCATGTTAAACTTGCTAAACTTATAACTTATGTTTTGGTTTTACGTTTTATGCTTTCGCTGTTTAACTAGAACTTGGTTAATTCGTTTTTGAACACCAATTATATTGCGTGGTTGGACTTTATCTATTTAAATACATTGTTCAATATGATTGGTGGCTTGATCCTGGTCATGTCATGCCTCCATGCGGTGATACTCCGCTTGTGGATTTTGGGGGTGTGACAGATTGGTATCTGAGCCATTGGTTATAGTGAACTTGGTTTTAAAAAGGGAAAAGCTTTTTGACAAAACCATACTATAAGCTGTACAGTGCTCAACGATCCACAACGACGCTTCGCTCCACGTGCAAGGCTCAACACAATAGGTGGTATGAGTTATGTTTATATTGTCTATTTGATAGTTCACATAGTGCAATAGTTAACGTGATAACTGCTATTTGAACCATGTGTGCTTACTCTCTTCTGTCATCCCACGCTTACGCACTTTCGCGACACTTTTCTCACTTACGTTGCTTCGTTGTGAAGATCATGAGTGGACGTTTGAACTTGACTAAAGCCCAGCTGATGGCTCTAATCAACGAACGAGTGGCTGAGGCACTCGCAGCTGTCCCTGCAGGAGGTATAACCTGCCATATCAACCCATCTTAGGACGTTTAGATCCTACCCTCGCGAACCAACTCTTGTGCTTAACCTTGTCTTTTATTCTTGCGCAATAGGTCAACATGCTCAGCCTCCCGTATGTACGTTCAAAACGTTCATGGATTGCCGACCTAGTACTTTCAGCGGCATGGAAGGAGCTGTAGGTCTTCTTCACTAGTTCGAGAAGATTGATTCTGTTTTTGAGATGTGTGAATGCCCTGAAGCTCGTAAGGTGAAATTTGCTACTGGAACACTCGAAGGTGCTGCATTAACCTGGTGGAAAGCACATGTTCAACTGCTAGGGCTGGCGGCTGCTAATGCCACCCCATGGAATGACTTCAAGAATTTGATCAAAGAAGAGTACTGTAGTCGTGACGACATCCACAAGCTAGAGGTGGAATTTTTCAATTTGAAGATGACGGGGTCTGAAATCGAGGCATACACAAAGAGATCGAACGAATTAGCTATCTTGTGTCCTACTATGGAGGCTCCTCCTATCAAGCATATCAAGTTGTACCTTAATGGTTTAGTGCCAGAAATTCAGAGCCATGTGACCTCAGCCAATCTTGGCACCATTCAGCAAATCATCCGGTTGGCTCATCGTCTCACTGATCAGGTAGTTGAGCAGAACAAGTTGCCCAAGCGTATTAGCGCTACTACCACTTCTGATGCTCCCAGTGATAACAAGCGCAAGTGGGATGGAAATTCGGGCAAGGGTTCTACTTCAGTTCAGTCTCAGTCCCAGCAGCGAAAGACAGATGAGTACAGGAGCCCCGGTCAGCAGTCTTCTGGGAATCAAGGTCAGGGTGAATACAAGGAAAATCACCCTAAGTGCAACCGATGTAATTTGCACCACAACGGGCAGTGCAACAAGGGTCATTGTCAGAGATGTAACAAGCTGGGTCATGAAGCCAAGGATTGCAGGAGCTCACGTCCTGCGAATCAGAATCGTCAACAGCAGCCACAAGCCCCACAGAATCAGCAGCAGCAACAGCAGGGTAACAGGGGATGTTATCAGTGTGGTGCTGAAGGTCACTTCAAGAGAAACTGCCCCCAGTTGAACCAGAAACAGAACAACGACAACAATCAGGGGAACGGAAACAATAATGGGGGAAACAATGATGGCAATGGAGCCAGGGGACGTGTTTTCATGCTGGGTCAGGGTGATGCAAGGAACGATCCTAACGTGGTGATGGGTAAGTTTCTTCTGGATGATTTCTTTGATACTATTTTATTCGATTCGGGTGCCGATACTAGTTATGTGTCCTTAAAAGTTAGTCAAATGCTTAAGCGCACCCCAACACTTTTGACCACCAAACACATGGTAGAGCTAGCAAATGGTAAAAGTTTAGAGGCCACACACATAGTTAAGGGTTGTAATCTTGTTCTTGCTGATCAGACCTTTTCTATCGACCTCATTCCTATCGTTCTGGGTAGTTTAGACGTTGTTATTGGGATGGATTGGTTATCTCATCAGCAAGTGGAAATTCTTTGCAACGAGAAGATTGTCCGCATCCCTCGTTCTGGTGAAGAACCCCTCGTGATCCGTGGTGACAAGAGTGGTGCTGTTGTGGGCATTATCTCTTTCCTTAAGGCCCAGAAGTGGTTGCGAAAGGGCCACACTGCTATTCTAGCCCTTGTTTCTGATACATCTTCGAAGGAAAAGAAGATAGAAGACATTCCTATTGTGCGCGACTTTCCTGAGGTATTTCCTGAGGAATTACCTGGTCTTCCGTCTCATCGACAAGTCGAGTTTCAAATCGAGCTAGCTCCTGGAGCAGCGCCAATAGCTCGTGCACCTTATCGTTTAGCCCTATCAGAACTAGAAGAATTGTCCACTCAATTGCAAGACCTCTTGGACAAGGGTTTTATTCGTCCTTGCTCTTCGCCCTGGGGAGCTCCAGTGTTATTTGTGAAGAAGAAAGACGGTACCTTCCGAATGTGTATTGACTACCGCGAACTCAACAAGGTGACCGTGAAGAATCGTTATCCTCTTCCACGCATTGATGACTTATTCGACCAGTTACAAGGGTCGAGTTTCTATTCCAAGATTGACTTAAGGTCAGTTTACCATCAACTGAGAGTCCGAGACGAGGATATCTCTAAAACAACATTCAGGACTCGTTATGGACATTACGAGTTTCTGGTTATGCCTTTCGGATTGACGAATGCACCTGCGGTCTTCATGGATCTCATGAACCGAGTGTGCAAACCCTACCTGGATAAGTTCGTTATCGTTTTCATCGACGACATCCTGATCTATTCAAAGAGTCAGGAAGAACACGAGCATCATCTACGGCTTATTTTGGAACTTCTTCGAACAGAGCAGTTGTATGCCAAATTTTTGAAATGTGACTTCTGGCTTCGCGAAGTCCACTTTCTAGGCCACGTGGTAAACAAGGATGGAATTCAGGTTGATCCATCCAAGGTTGACTCGATCAAGAACTGGCCTGCACCCCGTACACCAACAGAAATCCACCAATTCTTGGGTTTGGCAGGCTATTACAGAAGGTTTATCAAGGATTTCTCTAAGATTGCGCAACCTCTCACCTCGCTAACTCAGAAGGGTGTCACCTATCATTGGGGTGATGCACAGGAATCTGCTTTTCAGTACCGACTTTGTAGCGTGCCTATTCTCTCATTGCCTGAAGGCACATATGATTTTGTGGTTTATTGCGACGCTTCCATCCAAGGACTTGGTTGCGTGTTGATGCAACGTGACAAGGTCATTGCCTACGCATTGCGCCAACTTAAAGTTCACGAAAGGAACTACACTACGCACGACTTGGAATTGGGAGCAGTTGTTTTCGCACTTAAGATATGGAGATATTACCTGTACGGTACCAAGTGCACCATTTACACCGATCACAGGAGTCTCGAGCATATCTTCAATCAAAAGGAGTTAAACATGCGACAACGTCGATGGGTCGAGCTCTTGAATGATTATGAATGTGCGATCAAGTACCATCCAGGCAAAGCCAATGTTGTGGCCGACACCCTCAGTCGAAAGGATACTACGCCTAAACGTGTGCGAGTGTTACAACTTACCATCCAATCTAGTCTTCCTACCCAGATACAAGATGCTCAGGTCGAAGCATTGAAAGCAGAAAACATTAGGGCTGAGTCCTTACGAGGATCGAGGAAGCAGTTAGAACAAAAGGAAGACGACGCCTACTATGTAACAGGGCGTATTTGGGTTCCACTCTATGGTAATCTACGTGAGCTTGTGATGGATGAGGCACACAAGTCTCGTTATTCAGTACATCCTGGTTCAGATAAGATGTACCACGATCTCAAGACTACGTATTGGTGGCCTAGCATGAAAGCCAACATAGAAACCTATGTCAGTAAATGCTTGACTTGTGCGAGAGTCAAGATCGAATATCAGAAACCATCAGGCCTACTCCAACAACCAGAGATCTCGACATGGAAATGGGAGCAAATTTCCATGGATTTCGTTACTGGCCTGCCTAGATCTCAACGCGGAAATGACACTATTTGGGTGATAGGGTATCGATTGACTAAGTCTGCACACTTCTTGGCTATCAAGGAAACCGACAAGTTTTCTACTCTAGCAGACATCTACATAAAGGAAGTAGTATCAAGGCACGGAGTGCCAACCTCCATCATTTCTGATCGTGACTCATGTTTTACATCTGAATTGTGGCAAGCTATGCACAAGTCCTTTGGTTCTCGATTAGATATGAGCACGTCATATCATCCATAGACGGATGGGCAATCTGAATGCACCATCCAAACCCTTGAAGACATGCTTAGGGCATGTGTAATCGACTTTGGTAATGGCTGGGAAAAACACCTCTCGTTAGTGGAGTTTTCGTATAACAACAGTTACCACACCAGTATCCAGGCCGCTCCGTTCGAGGCATTGTACGGACGGAAGTGCTGATCACCTCATTGTTGGGCAAAGGTTGGCGACAGTCAAATCACTGGCCCAGAACTTGTAGTAGATACAACCGAGAGGATTGCTCAGATACGACAACGAATGGCGGCAGCTCGTGACTGTCAGAAAAGCTATGCTAATAAGCACAGGAAACCACTCGAGTTCCAGGTTGGGGATCGAGTGCTATTCAAATTCTCACCTTGGAAAGGTGTAGTTCGTTTTGGAAAATGAGGCAAATTCAATCCGCGTTATGTCGGACCGTTCAAAATCATTGAGAAAATTGGCAAAGTCACTTACAAGTTGAATCTACCTGAAGAACTCAGCGGAGTTCATAATGTATTCCATGTGTCGAATCTGAAGAAGTGTTTGTCAGATGAGACCCTCATAGTTCCTCTCAAGGAGCTCACAATCGACGACCAGTTGCGATTCGTCGAGGAACCAGTTGAAATCACAGACCGAGACGTTAAGATTCTCAAGCATACCAGAATACCCCTTGTTCGAGTTCGTTGGAACTCCCGTCGTGGCCCAGAGTTTACCTGGGAATGAGAGGACCAGATGAAATACAAGTATCCCCAGTTGTTTGAGAATAGTGTAACCACTACTGAGGCTAAAGCTACTGCGGAATTTCGGGACGAAATTCCAAACCAACGGGGGGATGATGTGACACCCCAGGGAAAACCAGGAAACCACGCAACTTAACTAGCTTCCTCAGTAACCACGTGCTAAATTTCGGGAGGAAATTTTCTTAACAGGGGGAGAATGTGACAACCCTCATAATTACATGTATCCGTACGATTAATTAATAGTAAATTATGCTTAATGATTGTGCAGAAAATTGACTAAATGGTCCTGAATGTTTTACTAAGTGTTGAGAATTAAAAGTGTTACAAAAAGTTACATAAAAGACACTATACGGAACAACTTAGCACTTTAACGAACCGATATCTAACCGAACAACCGGACATTACCCGGGACACCAAAATATTGCTAGAAACATTGTTTGATTATTTCTTGACTAGTTATGGTCCCCGAACACCATAACACCCACTAGATATCTACTAATTAACACTAGTAACCTTATACTTGAAATTGAACTAATATTTACCCACTTACCATCAAATTTTACAATTACCCCCCCCATATGTATTTACGGTCCAAGGTGTAACACCTGTGCCTCCACGGCCATCAAACAAATACCAAACCAATGAAATATTGTATTTCATACTTGGGATTTGTAAAAATATGTGTATCGTTTACACATATCAACTCTTGTTCGATTTCAAACTCTAAATCGCTTTCTGGAAGGTTATACGCGCACCGATGCGTAAATATAACCAGTTTAATGCAACGAACACTCCGGAATAGTGAAATAGGCTAAACATACCTTAAATAACCTTTACATAACTTAGAAATAAGATTTGGAAGGTTTGGTATGCCAAAAGCAAGTTAATTCGTCTACAGGGACTAAATATGACAAACTGCGAAAGTATGCCAATTTGAACTGTAACAGACATTCTGGAACATGACCATAAGTTAAACACACCTTAAGTATCCTTTATATAGCTTAAAAATAGGATTTGAGGGGTTCGGTGTGCTAAAATAAACTTTTGGCTCATTCAGGGACTAAAAGTGTCAAAAAGTGCACAAGTTTGCATTTTCGCGCATATCTTACGTTCTGAATACATCCGGACATCCAAAAATTTATGTAAGCACTATAATATTTTATTTTAGTGTTTGGCATAAGAAAAATCCATTCGTCGCGTCATTTGGATCGTTTTTCGCGCTTATGCGCATTCCGTCGTAATTAAGCGAACATCGCGTTCGTACGGCTAAACGAACCAACATCCGACATATTTTTGAGCATGTTTCATGTCCACAATGTTTAGGCATCATTTTAGGGCCTTAAAGTTGGCTTGACGGGCCTTAGAAGTGCCGGAAATGGGCTTAAACACGTGCAGGGACCAAAACTGTCATTTATCAAACATGTTTCTGATCTGCAACTCCCAGGCGGCCCGCCTGAGTTTCTGAACATCCTGAAGCGGGCCGCGTCCGCCTTCTGGACCAGATTAACTGCATTTAACAGCAGTTTCCAGCTGTTTGATCCACAACCACACACTCACACATGCTTAGTAAGCTGATAAGAACCATTTTTAGCCACCATAAGGTTCCGACACTTGTACGAATGCGATTAAGGCACGATATTCGACAAACGATCTTAACGGTTCTCCGAATACTATAAATACCCCATCACCCCAACTTCAAAAATCACAAGAATTCTGATTTGAGGAGCTCTAAGTTGAAACCTTTGTTTCATACCTGAGCTACTTGGATCGGGATTAGCATTCGAGGACCCTTCGTAAGTATTCTTTCGTCTTTTATTGCTTTTCGAGTCCGAAAGTCAAACTTTGTTTGACTTTCAGCGTTGACCAGCTTATGGTCAATGCGAAGTTCGTTTGAACTTCGCAACGTAATTGTAATCACGATGGTTATAGTCCCTTGTGACTATGCCTACTGATTACCACGTTGTCTAGGGTCGTAAGGGTAAGCGATCTGATAAATCGCTTATACCTTGGAACCCGACCCAGTTTGGTCGATCATTAGGATCTGACCAAATACATTAGGTGACCATAGTATATACGGAATAACCTTCCGAGGTTATACCTTATGGTCACATCGTTTAAGTAGTTGTATGATAAGTAGTTTATATGCCTTAGGTAAATTACCAGAATACCCTTTTCATGTATAATTGGTAATTAAGCATATGTAACCTAAACTTTTGTCACATAACTGATAATGTAACATGTTTAGGCATATAACACTTGTCATAGGACTAGTTAGGCGGTCCGAACGCGTTATACGCGAACGACGCGTTAAAGTAGCATAAGCTACCTAAACGGGTCGTAATGGGTCGAAAGCACTTAGATTAAGGTTTCATTTAGTATGTAGGCTTTGTTAAACCATATGACACGAGTCTCTATACTCGTTTGGTTTACGAACCCTCATTCTATCAGATCTTCCGATTTAGGTCCGGTTTATTAACATAGTTACCTATATTAGGTGCCGTTTGATTTCCGTGATCTCTAGCGTTGCTTGGTGGTTATCTTAGGACTCCTGAGCAATCTCAAGTGAGTACATAGACCCCTCTTTTACTGTTTTCCAAACTGTTTTGGGGTGGAACACATGTGCCTACTTGTTACTTTCAAGCTTTCCTGTTTTCACATCATATACCTGCTATGTTCGTTAGTACATTATAGTACATCGTTTTACATTGACATTTTATGCTATGTATGTCCATTGCGTGCATACTTAGTACATCGTTTTACATTTACATTTTTATGCTATGTATGTCCATTGCGTGCATACTTAGTACATCGTTTTCATCACATGCTTACATTTTGTTATGACATTTGGGTTGTTTACAATGGAACAATACATTCATTAACATTAGCTACGCCGATCATTAGTAGGTAGTGGTACCATAGGAATTGACAACTCCCGTTCCGGACGTTCTGGGTATGGGGACGAAAGGAATGACCGAATTCGATATACATAATTTAGATAAACCTTTAAGTTGTTTAAGGGTTTATCGCCGCAGTCTCAAGGCTTGGATGTATGCATTATAACAATACCGCATAGATGTTCGTATCAGTATAACATGCATTTCCACAAAACATAGCTTTGATTTAAACCAAGTTTTACTTCAATACTATGTTCTAGTGCATATGGATTAGT